>OX383270.1:6498891-7724780 GCA_947522985.1 Lithophane socia | reverse complement strand
GAAAATTACGAACCTGATTTCTTTACAAATTGTGTTATTTTTGTTACAGAAGTGCACATGTTTTTATACAAATGGGAGTTAAGTAATTTAGTGTTGAGGTGCATTAGATTAGCGCCATAATAATTGATTCATTACTTGAGTACATAGTGTTTAGAGCGCTGACTATCATGACAGACACGAGACGAAGAGTAAAGCTTTACGCTCTGAACGCAGACCGACAGTGGGATGACAGAGGAACAGGACATGTGTCGTCATGTTACGTGGAGAGGCTGAAAGGCACCTCGTTACTGGTGCGCGCAGAGTCCGACGGGTCCCTTCTCCTAGAGAGTAAGATACAACCCGACACGGCGTATCAGAAGCAACAGGACACGTTGATAGTCTGGTCGGAAGGTGACAACTTTGATTTAGCATTAAGTTTTCAAGAAAAAGCTGGCTGCGATGAGATATGGGAGAAGATTTGTCAGGTACTTAAATAAATATTGTTTTTCTTGCTTTTTCCATTTTCATGTTTGATATTTGTATGTCCCTCTCAGAAATTTATAATTCTTATAGGAAACGGATGTGGTAGAAATGTGTCCAAGATTTTTAGTGTTGACTTTGCCTCACATTGTAAATTAAGTACTTCATAGATATTGTAGGATTGATCTTATAACAATGTAACAGTTACTTATTATTATATTAGATCTGTGTATTGACATTGACATTGATGTGTGGCTGATTATGTTATGATGTGATACAAGTGCTTGTGTTACATATTTATTTACTTTCAGGTACAAGGAAAAGATCCATCAGTTGAAATAACACAAGATATAGTTGAAGAATCAGAAGATGAGAGATTTGATGAGATGTCAGACAGTGTACAGCCTGTGGAGCTGCCAGCATGTGAAATGGGACGTCTGGAAGACATCAGTGAACTTGTCAACAGTTGTCTGGTATCACCAGCACGCAAAGACAAGCTAGCAGCAGCTCTAGAGACACAACATTACATCAAGAAACTACTGAACCTGTTCCACATGTGCGAAGACATTGAAAATATTGAAGGATTGCATCATCTATACGAAATATTTAAAAGTATATTTCTTCTCAACAAAAACACACTGTTTGACACAATGTTTGCTGATGACACTATATTCGATGTTGTGGGCTGTCTAGAATATGACCCAAGTTTGCCTACTCCTAAAAAGCACAGAGAGTATTTGCGAGAGCTAGCTAAGTTCCGTGAGGCCATTCCTATAAAGAACAAAGATTTGCTAGCTAAAATACATCAAACATACAGAGTACAATATATTCAGGATATTGTTTTACCTACTCCTACAGTTTTTGAGGACAATCTGCTAAGCACATTGTCCAGTTTTATATTTTTCAACAAAGTAGAAATAGTGAAACTCATAGAGGAAGATGAGAAATTTTTGACAGATTTGTTTAAACTTCTTATGGATGATAAAACACCGGACCCTAAAAGACGGGACTTGGTTCTGTTTTTAAAGGAATTTTGTAATTTTTCACAAAACTTGCAACCTCAAGACAAGGATGCTTTTTATAAAACTTTAGTGTCTCTAGGGATCCTGCCAGCATTAGAGATCACCCTAAGTATAGATGATCAGAAGACTAAGACTGCATCTATAGACATTTTAACTTACATTGTAGAGTTTTCTCCTTCTGTAGTGAGGGACCATACGCTACAGCAAGCTAACAATACTGAAGAGGTATGTTTAGTTGTATTTTCATTTTTACTTTGTAGTGCTTTATAGTGCGTGCTTGTGTCTGGTCTGTTGCAATAACCAATTTCGTTTATTTCTAGGAACAAATGCTACTAAATATAGTGATAGAGCAGATGCTCCGAGACAGGGACCCAGAATTGGGTGGTGCAGTGCAGCTTATGGGAGTTCTCCGCATACTCCTGGACCCTGAGAGCATGCTTGCATCGGTCAACAAAAGCGAAAAGGCAGATTTCTTAAATTTCTTCTACAAACATAGTATACAAACATTAATAGGTAAAGTACCCTTTCTATGACTCATTATGTGCAAATTACTATTTAAACACCTTCCTAGAAAAGTGTACAGTGGAGATACAATCTTACTATGTACACTTACAGTTTAGTTAAGAAAATATAATAATATTACTAAATCATTGAGATGCAATTAGCAATTCAAATATCATGAATTAAAATGTGCACTATATTTTAATTCTAGCTTTTAAAACATGTCAATGAAAACGGGTTATGTTATGAATGCTAGTCAGTTTGTTAATTTGTTGTTACAAGAACTTTAATTGTGGTTGCCTTGTCAATAGCCTACTGTCAAGCAAGAGTAGGATTTGTTTGACTGCGAAGATTAACATAAGTTCTATGTTTTGTCATTTCACTGTACTTATAAAGCTGGTTTCACCCTTTATAAGTACTAATGTGGAAACTACTAATAAATATTAAAGAATGAACTCACGAGTTAAAACTCACTCCGGCGTGTGCATAAAATGCGGTAGTGCGGCTCTTTAATATTTATTCTTCTTTTCGTATGGTTAGTGACCTGGTGTCAAAGTTTTTATGCTGACCATGGGCTTCTGAATTGGCTTTACATGCCATCGAGAAATATCTCTCAGGCATGCCGGTTATATAGTTATATCTATTAGTAGTGGTCTACAGATCAGTCTATTTAAAAACAAAACTTGTGTCTTATTAAATAAGTCAACAAAAGTACATAGGTAGCTCATACACTAATGTATAACACATTTGTAGCCCCCCTCTTAGAGAACACAACTGGAGAGAAGCCTCTAAAGGAAGACTACCACACGGTGCAGCTACTGGGGCTTGTACTGGAACTACTGGCCTTCTGTGTTGAGCATCACACATACCACATAAAGACCTGCATATTGAATAAGGTAAGAGAATTCTGCAAATAGCCAACTCCTTTATGTCATCATATCATAATCAGCATATAGAGTTCCCACTGCTGGGACACAGGCCTCCTCTCTGTGAGAGGGAGTGGGCCGTAAACTACCACGCGGGCCCAGTGCGGGTTGGTAGATGTCACAAATCTTCGAATTCTTGGTTCGAGGTTTTCTCACGATATTTTCCTTCACCGTTTTGAGAGCAGTGTTGATGAAATAATAACACACAGAATAAAGCGCCTGTCAGGGTTTGAACCTACGACCTACAAGTCGTAAGTCGCGGCCGTTACCACTGGGCCGCCTCTCCTCTATGTAGGATGATTAATTAAAGACCACTGAGGAATTTTATGAAGTAGATTCAGTAGTTTCGTCCTATGCTGTGATCACTCTAATCGGCTTGTATTGTTTGGTGTCTCTTGCAACTATTTATTCACCATTGAATTTACATAGGCTCCATTATGCATAGAGGATAATCTATGTCTTATTAATGTTAAATAATGCATTTGTTGTTCATGGAACTAGAAAAGGCGCTCCTCTGGTGTACAGCATCAAACACAGTAGCATATGATATGGGTTAATTTTCGCAATAATCAGTAGCTATTAATTCCTATTATGTTTCCATTTCATTATCACAGACATTCAATAATCATTGAATTATGTAAGTTAATGTAAACAAAAACTGTCATATACCTACTATGGATTAGAATATACTATGTTTGTATATGACGTACAAGATTATCTATAAGTTTATTTTTATTTATTGATTATTCATTTTATATACATATAGAAGGTATAAAATAAGAAAGATATATATTTATATAGATATAATTTAATTCCTGTCCTTTAATTTTAGACGAAATGAATCATTATAACTAACTAGCTATAGTAAGTTTAGCTGCTCAAGTAATTCAACAAATATTGTATAGTCAAACAAGTATGCATCTTGAATTGTATGCAGTTAGGGTTTTTCCCTAAGCATCGCTTCGTGAACAGGACAAAATGCAGCTTTGATTCAATAATTTCATTTCTCTGAATGAACAATGGAGGTTCCAGCAAATAAAACTGCCCGTAAAATGAACCATTTTTATTCACACCTTGATTTACGTCACAAGGTCACCTCTTGTTTAATGGCTCCTTTCTTTATGATTTCCATACGAAACCCGTCAAGTTTACCATTTTCCTGAAGTTTTCCCCCCACTTAGTTGCCGCTACGTTTACTTACGCTTTGCTTTTTGGCGTTATGTAGCTCCAAACATTGTTGTATTATTTCCGATAGGAAATTACGTAACGAGATTCGTTGATGCTGACGTTTTCAGGCCGATTGCCAGCTAGTTAGAGTTATATGAGTTTAGAGTCATCTGAGAACGTCGTAAATCAGAAATCTCTGTCATTTGAGTATTATTAAGTTTACATGTCGTTGAACCTAAACTGGCAAAATAAATAATCATGAGTATGGGTGCTTGCCAGTACGGACAATTCGGAACGTATTTCAACGGATCGGTTCCGATCGGTGCGGGTAAAATAGACACGTTTTCTATGTGAAACAACTAAAGAAACGGGTTGAAACTGGTCGGTACCGAGTACACTTTTTCCGGGCACTCGTAGGTTAATCGGGACCGGCAAATATGTATCTTTAAGGCTCGAGCAGACCGGATGCGTATGCGAGACGTAAGCGACGTTACGACGCGCACGTCTAGGTTACGCAAGCGGTGTGTCCTGTCTCGTACAGTTCCATACAATACAACTCAGTGGTACATCCGGTCTGCTCGAGCCTTTATGCAAGCACCCTATGACCGGTCATAGTGGCAATGCTTTGTGGAGGCTGCACATATGCAGCACCAAAGGTCTTTCGGCTGAATAATAAGCATGATCATGATGAAGTTCCCAGAAATGCAATATAAATAATGCCAAGGGACAGCATTTGAAACCGCAACTTCGTCTGCGTTTACCGAGATAAAAAGTATCCTATGTCCTAACCCAGGTTATGGTGTGCCAAATTTCATCCACATCCGTTAAGCCGTTTTAGCGTGAAAGAGTAACAAACAAACAAACGCACTTCCGCATTTATAATATTATATAGTTAGGATATTATATTGAAAATGACGTCACTAATATTAGGTTATCTATTTCCAGGACCTCCTTCGTCGCATACTGGTGCTGATGAGGTCGACACACACGTTCCTGGTGCTGGGCGCGCTCAGGTTCATGAGAAAGATCATCGCACTCAAGGATGAATACTATAACAGATACATTATAAAGGGGAACCTCTTTGCACCTGTTATAGATGCTTTCCTTAGAAATAATGGCAGGTATGTAAAAAATGTATGGACAAAGTAGTAGTAAAACCTAGTGTTTTCAATTTATATGATGCAAAACCTTTCTAATAACAGTAGAAACCCACTTAGGTGCTCTCAAGATACATTCATAAATGATCATCTATTTGATAAAAAATTTGGCATTAAAAGACATATTTCAGTATCCATATATTTCTAAAGTTACTTATTTTCATAAAACAAGAATAATCAAGGGCAATTTTGAAGTTCACTAATGCTTGTCTCCTAATTATTTCCAGGTACAACTTACTAGACTCTGCGATACTAGAATTATTTGAGTTCATCAAACTGGAAGACATCAAGTCACTCTGTTCACATGTTGTTGAAAATTATGGAAAGATCTTAGAAGATGTTGAATATGTACAGACATTCAAGGCTTTAAAAACACGGTATGATCAACACCAGGACAAGTTGAAAGAGAGGGACCGAGGTGAGACTACATGTAATTACACCCTTTTCAATATTTATTAGTTTTAAGAGTTGAACCTGCACTCAGGCAGTACAAACATTAGAATGAAGAAGTCACACCAATAATGGTGACCTGAACACAAGCGACGCTATATGACGCTCGCAGTCTCAATCTGCCTAGCCTTTTCCCAACTATGTTGGGGTCGGCTTCCAAACTAACCGGATGCAGCTGAATACCAGTATTTTACATGGAGCGACTGCCTATCTGACCTCCATAACCCAGTAAATGGATAATACGTCTACCGACAGTTAATCGCGCATGAGCTGACCGACTGTCGACTATTAAATTTAGTTGACTGCCTGCCAGTCTTGAATGTCAATATAATCATGCTGGTGCCACCCTTTAAGGGGATTTTGCGAATGTTGTCGTTAGCATTACATGACAAATATGCCGCTATGGTTTATTTTATATGAAGGACTAGCGGTCGCCCGCGGCTCCGCCCGCGTGGATGTCGGTTACCGCTGCAAAAAGCCTACCCAGGAAAGACACGGTGAGCAAAATGATTCCCAGGTCAATTCACAGACACCGACAGTAACATCGACGACGCAGTCATTATCCGCAGGCTGCACAGATTGTCTTTCTGTGTATGTTAAAGTTGTTAATGATGAAAATATTTAAATATAATTAATACTAAGTTTTCACTTCTGCCGGCAGTCCCGGAGCGCAACCCGTTGTTTTAGGATAGATAACTAAAGCGATTATTGTAGAATCAAAATCAAAATCAAATAAAATTATTGTTCTAGAGAGAGATTAAGAGAGAATTAGAGCTTCTCTATAAACAACATTTGACGTTAAATTATTTTCAGGTAACAAAATATACTGATGGTCGGGAGCCCCGACCCGTGATAGGGCACGGTAAAGTTGCCCATGCGTAAAACATTCTTTTCGTAAATCAATTCCTACTAATTTGAATGTTTGGCCCTGGGAGAAAAGAACTGTTGTTTAGCTCTGAGAAGAACTTTTGTAGGTGTAGTTACGAAATCTAAAACAAATTCGCACTTCGCAACGGGCCGTGCAGCAGAAATCGTAATATTTTAATTTCGCCATAACTTCAAAACCAAACGTCCAATTTTAATCATTCAAAGACCAAATATTATCTACATAAACTGTACTTAGTGATGAAATAATTTATTTTGATAAGGATTAATAACATGAGTAAAATAAACACGTTTAAATGTAGTCCAAAAAAAAAACAAAATTTTTAAATAAAAAAACGGTTGTTGTGCCTCACTCGACATAGATAAGTATAGTGTGTCGCGGACTTTTTTGTAGATATTTATAAGATATACAATTAATTAGAACATTTTATGGTTCTGTCTTTTATAGTTTAGGCAGCGTACGCAAAATAAGTAACTTTTCTGGTTGATTTTTTACACCTTGTGTGAAAAACCCAAATATCTTACGGAACCCTATTTTTTCCCAAAATAAAATATAGCCTATGTTACTCGTGGATAATGTAGCTTTCGAATGGTGAAAGAATTTTTAAAATCGGTCCAGTAGTTTTTGAGCCTATTCATTACAACCAAACAAACAAAGTTTTCCTCTTTATAATATTAGTGTAGATGTAAGGGGACAGCACAGACTGGTGTGGCCATGGGGTTGCAAATCTTTCACAATCTTCGTCAAGAAATTCTAGTCGCCCTCTAAATATCTATAAGAGTATGACCATCACCTAATCTTAGGTTTCTCCAACAGTGAGCGGCAGCGTGGGCGTAGCAGAGGCTGTGGTACCATCACTACTCCGCACTAGATACCGGCGCGAAGCGCGCGCGCCAGACGACGAGGAAGAGATGTGGTTCAACGACGACGACGAGTTAGAGGACGACGCGCCGCTCGACGCGCAGACCACGCATGCGCACCCGCACGCGCATCACGCGCTCGACGCTATCGGTGAGTTTATGTTATTGTACCTTATCTGTAAACCTTGACCCTTTCAATGAAACTAGTCTTAACTGGTAATTGAAGACTTAACGTCATCGTGCGAACACTGTCTAGCAAGCAATATTGTTGAATAGCTTCTAATTTTGTACGTCCCGAAATCTCAACGAAGTTTTATTGGCGTAGAAAGGGCAGTGGTCTACAACATTAGTATTTGTTTCAGGAAAAATAGTTGAAAAGAAAGTGTGCTCGAATACTGAAACAGTGAACGGCCCCAGCAGAGTTCTGCTAAGCACCACGTCCCCCAGCAAGCCGACGCACACTGACGTTCAGGTATCCTCGCCCAGATTACTCAATAAGGTAAACTTTTAGTTCCCTCACGCCTCTTCTCTGCTCGCTTCGCTGGGAATCATGTGATGTGTCAGTAATCTCAAATCAGAGACAAAGGACTTGCATGGTGTTGGTTCAGCTAAAATTTCTTGTGTGGTGTGTTGTTAACTTACAAGAATATGTGCATGGAGTAGTATGTTTCTTCCTAAAATCAGACTGATAATATTTTTATCCCGGACATCTCTTATTCGCTCCTTTATTACATCAATATTACTACTTGCCTATTACTTACTCTATTTGTTTACTACTCCGTGTGTACTATTTCGTCAGGGGTTTACAATGGCAATATTGTTCTAGTAATTGTGTTTGTCTATGTGCAGTATTTCCTTACAAAATACCTTGAATATTATTATGTAATTCTAACCAGCCTTCCTTTGTTTCTGCCATTTGAGAAGCTAATTCATGTCTTATTACCTATTGCTTAAGATTTTCTCTGAACCCAGACTTGCAAAATTCAAGGCATATTTGCTACGAAAAGTTGGGCGGGCTGAGGTGATAGTAAACTTTATACTGGGTCTGGTTCTAAAAATATTAAAGGTGTGTTTTATCAGAATATACTGTGGGTCATTTGTATATTTTCTGTATTAGATATATCTTAGTGTGATCGCTCAAAATACATAATGATTAACACTTTGTAATGCCTAAATTCCACTCTGCAATTTTCGAATCCATTTCGATCTTGCTTTGCCAAATCCCGAGCTTGTTTGTTGTTGTATTGGAGTCTTGTATTAAAATGAGTGTGTATGTGGCAGGGGCTGGTGGACTACGACGGCGACTCGGACGAGGAGGAGGAGGGCGGCGGGGCCGGCGGGGGGGGCGGCGACGAGCGCGACGCCAAGCGGCCGCGCCTGGCGTAGTGCGCCGCGCCGCACGTAGCGTGTTTCAAGGAATATAACCAGAGAGCCGCCCGCCTCGCTGCGCTGTGCACGTGTCCCAGTGAACCATGGAACATGTCGTAAGATTAACTTTACTGTACGCTGTGGTATTTGTATCTGTCCGCGGTGCGACCCTGTTGCGTTACAGAAGTGTGTGGCCGATACCGCGCTCGCAACTCTTTAGTGTAACAGAGTAGTTTGATTCTGATAGTTGGTTGCTGTGTTGGGTGCGAGGGCTCGGGGTCCGAGGCTACCGCGCTACTCCTTGTCAGGCCGGTACATGGCGGAACCTGGATGCACGTGTTCAGGATATGCGATATTGTGATTTCTAGATTCTAAGTTCTCACTATCACTGCCATCCTACCTTTCAATCTCCCTTGCATCCCGATACCTCG
The DNA here is from genome assembly GCA_947522985.1 of Lithophane socia. NCBI lineage: Eukaryota > Metazoa > Arthropoda > Insecta > Lepidoptera > Noctuidae > Lithophane > Lithophane socia. Next base: position 7,715,553 of record OX383270.1, on the reverse strand, counting down.
CCCTCGTCATGACTTCCAGCCGATTGCATTTAAATTCGACACAATCGGTCGTTTATACTTGCTTTCGTTAGTCAACCGCTAGACAGTAAAGTACCTCCAGCAGCTGGGTTATGTCCATTATTTGTAAATATGAAGTGCTGACACTCGAGTGTTCGACTTTACTTAGTTAGTGTATGAAGTTCTTCATACTTTGTAGTGTAATAATATACTTCAGATGGCATCAGAAAGTAGAACAAATATTGGTTACAAGGTGTATTTAATGTGAACTAATTTTAACGATTAGGTTACTTTTGTCAAGGATTGTAATCACAAAAAGTACAAAGAAAATATGAGTGGGAATTAAACGTCTAATAATAAATAATAATAGAAAAAAGATAAACACCCTGAACGCGATATGAAAATGTAAAAATGTACGTATTTATAAAAATCTTAGTTTATGAAGGATCACACGACCAAACTTTTTTTAGAGACATTTAAAATCATAATCTGTGCTGTGGAATTGTTACTCACTAGTGCGCTGTGGTATCACAAACAGATTGGCATCGAATAATCTGTAGCCAGAACTTACGAAAATGTTTGTCTACTGCATCATAGACAAGTCAGCTGTGGATATAATATTTGTGGTGTCAGATATACCGAGTTATTTATTCTCAATATTTTGCATTCCTTCTGTTGAGCTTCTTGGAGATCTTCCAATTATTATTTTGCAGTAATCATTACTCAGGTCTTGTTTTAAGCAAGTAGTATATTTGCGATAGTGATCTTGTTTGTTTTTATTGTAACAAAATATCTCCTAAAAGCTCCGACTTTGTTGAGAGTAGAGAATGGTTTTGTATGACTTATTATTTTTTGTTAAATTTGCATGACCCGCTTAAATGAACTACAGGGTGAAATTAAATTAGCTAGCGAAACTTCGCTGACGCGATGATTAATGATTTTATTTCTTTAAGTAGGTTTGTACAAACACTTTTACACGTCATTCAATCGATGATGATGGGTATCGATATCTTAACTAAAAAGATTTGATGTTTTTTTTTTTCAATGACCACTTGTATTGACGTTACTTGAAGTATTAGAGAAAATCTGGGTTTTTTTATCGTGTTTCGATATCGACACCCATACGTGATGATTTTGAAACTGATATTTCAAGTAACTACAGTCATTATGAACCCAAACAAAAACTTCGTTTTATCGTATTTAGATATCGATATAATCACTTCTGCGGAGTTTTGCTAGCCAATTTACCCTGTTTATTAACATTCTAACTACTATAAAGTAGCACTTCCTATTTATAAAATGTTCTGTAACCGCGCACCGCGTAAAACATGGGCATTTATGGCATACTGTAGTAGTTAAAATGTAATAAATTTTCAAGGGTCGAAATATTATTTTATTTGAACTGAATTCCCAAAGTGTGACTAGCAAATTTTTTTTATCAATCGCCTATGAAAATTAGCCAAAATTAGACTAAATTAAAACTATTATTGTAAGGAGTGGTGTTTAGCGACATGTTGACTGCCCATTTATTTATTATGATTACAATAAATTATATCTATGAAAATTATGATTATCTTTATTTTGCGGTAGTCAAGTTCTAAGATGCTCTAATACGACGTTCGGAAACTAAGTTCGTGTGTTGTCAACGTTGGTTCAGGAGAAGCATCAATACTGAACTAGAATAATACTGCAAAGGAACATTACGTGAGGTGGGGCAGCACGCTGCTTAGTTCCTAAAGGTCGTATGATTAATTAATTACCTTGCTAGGTCAACGAGATTTACTTCTTTAACGGATCTACAAACAAACCACCTAGAAAACATTACAACAATCAGTCTTAAATTAACAAAAATGTTTGGCCGTTAATTCACGGCATTCTATGGTTAGACGCACTCCCAGATTTAGTAACGTTATTTCACTAGTTAGCAGCTCCGCTGTCGTGTAAATGAGTAAATGAGCTGAATCTTATACCGAAATCCCACGATCCGCGATTTTGCGGACGGACACCGACGAGCCCGGACGACGGACCGTGGGAAGGTGTACGTGCGGGGTATCGCAGACATCGGAAGTTCCTCGGTGCGCGGTACGTGGCGGTACGTGGTCGTCTGCCGTGCGTGTCCATCCGCAATATTGCCGATCGTCGGATTCCACCATTACATCTTATACTAGGTTAATTGGACAGTCAACATAGATACATATTTATCTGGATCCTGACTATTTCAAATTTTTTTTGTTAGCAAATGCGTCTTCAGGCACTATATATCTAAGTAGTCTGTGATGCAGACGTGCTGGATTTTTGACATCCGCGTTATGTCATTAAGTATACGATTTTAGTACATTTTAGACGGACGTGAGTTCACCTTCGTGTAGTCTACATAGGTTCGTTTTCTCTCCACCGTTTATGGTTTTAATGTACCCTGGCAGCTCAGATTTTCTATTAGTTTATTTAAAATTATCAACAATCATTGTGATGATTTTGCCCGATTTAATCGGTGTAACCCCCCTTATTTACAAACTTTGCTTAAAGTTAAGAAATGATTAAACGTCTTAACTTTAAGAAACTTAAAAAAAATAAAAGCGTAAATGATTACTCGTTCTATTCGTTTTTTTTGGTATACCGTCTTTTTTTGGGATCCAGATTTATCATGTTGTTTTGATTTAGAAGGCAACAATCTTATAACACGTTGGCTGCCGGATTGTTGGCGTTTTAAAGATAACCACATATTTTGTGGTATTGGCATGGTTTATCACGCCACGTTCGGTCGACTGGTTACAAGTTGTACCTTCCGCCCTTCACTTGATTATGAACCATCAGTGATTTATACGAATTTGCTATATTATTCTAATGTAGTTATGTATCTTTTTATAAATCCCTGATTGTATTGGGAAGCTGGTGACGGATCCATTTCATCACGGTGAATGAAGGCATGAAAGAGATAATGTAAATGTTTTTAAATTTATTTATTAATGCATTGTTAAAAAAAAACATTTCTTATTTTCCTTGCCTGGTGTAGTCTTTAGTAAGATTAATATTTTGATGTAATGTCATGAAATGGGTCCCACTCGCTACCTCCTACCTTTAGGTTACCTGCGTTGAAAATGAATTATAAAATCAGTATTAAATCTTTCTTTACTTTCAACAAATGTTTCCTATCTTTGCTTATATACGTTTGTGTGTAGCTTTTTTACACTGCGGAAGTAATGTGTATGTGATAAAATTATCTGATTAAGATCCATTTTATTTTATTACTATAAACCTCTAGTTTTATCATTCGTATTTTGTAAATAATATTAGATTTTGTAAAATACACTTAATCTGGTGATTATAAACATCTATCTATAATAAAGTAAATATTTTGCATAATCACATGTCGCCAGAAACGAGTTAGACGGAGTGGTCCAAACATTATTTTACACAATAAACAATAATCAGTACTGATCTCAGTTCAAGTCGTTTATAACTGGCTTCCAATAACTTGTTCGTAACAAACCTCATACATATTATGTAGCAGTGCTCAAATTTTATATCGGGGTTTTTAATTTCCTTACACATTAGTCTATCATTTTGCATTTACAGAATGCTCTTCCATATGTATCAAAAATATTCTAACTATAGATACTTTCGTAAGACCTAGTTTTTTGTAGTTCCGAGTTTAACTTAAGATAAATTTCAGAGATGTAAATATTTCTGATCTAGTGTGACACAAGATGCGATGGAGCCATATTATCAAAACATATTGAATATTATTTTAAAAGCATAGCTTGATATAATACATTAATATTTTTTTAGTTAAATTGAATGCTCGTGGAGTGTATTTTAAATATAAAATGTGTGCAACAGTTGTCATAGACATTGTTCATAATGTAATTTATATCTAGCTGTATTGTCTCTCGATTATAAACTCCTGGCGGCATGATTATTTGATTAATGGTTGCAAAGAAAGATGTGCTTGCCACTGTGGTGATAAAGCCGTGGCTAGCGGTACGCTCTGAGTATCGAGTGCCTTCACCGGCCTGCTAGCTGCACGATAGTTTGTGACTACCGTAGTCACTGCTAGCTGCACTCAGCACGTACAGTGCCTGCGATATGCAGAACATTAACAAAAGTAATTGAACTGAGCACAAATAAAACAGTATAGATTCTATACTTTCTTAATATTATATTCTCGAAATTATTTTTTCGCCTCTGGTATCCTAAGTTTCCACATTATCATTTTAACTACCTTGTGTAACGTCTCTAAAATACATATCAATTTTTATATGTATCTGAAAAAAATAATTATTGATCTCTGTCATAAGATTTTACATCTTACAAAGAAGTCCGCTACCGCCACTATTGTAACTATAATATGATGGTCACACTTCTATATCAGTGCAAAAAGACTCCAGCTTTTTATTCAGACTGCACAGTGAACGCGAGGCGAATTCAATTATTACATACGTGGAATGAATTTGTCAGAATATATTGTAAATATATAACGTTTTATGTAATAATTTTATTTTCAAATCTGCCAACATCCACGTGTTTAATAGGCTAAAAGCATCGAGCTGTCAATTAGATTTATACGATTCTTATATTCCTTGAAATAACTTCCCCATTAATTAAAATACCAAGTTCTAGGTGAAAGTAGACTGTAATAATGACTATTTTTTATCTGTCTAGGTGGATGACCATCATAAATTAATTTATACACAGATTTAAAATAGATTTACCTATCGGCAAGTTGTGTAAAATAAATAAGCTTACGATAATGCTATTATTATGATGTCACTAGTTAAGTAAGCAATATAAATATAAGGTAATAATTACGAATTCATGTTGTTTCTTTCATACATTCCACAATTCACAGACAAAAGATAAATAAAATTCGTTTATCGATTCAATAAATTATTTTTAATTAGAGTTAATAAGTTAAAAGTAAAACATTGCTTGATATATCGAGGTATCAATTAGCTATGTCTACAACTTCAGTCTTAAGCTTGGAGGCGAGCGCGCGGCGCAGTTGCATGGCGTCGGGGGGTGGGGTTGGAGTGACGCCCGCCAAGGCTGCTTGTGCAGCTCGGGCCGACCGTGGTCTGGCCACACTGCCTTGAGATCCTTCCCCTCCTACAGACAGACGCACAAACATAACAAAAATACAATAATTATGCTAAAAATATGCAAGCAGGCCTTATTGATTTCATTTCTGTCCGGCAGATGAAGCATAGGCAACATGAAAATATTCATCACACAACAAAGCATTGTTTTTGCTGATTTGAAAACGACAAACGACGAACTGAAAAATTACTCTCAAGGTCGGCGCTATTCCAAAATCGATATAAACCGGTAGTACCTCCAGATTCTGCGCCGTCTGCCGCACCGAGTCGCCGCTCGCGGACTTGCTTCTTTAGCGCCAACAACTTATCCCGCTGCTGTTTCAAATACTCCTGACGGGCAAGCATCTCTTCCTCACTCACCTGTGGCAAAGATAAGTGCTAAATATGATGCAAGTATTTTTTTGTTAAAGAACACGTATGAAATGGTAAGTATTTGGGTAGGCCAGACCTCTACTTTCTTTGGAGGTGGTTTTGGTGGTTCCATAACTAGAATTTTCTTTGCCTCGGTCAATATACGATCTTTGTTGTCAAGATTTTCTTCTTTCTTTTCAAAGACGTGATTATCTTCTTTCTGTTCGAAGCTGTGCAGTTTTGATAGCAAAGTTTGCTTTTCGGCCACCACTTCTTCAGGTGGAACATTGACGACCTCATCTTTGCCTCCGAAGTCTTCTAGTTGTAATCTGTAATAGGTAACGAAAATGGTCATGCATGGTCTGACTGCTGCTACAAATGCAGTCCTCTGAGGTCAACTTACTTTTTTATTTCAGTCATGACATCGTCATTATCGGGCCAGTCCTCACTTTCATCGCTCCGTGAAGTATCCAATTCTTCTGGTTCTGCAGAAAATAAGTGGGCCATTGTTCCATACCGCCTTTCAATCAATTCTAAAGCCTGAAAATGAAGCAGTATAGTGAATACTTCCTTCTTGCTTCTACTCGTCCCTTGCACTCACTCAAGACGAAGCCATGCGACAAATGTAGGTACCTGTAATTGTAGCTCTACATTTTTGTGCGTCATCATCTTGACGAACATTTCGTAGTCGTTGGCGGCCCATATCTGTTCGAAGAGGCGCCTATGGAAGTGAGCTGGTAATCCGGCTAGATCACGAGCCGACAGCTTGCATGCAGCTTCAAATTGATCAGCCGAGATGCCGATATCGTCCATAAAGGAGCCTAACATCACGTCCACCTGGGTTCATGAAAAAGACATTAGACCTACCTACCTACTTTATTTTTTATAAACCCCTGGATCAAATGGCCAAGTTAGCTTTTTAGGAAATTCTTATGGCAGAAATTACTGTCCAAGCCAGGCCAGGCTGGACCGCCCTGGCAACTGCAACAGTAAGCTTGTAATGCTCCGCCTTCCACTTCAAGCAATTAAGGTGAGATATACACGAAATAAACTATCAACTTTAGTTACCTACAAAAAGTTTTCAATCGTTCGTTAGTACTTATTTAGGAATACTGAGACAGATGTTGCATGCTGTGCCTAGGCAGTCAATTTATTATGATGTACTTACTAAGTTACGGTAATCATCATGAATCTGCTTGTACTCGGGTCTATCGAGCACTTCTCCATTATCTGTTGGCTCAAAGGCTGTAAACAAAACAATTCAAAGCACAATCATTTTGAATGAACACTGGTACACGTGAACCTAGTTCTCGGCTTTGCCACTTGCATGAATATACTGGGTTCACTGTAGGTATCTCTTAACTGTAATGTTTGTAAATAATATGGTTTACAAAAGTGTGTATTAGTAGATACTTACGCAAAGATTTTTCTTCTATAAAAGTCTGCAGTGGTACATTCCATACAGGACCGTGAAGAAATCCTACAAGGGAGTCAAACACCCATGCGTTACCGTCTAGATGTGCCATTGGTACTAACAACTCCTATCTGTTTTAAGTAATAAGAAACTACTCAAGCTGAAATTATAATTCTAATTATTTAGAGTCGGCTCCAACACTTTATGACGTTTATTTGTACTAGCCGTTGCTAGGGTTACAGACCGAACATTGACATTTTTATTGTTTCCTTTAGTTCTGGCAGGCGATGGAACACGAAGTTATGATTTTTTAATGGATTCCCAAGGCCTTCTAATGGGATGGTATCGGTATTCGTTATCCAATGATAGTGAATACCGATTGTATTCGTACCTACTTTCCATGCACAATTTAGGGACTTAGTGCGGAAGGGTGGAAACCAAACTCAATAACAAAGAATAGTACGCACCTACCTACTTTCTAGGGTCATAATCAATATAATTTTAGATTTTAAGGATAGTCTGGCTGCAACCAATGTGCAATGCATTATGTTTCAGTAGGTATAACTCAATGATATTATATTGGTATAACTAATATCATAAATGTGGAAAAGAGTTAATTTGTTTGTTCGTTACGCGTTTGTCACGCTAAAACGACCGAAGGGATTTGGATTAAAGGCACATGGATAGACTATGACCTGGAGCACGACCTGGAGAGACCTGGATCGTAGAAAAATTCGCGGGTAACAGCTAGTAGTTTATAGTACTCTCATGCTCTGTGGCATTAGATGCATGTATGTAAGATTTAACAAGTTACCTACGTGTTTTCCCCATCAATCTACTTATCATATTCATTGAATCGTTGTTCGTTTAAAATTACAGTGATATTTCAGTCGTACACACTTGATGATTTTGTTGCAGTTTTAGGTTTAGCCTGGTGGTATCGTTGTAGAATGTCCATATAATGTCACAGCTGTTAAATTATTAGAAATATGAACGCATCAAATACTACCTACATCTGTCAACGACACGACTGACACTGACACTTGTGATTGTGTAAACTAGTGCATACTGTTGGTGGCGAAATTTTACCATTTAATGCATAAATATGCGCTGTCTCTTTCTGAATAATACAAGAGAAAGAAAGAAAGAGGCACATGCATTATGCATGATCAATAATTGTATTTGCCGCTTGACCATTTGTTCTGGTGAGGTGAAATAAAAATAAAATGATTGGTTTGCTTCAGAAAAATAAATAAACACACTAAGTGATTGAGTTTTGTTTACTAATAATTTAAAAAAAACCTGGCTCAGTTCTGTATCTGAAAAATGACCAATCCAAATCCTTACACATCTTTAGAGTATGAAAATGTGAATGGAATAAAATTGACGCTAAATGTTTATAAAAGGCAAACCTCGCCGAAATCAAGGCAATTTACAATTACATACAAAAATGTGAAGAGCAATAGTGCAAGAATAGGTGCTAAGGCATCACTTTTCCTGGCTATTATATTTAATTTTATAGCATTCTTTTATGTTCGTATAAGTCTCACAGCAGTATTAGTTATAATTATTTCTTTATCATTCCTTGTTTTCTTTTGGTTCACACACAGTGTTCAGTCAGGTTTGTATTTATCACTATCATTTATCTTCGATAATGCTTGGAGCTAGTGGCTCTTTGACAGTCGTTACGGGTCGTCAGAAACCCGAAATGTCTGACAACCAGTCTTACCAAGGAGTATCGTATTATCCAGTTACTGGATTGTGGAGGTCACATAGGCAGTTGCTCCATGTAAAATACTGGTATTCAGCTGCATCCGGTTAGACTGGAATTTAGCAGATTTGATCTCGATAATGCTTAAAAATCTGATAATCCCTGTGCTATAGCAGTATACTGAAGGCTCACAATATATCTAGGGTCTTATAATACAATATTATTTATATTTTCAGAAAGTCTTCTGATCATTCCGACAGTGTGTATTCAAAGTACAATAAAGTATGTGTGGGGCAGAGAAGATACCTTTGTGGATTGGTCCAATATTGACGATGTTATTATAAATGAAGTTATTAAAATGGTAAGCAGTTGATAGCTAATTTTTTTTAACAGAGCTGAGAGAGAGACTTGTGGGCTACTTGATTGCATGGTTGTGATATGGCATGAGATAGTATGACAAACTCTGGGTGTAAACATACCTCTGACAACACAACGACTTAGAGAAGTACAACTACTTTTTGATTTAGGTAATTGGTTGTTTTTGGATATGAATTCACCATAGTAGTACACACGGCTACACATCAAGTTATACATTTCCAGTATAAGCTGACGTCGCATTGTACGGAAATCCTATATACAATGCGAGATCATCATAAACTGGAAATGTATAGCTTGATGTGTAGCCGTGTGTACCTATATTTATTTAAGCTATCACAGCTAAACCAACTCACCTTTGCAGTTGGAATATATGGGAGAATATGTTTTTCAACTACAATGTTAAGTTTGTTCTTGTGATAAATTCATCCCAACTTCATTGTGCATGGTCCACTATGCACTTAGTTTGTTTTAGTAATATTTTAGAAAAGTAGTGTTCACACTGATGAGTCCTTTCATGTATATTCAATGAAATGCCTTATTTATTTCCAGAATCGTGTTTTATACTACCTCACAGTGTTGAAAAAGGAGGATAATCCAGATTCTGTTAATCTCGTTCCACTATTTAAGGTAAATTTATTATTTTGGGCAACAAATATATGTCTTTTAGATGCTTAGGCAGCTACCAGAGGGCCCTGTTTAATTAAACTGAAAATGCAACATACTTATTTGTCAAGTGTGACAAAATTTACACATTTTCATGATAATCAAATGAATAGCTCCTAAAATAGAAGAAATTCCAACTAAGTGTAAAGAAAAAATAGCTCAGATGCTGTTTAATGAAGCAGAATACTATGAGAGAATCTTAAAACTGTAGAATTGTACCTGTCAGTTTTATTAAATAGGCCACAGTCTAATCAGCCTATTGTGTTCTGGGACTCAGGCCTCCTCTCTGTGAGAGGGAGAGGGTCATAATCTACCACACGGGCCCAGTGCACGTAGATGTCACATGTCTTCGAATTTTTGGTTCTAGTACATGCTGGTTTCTCACAAGTTTTCCTTCACTGTTTTGGCAGTATTGGCAGTGGTGATAAAATAACTTACACAAAGTAAAGCGCCTGTCTGGGTTCGAACCTACGACGTACAACTCGTAAGTCGCGGCCATTGCCACTGGGCCACTACAGCTCTGCAATAGGCCACAGGCTGACTGCAAATTACATATGAGGTGAAGTTCAGTTGATCTGACTGATTATACAGTACGAACGTCGGCAACCTTTCGGAAACGCGCTCATTGGTTCTCTGGTCAATCTATACTCCATTTGTACTAATATTTCATACTAATATTATAAATTTCAAAGTAACTCTGTCTGTCTGTCTGTCTTTATGTTACCTTTTCACGCCTTAACCACTGAACGGATTTCGACAAAATTTGGCAAGGAGATAGATGGCATCCTGGGGAAGGACATAGGCTACTTTTTATCGACATACCACGCGGACGAAACCGCGGGCGTAAGCTAGTACTTAATATAATAATATTTAATAATAATAATATTTAACTTGTTATTAACGTTTATTTCAGTACACAAAGCCAAGACTGTTCATGCTTCAGAAGATCTACTTTGAAATCCAAACATTCCTGATGGATGCTCAAAAAGAAACTGCGATGGCGTCTGGGGACAAAGAATAATAATAAGAAATATAATAATTGAAAATTACTTATTAGATTTAAGATTAAACTGTTAATTGTTATTGCATTAGAGTATATTGGAAAAGACATTGTAAAAAAACCGGCCAAGTGCGACTCGGATTCGCCCACGACGGGTTCCATACCATATTAAGATAGAACAAAAAACGCGGGAAAATAACCCTTTTCTTGTAATCCTCTTTAATTATTAATTTTCTTATTTGTTGTTATAGTGGCGATAGATATACACAATCTGTGAAAAATTCAGCTGTCTACCTATTAAGATTCATGAGATACAGCCCGCTGCAAGGCAGACGGACGAATGGTCAGCGGTGGCTTAGGAATAGGGTTCCGTTTGGCACCCTTTGGGTACGGTACCCTGCTCTAGTCATCGTAATAATGCTCGCGCTTCCTGTACAGTAGGCCGCATGTCTATAGTAGCACTTTGACCTTGAGCTGGCCTGGCGTTATGCGGAGTTTATGGAATAAAAGGCCACCTTATACTGGTTTTGGTAAAAACCGTTTCTTGTTAAAAACCGCATATATGTACTGGTTTTTGTTAAAAAACGCTTAGGAATAAGAACTGGCTTTTGTTAAAAACTGCTTATACTAGTTCTGTTAAACACTGCTTATACTGGTTTTGTTATAAACGAAATATTAAGTATTTATTTATTTATTTGGTACACCAACAGCAGTACATACAAAAACAATTAAATGGGAACAGTAAGATAAAAATATACTGGTATGAATGCCTATTATAGGTATACACAGCATTTGCCACAAGACAACATAGTAATAAAATAAAAATAAAACTTGAAAGAAACATAAAATACAATACAATAAGTAATCAAAATACAAAATAAATAGATTACCTATGTATTAAAAAAATTATATAAAACTTTGCCAGAAAAGGTAGAAGGAGAGAGAGTGAGGGATAACTAATATTATTTATAGGTTATTTTATTTTAAGTATGGCCCTTGTGTTATATCCCAGAAATGTGTGTGAAGGTATGCGATATGTTTTTAATATAAATGGGGAGAAATCTGTTTCGGTGTGATTGTATTCGTACTTTTCAACAAAATAGAAAATTCTAGGTGTTGTCTGTCAATTAAGTGTTACATTGCTATGAAAATGATGAATTGTTAAGGAATGTGTTATCCAGTCGTTGTAAATACAAACATATCAAGTAGGTACCTAATTTATGGACATGTTTAATTAATATATTCATCCAAAATCGGCAATTGTTGAGTTAATATTTAAATAAATTAGTGACACTCATTACAATTGTGTTTTTATTTGTTTGTTTATTGTTGGAAAAGTGTATGATCCCCAGTTTATTGAAGATTTTTTTCTTCTAAATGTAACTGTAATAAGTTAACCAAAATGGTAAGATGTAATTGTACCTTACTTCAGGTAAACTTTCTATTGTACGCAGACGTCGCGTCATTCACTAAATCCATCAGCTGATTTTTAGCTAAACCTACATAAACTTTAAATATAATCCATTCTAAACAAAAAGTCAAGTGTTAGGCGTTATCAACTATCTGTACTCGATTGATGGCACGTATTTAGTATCAGAAATGCCTAAGGCCTATGTGAAAACACTTCTCGTTTTTTATCATCATCTACTTAATCGTCTTAATCCTTATTCTTTATCCATCCATATCTCGCCGTAAGTGAGTAAGTAGAATATTATGTTCCTTGGTCCATAGTCCATACTTTCTTACATACGAGGGGTGTTCAATAAATAGTGAGAATGAGTATGACGCAATTATCTGATAATAAATGTTATTTATTTTTACCCGACTACGGCGAAGAAAAAAGGAGGGTTATGATTTTGACCGGTATGTATGTATGTGTGTATGTATGTATGTGTGTATGTATGTATGTATGTTCATCTGTTCCCTCCTATCTTCCAAACCACTTATCACAATTTGACAAATGAGGTATCGTTAGAAGCGTCGTGATTGTCCGCTGGTTATAGGCATATGAATGAAGTCACATTAAATTAAAAATGGCGCCCTCTAGAGAACGTAAAGTGAGGAACTTAAAAAAAAAATGGTTTAATCGTACCATGTTGGGTATCAAATGAAAGGGTTTAATGAGCACATTTCAAATATATATATATTATAACCCCAAAAGAATTAAAAAAAAAAACAAGTAATAAAAACTAAAACCCAACTACGACTTAAAAGGTATAAACAAGACACCACAGACAGACAAATTAAAAATCCGGAGTCTAAAGTCTGGGCTATGCCTGCCAGTATTTATTTTTTTTCTTTCCAAGGAGAATGTATCGCATTTTCACTAATTATTGAACACCCCTCGTACGTCTGTTATCTTTTCACTCATAAACGGCTGAACGGATTTTGATGAAATTTGGCAACAGGTAGACAGACCTACTTTGTATCCCAGTAGTACCTACGTTCCCGGGATAATTTCCGACCTCCACACAGGTGTAGCCGCGGGTAAAAACTAGTACATAAGTTACACTATACAGGTTGGAGTAACGTTTGGTTGTTTCGATTCAAAGTCAATCAACGCATTTCATGAAAAATGAAACAGTGCAAGGGTTTTCTCCGAGACTCGTATAGTAGGTTTACCTTTACCCACATTTTCCCATGTCATAGGGGGCGAGCCTATTGCCATCAACCGGACACAAATCTAGATTCCGGGGAGCTACTGAGCAATACCCGATAAAAAAAAAAACAATAGCACTGCCCGATCCGGGAATCGAACTCAGGACCTCATGCTCAGCGGCAATGCTTGCGACCACTAGACCAACGAGGCAGTCTGTCCCTAATAGCCCCTATCCCTTCGGTAATACAGGCGTGATGTTGTCTTAACTTTCTATTTTTTTTATCGGTATTAAATCCACTGAAATGTTGGAAGAAGGGAACCGCTAACAGCTACCGCTACGTTTCAGAGTTCAGGCAGTCAGTCTGTTTAAAGTAGATACGTACCTACCTACCTAACCAAGCCTTTTATCTGACCAAGATTATGTCTGGACTTTAAAAGCAGGGATTGAAAAGGTTCTTAAAATACCGGTAAAGAACCGGTATTAAGTGGTTCCGGGTACAAGAACCCGAACCGGAACCGGAACCTAAATTGGAACCTTTAAGAACCTTTATCTTACCGGTTCTTCAAAGCGAGTCCGAATGCCCTTTACTCACACAAATGCATAATGTCTCTAATTGGGCGAAACCTGGAAGGGGTGTGGTTTGTCACTAGCTGCGCTCCTGCAGAAATATTTTGACCATCCGCATCATTCGTTGCTTATCCAACGCGTGCGCTACTATATTTGTTTGATTTATTATACATTCGTGTTTGTACTTAAATAGATTGTGTTTCTGTTGTAAAATAAACGTTTATTCAGCTTAACGTACTTAGATTAAAATGGGTCGAAGGAAAATAAATTTCGTGCATAAATATTTTATTTACGACGAACAGCAGAACAGATCCACATGTACCGTAGATGATTGTGGTGTAATTATAAAGGTAATTATAATGATCATGATTTAATTATTTCACGTTTTGTTATATTGGCTAAACAAGCTAATAGCTTAACTAATAATAACTAGAGCTAATAGCTAACTTTCCTACCAGTCAGTACAGTGTTCCCATTTTACAGAAATTAAGCTATTTTAAAGGTTTTATGGTGGCTTCATAATTATATATTGATATTTGGAGAAAATTTTGAACAAATCATTCAACTATATAAATATATAATATACTATGCATGTTAATATTTTTTAAACGAAGTTCTTTAACTGGATAAGTTGCAAATTAGAGCTACAAACGATAAACACTGCCCTCGCGTGCGAATTACATCGCAACATGGAAATTAGAGAAAAAATCCTGTTCGAGTCAAAAGCCTTTGTCGCAGCTATATATATGGACCCAAGAGTTAACTTCCTGCTGACCACAGATCAACAGGAGATGGCAGAAAACATGATGATTAATACGTGGATGAGGTGGATAAAGATGTCAATAAAAGCACAGTGACATCCCTCAACATTCAACCGCCTACCACCTCCAGTTCAACGCAGCCACAGAATGAAGCTGGGAAGCTCGAAGATTTCTTGAATCAATCATATGATGATAGACTGCGAGGAGATCCCAGCTATGGCTGCGCCATAGACAAAATTGACATGAAAACTCTCTTAACAGATTTTTTTAATAAGCAGGTGCGTCTTCCTGCGAGCGAAAATATATTAATATTTTGGGAGACCAAAAAAAAATATATTGCCTCAACTGTATATATTATCTAATATAGTACTAGCTGCACCTAGTATACAAGTCAGTGTAGAGAGGTTATTTTCCTCGTTAAATTATGTGTTCAACAAGCTTCGAACGAAATTAAAAAGTGACTTGATTGAAGATATCTTATTCATAAGAAATAATTCAGGTATGGAAACAGTTTAACAATTTTCATCATAACATAAACCTTAATACGATTTCGTTCGATTATTGAAGTTGGTTTGTATAATTGTATACTATACTTTACGTTATTGGATTAAAGTCTATTACGATTGAAGATCGCGGTCGCTTTTGAATCCTGATTGCATACGAGCTAATTGTTTATTATATTAATTACTAGCTGACCCCACGAACTTCGTACCGCCTCAGAATCTAATACTACTACTACATTACTAACACTACCTACCACTAAACTACTATTTCAACACTTACTACTACTACACTATTACTACACTACACTATACTATCACTATTTAACTACTATTACACTACTACTACAATACTACTACACTATTACTACTACTACTAATACTACTACACTACTACTGTTACTACTACTACACTACTACACTACTACTACTACTACACAACTGTCTACTACTACACTACTTCTATTAGAATACACTATTACTGTTATCACTACTACACTACTACTACTACACTACTACTGTTACTACTACTACACTACTACTGTTACTACTACTACACTACTACTGTTACTACTACTACACTACTACTACTACAATACTACTACACAACTACCTAATACTACACTACTACTATTACTACTAGGTACTACAGAAGTTTTCGGAAATATAAACTATTTAAGTTGTTTAGGCATCACAATCATTTGTCGGTTTACCGTATCGACGGGATGAACATAAAATATTTGACAGGTACAAATTCCAGAAACATTTTTCTTTCGTAATAATTTTTTCGTAAAATTTCCATTATTTTTAATATTTATTCTGCTATTCGAGGCGGAGACAAATCCAACAAATCAAAAACCATGAAAATCGGTCCAGCAGTTCTCGAGTTATAAGTGTTGTAACAAACCGGACTTTGTTTTATATATATAGATTTAATCTAGATATTGTGATTACAGAACAAACGTTAAGACCTATTCAGACCTAAGCGGTATTCGCTACCGTCTGCGGTAGAGAAAACCGAGTGGGTATGCGGTAATATTACTGATCACACCAAAGCGGATTTCGCTATCCTTGTGGGAGTTCGAAACCCGCGCGGTATGCACTTCCAGCACTTCTACCCACAACGGAAGCGAATACCGCTTAGGTTTGAATAGGCCTTTATGCGGACTCCTAAATGATTAGTTAAATAAAAGATTTTTGAATTTTACTTATTCGTTTTAATTTTAAGAACAATCAGTCTGAACCATACAAATATACCTACTTAATAATCACATTTGAACTCACTTTTCGTTAATTATGTACTTATTTAAAAAAGAAAACCCCTCACTTTGTGTTGTTATTTATCTCTAGATTTCTCCAAATCTTCATAATGTACTCCTTTTGCTGACTGTAAATACTCAAGTATGTCGATATAACACCTAGTCCTGAGACATGGTTTAATATTCTTTAATTCTTTTGTTATCAGTTGAGAAAAAATTTGATTTCTCCCATCATGCTCGTCATCGTCGTTGCGGTGCAAAGCACAATCTTTACACTCTCTAACTCTTGCTCTGGGAGTTGAGTGTCTGTATCGGTATCGGTCATAATACGGGCACGTTTTGTTCCTGAAAGTAAGATACCAAATATGTATGTATAACCAACGTGTAATTGGAATAGCGTAATACCTCGGAGGTAGTACCGTAGCCCGTGAAACTAAACAACCATAAAACACATAATATGATCATAAAACACTGTATATAAGCCCACACATGTTAAAACGAAATAAAAATAATTTATATTAAAAAAACCCTCCTCCTTTTTAATAATATTATAATCTAAGTGAATACAATACGATGAAACTTACCTTTGTCCATTTTATATTAATGTATTAACAGTATCTGTATATTATATAAACCACTAATAATAATTACTGACAATATTTGCTGACACTGTACAGTACAAACTTCCACTCGCCAATAATTCGAAGGCGAACTGAAAGAAAAGATACGCCAGGCACGCGTCACACATATCCCTTCTTTCTTAGAGAACCTTTAAATCTGATGATACGGAACCGTTACATTGGAACCTTTATTTGGAACCGGTACTTTGGAACCAGAACCAAACCGGAACCGGAACCAGAACCGTACCGAAAAGAAGAACCTTTTTAAGAACCGAAATGAAGAACCGGAACCCAAATTCGTACCGGTTTTCAATCCCTGTTTAAAAGAGACTGTGACCTCTGAGTTTGTTTCGGCCTTTCTTCTCAGAGTAGTCAGATAGGAAACGCCGACCTCGTCTAGTTTTAAAAATGTGATTGACGTGTAAAAGTGTTTGTACAAATCTACTTACGGAAATAAAATCATTTATCATTTATCACTTGTTTCTGATCTAAACAACGATCGGCGCTACTGCTCTAGAAATAATATGGGGATTAAACCTTCCTATATCAATAATTTGATAAATTAGGTATATAATATAAGAAATTAGGTAGTAATATGATATAAGACTAGCTGTTGCCCGCGACTTCGTATGCGATCCGGGGTGAATAGTAGCTTATGTCCTTATCCAGGTCATGTTCTACCCATGTACCAAATTTTAACCCAATCTGTTCAGCCGTTTTAGCGTGAAAGTGTAACAAACAAATAAACTCACATTCGCTTTTATATTAGTTAGGATTAGGATACCTACTTATCTAAGGAAGTGGTAGGGAGGTACTTTAGATCTGTTACTAGTCGGCATAAGATAAAGGCTTTAACGGTTAACGTTAGATTAACGACAATAGGTACGCATGACGCGCGTGATAGTGATAACGGCGTTTGTTACTGATATGATATTATGATAAGACAGTGTAAAACACAATTTATTCTTCGAAGTCTGAATCACGCTGTGAAAGTATGAAGTGGAAAATCTGAAAGTGATAAACCAAAAGCTGTAAAAACAACTGGTACCAATATACCTACATGATGGTACGTGGTTTAGGTAGGTAGGTACCTACCTATAGTTAGAGCCTAAGATGCCTGGAAGCGTGACTTTTTGGCACCTAAGTAGGTATATAGGATCTAGCTAGCTATTTTTTATGATGATCCTGTTCACATGAAACTTTCAACCCCTGTATTCCGAAAATACCTTTTGGCAGTAGGTGCCTTTGTAGGTGGTTTTCTATGCTATACCTACCTACCTAAGTTCTCAAAAAATATTTTGCGATTGATTTATCATCAGTTAGTTGCCTATAGGGATGTTGCAGATGTCCGCATCCGCGGATGTGAGCCTTCAAATATCCGCATCCGCGGATCATCCGCAACATCCGTGGTAGGTACCTACTGAGTTAAGTACTTATTCAGGCTTTAAGTCAGTAGGAACCTACCTACCTAGTTCATTTGGGAGACATAAAAAAATCCACCTCGTATTATAAAGCCGCTGAGCAGCCCGTTTATTTTATGCCCTATTTTTATAAAAGTGCAACACGTCAACAAGCGTGATGCGTATAAATCCCGTTGTCAGCTGTAACTACACAATTTATACACATAGAGAAACATCTGCTCCAATTCCCCAATTTGTTTGCAATTTCCAGTTCACCTCACACAAGCCAAAAACACGAGCGATACCTTGAACCGCTTCATTGCTTTTCGGTAACGATCCGTCGGCTGCCACGCCTGATCCCGACTGCACAAATTAACACCTCGCCGGCTTACGCTGCTGTGTAATTACACACCTACCCATACATGAATTAATCGTTTAATTCATTCGCAATGTTGCTAAACAGCTACGCCACGCTGCCTCTGTGACACCTAGTACTTCGGCAACGCCTGCGAGTTATCACCTGTTTAATTGTAGACGGCGCCATCACAGTTTAATACCGTTAACGTCCTCGGAGCAAGCCGACCATTATTCACCTGAATCAGAACAATTAGCTCCAAAACCGAATGATCACTGTGATTTGTTATTTTGGTTCGTTACATTACGGAATTGGACGATCACTGTTTTCGTTTTGTTCTTAGACTGTTGTGTGCATTTTATTTTCTGCTCGTGTTTCTGTTTCTTAAATAAGGGTTTAGCGAGTTTCGCGTCGGGATTGTTCCCCGCTGTTCTGTGACACTTTGGACGGGATCGCTGCTGCTCCGGAATTCTCCCCATGGCTTTCCGATTATTTCTTGTTTCTTGTGGCAAATATTTCGATGTGGAAAGTTATAACCCATGGGCGTATCCAGGGGGGGGGGGGCAGCGGGGGGCAGCTGCCCCCCCCTCGAAATCGGAAATCTCGCAGGACATGTATGAACCCGCCTAATTACTAATCAAAGTGTACACGGGGCCTTATGCTCTAACTTTTAAATAAACCGCGCAGTAAACACTGGCAAAATGTACGGTGCAATTGCCAAAAAACCGCGCGCGACGATGGCACACTATACTATATATAGTCACATACCTAATGTTTCATGTAGGTGTGTTTGTGTAGTGTGTATGACAAAACAGCCGCGGACGATCCGACCTAAAATATCTAACTTACCCCCCCCTAGGCCAGAAGCTGGGTACGCCCATGTTATAACCCCTCGAAATGTTTAACCTAATTGCCAGAAATTTGAAAAGACTGACTTCCTTCATTTTGTCCACCACTTGGCGAATTCCACAGGCGAATTCTTACTGGCAGAACATACTGGCAGACATTCATTTCATACTGGCAGATATACAATCGAAAAATTAAGAAGTAGGTAGGTTAAAAAGCCTTCTTTTAGAGAAAGCCTACTAAGATTTTTCTAAGTTGTGTATTCCTACCTAATTAGGTACTTTGACATTGACTAATGTTATTATAGAGTTGGTTTGATGATACCATTCTGTAGTACCTACATTTTAATTTCTAAATTCTAATTTATTCGGCACGGCCATCACGGCTATGGTACCTACCAACGTTAGGAATTACTGGGAATTTACAGTCTGAAATGGCGATCATCGTTCTCATTCCAGCTAAAGTAGTTCCCATTTCCCATTACAAATATAATATGCAAGCAAAATACTACATTACAAATACAGATACAAGCCAAATACTACATTACAAATAATTACCGGAATCCAATCTACTTGCATATTTGATTACATAAACTAATTTGTAATACTAATAAACGTTTGATTTGCTCATTTACGTTGAATATATTAGGGGCATTAGGTATTATATTCAGGCTTACTGGTTAAACAAGTGACACACTGTTGAAGTATTGCTCCAGTATTTGATTGGCTTTCCAAAACTATGTATTATTATAAATAGGACTTTCGTTTTTTATTTAAATATTCAATGACGTACGTAAGTGACGTGTTCTACGAGTACGTGGTTTTTTTACATGTTCTAAGCCTAATGAAGTAAGAATCCCTTTATTTCACTTCACTAGACTTGAAAAATATTGGTACACGGATCAATTTATACGAGTACCTTCCTGAAAGTCACAAGCCAGTCGTCATGCAACTATGGCCATCACTTCCAATCTTGGCGATTCGTTTTAGATATTCCATTGTATTTTTTTGTGATTTACACACACGTTCACTTTACACAACTATCTACTCTTTCGGCATACTCAAATGGACTCTGACCGAACTCGCCGCGCTGGATATCAGGGTCCATACACTGCTGACCGCAAACCGGATGCATCACCCACGATCATTAGTGATGAGACTATCCACCCGCGCAAGTATGGGGGTCGAGGCTTTTTAAATGCGAAGGGGCCCACAACCGCGAGGTATGCAGCCTTAGGAAATATTTTTTTAAAGCTGAAGTGGGTATGCACAGTGTTGTGGTTGCAGCGACTTATCCATGGCTAAAAATAAAAAGAACTGGTGCAAACCTGTAGTACTACTACAGAAGACCGCAAGGAGGTATAGCAAAGCAAGGAGCTTCACGAACGCTACTATCGGCTCTTCATGAGCCCGGTGTAGATTTCATAGCATCCGGTTCTCGGCTACGTTTTGGGGAAACTGAAGGTTTTGTTTGTGAAATTATGGACGAAGTTATAGTCTCTCGTTAATCTAGTCATACTGTACAAATGTAGATATGTATTTCCGACAGTTTCGTTCATCCGTCGGTAAGGGAACGTAACTGTTCGTTAGTGAGTTAGCAGTATCGGCAGAAACGTTACCGTCTCCTTGAAATATAACCGTTCACCTCAAGTCTCACTATTGTGTTCCTCAATTTACTGGAGCCTGTTGAAATACTCCTGCAATACATTCAAATTCCCAGTTCGGCCAAAACCGGTATATAATATACCGTGGCCGAACTGGGAATTGGTGAAATGATTTAGTGCATGAACCTACCCGATCTTCGACGTTGGTAGGTATTTAGTAGTCAAAATACTTTGGTATTAGATTACTAAATACCAAAGTATTTGAGGGCATCTCCCAAGATTTTACATCTCATCTCAATGACTAAATAGGTACCTACAATTGGAATGAGATGAGAGGATTTTTTATTCAGTAGAGACCTTTTACTGAAACATACGATTCTGTCTACTTAGTTCTTGGCGAAGATAAGATTGCCACTTTAAAATATTATTTATAAACATTTAGTTAAGTGTTGTATATTTAATTATTTTTTAATATCTATTTTATATCTTAGGCTTGAATTCTTCTTACGCTGATGTCGGGTGCGTACGGTCGGTCGCGTGCGCGTATCAACGTAGTACGCGCCGCGGACGTCAGCATCGCAGTATGGTGCAATTTACAACACAATACGTACGCGCGACAGACGTACGCGACCGACATCAGCGTAAGAGGAATTCGACGTTATCACGTCAACGCTGGCTGTCGCTGAAAACCAGCGCTGGGTTTTGCGTGGATGTGACACATATTTACCCCAATTTTTGTTCTTTCTTTGCGTCATGTTTACCGCAAATGAACGTTTTTCTTTCTTTCTTTATTAGGCGAGCCCGTGGATAACGGAAAATGAAAACGAATGTTTTTCTTGTAGAAGATCCAGCAATAAGTATCTGAATATATGAATCACTTCCCCGATAAGACAAACGAATTTTCACCGGTTTTTCCTTTTTCATGTTTATTCGTAAGTTCATGCCTACTCATCTGATAATGGACTATTGACGGCTGCGAATCATATGGATAAGATATGCAGCTGCTTACTATGTATATAGATTTAAATATTGCATTTGGGTCACCTAAGTGACTGACTCAATTTGAGCAATATTTAAATCTATATAGTAGCTGCATATCTTTATCCTACAGATGTTTCTCAATCAATCAATCTACAGATTATGTTTCACAGCACCTGCTCGAAATGTCAAATATTATATCTCATGCAAACCTAACCTAAAGCAAGACGTTAAAGCCTCAGGCTCTATCCAGGCATTAATATTGTACTGAATTTCATTTTGACCCGTACCAACAAAAAAATCTTTTTTTCCTTGACCAAAAAGTTCTCACTTCATAGGTTTTAGTTACGGTCGACGAACAAAATAATTAAAATACGCCACATAAAATAAATATTATTGTGGAATAATAAGTAGGTAATGTTGATTTATTTATTTAACCGTTGCATAGAAATTCATAAAATTTTATTGAGCGCCAGAAACGCAGCGTACAAAACGCGCGCCTCGGGCGCTTGTTATAACTAGCTAGAGTAACATTTGGCAAATTAGACGATCGACTCAACTGACATGTTGAGCGTTCCGTCACTCGGAAATAGGGGCTTATGTGCAAACGCTGCATCTAGCGAGCGATTTCTGAGCGAGCTCAGCGAGCTAATTGGTGATGCAGCGTGTGCTGTTGCCGCTCTTCGCCCAATGATTTCAATTACCTAATTAGGTTTAGGAGATAGTTCGACGAGTCTACGACTCTGAGTGCCTACCTGTGAACTAATTGGATGAACCGCTGCTATTTTCGCGCTCTTATGGTAATTCTATTGTCTCCAGTGAAAGGCGAGCGCCTAATGACTGCCGAACGGTGGAGATTAATTCGCTCTTTGTCTTTGTGCGGCGGTTAAATAGACATTTAACACTTCTGGTAGCCCACCAGGTTTTTATTCCTTGCAGAGATCATTATAATATTGACTCTTATAAGCTGATTTAGTGGCATCCAAATTATCAATAGATTGTCATCAAAATAATGGGTTCAATTTCAATAAACCGTAAAGACATACGATACGGAAGGTTACAGCATGTTTAGTAAAACAACTTGTTCAAAATGATAGGTAAACAAAAGTAAACAACAACAAAGGTCCATCGTGAACTTGATACGGTCGCGCGGTAGGTAGCTACGTACTTCACCTTTTTAACACAAAATAAAGATCAAAAGCAAGGTTTCGAGTACTTGTCGGCTCAAGTTGTGCTTGATATCGGATACTTGGCGTATTTTAGAGTCCCGCCCTGTAATCTGTTTACAGCTGAGCCGCATTAGCTACCGACTCGCGATATTGGATCCCGATGCGATGCATATGGGATCCGTCTAGAACGAGAGAATA
This sequence comes from Lithophane socia, assembly GCA_947522985.1. Taxonomy (NCBI): domain Eukaryota; kingdom Metazoa; phylum Arthropoda; class Insecta; order Lepidoptera; family Noctuidae; genus Lithophane; species Lithophane socia. The sequence goes on along the minus strand of OX383270.1, from coordinate 7,692,087 downwards.
TTAAATTTTACCACAGACATAGCGGCGATTATAAATTTTTCACGTCTGCCGTTTTCAATATACGCGTGGTTTATGAAATATTTACTCACCTTGGTAGTATCTGTGTAGGTAGATACCTATTTGAATAGTTGAAATGGTAACCAGAAAAAATAGATTTATTATTATTAATAATTTATTTCAGAATCAATTTAAATTCCATACATTGTTAGTAAAAAGGTACTTATAACTATGTTAGTACATTATTCATTAAAAACGTATTTGTCATTGTAAATCAATTTTTTCTCAGAGCTCAAATTATTTTCTCTGATTTCTTTATGAAGTTAAATCTTAATTAGGTACATTTTTGACAGCGTTTAAGCGTTACGGAGCTTTAAATTCTTTATTAAAAGGCTAGATGTCTAAGGAGGTCTGGAAGGAGCAGGGACGCTAAATTTCGAATTTTCCTTAGACTTAGACCACGTTCACGTCTGTCAGTTCTCTTCTAAGAACATCTCTTTGTACTTCAAACATCTTTGAATCTCCTTATTGACCTACATTTCCATGTCCCTTACTTACCTCCCCATCACATTCACTTTACCTGTCAGCATAAAATAAGAAGCGATCCTTCAATTAGCATTGCTAAATCTGAGGGTGTTGATTGATTGCGTCTTGCTAAACGAATTGCACCATCTAAATGCTAATAACGTAGTAGTAGGTAGGTACTATCGGCAATAGGGATAGGTATACAGGCAACTTGCAACTATGTAGTACTTTCTTTAAATCCACGTAGTGCATGTGCTTAAGAGGAAACAGGTTGGGTATTTTTCTCCATACAAAAAGTCACAATTCGAGGTTCGGCTCTCGTCTATTTTCTTCTCCAATGTTGTACTAATTTGAAAGATATTTTATAAATTGAATAAGAAGGATATTTACTGTGCCCCTATGTTTTCCATTTTTTTTGGATTGGATTTCCAACGTTCAGCTCAGCGCCGGAAGTTGACAGTCTAATAGCGCATTTTAAGGTTACCAGCATTAATTATTTCCTTATTTCTCGGGTTTTCTTATTTTAATTATTTCCTAATTGATTCAGGCATCAGGCGTGACTTTGCGGAATCTTTGGTGAAACATGTGTCGAGGTCTTACAGGGTTTTTTAGGGTTCCGCAGTCAACAAGGAACCCTTATAGTTTCGCCATGTCCGTCTGGCTGTCTGTCTGTCTGTCGGTCTGTCCGTCTACGGCTTAGCTCAGAGAATGTCGGTACTAAAAAGCTATAATTTGGTATGGGTTACATATAAATCGTATAAATCACAGCGACAAAGTGGTAAAAAAAAAAAAAAAAAAATGGGGTATCGTTGAAAAGGTCATTTAAAAATTATGTGAGTTTGTGAAAACCATTTTTGGATTCAGGGATCCGTTTGCGAAATATTAAGCTTTAAAGTGCTAATTTTTGTTACATCTCCCCCCGCCTACGCCCACCTATCTCCCCCCGCCAGCTAAATGGTTGGCTTTGGATATATGAAAAAAATCACGGCAGTAGTATACTACTGCTAGTACTACTGTTACGAAATTAAAAGGAAAACGATCACAGCTAAGTAGGCTCCACAAGTTACCGAGTAATAATCGACCAAATTATATTTGCAGTTGCAAAAACATGTTCTGCCATACAGAATGTATGGGAGAACAAGTTTTTCGACTACGATGTTTGTATGGTAAATTCATTCCAACTACGGAACCCTTCATAGTGCGTGGTTCGACACGCCCCACGGCCGGTTTTTATTATGACTCTTGAGGAATAGTTAAGCGGAATAGGTTACTAAATGGGTAAATCTACGTCTATTATATATTTTATTTCTCAGTTGGAGGTCGTATTCCTAGAACATTTAATGGATAACCACGAACCAATTATGAGGTACAAGATGAAGGCATCAAGTCTCATCATACCAACCTGTTTAAATTCCTGTTCTTGCGAATAATTAGGTGTAATTGCAAATGAGATTAAATTGGTTTTTATGCTCGTGTGCTTTGTAAGCGTTTAATGTTAATTAGTAAGGAAGGATTATGCTCGTTTACATGTTCTTTACATAACAGATAGGTACCAGATAACAAGTGAGGACATCTATGATCTATATAAGATATCTATCTGTTATGCTCTCTGCAATAAGTTGGTAGCTGGGTAAATACCATTGTCGTGATTCATGTTTCATATTTTTATCAAAATGAAAATATCAAGCATTTGTTTATTGTATCTAGATAACTTGGCACATAAAAAAGCAAAGACCCTTTTTTATTTTATTTTGAAGGAACTTCTTCTTTTTTCGAAATACCTAAATTAAAATGTAGGTATATTAGGGCCCTATATCACAAAACTTTACAATTACATAATTTGAATAGTCCATGAACCACAAAACTCTAAATTGTAACGGAAAACCTTACAAATAATAAGTAAATTGTAGTGACAAGTTTACAATTTATGCATAGCCCTCATGCTTTGTGTCATGCAATGTTACGTTTGTTGCAATGTAACGTATGTTACGTTACTTGAATGCGAAAGAATTGTAAGTGTAAATTGTAACTTAAACATATTTGCAATTTCTGTGTTTCACAATTTTTTTCTACAATTTAACATTTTTTTGTTGTACACTTATAAAGTTTTGTGGTATATTGCCCAGAGGGCCTAGACAAGTGACAATCGCTTCGAAAGCGTTTCGTATTTCTACAACAACTTTCAACAGGATTGACATAAGCTTTTCGATAGCTTATGTCAGTCTTATACATTTCTGCCTTTTCTTAAATACTATTTTATATATTTTAATAAATCCTTGAACTTAAATTAAAAAGCAAGTTCATGTTGGATAGAATATAAAAGTATGGTTCTGCGATAGAAAATTCAAGAAAATAATTTTTGCCTACGACATGATGGAACTGCTGATGACCAGCAGTTCCATCGTTCGTTCCATCCATTTCGTATTTCTACAACGACTTTCAACAGGATTGACATAAGCTTTTCGATAGCTTATGTCAGTCTTATACATTTCTGCCTTTTCCATCATCGTCATTGCTGATAGAATGTTGCTTTGTCTAGGGCCTCTGGTCATCAGCAGTTCCATCATGTCGTATTTTTAAAATTAAAATTATTTTCTTGAATTCTCTATCGCAGAACCAAACTTTTATATTCTATCCAACATGAACTTGCTTTTTAATTTAAGTTCAAGGATTTCACTCATAGCTACCAAAGCAATTGACTTATGATGAGATTACTGTTATCATTGTCAGTGATCCAACGAAAACTCAAGATTAAAGGATGTTATCATATCAATATAATCAGTCACGTCTATAAGGTATGATGAGTCACTCTGATGCATCATCGTTTAGGAAGAAACATTAAAGAAAGTTTTTCCATTACATACGCTAAGCAGCTGATGGATATATAGCTCACTTTCCGGTCAAGACAATTAGACTATTATGCAGCCATCCGCCAACAGGCGGGCCGATTTCCTAGAATAGCGGTGGCCTCCAAGGACTAACGGCCGCAGTGACGGCTGCCATAAAAATTATGGCAGTGGGGTAGGTGTCAAAAACGGTATCTCGCCGGTAAATTGCAGACGCTATGTGAAGGCCACCGTTCTTCTAGGAAATGACGTTCGTCTTAGTAACCTTTAAATATTTTCAGATAACGTCACATTTGGCAGTTTTCTGATTAACGGTCTAGTAGTAATATCACCGTCAGCCTGTTTACGAGGTTTAAGCGTGAAAGGTAACAAACAGACAGAGTTACTTTCGAATATATATTAGTATGGATAGTATGGATGACGTACAAAAGCGACTTGATTGATCGCGCAATTATGATATTCATTATGCGAACCGGACGATCTTGTACTCGCGCGAGTTTCACTTTTGGTTAGGACGCAGCCCGAGTCGAAATGACGATGAGATTTGGCAGCAGATTTCGAAAAGCCATTAAAAACCCAGGGGTATATAAAAATCTTGCACAAAGTATCTAAAACCACCACATCCCGTTCCATAGTAGATAAAAATAAAAATAAGGAATAAAGACAACATTCAGAAAGTTTAACACCATTCGAAACTTCGCGTCCCCCGGGCTACTTGTTTGACAGTTTGTTTTAACTTAAAACCTTATAAATAGTGTCCCCCGGTGGAGGGAATTTTAGGATTCCATTATTTTTGCAGACTTTCTCATGATCGTAAGCGGTCTCCATGGGGTAATGTTGGACAGGTTGGAGAGCTGTGATTTGTTTAAGATATTTTTAAGTAGGTATTATATGGGTGTGGGAGAGGTAATGACAAGAGTACTTTTTAAAGTACGGACCTAATTTACTTTGAAGTAACTTAGTGTGCGGCGGAGACCTGCAATATCTGAATAAACTGATGACCTAGTATCAGCTTCTTCAATTCGAAAGTTTTGCATTTATTGAGAATTTGAATTATAGTAAAACTAGCTGCGCCCCGCGGTTTCACCCGCGTAAGACTCGATCCCGCGGGAATATCGGGATAAAAGTATCCTATGTCCTATTCCAGGCCATGGCCTATCCCTGTGCCAAATTTCATCCAAATCCGTTCAGCCGTTTTAGCGTGAAAGCGTAACAAACAAACTCACTTTCGCATTTATAATATTAGTTAGGAAGTTAGGATGGATAGACTGACCTTTATTTTATTTATCAACTTTCTAGTTTTATTTAAGTCATTAGGAAACAAAAATAATCCAAAACATATTCTAACTATCCTAACTATTAATGTTGAGTTTGATTGTTCCGCTGTCACGCTAAAACGGCTGAACAGATTTGGAAGAAATTTCGCACTTGATAAGACCATGACCTGGAGATTGACATAGGCTGCTATTCATCTTGGATTGCATACGAAGTCGCGGGCAACAACTAGTAGGTAAAAAAAATATAGTAATTAAAAAAATCAAGTAACAAAAACTAAAACCCAACTACGACTTAAAAGGTATAAACAAGACACCACAGACAGACAAATTAAAAATCCGGAGTCACACGTGTTAGGGCATAAATCGAACAGATTACGATTAAATTCTTTTGGGGTTATAATATATATATTTTTGAAATGTGCTCATTAAGCCCTTTCATTTGATACCCAACATGGTACGATTAAACCATATTTTTTTTTAAGTTCCTCACTTTATGTCCTTTAGAGGGCGTAATTTTTAATTTAATGTGACTTCACATAGCCTATAACCAGCGGACAATCACGACGCTTCTAACGATACCTCATTTGTCAAATTGTGATAAGTGGTTTGGAAGATAGGAGGGAACAGATGAACATACATACATACATACATACATACATACATACATACCGGTCAAAATCATAACCCTCCTTTTTTCTTCGCCGTAGTCGGGTAATAAAAGAGACTTCGTCTTCCATTCCACTCGACAATATTAAAAGCAACATCTTTTCTAATCTATCACAAAGCAGAAAACAACAATTGGTTTCTAATAAATACCTACGTGTATTAAATCGAAGTCACAATAGTTATGCAGGAAGTCCATTATAGGCAGCCCTGGTTCGAGGCAGCCCGGGGGAAATCAGAGGCGACAGTAATTATATGTTTTATGTTTTTTCTGCAGCATTTGATGACGCTTGATCAGTACTTCTTGTAGTTATCCGGCTTTATGGGCACCATGAGTGTCTATAAACTTGTGATGCGTCGATTTACAACACTATTATTTCACTTTTAGTTTATTTTGGCTCGAAATGTACTTTAGTATTGGTATATTTGGCTGGGAAAATGAAAAAGTACAACGTATTATATTTTTGTAAAATTGTATTATTTTTATCGATATTAAAAGTAGTTACTGTTTCTTACGCACATATCACTGAAATTACACATGCATCGCACTAAGTTAAAGTTATGATCACATTCGACGTTCAACATCAAAATTATTTTCAAAAATATCACGTACATCGTCTACTTAGTTATCGGAAACTGATTGGGTTTCAGAGTCGATCTACGTTGAGGATCAAATTCCAAATCATTCCGTGGATCGGGAACTTTGCTACCTTGTTCGATTCTATCATTATATCTGAAGTGAATGGTCCCCATCTTGTGGGATGCTGACGAGATTATGGAAGCTGCGACGTATGACGGATGGGGCAGATCCGGGATTTGAGAAACATAATAGTCTTGCAGTTTCTGTCGCTTGTCATCTTTGTCTTCGATAGTGGAGGTCTCACTCAAGTTTGTCACCGCCGTGTCGAATGTCTCTTCGGTGGAAGTATCTTCAAATGTTTCACAAGACATGTCGGAGATTGCACCTCGGTGTTGGTAATATGACAGTCGCAGCTGAGAATAATCGTCGATGTAGCCAAATGAGCTGGCGTTGCCTTCCTCTGATCGCGACGTCAATTGAGAAATTCCATTTTTCTTAGCACTCATTTTTATCGCTGATCAAGGATTTGCACACAGAAGAATTTACAGAAAAGCTAGGAACGACGCATAGACTGGTAATATAATTTGAATGATGTTTATTTCAAGCGTATGTATTGGATAAGTATATTGGAAGGTAGGTAAATAAATTCTAGTAGTGCACAAAATGACAGCGACCCACATTAATACATTATAACGTTCATTCGTGACGTAATCCGTTGCTAGGTAGGAATGCGAAGTATTCGAGAGTAAATAGGTCTCTAAAATTAAATTCTGAAATATTGATGGAAAATACGAAATAGGTGAGCGGAGTATTTTCATGTCACTGCACCCGTGCGTGGGAGGCGAATGTATTAATATTTTCAAAGATATTGAAACGGATTAATATAGACTTAACATTACGGATAATAATTCGGATCAGATCTCAGATTATTTATGCGCTTATTTCCAAAGATACTAATACTAGCGGGGGGGTCCATTTAGACTACCTAAGTCAATCCCGTTATGTCTGTAACTTGTTTTAGAAGTGGTTAAATGTCATTAAACTTTGAGCTATCGCCTTGCCTTATTTAAGTTAAAAGGTATGATTCCTAATTAAGTTTTGAATTCTTTGTAATTTGTGTTTGTGTATCATTGTCACATTATTGTCGAAGAATTACAAAACACAAATTATGAAAGAACGCACAATAAAAAAAGATATATTCCTTTAGAACATGTTATTTTCTTCACTTTTCACTATTGGGTTGGTTACACCTGGTTCTTAAAAATGGTTGAGTGATTAATGTGATATTATTAGACATAAATCCGTTTTCACCAAAATAAAGGGAAAAAATCAAAGTAACTCTGTTGAGATTAGTATGAACATAATCATTCCAAATGCGTACCTATCCATTTTCACTTGTGTGAATTAACATTTGAGAAGGGGTATAACTTATATTATACCCTCAAGGAATTCATTTTGTGTTTAGTATAAGTCACTACCTTAAAAACACATAACTTTAAATAAAAAATAACTCAATAATGATAAAGAGCATAAATATTAAATAATTAATTAATAATTCCTGTTGACAGCGATGCGGACGAATTTTTTGATGCCCTTTGATAATTTTCCCTTGTACATAATTAAAGAGCATAAATTGTTTATCTATAAAAAACATCACATGTATTTCAATTGGTAGCGGTTTAAACGTCACACGAGGTCAAACACGCAATTTGAAGCGCGCGGAGTGCTTTTGCGTCTCCAGTTGAAAATGCAACTTTACAGTTGCATTTTTGGACTTAGATCCCTTTTCACTAGGGCCACAGAATTATTACATGGCTTTTTCTCCTTGACGGAACAGTTTGTAGTGACAAACAGTTTGTAGTGATAAATAAACAGGTTTACTCGAATCTTAAAACACTGTCATGTCTTAAAACACATCAAAGATGGTGCGATCTGACAATTACATAAATTGTCTGGAGTTTTAAGCGACCTTGACTGACAGTTTATTTCAGTGTTTCTTCATAGAACTAGTCGATTAATAAAATAAATAAATATATAAAATAAAATAGCCATTTATTTATTGCTGTGAATTTCGAAAAAAAAAAAAATATTACATGCATGCAATCATAATTCAACATTTCATTTCATATTATTAAATAATGATTGATAATAGAATTATTATGAATTATTTACTTTTTTTTTATATTTAATTATTTTGACGATTTCATAGAACAAGAACCCCTCTTTTCCTTAGAAGGTGAAGGCCTCCTCCAGAGATGACCAGCGGTCTCTATCTTCTGCTGTGCGCATCCAGCGGGTGCCAGCGACTTCCACGATGTCATCGACCCAGCGAGCTATGGGTCTTCCTCTCTTTCTTTGGCCTGATGGGCCCAGCCATGACGTTACTTTTGAAGTCCAACGGTCGTCTGTGAGTCTTGCAATATGTCCAGCCCATCTCCATTTTAGCTTTTGCGAATAATTGAGGGCATCTATAACTTTTGTTTTGAGTCTTATACGAAGATGGGGTATCTTTTGAATTTTTCGTATTTTCATGACACTCCTTCCCATGCTTCTTTGACAGGATGTTATTTTTGTTTTTATACGACGGGTGAATTTCCATGTCTGGCAAGCACACGTCAACGAGGGCAGTAGGCAAGTATCCATAACTCTCCTCTTAGCTTTCATAGGCATACCGCTTTTAAGGATTTCTTTAAGGCTCCAAAACTTTTTCCACGTATTTTTAACCCTTCTTTCGACTTCCTTCTCATTGTTTTGTCGGTCGAATGAAATCTGTTTACCAAGATACATGTAGCTGTTGACATAATTTAAAGGTGTGTTTTCGGCATATATGGGTACTTCGATGTGATTGATCATGATGTTTGTCTTGCTTAGGTTTATGTCCAGACCCACCTTTTTACTTGCTTCATATATTGAGTTTACCATTGACTGTAGCTGTTTTGTATCCTCAGAAAACAAGACTATGTCGTCCGCAAATCTCAAATGGTTTAAGTACTTTCCGTGTATGTTTAAGCCCAGTTTACTCCAGTCTAGTTTGCTAAAGATTGACTCTAACACAGCTATGAAGATCGTTGGAGATAGAGGGTCCCCTTGCCTAACCCCTCTCTTTATGTGTATAGGTGGACCTGTAGTTTCCAATTTTATTCTACTCGTGGTATTTTCATAAAGATGTTTCAGGACTCTAATATATTCAATCTCTACTTGTTGAGATTGCAGGGCTTCCCAAATCGATGAGTGGAAAATACTGTCAAAAGCTTTTTGATAGTCTATGAAAACTAAGTATAGTGGTTTTTGAAATTCTTGATACTTCTCGATTAGCATTTCCAGGCAGTGGATATGATCCACTGTAGAGTAGCCTCTTCGGAATCCTGCCTATTCAATAGGTTGGTGTTTTTCAATGGATTTTCTTATCCTTTTTTCTAAAAGTGTCGAAAATAATTTGTAGATTGATGGTAATAGGCTGATTGGTCTGTAATTACTAATGTTGTTTGGATCGCCTTTTTTGTAGAGCAAGATTATATCTGACTGGGACCATTGTCTAGGGGTGCATGAGGAACGTAATACCATGCTAAACAGTCGCGCCAGTGTGTCGAAAATAATTTGTAGATTGATGGTAATAGGCTGATTGGTCTGTAATTACTAATGTTGTTTGGATCGCCTTTTTTGTAGAGCAAGATTATATCTGACTGGGACCATTGTCTAGGGGTGCATGAGGAACGTAATACCATGCTAAACAGTCCCGCCAGTGGAGTTGCTAGATGTTTGAGTCCTATCTTTAAGGCTTCGTTTGTGATCTTATCAGGACCGGGGCTCTTCTCTTCCTTGAGTGAGTTAATTCCTCTGATCACCTCCATTCCATCCATATCGCTAGTCTCATCTCTGTCTGTTGGTATGAGTGTGCTGAGTGGGTATTGGTCTTGACAAGGAGCTTGGAGCCCTTGGTCTTGACAACTGTACAAATTCCTGTAGAAAGCCGTTGCTATTCGTAGTATTTCAGACCTATTGTGTGTTACATTTGCTGACCCTTGAAGTCCCTCGATCCATGTTTTGTGTGATCTTAACTCTTTATATGCTTTGTTGATGCTACCCGTAATATTGAGGTGTTTTTCAATGGTTTGCGTACGATGATTCTTAAAGTCGTTATGAATATATTTACTTACAAGTTTGTACAAAGCTTTTAGTTCATTTTTCGTAGATCGTGTCTTTGGTTTGGATGTTTGCAGTATTTGTCTTCGTTTGATCAGCTTTTGCGTTTTGACTGACAATATACTTATTCCATTCGATGTATGAGGTACGTGCGGTTTTTTAAGGCTACTGTCTATAGCGCTTAATATCATGTCGTAATATTCTTGGGACAGTGTCGGTTTCTTGCCAGTTATGAACTAGGTTCTCTGAACAACTGCCTAGTGATTCTTTGTATCTTGATACCTCTTCATCATTCTAATTCTAGCTTTTAAATAAAAACCGGCCAATTGCGTGTCGGACCACGCGCTAGGAAGAGTTCCGTAGTTGGGATGAATTTATCCCAAGAATAAACTTAACATTGTAGTTGAAAAATATGTTCTCCCATACGGAATATATGGGAGAACATGTTTTTGCAACTGCAAATTTAATTTGGTCGATTATGATTAACTATAAGTGTTCCTTGTTGACTACGGAACCCTAAAACAGTTGAATGTAAAAGCCTTATTTATAATGTAGTCCGTCACATATTGGTTTCACAGGTGTTATCGTCGAAATGACAGGAGTCCCTGGAACAGTTTCACGAAATGCTGCACAGCGTAAATTAATTTCGGAAGTCGGTGTCTTTGCTTTTCAATTTTCGTTTTTTGCCACCGACTTTTTTAATACTAGGAATGTATTTCCTTAACATCTTTAATGCAAAATATGATTATTAATTAAATGTCACGGACAACATTAGGCGTTTGGAACCGACATACTATCGAACTAATACATTACCGAACTAAAGAGCAATCGCTCTGTAGGGTTTTTCGCAACAGGATTTTTCGCACAAACGTTACATCGCACCAATAAAGGATCTATGGAATAAAACATCGTACAACTGAATTATCGACACTCCGTGTTCGATATAATAAAAACCGAATCATCACTTACGAAATCAAATAGGGGACCCCTCAGCTAGATAGACCAACGCCCTTGCAAAAGCGACAGAAACGAGATATTACTTTTAAAAAAAAATCAAATTCAAATTCAAATCTTTATTTCCGACCAAGAGATCCATATACGAGTAGTGTTAGTAAAAAAAAACATTTGACTATAGGTAAATGTAGCCACGTCGTCATTTTTTTTTTTTGTTTTTTTTTGTGTCTGGGAAATCATCCAATGACTTCTCCCGCTCTAGGCAGAGCGGAAGGGCGTGTCAGACTTTTACTGACTAAAACCCACCCGTGTTCCTTCAGTTGCCTGTTGCCAAGGTCCCGGTATCCCTTTCGGACGCCGTGTCGTCTACGCTGAAAATTCTTAGACGTACGTTAGTCAAAGATTTTAAAATAATGATTACCCATTTCTAGTCACAATCTTTGCCAAACTAAGCATCTCGCAAACTGGTAGTAACACCGTAACACGGAAAAACACATCTCAAGTACTTAAGATATAAATATATCATCTGACATGACAACTTGAAGAACATCGGGATATTTTATCTTATCGTTTACTATAAAAACTCTCGCCGCGAATCGATCTGCACCACAGAATTCAGGAAACGATACCAAAATGATGAAGCAAGCATTAGTTGTTCTCGCTCTGGTGGGGCTCGCCTTCTCGGCTCCTCAGCCCAGGAAGTTATTCCACGAGCATGTTGAGGAGTTCCTGGACATCATCATGGAGGATGCTGGCCATGAGATCGAGCACCTGATGGAACACTACATCGAGTACGACGAGTTCTGGCAAGCTCTGGAGTACTTGAGGACCAACAACTTCAAGGAGCTCGTTTATGAAATGGAATCGTTGCCTGAATTCATAGCTGTGAGTACTTACCATTATGTTTAACGTTGGCTGATACGCCAACAGGTTTGCAATGACGAGTAATATACAAATGTGACAAGATTGTTTTGTCGAGTTTGCCGATGCGTTTATAGCATAGTCTTACATACATAATTGAACTGTCTACTGTTTACTCATCGGTTACTGATCCCATTATGCTATGATTTTACCCGACTGCCAAGGAAGGGTTATAAGATGTTATGTCTGTCTGTGTTCTATTTTATTAAAACCACTTTTATTACCTCATTACAATTTTATTTTCTGTTTACAGGTGGTCGAATTCTTGGAAAATGACAACATCGACATCCACTACTTCATTGACAGGTTCAACACCATGATTGGTAAGTCATTGTTGACATCTGTATGGCAAAAAAACCTTTTAGAACTTCTAGAATTGCAAATTGCAATTTTTATTTTGTCATTAATTGTTTTGTTTTAAGTAGGTATATTTTACTAAACATTTAATAATATTTACAGAAAACGGCGACAGGCAGAGGACCGCACGTCACACCCTCAGCGGCAAAGACTTCTCCTCCTTCATCAAGGACTCCATCGCCGAATTCCCCAAGAGCAAGCTGCAGGCTCTCTTCGACCAGAAGATGTCAGAAGATGCAGAGTTCAGTTCCGCCATTCTGAACCTGCAAAGTGAAGAGTGGGACGTAACCTTCAGTGCTCTCTGGGCAAGCGAAGTCTTCCAAGCCGAAGTCAAGGTCCTCGCAGAAAACGGCATTGAAATCGGCGCGTTATTGGACGAAATCATCGCCATTTTCGGACAGAACTAAACCACTGTTGTACTAGTGCGTCGTAAATACAAATACCTATTGCACATTTTACGAGCAAAAATAAATTCATATTATAATAATACGAATGGATTATGATTAAATAACTTTCAACAAGAAATATTTTTTATTATAATTGTCACCAAACAAAGTTATTTAATTGATTGTTGAGCTGCGGAACTCGGTAACTTTATAAAGGGGTTTTGTTGCGTTTTAGTAGTAGAGCCCAGTGGGTTTTTGAGCAAGCATAGTCAGGGCGAAAAGTTGATAGTTGAGTTGGTGCAGCATGATGAGAGAACTCCGAAAATTGGTTAGGCCTTACACGATCTTAAGAAAATCAACGGCTCTGAAGATCACGCCATTTTTTGTCCATTTTCGAAAAATCTGAAAGTGGGCTCCTGACCACTATTTGAAACTTTTCAAATATATTTTCGGTGTTTTCAAATCATACCGCGCTTACTTAGCTATCAACGCTCCTGACCACTATTTGAAACTTTTCAAATATATTTTGGGTGTTTTCAAATCATAACGCGCTTACTTAGCTATCAACGCTCCTGACCACTATTTGAAACTTTTCAAATATATTTTGGGTGTTTTCAAATCATACCGCGCTTACTTAGCTATCAACGCTCCTGACCACTATTTGAAACTTTTCAAATATATTTTGGGTGTTTTCAAATCATACCGCGCTTACTTAGCTATCAACGCTCCTGACCACTATTTGAAACTTTTCAAATATATTTTGGGTGTTTTCAAATTATACCGCGCTTACTTAGCTATCAACTGCGACTTTTGTTCTTTTGGTCCAAGTTGTAGGTAGTGAATATATTTCATAGCATATTTGTACTGAATAAGGTCGTCATAGCTTAAAAATATGCTAAGTTCAAATTCAAATACTTAAGTATCATGACCATGTTTCTCGATAGGTATAATGCGGCCATTCAAATATCATGTATTAATGATTTGGGTTCGTAGACGGGATTAGTGGTACCTGTTAAAAAAAAAAGTGACACTTGACACTATGACTATGATACACTTCAAATCAAATAACGAACATACAAAGGTATGCGTCTCAAGGTTGCAAAAAATGGGAGTCCGGCTCAGCATGTGTCAGGTAAATATACCTGACGCTGGTATTCTGCTGGGTCCCTGCAGGGACATATCTACTTAAGGACGTTGAGCAGGCGAGATAAATACGTGAATTAGGTAATGTGTAGAGGTGTGATGTGTGAAGTTGAATTATGTAAGTAAGTGTACCCGCAATTTAAATTATATTTCGACGGTAAAGTTTTGCATTGGGAAACGTTCTTGTTCGATGATATAATGAATATGTATTTGATTATTTTAATAGTTATAAATGTATGATGTTATAAATGTATGATGTACTGCCAACAATGAGCGCTTTCACATGGAGGTTTACTACTTCCTAATAATAAATATTAAATGCTTCGAGGCAATCATTAACAATGATTCTTATAAATAAAATCTACATAATATAAGGTAAACAACATAAGAAATAGCAACTGTTTGACTAATTTATAGACAGTCAGTTGTTTACAGATCGTCATCATCCATTGATTTGTTTCTTTATTTACAAACGTTAAAATGGCATTTGTCAACATTTTATTAGACCTACATTCTCGTTCGTTGCGAATGGTCGCATTGATATTAGTGAAAAATAAATGTTATTTTATATACTCTCGTCCAGTAGTCCCGCACAAACGTATTTTTATTTTGTTCTATTACATCTCACGGGCGTGGAAAATGAGAAATGCATTTGTTGTTTTAGTTTCCTTATGTATTGGAGTTGTTTCCGGATTTATTGTACCCTCGAGTGTTCCAGAGGTGAGTAATAAAACGGCAACGTAGTTATGTTGTAAAATATTATGTAACCCAAATAATTTGTACTTACACGTAAGTGCAAGTAGTTATGTTAGTGTGTCTAATTTGAACGTTTAATTTATGTGTGTGTGTGTGTTTTCTTTTTAATTTATGATATTATGTTTTTTTTTTCCATGGGGCTATCCTCATGGATATTATGTCGGATTCCTACCAACTAAAACCCCACTGTTCCTACTTCTACCATGAGTCGGGGGCCCGGGAGATACTTGTACATGCGCCGCACCCCCGACTGGTATCAGCCCGCCCTAAATAATTTTGAATTTTCCACATTAACATAAAATAAGCTCAATAATTGACAATATCGTTTATGAATTTATTTTGTAAAAGTATATTGTTTTCTTTTATTACAGCACAGTACAGTTAAAAACAGTATCTTGAATACTAACACGAGTAGGGACGTGACAGTAAAATCATCGACGAGCACGAAATACGCAGTACTGCCTAAAAGTAGAAGTAATATCGATGAAAAAGATTTATACGAGCATGCCACAGAGAAAAAGAATAATCAAAGTGAAAGAGCTTTTGTATATATCAACCAGAAATATAATAAGAATCCTATTCGGAGCAAATTCTTGAAGATGTTACCGATAGACAGGATTGACTTCCCATACGCCTTCGTCACGACCTCCACGGCTCGAACGACAACCGTGAAAACTCCTTATCCGAGCGCTTTTGATTCTGCACCTTATTATAATTCTAAATATGAACTATTTAATTCGATGGACAGCAAACAACGGCAAGATCTCTCATCATATTTTGCAGCCCCAAATATTTTTAGATGTAAATTTAAGGATGAGTCTAAAAAAAATGAGATTCCAAAAGTATCGATGCAGGTGCCAGCTTCTCAAAGAGTGGATGAGCGCAGGGATTACTTTGAACTTTTGAAACCACCTATATTACGACCTGTGAATCGTAAAGCACACCATGAAAATATTATACAAATAGATTTGTCTTCACTCACACCGTCTAGTATACCTTACGGAGAAAATTTTATTAAAAAGTATAAATTGAAAAATCAGTACGTATCTCAGGCGAAAGAAGCAATAATGGCGCGTCAAAATGAAATACCGAGAAATTACGGTTTCGACGGTGCGTTCATCAGACGTCCGGCTTATCAAGCCAAAGAATTAACAAATAGAGTTGACGATGATAACATTGAATATGGCTATATAAATGATGATGAATATCACAGACATTTTGATAATAATCAAGATGAAGATAAATTATTGGACAAATACTTAAAGGACACTTTGGAAGAGGTACCATTGATATATGCTAATGATAAAGTGCGTGGCAATGTACCTGATTGTATTAATGACTGCGTTGAACCTCGTACAAAAAACTTAAACTCTGGCATTCTCATTAGACCTGATTGTCAATGTAGAAAGACCCCAAGTGTAAAACAAGTAGATCCATTTATTTCAAGAGATAGATCGTTACGAGAAGAACCAGACCGCAACGTGAGTCTACCCCGATCTTCTGAAGTTATCTTCTTTGAGGAAGAGTTATCCGGCGATTCAAATTTGATCAAGCAAGACGAAGATGTCATCAGACCGCCCAATAGATTCAACCACACTTTATTCCAGTAGTTCGGCTTTTAAATGAAGACCTATTTTTTATTAATTTGCGATTTAAACATACCTAGTTACCTAGGTATCTTAATACGTCGCATGCGCGCTTATTTAAATAGAGCTATTTCGGCCGTTGATAATTTAAAATTCTAAAAGTACAGTCGAAGAATACGCAGGTCTTGAAGCAACTATTCCACACGAAAGTGCTCGCAGTGTAGATCACGATAACGACTGCTCAAAGCTATCACGATTGCGATCTCTGCGCGCGCATCCCTCTTCTTACCGGGCGTTTGTTGCTCCGAGAAATGAAATGTAAACACTGTAGAACGCCAACAGATGTCCAGATAGCCAATAGAGTCTTCAGAGACATACAGACTAGCCAGAAGGGACGCCCGTCCTATTTGTGAAATATTTCCACAGTTATACTTTTTAATATTAGGCATTTTAAATGTAAATATTTTAGGGGTGCTACACACTTGTTATTCGATTCGGCAGTATTTGTTGAACAACAAAGCCGAGCCGAAGCAATTACTACACATATTCGGCTTTCATTCGGCTCCTATCCGTCGTCGGCCCATGTTCGGTCGGACAGACACAATTCGACCGGCTTTTTCTCAAACATCAACATTTAATTTAAATTTTGCCGCGCAACAGTGCCGACTAATGCCGACCCGAACAAGTATGTATGACGTCATAAATTAAAGTAAATTTCTATTAAAATATTAACTAACACCGGCTTTTAGAAGAAATTTACATTCAGCACGATAGGTACTTATTGGATTTAGCTAAATGTCAATTCCTGTGTAAATTGATTAGAATAAGAATAAATGAGGTTAAAATAACATTACAATAATAAAATAATGATTTTTTTATATTTTTAAATGTTTTTTTATATTCTAATATTTAAAAATATAATTTATGTGTATCGAAAATGAAATAAAGAAAAATAATGATAGTCTTTTTGGATAAATCTGCAACTTTCTTTTATTTACCCATTCTGCGAATTCAATGTACTATCCAGTTTCTCTATTTCTTTCAGTTTCTTTTCACTATTTGTCCAGGGAGATGACTTTGCTCGGACCTCGGACATTGTTCGAAAATATTTGAGTCTTCGAATGGACGATTTGGCAAAACTTGAGATACTCAATGTGTATGTTTGTACGAACTGAGTGTCTCACACGACTGTGTAGTACTTTTATATTGAAAAATAGTAGGGCAATCCTACTTTTTTCCTGGGTATCTTGAAACGTTTTTAAGTATATACATATTAAGTGTGAACAGAGGATGCCTGTGTCCCATCAGTGGGAACATTATAGGCTGATTATGATATTAAGTATGGTGAGAGTAGGTATAGCATAGAGTAGCATTTTTTACAACCAGATACCAGCCAGATAACTATTAAAACCTTTCTTTCTTTATTTATTTATTTAAATCACAATTATAACACCTTTACAGAATCATCCAAGGCGATGTTATAAGTACACTGTTTACACAAATTAACAAACATCAATTGTAAGCAGAATTACAAAGAATTGTATACCTAGTACCTACCAAGTCATATAACAATTAATATAAACATGACAAATCTTATAAGATGGGACCTCTTTCAATAAAATTTTGTGCCATTTGAATGAATTTCGGCAGGTTTTGGCCAAATATATCCTCCGATATCGTGATAACATTAATAATACGTGCCGCCCGAGACATAGGGGTAAACTTGAGTAGGTTAGTCCTAGCTACTGTTCTTTCAGTCTTCTCAGCAATCAGCAACTGATTAATTTTTAAACCATTGCATTGTCCGTAGTTAGCAAGTCTTCAACAGGTTTCGAGTTTTCAGTTTCTCAAATCGGGAGACGTCATCCTCGATTTCTGCACGTGCATAATTTATATGTTCGCTTCGCCTCGCTCCTACTGTTCGGGCGTCTTTCCTTCTAGCGCCTCTCGCTCTATTTAATTATGTAGATGCAGATCATCGTTGCTATTTTCATGTTTTACGAGGGTGGAAATGACCCTCTGGAGTTTGACAGCGTTATTAGATGTTTATTTATTAACTTTCGGTTTCATTATGTTATTTTTACCTGATTTTGTTGGTTTTGGCAAAACGGTGTTTTCTGAATCAAACATTTTATTTCATTCCACCGCCTAACTTATAAACTTATGGATTTCACTTCGATGAAATCCATAAGTTTTTGCCTTTCACTTAGTCACGAGCGCGATGTGTTCAAACATCAATATCGATTACAAACTAACCGATTTGATATTAATTGCAGCTGAAATAAAGATTAGGTACAATCGAGATTCATGAATCATGACCGAGCATTGTTCTGGAAAACAAGCTTTGGCTATATAGGTACATAGCAGCATGTCAGGTTTATTAATTGTTAATTGACATCCTACGTAAATTTTCCGTCTTCTAGCCATTTCATACAAGTGTCTGTGACAGTTGTGATTTGAATATACGGTTAATTTAAGTTGGTTCCTGTTATTTTACTTCACTCTCCTTTTTTTTTTTTTGAGGCTGGGAAATCATCCAATGATTTCTCCCGCTCTGGGCGGAGCGGAAGGGCGTGTCAGACTTTTACTAACTAAAACCCACCCGTGTTCCTTCAGTTGCCTGTTGCCAAGGTCCCGGTATCCCTTTCGGACTAAACCCGCAACCCTGGCAGGCATCATCAATTGTGCTGACATCTCTTTGAGGCGCGCGTGGAACACGACGCGCCATCGGCCCGGGCCTGGTCCTAATCGGACGGCGAGCTACCCATTGCTCGCCGTCCGCATGCGCCTATGGTGGCCGGGAATCCACCTGGGATTCCCGACGCCCAGGGCGTCTCCAACGGCGGCGGTTAGGGGCGTGAGGGCGCAAACTTTGCCTCTCCCTCACGGGTTCCGCCTCCTCCTTTGCGAGCATTACTGCTTCGCAGAAGGAGGTGACTGCTTCCCATGCCCTCTCGCTCCGTACCATGGCCTGGACCAGAGCCGGACGCGAGAGGTCACCGCCGCCAATCGCCTCCAAGAGGACACGGCGGGGCTCCACACAAGCAGGGCAGACCTCCACCGTATGCTCCACCGTGTCCTCCGGGCGATCCACACAGTGGTGACACCCGGGCGTTTCCTCCCGCCTTATCCGAAACAGGAACCTCCCGAAGCATACTTCACTCTCCTAAGCCATAAGCTCAAAAGTTAAATTGTACACACAATCAAAACGGATTTTGGCAGTGTAGCGGAAAATATATATATTTTGCCTGTATAACAAATAGCTTGTTCGACTGTACAATGCTTAACAATTCATTCCCTTGCTCTGCTTAAAAGTATACATAATCTAAATACATCTATCTACGTTATCCAAAATGTCTGCTTTAAATTAAATACGTAGCTTCCATCAAAATTATTGCACCAAACTATATTTTTTTCTTTTCTGACCTGCATTAATTAAGAGCATATTCACGTTTAAACTAACTTATTGAATACTAGCTGCGCCCCGCGGTTTCACCCGCGTAAGTCTCGATCCCGCGGAAATATCGGGATAAAAAGTATCCTATGTGTTAATCCAGGTTATAAACTATCTGTTTGCCAAATTTCATCCAAATCCACTCAGCCGTTTTTACGTGAAAGAGCAACAAATTTCCATCCATCCATCCATCCATACTTACAAACTTTCGCGTTTATAATATTAGTTAGAAGTTAGATTAGATTGACAGAGCCAGAAACACGACAGACAGCTAGACAGACAGCTAAGAGGGAATTCAGCGGCGTGTCCTATCTTCCTCACATCGGTTGTCATCTACTCCGCTCCCCCATTTTACGAGGGGTGGCGTGCTGTTATTAAATTAGCTATCATGGCTTATACTGAGCTAGCTATAGAGTATTTTAAATTGAGAACGTTTTCCGTTAAAATAAAAAAAATCTTTATAAATTGCAGAAATTTTGGCTATTCAGCATTCGTACAGTAAGTAGGTTGCACGTTGGTGGTAAACACTGATCTTGAGCTGGCCTAGTGCAGTACGGAGTTTCAATGGATGTACGTACGGCTCCTGCCAAGGTTTCGGGAAAGTCCGAAAGGGATACCGGGACCCTTGGCAACAGGCAACTGAAGGACACACACGGGTGGGTTTTAGTCAGTAAAAGTCTGACACGCCTTACCGCTCCGCGTAGAGTAGTTGAAGTTATTTGATGATTTACCACCACCAAAAAAAAAAAAAAAGAGATGTGGCTCAACATTCATTTTCATAGTAATGTTTAATGGAATAATTTGATGAAGGGCTGGTGGCTAAGTAATAGCCGCACGGGTCGTTAAGCTTCGCTTGCCGCGTTCAGTCCATGGATGGGTGACCGGTCCCGGCTCTCTTTCTTAGATCTTTGACAGTCGTTACTGGTCATCAAAAGCCCGAAAGTCTGTCAACCAGTCTTACAAAGGGGTATATCGTGTTACACAGTAACTGGGTTATGGACGTCAGATAGGTAGTCGAACCCGACCCCAACATAGTTAGGAAAACGCTAGGCAGATTGATTCAAGTTAACACATTCCGGGGCCGACCGCCTCTCGACGTTATTTCGGTATATCGTTACGTGACTGCGCGTTACTGACGTGCGCTTGCCCATAACATTCCTAGGAAGCATATGACCTAGTGTCACATCACGCGACTTCATTCGTTCGTAGGTGTCACGGCAAACTCTTCTCTCAGTGATGTTGATATTTCGTGTCGGGTAGTACGGCTGTAGACGGTATGAAAAAATGTATGGGATTTTGTAGTGTCATATCATGACATTTGCAAATAGTCCCGGAACGTGTTTAAGCTAGTGCTATCAGTGGCCGTGATTTTTAACCGACTACAACGGTTGCATAAGAATTAAGAAGAGTTTGTTACTCGCATATCAGCATAAGTGTTATTGGGATTTTTCATCAGGAATTTCTCAGTAGCAGCGCGGACTCTGAATACGTGTCCGGTTGATGGCAATAGGCTCGCCCCCTATCACATGGAATTTTAACACTTTCGCGGAAACTGAATGAGACACAATTGAAGTTTTTTTGTTATAACGTCTATGGGCGTTTACAGTCCGCGAAAGTGTTAAAATAAGTGGCGAAATGCGGTCAACCTATAAGTCGCTAGTCGTGATGTTATGTTACATTAGCAGCATTATAATAAAAAAATACAATTTTCTTCAAATGAGATACCGATGTTTTTTTTTTTAATTGTATTTAATAATTATGATAATTATTTAAAAATTATTATAATTATTTTAATTATTTTAATTGTTTATATTTCTCGTGTCTCTCTGTTAACATTGTTGGATAATGAACCTCCTGAATGCTGCCTTAAACATTTCCAAAGCCTTGACTACAACCGTTTTACATGTATATTCCACTTTATTTTATCTGAGAGCTCTTGTTTGCACTAAAAGATCAAACAAGCTTTTTAATTCAAAGATACTTCAGCAGCAGATACCTTACCACAATATAAGTCTGAATAACTCTCTGAAATGAGCCGCAATAGCTCAGTGTTTCAATATACGGCCGTCATACAGGATTGATTGATGCGCTCCGCTCCGCACTCGCTATAGAAATGAGTCGATAAGAAATTCAACACTAATTTACTCCTCTATTTAATGGATACCCTCCAAATTTGCTTATAAATAGGTTTTTGAGGCTAATGGTGGTTCGATTAAGGTGATTGGGTATATGAATTTTTAAATAATTGATTATGTCACTACTTTGCAGTAAAATTGGCGAATTCCGTATCTCTCTACGCAAAAGAAATAACACTACCTACATCGCCTGCATATAACTCAACTATCTTTTACACTACTTCTTCTAGGTAGGTACGTATAGGTACGCCATCTTTCACACGTTGCTTTCTTAGCACAAAGCCTTGCATACAAAGCAGAACTATTTTGACATGTTAACACTAGCTTGCAAAGTACTCATAACCCGAAAACTCGGCGCTACATACTAAAAGCATTTTATTTTAGTGCAACACATGTTCGTCGGGTCGTTACTAAAAGTTTCCAATGTGCAGTGAATCCGAGACGCGCGAGCGAAGACGCGATCTCACAATTAAGCACTTGTGAGTTCGCAAGTACACTTCTAAGACAACCACCATTGTATAGCGATCGTACAATCGCACACAGCTGTCAGAATGTCTGACATGTACAGTTATACACGCGTCTGAAGGTACACTCGTATAGAAATTCCCTTTGTGCCTCAGTAGGCAAGCGTTTTAGTGGCAAAGTATGAATGAATAGGGTCTGACAGGATGTTTAGTGTGCACTTCTGTAATTTAGGGCTTCTACGTCCTTAGTGACGGTCAGATTAAGTTTAACTTTGCTTTGGGAAGCGTTTGCAAGTGAAAATAAGTTTGGTGAGTGTGAAATTAATTATTTCATACGGACTACTTACGGCCACTTGGCTATAGTGGCGTTGAACGTGATTTTTCGGGTTGACACGTGACGGGCGACACTGTTTTTTTATTTCAAAATATTCTGTTTTACATTTTATGTTCAAACTGCAGCAAGGACTTTATGATTTATCAATAAATACATAAGGAATATTATTATGTCAGGAAAATGTCGACGTGAAAATTGTTCATTTTGTTTAATCTTGAATAATTCAGCCCGTTAAAAAACCACACTTTTATAAATTATATGATTTCTTATTTTGGTAGATATCGTGGCTAAGTAATAACAGCCGCTCGGGTCGATCCATCAGGTTAAGCTACGCTTGCCGGGGTTGGTCCGTGGATGGGTGACCATTTTCACATATCGAGATTCCTCCGTGTCTCGGAAAGCACGTTAAGCCGTTGGTCCCGGCTGTCATTTGTGGATCTTTGACAGTCGTTACGAGTCGTCAGAAGCACGAAAGTCTGACAACCAGTCTAACCAAGGGGTATCGTATTACCCAGTTACTGGGTTGTGGAGGTCAGATAGGCAGTCGCTCCATGTAAAATACTGGTATTCAGCTGCATCCGGTTAGACTGGAAGCCGACCCCAACATAGTTGGGAAAAGGCTAGGCAGATGAGATGATTTTGGTAGATATCAAAGCTGTTGCAATCTTAGGAATATTTTTCTACTAAATAAAGACTTGTTAAAATCAAATAACGTTGAGTATATTACATTGAGGACAGAATAAAAATTCAGTAGTTTCTACACCATGAAAACCGACATTAAAGTGTGGTCTACACTCCCGAGCTAAACTAGTGAACTTTTTATATTAATATCCAGCTCACATCGGAATGCAAGCGCGTCAGTAAAAAAAAAAGAAATTCCGCTGTCGCCCGGCGGCAGGCGGTGCGGTGGGATGCGGCGCGTTGCGATACGACGCGGTGCGACGCGGCGCGGCGGGATGTTTCACACAGTAATGAAATATTTTATTGCACGGCGTAACAAAGGCTTCGCGGAATTCCAACTGAGACCTTACACAACAATGTACTCAGATTTTTAGTAATTCGCAAGTGCAAACGGGCTTTATGTGTTTCTGTTTTAGTGACTGCGCGTAAGTATGTCATTTGAAACAGGAGATAACTTTGCATGCAACAAAATGTCATCCGAAAATGGTGTGTTTTGTTACAAACTATACGTTGCGAAATAGAGGCCTGAATGATATCAAGCCTTGGAAGAAGGCTTAAAACCGTCACTTTAGCAGAATCATAATATGAAAATATTATGAATCATCGTAGACTGTCACAAACTGACAATCCTTATGATCTGCGTGTAATTATTCATATTACGAATTATTTTAGCAGTTTGACAGTTTTCTATGGAGATACGTAAAATGGTCCACAAAATATGAATTGCTTTTATGTCAAATTAGAGGAATTGCTAATGACAGCTGGGATTCGGAAAATGAACTGCTTTTGGAGGAATTGCTAATGTGGCCGGTTTAGGTCCCCTGAGCTACACTGTCCTAATGCTTCAGAAAAGGGCGCACCTGAGAGCACTGCGGGCAGTCAACCAAGGGCTACACCATCCTCAGGTGAAATGATGACGAGGGATGGTAAAAATATGTATAAATTGATCACATAACGATCGATGACATTTCATTACTTATGTAAACCAAAAATGGTGCATTTTGTGTTAGCCTGTAAGTAATTGTTTCAGTTATACTTGTACCTACCATAAGCAAGTTATTTTAAATGTATTGTGTAAACATTATATTGTTGGCTAACCTAAATAAATAAATGACAGTTTGACAGCGTACTATTTTTATTCCCGTTCATAAAGTTATAGAATTAAATCGATATTACATTGGCCAGGATCACCTTTTGGGCTGCGGGTTTCATTCCCGCGGCGTGGAGCGATGGCTGAGCGGGGCGGTGGCGACGCGACGGTACAAAATTGTTCTATCCCCAAAAATGTCCCCGCAAACTTGGTCTTTCCTAATTAGACAATCGGTTTGAGTACTAATTTAATTGGGTCCCCCGCCGCCGTTGCTGGGCGTGTTACGCTCACTATCATCTATGCGCTATACCTATCTGCATGTGCTTGTTGTTATTAATATTAGTGGTGAGAATAAACATCTGTTAAAGTGACTGGACCGTTTACCTGCCAGGGTTGCGGGTTAGTCCGAAAGGGATACCGGGACCTTGGTAATAGGCAACTGAAAGAACACGGGCGGGTTTTGGTCAGGAAAATTCCGCCATTGGATGATTAGCCACACAAAAAAAAAATTGACCGTTTCATTGTGTTCCCCAAATATTAACCTCTCTTCGTGATAAGAGAAGACACACGCAACACTTACATTCTCCTACAGGGTCCTGGGTTCGATTCCCCCCGGCCGGACAAAGTTTTATTGGGCTTTTCTTGATTTGATTTGTTTGATTGATTTAAGAATTTCATGGTTACAGCCTGGAGTTCGGAACCTGTGTCTGCGCACATAATATCTCCCGCTAAGTCTCTAAGTCTCCGTTGTGATTGGCCGCCATTGTCGAAATACGGTTTGGAGGACTATAGATAATATAATTAGGCCATAGGCCAGGAATAAATGTTTTTTTTATTACACGAATTAGTCCATTGTCACAGGAACACTGTTTATAGCCTAATCAATGATTGACGAGCACTCAATGATTTAATTCAAGTGTTTGGCAGGATCGGTGAGCTATTTGCAAATGGGCTGCGGTTTGTGGTCTAGCGCACGCATATGCGGGCTTCCCTAAATCGAAATAATCTAATTTGAATTGATTATTTTATGCTGTTCCACCGTTTATGATTGACGGACCAAAAACCGTTTATGTGGTCGGATTGTAGTGAAATTGTAAAGTACTGATCGGTTGAGCGACCAAACTGATGACCGATTTTCATTTGACAAAGTATTTCACTTTATGGTTGTATAGTTCTTCGTGAAAGTGCACAAAGCGAGTATCATATAAACGGAAACGTTATTATAACCATTATTATTCAAATAACGAACTGCAAGCAGATATTGAAACAGCGCAACGCTTTGGAACCGACACAATATGACAAGAGTCACCCCGACTCCCGGAACCCTTGACGTTCGTAGACAAAAGCGTATAGTTGACATCACCACACCACGTTATGAAGGCGGGTGTGCTTTGCATTAAACAGTAGTTTAATAAAATGTAAAAAGCATCGTCGCTCGGGACGCGAAATTGAATATTTCGTTGGGTTCGTTTACTCCAGTTCACAAACTAGATGAGCTTGCTTCATTGAGTCCGGACTCAATAACCGGCTACAATTGTGGGGACACTCGGGACCTGGACTTGTTTCTCGTTAAGCCGAATTCCGACGAAATTTTCTATGGTATTAGCCACATAATAAGGTGTTTATTAATACCCAAACTCTCTGGAGTTGGCCTGAAATGACAATCACTGTTTGCTAAAGTGTTTATTAGGACTGAGGTTACACGTGAACAATGTTTGACGAAATTTTCGTAATGTGATCAAACATGTGATCAAATATTGTTGCTATGTTTGGCGCCGGCATAAGAAATTCACTTTGTAATATGGGTTTGACTTTGGTTTGGGTGGACGAAAAAGCCAAAACTCAAGCTTATTGACACTCAAGACATTGTTGGTACTAGAATGACTCCAACTGCCCAATTTTTGCTAACATTATAAAAGCATGCAGTGTGCTCGAGGCAAAGGTTGGTGTATCATAGTGCATAATGCACTGTTACGTATTCCGTTCGTCCTGCTCTCGTGTATCGGGTTGTTCGCAGGTTTTAACTCCAGCCTTATCTGATCCCCCAATTGAGTTACTTTCGCTTTATAGGAAAGAGTTTTAACCGCAGTCGGCTCCACCGTTTTACGCTGCATTTTATTTGTTCACAAGTATTTTCTAGCTACTCCGGCCGCTTCCCAAATTCCAAGCGGGCTGAAATTGAGCACTGTTTGATTTCGGCACGTTCAATTCAAAATCTATTTTCATTTCCTGGCCTGAATCCATTTCCATTTTCATTTGGCTTCTGTCGCTCTTGATGTATTGATTACTCACTTTACATTTAGAAATTACCATATCGCCTCGTCGGTTTTGTTTGCAAATTGTATGAAAGATGGCAGTTTATTTATGTTAGAAATTGGAAAATTTAATAAATAATTAATGGCCGAAGGGTCTGCAAGTAAATAAATATGGAGTTGGCATAACAAGATCACAATGACGTCTTACGCCTAAAACAAATAACAAGCAAATATTTGAATAGGATGCGACCTTATCAGACATTCTGACGACCCCACCTACGACAAACAAACAAAGCTGTTATTTTTGTAAAAGGCAACAGAAACACCTCACTAATCCTCCCTCTCCATTAGAAAGTAATACAAAAGTTGCAGGTTGCAGCGAACTAAGAGATCTGTAAGTAAATAGAGTCGCAATGAATCACGGTAACCGTTTTCCGATAAGGAGTGGGCTCTCTCCCGGCCCGATAGTTGGCGAGCCCTGTTTTATTGTGCCAGTATTTTCACTCTATCGCCAGTGAACGCAGCTCGGGCGGAAACTGAGATAAAGTCGCGACCTCACTGTAATATACAACCCCCTGTGTGTAGGAGCCGTGTAACGCTACACAAGTCCGGCCGCGCTTTGAATCGCTGTTCGTCCGAGTTTCGACTTGATATTTTCTTAAGAATTTACGTGTCGATTGTGTCGTGAATATGGTCGGACCTTGCTTGGAGATTTAGAGTTATGGTTTACTGACTTTATGTTTATATATTGTATTTAAAGCCATTTTTCTGATAAGGCGAGGAGGTGATACTTTATAGGCCCCGTTTAT
This sequence comes from Lithophane socia, assembly GCA_947522985.1. Classification (NCBI taxonomy): domain Eukaryota; kingdom Metazoa; phylum Arthropoda; class Insecta; order Lepidoptera; family Noctuidae; genus Lithophane; species Lithophane socia. Next base: position 7,664,731 of record OX383270.1, on the reverse strand, counting down.
ATATATAGTCTGTGTTGCGTCGTCGTTTCAATTTGGTTGCTTATTTTTCGCATCACACAATTCAATACAGCGTTGAACGTTTTGATTGGCTGGCAGTGTCACGCAAGCAAAATGGAAACACAGAACGAAACAAGTGAACATCAGTGAATGTTAACCGAACGAGCATAGCTATTCCCATCAACCGTTCGATACGCTTCCGTTCCGAATCGAAAATCAATTGATGTTATCAAAAGAGTCCTCTAAACGCTATTCACAAATCCGAATCCTGATACTTTTGTCAGTTTAATTCAAATAGACGAAGGGCAAGTCAAATTAGTAAATGAAGTTGTGTCATTTTCGATTCGACAACCTGTCGAATGGTTGTAAATAGCTATGCCGATCGGTCAAATGAGCAAACACTTCTAGTTACCGTTATCGTGTTCCTATTGCAAATGTATCATAGGAAACTGAAAAAGGTGCAGCGCTTTCATTGTTTTCGTTAGATACTATTTTATTGGCTAAGAAAAATAATAAGAGTATGATTTAAGAGTCTATACTAGGTGCCTCAAATTGCGTAGCATCATCCTCCGTTATATAAAAAATACTGAGGCATTAATTTTGAAATAAATATTTGGTAAAGTTGTTAAGTAGGTACCTACTATGTTTGACGAAAACAAGCCAATACACGATTCCTACATAAAATCTCTATAGAAAAATTATCCAAAGTTACTTCCAAACCGAACAATAAACCGTATTAAAAAAATACTTCAATTTAGTTCATGAAACATAATAACTGAAGTAACAATAATGCGAATACTACGTTTTATTTTATTTTTTGTCATTATTTTCGCCGTAAAAATAAATTTCCTTAAGTATTGTCGCCTTGGAGCCTTCTCCCCGCCGCTCAGTCTCACTCACTGTGTGTTAATTGATTTTTGCTGACGGTTCAAAAGTCGATTCATACTTCAGTTTTTAAATCTTAATTATTATTGAGCTTAATATGTAATTAAATTAAAATCGGGGAAATGCTGAATTTATCGAATTATTTGTTTCAATTGACACTAAAGTTATTATAAAAATAGAAAAATAACGGTTATCATTATCCCCTTTCATTATTTCGATATAAATGTATAATTTCTAAACTCCGTTATTTGATGATAGACACAAAGCAATTTAATCTATTTATCATTTATATTTTTTTAAACTGAAAACTTCAGTAATATCAACAATATTACTCAATAACTGTCGTTATTTTTCTTATGCTATCCATCTATTCTAATAAATGAAGTTGTGTAAAAGTAGTACAGACTTTTTTCGTTGACCGTATAATTACACTTACACTTCTTATCTACGCGCTTGTTAATGATTTTTTACTTCAATAACCATTAAAAGAATGCACCAGTAATAAAAAATTGTCAGCATTGTATCATTGCTTACAGCCGATTTAATGCCATGAAAAGCAGAATTCCCTGAAAACGAACGAAATCGTACATTTCGTCACACCTGAACATTGTTGATCTCTTGCCTCAATTGACTTCCTTTTTAATTCACAAAAGTAGGTCGTGTTGGACCGTTTTGAGTCATTTCAAAGTATTTCAATATTTTGCGAACTGATGAACTGTTCACATTTTTTTACCCGACTAAGTACATATTTATTTTATTAGGTAAGTTCTACGTCTTTTATTCATAATTTCTTTTCGATTCTGAGAAGTTAAGACGACGATGAAGGAAGTTTGTTCTTATGTTTATATTCGGGGAACTGAAAGTCAAGTTGCTACAACTATGTGGAAATCTGAATATTTCCGCTCTTTAGAAATGTATTTACATAACACGAGTAGGTACACTTCGCTCTTTTTAAATATGTATTAGCAAAATATATCAACAAATATCTAACCTACAATAACCAATATACTCAGATTGAATACGGAACAAGAGTACTCGAAATCTATTCAAATAAAATACCCATTGATATCTGTAAATAAACGGGGAAAATTCCCGCTATCCGGGAGAAATTCTCCATAAGCTTCGTATAAGAAACTCACAATGGTATATTTGCATGGCGCCTGTAAGATCATGCCATTCGGAAACTGAGAAGGGTCCATGTTTAACAAGGGTTAATGCTTGGAAGAGACCGCAACTATTTCCAATACACTGACTTACTATAAAAGAACACTGAACAAAATGAACGGGTCCACTTGCGAATGTAGCTTTAAAAAAAATGGATCAGCGCCTTCAAATGTTTCCGCTTTCATTTGTTTCTTGGCTTATTCAAGTCCATCAAATATGACCTATATTTTCAATGAATGTACAGTCACGGACTTTAATTGATGAGCCACCTTCAAACTTTTCAATTTTGCAGTTTCATACATTCACGAGATTACACGATTAAACACGAACTCAAATCGCAAGCTCGTAAACAAGATGACAAATAAATTACTTTTAATCGGAAATATCCATAGAGGTTGACTAATAAGTTCTCAATGATAATAATAAATACAATGTTGCATTAAGTTTATCCAATCTCTTTGATACCGACCTCCTTTGAATCATAGCTCATTAACTCGATAATTATGAAAACATAACTGAAGACAGTGACAGTAGAAATATCAAGATGACAAATAAATTACTTTTAATCGGAAATAGTCTTATCCATAGAGGTTGACTAATAAGTTCTTAATGATAAAAATAAATACAATGTTGCATTAAGTTTATCCAATCTATTTGATACTGACCTCCTTTGAACCATAGCTCATTAACTCAATAATTCTGAAAACTTAACTGAAGACAGTGACAGTTGAAATATCGATGTCAGAGAATTTCTCCGTACGCTAACGTTACTATCGCAACAGTAACCTAGCAACAATTATTTATCGTTGCTAGGTTATTGTTGCTAGACCTGCAATTGGTTGACTTTGAGTAGTCACTCTGCTGTCAAGTTTGTAGTTCTGGCTCTCAGGTTAGCCAACCGGGATGAAATATAATTTTCTTCTTCTAATACGAAGACATATGACTTTGCGTGTCGGGAACCGAATAAACCCGGTTTGCATTAAACGGCTAAAATACGAACAGTGCCAGGTGGCTCATCAGTTAAAGTCCGTGACTGTACTTACGGCCAGGGTTATTTATTTTAAGGCACCTTAGGCACCAAGTCCCAATATGCTAATTATACACACAATAAGTAAACACAATTCATTCAATTCATTACATCATTAAAACATTAGAATAAAATAAGTACATTACATTACAAGTACATTCGATCATTGAAATAAAATCATAAAAATAAAATAAATGCATGCACACGACTTAAAAAAAATCTGCAGTTTTCTACATTTATGTTCGCATAGCTCGTCAAAATGTAGGGAATAAGTAGCTGATTTTTTGTCGCGATTTCATTTTTTGGTCCCATAGTGAAAGTTGTTCAAAATGATGAGTACAATGACCCCATATGAGAGTTTAAACGACACCCACATTTCGCCAGTTATGAGCCTATTGTCATCAACCGCTTTAGCAGTACCGCTTGCGACCAATTCTAGACCAACGAGGTGGTCAGCCAACGGGGCGGTGGTGGTTGAACAGCTTTATAAACTACCAAAATACTATGTTATTTACAAACTATGATACTTTTTCTATCAACGTTTTAAACTCAGTTCAAAAAGTGTTTGCGATGCGCTCCGTTCTCGATATTCTTCAGTCATGAAATATTTTACTGAATATAAAGGCAACTTGACCACCGATAGTAACACTTTAGATAATGGAATGCAATCTCGATGAGTGTTACTTGGAAAAAGATCCTACTCCAATTGTTTTTAAGTTCAATTTTGAAGGGTGAGAATATTAAGGTATACAGGGATAGATATGGTAACGTATAATCACATATTGTGGGATACAAACTAATTTTCAGCATTTAACCTTAGATACTTTGACACCCAATTTCCGATGGCGGACCAACACAAAAAACCCGACCAACTGCATGTCGGACCACGCACAATGAAGTGTTCCGTCGTTGGGATTAATTTATCTCAAGAAAAAAACTTAACATTGTAGTTAAAAAACATGTTCTCCAATTTTCAAGAGTCTTGAGATATCAGAGGCCTATTTTATGCCTCTGATGTCTCAAGTTTTTTGAAATGAGATTTGAAAACAGATAAAAATAAAAATAGGGTTTCTAAAACACGGGGTTAATTTGATTGGTATTCTGTATTAATAATACTCACAAATAGTAGTGGATGCCCTTAAAAATATGCAATATCTTTCCTCCATACAAAAAGCAATAATTACGACAAACTACAAAATTAGAATCCGTCAGTTTTATGAGGAGCTTTCATAGTGCATTGGCTGCTAGTGTATTTGTGCCCGTGTGTGTATAATATGTGCCTGCTAGTGTATTTTTGCCCGTGTGTGTATTTGTGCCCGTCTGTGTATTTGTGGCTGCAACCACATGGAACAATAAAGTGCACCCCGCCACGCGAGGATACACTCTTTTATTATAAAGTTTTCTCATAAAACTGCCGATGAACACGAATTGCCTGGCTGATGAAAATAGCTCGATATATCTCTTTGGTAACATAACGTCTATAAGTGCGCTTTCACGGGCATCTAGAAGCTATGAAGGCAACACTGAAATTATTTAATAATACAGTTTGGCCAACGAAAGTTGACCACGAATTATTATCTGTTGAATATTTTACTTCACTTATAAGTAACATTATTACCTGTCTAATTATTGTATAAATATAAAATACTGATGTAAGTATCGCATGATATGTCTTGACTAATAAATAGTATCGACTCCGTTTAAGCAGTGTTTAGCAAGCTCTTGGTTTTTAAAATTGTCGCCTTTTTTCTTGGACAGCTTTCGTTAGTCAGACTCAAGTCAGACTCTAATAATAATTGTTGTATTAGGTATGTAGGTATGAGATCAATGCCACACTATATTGAGTGATAAATGGAGATATTTAATAAACTAGATTGCTCCATTACCTCCAGCAACTGTTGCAGGCAAAAAATGTCCGTTTAACCGTAACCTAACTTGTTATAATCTGGCTGTATTCAAGCAAAACCTTGAATTCGGTACAACAGAATTTTATTGTAAACATGAGTTGTGTTGAAATATTAAAAAAAAAAAAAAAAAGACGTAAGCGTTTGAAAATATTTTTTTAAGAACTGGGTACGGTTTATGCCAGTTTTTATTGAACCTCTAACTATTACCTAGATACCTAGGTATAATGAGTACCTTTAACTTGGAAAAGTGCCTATAAAATATTTAATAATAAATTCAATATCATCTAAATGCCCGCCAGCATCTACAGACAAGTTTGACAAATATGCCTTTGACGTTCGACACAAGCCGTCTTATTCCAAAACGCGATCTAAATTTAGTACTGGGATTGTTACTAGGCTTAAACCATGATTAAATTAAACGTTATTATAAAATGAAGTTTATCACTAGTTCCAGAACTATCTATGGTACTAAAGTTAGTCCGCTGAGACCCCTAGTTTAACTTTGGTACTAATTCCTTTGACATTTGCGTGGCGTCTTGGTTTTTGTGTTATTTTAAATAAAAATCTTAAAAAAAATGGATTTGGAAGATTTAAAAGATTTGGATATGCTGGAGACGTCTCGGCGATCTTACAGACATCGTCATCGTGTGAATCCGTTTGGATTGAGTGACGAAGATTTCAGATATAAGTATAGGTTCACAAAACGTTTTGGTGGAAATATTATGAATCTTTTACGTGAGGATTTATCCCACGACTCTCGAGGATGCCCATACGAGGAGTCCTGAAAAGCAAGTGGTTTGCGCATTACGCTACTAGCATCGTCATGAAGTATGTAACCTTGGTCAATGCAAACGTAACATTAGACAAAATCCAAATAAACTAATATTATTGTTTTATTCGTAGATTCAACTCACACAAGTAACTCACGAACTATGTTTATAGAATTGTAATCTTTGCTCACGAACAAACCACATATGTAACAGTACAGTATTGATAAATACAATGAATACAAATACTTCATATTTATTTATTAAAGGACGCAACACATCACATTCGTCTCAAATTACGCGCGCCGCCGCCGCAGAGGTGTTAAAAAATATGACATCTTGATTATAAAAAGCGCGTCAAAAGTACAATTTGTGCTTGTTCAATATATATTAACATAAAGAAAGAACAATATATGACATATTTTAAAGTTGATAAATAATTATTTAAGCATTTCAAGTGTTATTATAATATCAACATTTAGGGAAACAGAACGTTGCTTCAAATAAAGCCTGCGTGAACGAATGAAAGAATGGCATTTTTGTTTTTTATCTATGGACATTATTTGAACCATGGACCTTCTTTGGTACTAACTGATCCACGAATAGTCTTCGTTTTGTAATCGTAACATGTTTTAAACCTAGTACTAGCTTTATTACCGTAACAATCCTAGACCTTTTAGTCTTGGTTTAAACCAGTACTTTTGCAGTTTATTGTAATAAGACCGAAGGAGTTTCACGTAATTTCTTCTACCTTACTAATGGGGCTACCGTAAGAAATCTATTATACTTAGGGCTAATTTCACAATTGAAGCTGAACGCGATCCTCTAAACCTCTAAACCGCGTTCAAGATCTGTCAGTGTCAATATTCCTTAAATAATTACACGGACAGATCTTGAACGCGGTTTGCTTCGATTACAGGGATTGTGCACTAAAATGATTCTCCCATTAAAATAACCCATCTTCAATACTATCACCTCATTTATGATTTCCGAGCCCGTTAACATGCAAGTAAATTGAACAAAATGCGGTTAGTCCCGGCGTCATGGATAGCAAGAGAAACCCCGGCTATGCTCCTGGAAGCAACTTGCATTTTATTTTACGGCAATTTATTTCGCTCCGGGCGTGTATCGCTCAGTGGGATTGCATTAGACAAATACAGCAGACTACCTAATTCGGTGTGGATAAAATTTACTGTTGAATTCTGATTTTAATGTGTAATACTATTGTGTAAAAAAACGCATAGACTTTTGTAGGTGATACTGTTGAGCTAGATTGACTTGTTGTCGAAACATAGGAATTAAGTCATCTGTTTTGTGGTCACGATGAAATAGTAATAGGTAGGTAAACTAACAATTATTAAGAGGATTTTACAGGCACATGAGATGGAGGGTTTAGCACAAGCAAGAGAGGTCTATGCCCAGCAGTGGGTTAAGTCAGGATGTGGATGAAGATGATGATAAAGTGAAGACAGCTAATCTTACTGAAATAATCTAATCTGCTATACCATTAGGTACTAGGAAAAACGAAGGAGGCCTATTTTTAATTGCATATCAGGAAAACGTTAGGCCGAAAACATAAATAAAACCTAAAATAATATATTGACTGTTGTTAAACCAACAGATTATAAGAGACGATGTAGCTGAAGAAATACATTGTATAATAATTCAGTTATTTGCATTTTGCATAGACAGTGCACATGGGCACATTGCATAGCTAAGTATAAACGGATTTACATTTTAATGTCTTTGCAGGAACAATTTGTATTGCAGACACCTGAAACGTTTTGAATATAGACTGGGACGGCTTTCTACATTATTTATTGTAGTGAATTGTTTTAAATTGAAACAGAATATACAAAATTCTCGTGATGTTTTAGAAAATGTGTTGCTTTCGGTTCCGTTTTCCACATGTCCTAACAAGGGAGTCGACTTTAACAGCTTGTAGACATGAAGATTTGAGTCATGGTACATAAGTGATTTTTTCTGCATTTGGCCTGAATTTACTTTAGAATTCAATTTTAGAGAAGCTGGTCAACTCCCTTCTACAAAATATTAACAACATTGAAACCTATCCAAGTTAACAATGAAATATGAAAATTGAACCACCAACACAAACCTTTGGACCGGAGACGCATGATTTCATTTCCAAGTAAACATCCATTCAATCTATATATCGTCCCTTAAAAAATCCATTACTGCGGCATTCGGTGCAAGCAAATGGATACACAAACATGGATGTCGGAGCGCGGGTCTTCAGCGGGAAGATTTCTTGGCGCATTCAGAGACGGCGAAACGGTACGCGGGGTAAGTGGCTGCTTTGTCGCGTGGGTACGAGCGGTACGGCCGGGAAATCCTTCGCACGGCGCGGTGTCGCATTACCTACGAGCGGGATGGCCCCATTGTATGCTACACCGCACAACTTTGACTCCGAGCTGCAAGAAAATTGGGGCGCACGCTTTGTTGAATTATCTAGACAGTCGTAAGCAGATGTGCGGTGAATGGGCCCGCGTGGTGAATGATGGCGTGCAGGTGGCAGGAAATCGTTACTTTTGTGGTAACTTGCAAAATGCAGCAGGATTTATAGCTCTCGTAGTGCTTCACGGAACTTGGTTATCCACCATCTATAGGTACGCTCAATATCATAAGACTTTCTAAACCAAGTAGCTAGCTAAAGCCATTTCATAAAAAAATAAAATCAGAAACCTTTCTCTCTAAACCACTTACCTTAATAATATCCTCTCGGTCTATGTAAATGGGATAATGATTGATAACAAATTTCGTTAGCCGCAATCCAAAAGTCTATTATAAATTGAAAGCAGGAGAGCCGCAAGGGCGACCTGATTTTTTATTCCAACATTTTTCATATCGAGTGACTTCGTTTATCCGAGCGGGTGGACTAAATTGGATGATAATCTGGTAAAGTGAGCCGCGATCTGGGCTAGAGGGATGCGAATTAAATGGTAACGAGCGGTGACCAACAAATTAACCGAGTCTGGGGGACGCGCGCTTAATGCAATTCTGTGCAGCAACTGCGACGGTGCACCCCTAGCGCAACTCTGCGCAACCCTCACCGGCACTTTTTAGTCGAGATGAATATTAATGGGTCAGCAAATTTTATAATTCAGATGGTTTAGACGATTTTAAATTGGAGACTGATAATATGACTTTAAATTCTCAGCGATTTGGGTATATGTTTTCGTTTATATAATATTTCTTAAGGAAATGTGCTCTTGTACAATTTAATTCAACGTGGTAGGTGCCTACATAAGAGCGTTTACGCTGAAAGTGGGCAACGTCGCAAATAGATGTCAAATATTTCGCTGTTTTGATTAATTTGGCAATATATTACTGTATGGAAATATGAAATATGGCTAGCTAACTGTTTAAAATATTGATTATGAAATGCAATAAATAATAATTATCGTAACATCAAATATTTAGTTTTAGTTGTAAAAAAAGGATTTGGAAACTTTCTAAATGCCTTTTTTAAACCTAAAACTAAATATTCGGTGTTACGATATTATTTATTGCATTTCATAATCAATTTGTATATTTCATATTTCTATACAGTAATATTGCAAAATTAATCAAAACAGCGAAATATTTGACATCTAGGTATTTGTGACGTTGCCGATTTTCAGCGTAAACGCTTATAAAATCACCTGCTTATTATTCACCACCTTTTAGTGAGACATACCTACCACAGAATACTCCGTTCTACTATCTGGATTATGTCTCGTCTAATTATGGCGTCTAGCCTAGCCCCTCCAAGCATTTTAACCTAATCAGGTATAATTATTATGTGAGTAGTTCTAATTATTACGTCATCCGAGGCTGGATGAGATTCAATTTCGGGCAAATAAAAGGTAAAATTTTCCATTCACGCATTCGTATCTTTCTAACATAATCTGAATATAATGTTTATTCCCACTGCTGGGATGGGACTCAGGTTTTCTTTCTGTGAAAGGAAGTGGGCCGTAATCCACCATAGACCCAATGGTGGTTACGTTTCATAGATTAATATTGTCATAAAAATATAAAGGGAATATCTGGAATTTCTAGAAAATCGGCTTACTGAAACGTACAAGTTATAAAGATGTTTAAAGCGTGTAGACGGACTCAATGTGTAAACAAGTGGAGCCAAGGGAAAGAGTTTAAAAAGCCGCACAGTTATTCTTTAACAGTTCTGTGACGTTAACAACGTGGCTTGGGGACTTATAAATATTAAAAGTCGGCCATATTTGATCGTTCTATTGACTCAATATTTCTTTTCAGATAAATTGAGTCAAAGAAAAGTCTCTTATTTAGTTAATCTTATAACATGAAAATTCTTGAGGGAATTTCTTCATCTTTAAAACTTAATCTTTTTTGGGAACGATTTGCGTAGTGACATTGTGTTTGTTCAATGAAATGTGAATGCGGTATTGACTGAAAGGTACTTGTATCAATTTTAGAATGGAAACATTTTTGTAATGTATCAAATTGTGAACAATTTTCGAGAAATAAGAAGAATTCCAAGAAATCAGCTCCTTGTTTGTCGAATTTTATAACATCCAGTTATATAAGTCAGTCGTAACAAATAGTCTGAACCACAAAAGCCTAGGAATAACAACCAGCTTTAGGATATCTCCGGTAATTGGGTGGCTGAGGCCAGCTGTCAGATGCAGCCGTGTTTGGATAGATTTGAAGCTGAATCCAAAATAGCTGGGAAAAAGATAAGTTGGGAGAGATGAATGTGCTTTATTGTACTTATTACATTGAATTAATAAATAAATACTCTTAAAAAAATATATAATTATATTGACACAAATTAGGAAAGGCTTATTTTGTTGAATGCATGACGTCATTAACCTATGTAAGTTCAAATACTATTACGAGTCTTTTTATATGGAGAAAAAAAAATCATGTGTTCCATACATTTGTGTGCACTCGACAAAATGTATGGAACAGTAGATTCTTTTTTCGCGATTTCAAGGTTAGTCCCATAGAAAAAGTTGTTCAAAATTATGAGTACAACCTTTTCCAGGTTTAGCATAAACAAAAAAATATGTTGTTCATATAGATAAATCGTTTATTTAGTGCACACAAAAGCAATAACACTAACTACACACAAAAGCACACTTCATAGAACTCCACAAAACCTTTCCACTGACATCGAAAGATGGAAATATGAGAATTTCTACGTTAACATTAGTTTGTATAGACTCAGGAGCATCGCAGGAACTCAGCCAGTAAGCTTTTCAAATTCGTCGGGAAGCTAAAGTACCTACCCACCAACATAAGACTCTTACCTCTGGCTTTGACCACCTATCTAACTTTAAATTTCAATTCTGTGCACAGAGGTAATCAGATTTAGTGGCTATTTTTAAAGTTGAGAACTTGAGTTTAGTACCGGGATTGTAGCCAATTAAGTCAACGCAAGTTTTAGTTTTAGTGTTAGGTTAAGTTTAGTTAATGTTGACTTATGTGGGTTTCGTCTTAACGTTTATTAGAGATTTTATTTTTAAACTTTTATTTTTTGCGTCTACTGGCGTATAAAGAATAAAATCTTGATTTAAAAATTATGCCCTCAGGCCTGAAACTGCGTTATGCGGACGTCCGCGCGGTTCCATACAAAAGTGCTCCGTTGCGGAGACACGCGCGGGCGTCCGTCGCGGGGATGTGGGCCCCGCGCCCGCGCCACGTGTCCCGTCTCCGTGCGACAGACGCCCGCGCGGGGGCAGTATGGAACCGCGCGTTATGTAGTGTGTTAGCAAAACAAAAAAGGTTTTTGTTTCGATTTTGGCTCAATTTTGTAGATAATCATTCCTCTTTCGCGGTTTCCCATTATGTGCTTAATACCGGCCATAACCTCTCCGAAGAAATGTCAACTACCAACTTACTTTTAAACACCTTTTAACTAACCAGGTCACCGCCATTAGATCCACATATCGCCTTAACGCCGCCATTACACTAGCTTGCCATCAAACGTAGACAGTCGTTCAGTCCTCAGCAGAACATAAGGGTAATCGTGACCGGACTGCACAAATGGCGTCGCGACGATATTCATATTTCAGCCCGTATCGGCGAGATCCTACGCGACTGCAAACCCTACGCGAAGATAGCGCGCCCACGATAACTTTGAAACCTTACACCTAAAAAGCAACCCTAGTTTTTTACCCCTAAGGTTGGAATTCCTTTGGGCCAGGTTGTCGTTGAAAGGTAGTTGGTCTCATAGTAGAAGTATGCAATAAAGACGTCAATCCATAACGACGGATGCAGCTATTATACAGTGATGCTGTGAGTGCTTTACGTTGTACACCCGACCGGAATAAAGATCAGTGTAAACTTGTAGAGATGTTTGTAGAATTGGTTATGATGGGGTTTATTGGGTGACAAAATATTTACTTTGTCGTTTTTATTGTCGAAACAATGGAAGGTAGCCTTTTGATTATTTTTCTCGTTTACTTTGTCGTCTCGTCTTGGAATGGGTATTCTAATGTAGATATGTTTGGTTGCAATTTAACTTTAAGATATCTCCTTGTCCTACATATGCATTTTTACCCGACTACGGCGAAGAAAAAAGGAGGGTTATGATTTTGACCGGTATGTATGTATGTATGTATGTATGTATGTATGTATGTATGTATGTATGTATGTATGTTCATCTGTTCCCTCCTATCTTCCAAACCACTTATCACAATTTGACAAATGAGGTATCGTTAGAAGCGTCGTGACTGTCCGCTGGTTATAGGCTATGTGAAGTCACATTAAATTAAAAATGGCGCCCTCAAGAGGACATAAAGTGGGGAACTTAAAAAAAAAAATGGTTTAATCGTACCATGTTGGGTATCAAATGAAAGGGCTTAATGAGCACATTTCAAAAATATATATATTATAACCCCTAAAGAATTAAAAAAAAAATCAAGTAATAAAAACTAAAACCCAACTACGACTTAAAAGGTTTAAACAAGACACCACAGACAGACAAATTAAAAATCCGGAGTCACACGTAATCTGTTCGATTTATGCCCTAACACGTGTGACTCCGGATTTTTAATTTGTCTGTCTGTGGTGTCTTGTTTAAACCTTTTAAGTCGTAGTTGGGTTTTAGTTTTTATTACTTGATTTTTTTTTTAATTCTTTATTGCATCTGATGTTAACATCATGATCCTTTTCTTTTATAAAATTAGTCAAAGACAGTTGATTTGGACTCTAAAAAGTAATGTTTTCATGTCTGATTTCTTCTTCATCATAAACTTTTCGCACGAGTTTAAACCGAAAACCAAGGTCACTTTACATTCGAAAACTTTCAACGAAGTTTCGGAGGTAAAAAAAAAAATTGTGTCGCACCTAGTGTAAAGCATATTCATATTTCTCCGCAAATTTTTTCCAACACGTCTTTTAATTCAACCAGATTTAATATAACAAACGTTACCACGTTTCCTAGGATGTAATTTGTTAGTTCCACAAAACAAATAGCGGCGTTGACTTTAGCTCCGGCAGCCATTTGCGGATCTGCTTCCATCCTGTTTGTAAACCTACTTACTTACATTCCTCGCTCGTGTGAATCCATACAACAGTAAGCGTCATGTGGCTGCAATACAAAATATGCAATAGTTGCGCTACAAAGATGTACAGCGCTGGATGGCTGGATGGGTAGATGCTGCTTTTTGTACAGCGGCTTAGTTTTCTATGGGCACGTTGCAAAATATTATGCAGGAAGATTTCTTTTGATACGTGATCATTAAAAGCGTGGTTTTTATGAAAGCTAATAATTAGCTTTACAATTATTGTAGGTATCTGAAATGTAAGACATATTTAAAAGTCAGCTTTGAAAAGGAATCATATGTAGACTCACATAAAAACAAACAAACATATGTATCTTATTTTTATAAAATGTGTCGTCCAGCGAGATGCTGGCAAAATAGTAACTGCTTCCTTAGGTAAATACAACATTATACCTATTTACCTAAGGAACATTCCTCTTTGACTTACGAACGCCAAGGCATCAGTAAACACCTTTGTGCTGCAAGTCTACCTAGCAGGACGTTACCATATTCCACTAAATGTAACACTACTGTCAACCTATTCAGTGTCAACATAGTCAGATAAGAAACACCGGTAACGAACTCATCTAGTTTTTTAAAACATAATTTAATGTTGACGTGTAAAAGTGTTTTTTAAACCAATTTACAGAAATAAATATCATTTATCATCTTTAACCAAGAAACAAAAGTCTGATATAATTCACGAAGGTAAAGTCAGGGAAGTTATTGTTAAGCAAATTGACTACCAACTGAAATTGTCCGTGTATTCAAATCACAACTACGTGAATTCATGTTTTTCTCACACACTATTGTCTACATTTCTTTCTCATTTCTCCTTTCGCAGGTCTGTGAAAGAAATTTCTTAAGAAATAAGCAGTACTTTTGTACTCATATTTTAATTATGTATCTATTATGTATTTTACTGTGTGTACATAAATAAATAAATAAACTTCCATTCTTTAACAGTTGTATGAAATGGCAATAACTCAGCAAATTGATGTACGGTGTCATTTTGCTTAACAATCAATTCCCCCCTGAGTGAATTTAGTGCTAAGTATTATCTGCCAACCAAGAGGGTAAAAGTAACACCTACAAAAAACAATTGAAAGAGGGAAATATAAAATCTGCAAAAAAAAAAATGTAATTATGAAGGATTAACCTTTGAAAAATCCTTTGAGAACAGAGCCACGAAGCGAAGCCAGTATCTAAGTAATGAAGATGAAGCAGAGTGCAGTCTGCACGCTTTACCAAAGCTAACCAAGTGCTCATCAAAATTTATAGCATTTTAACCAATTTTAGGATTTGTGTTCGGGTAGTCTGTAGCAAGATAGGAAGATTCGGTCGTAACCTATTAACGGTATATTGTTTTTTTTTTTAATATAGCATAGAAACATTTCCTAGGATTTTTTAAAATATAACTAACGTCCTTTACTAAGGGCTATTTAAAATTTAATTGTTTCTTATGGAATTTTTATTCCTTACTAATAATAAATATTTTAAGCGGTTAATATATACATATTTTATGAATAACATAGGATAAGAAAAAAACAATTTTTTCAATTGATTTTTCATCTAGAATCATGAAAATTATATCTGTAAATCCATTTTAAATTAAAAGCACTTCTGGCACATGTTTATTTAATTTTTAATATCTTTGGCGTTACTTTTAATCTTGTCTATTTAAAAAAATATTGCCTTTTTAATGTCAACTCTAGGTAGTTCATTCCAAAGTTGAATTTCCTTTGTCTTGAAACTACAATATGCGTCGTTTTAAAAGAAATAGAGGTAAACAACAAGATTGTTTTTAGTATCGTGTCGCGTGTTAAACAGATTCAAGTATTCGACTTGGTGTAAGCCGGGAACATTTATGACAATGTACTTATTTAGGTTCCGCAGTTGACTAGTTTATGTTGGGTGAATGTTCGGGAAATATTGCAATAATTAATAACACATGCATGAATTAAGTATCTTGCTTAGAATTTTTTTTACAAAAAAAAAAACAACCTAAGTACTTCAAAAAAAAACACTAAAAACGTGAAAAATAACTTTAATTTCGGAAGTCGGTGTCTTTGCTTTTCAATTTTCGTTCTTTGCCACCGCCTTTGGTTTTTATTTTTTTTGTAAAAAAAATTATTTTTCACATTTTAGTTGTGGTAACTACCCCACACAAATTCGTATACCGTTATCTGCTATGTGACAGAGTCAATTAACATGTCATCAACATACGCAAAGTGGGAAAAATACGTAATTATTTAAGCTAACTCAAAAACTACGCAAGCAAAATTAATAAAATTTATATGGGACCACCTCTGAAGCATGACCTACCAAACAAAAAAAGAATCATCAAAATCGATTCATAATTGGCGGAGTAATCGGGTAACATACACAAAAAAAATAAAAAAATAAAAATACATACAGACGAATTGAGAACCTCCTCCTTTTTGAAGAAGTCGGTTAAAAAGAAGAAGTAGAATGCTGATGATGACTTGGTAAATTTAAGGGTCAAAAGTTCCCATACACCTAAGTACCTCACCTATTGTCTGATGCACGGTGCTTGAAACATTTACAACTTGTTAGATCTTAGATTGGATACCAGCACGCGTAGCAGGACCACAGTAGAAACGGGTTTTGTTGACGGAAGAATAGACAAATCTATTCTTCCATCCGTGCTGGGTTCCGAATACCGTCTTTGTAGTCAAGAATAAGAATAGTCTAGGCTGATCTTTTTTTCTATCGTACCGAAACGGACTGTACCTTAGTACAAACTACATATATGAATAGCTTATGTGGGTCATAGACATTCAAGTAATTTGTTCAAACAGTCATCAAATTGGCATGAATGTGTATGGGAAAATTTGGTCAAAATGAGTTGTCAAATTAATGGCATGTAGAAATATGATTTTTCTTAATTCTATTTGATCAAACTGTTTGAACCAGCCTGTTTGATCAAATAACTTGAACGTCTATATCTTGCATTAAGGCTCTTACATACTGGCGCGATACGTCGCGCGACGGGACGCCGCGCCGCCGCATAGTTCCCCGTGAAGTTTTCTCAGAAATTGTTTTGTTAAAATTCGCGTCGCGCGGCGAATCGTGCCAGTCTGTAAGAGCCTTTAAGCAGTGTGTGCCATATTAGCCAATTAGAAAGATAGTGAGGCTGACTGTCGAGGATATGTCGGACCTATACCATCTTTTTAAGTACTGCCGGAGGCTAGGTATGAATGTTTGATTAATAACTAAGCACAAAGATATTACAAACTACGACGACGCGACGTTCAAACAGTGTTCTTTGAAATTAATATAGGGACGTGATTTAATTTCCGGAGCTCAGCAATTACGTTAAAACAATAACTGTTCAATATGTAATTAGTTTCTGTTCTCGTATACTTCGGCTCAGTATATTGATTAACCTCTGTATTAATAACAGAACTATTTTCCAGAATATGTCTGAAACTTTGAAGACAGCTTCAGTTAAATTGGGTTTTAGAAAATGTTCTAAAGCTCATAATAATAATTATTTGATCCACTTTCCGAATAAAATGTGTTGAAGAAAAGAGGAAATTAAAAATAAAATGAAAATAACTAGGTACACACGGCTACACATCAAGCTATACATTTCCAGTATAAGCTGACCTCGCATTGTACGGAAATCCTATACAATGCGAGATCAGCTTATACTGGAAATGTATAGCTTGATGTGTAGCCGTGTGTACATGCTGGCCAAAATTTAGGTTTTAAAAATCGAACATCACGTAATTCGTCCTCGAATTTGAATTCAGGTTTTTTCAAATTCTTCTTTTAATATTTGCCATTCGAAGATGTCGAACAAAATAAAGTACTTTGTTTTTATAACAAACTAGCTGCGCCCCCCGGTTTCACCCGCGTAAGTCTTGGACCCGTGGGAATATCGGCATTAAAAGTATCCCATGTCCTATTCCAGGTCAAGGCCTATCCCTGTGTATTTTATCCAAATCCGTTCAGCCGTTTTAGCGTGAAAGCGTAATAAACAAACTCACTTTCGCATTTATAATATTATTATAAGTTAGATTGTTTACCTACTCTAATCATCTTCATAAAATCATGTAATTCTGTTTTCCCTGTTATTTTGACACAACTTACGCTTTTTCTAAAGTAACTGGATTATTTTAATCTCAGTGAAAAACATCACTGGCACACCTAATACAATTTTTACTATACTTTACACATGTAAGCTAAGTAGGGACACATTTACCCGCGTGTAAACCATGAGAAAGGTGTAAAGGGGCTCCATTATCCCTCGCAAGGTTGTAAACGGCTGAAACAACCATTGTCGCAGCCGTAGCTTGTTTTAGGAGCCTTTATCTTGGTTTTAAGCAGTTTTTAGAGCTTCCTACGTGAAAGCGAGGGTTCTGCTTGATAGCTAACGTTTCTTCGTCTCCCCTGTTAAGTTTAAAACCTAAGACGTTAGTAACGGACGTGATTGTCTTACTTTTTATTTTGTTGATGGACTTCGTAAAGGCTTCGTACTTGCTTTGGTTTATGTTATTATGAAAGCGGTTAACGTCACACATTAACGGCTGTCAAAATACAGAGAGGCAATTTCCTTATTTTTAAGAATGTTCATATTCGCAATCTGTGGCGCATCAATTTACCAACAATTTTGACAAGTTTGACAGATTGCGACTTGAATGTGAACGTTTTTTTAAGTAAGAGAATTGGCCCTCTGAGCGTTTTTGACATCTAAATGTGCTCTTTGAATGTACGGGCGTCACCCAGATTAGAACCGAAACCCTCGGCTCACCCAGATCTTACCCGGAGGTGCTGTATAGACCAGGAGACTTTGTTAACTTCTGGGTGGGCTGGTTTGAATAATCACCAACGGCCGCCATGGCCGACGCACATACGCACAATGGTCCACCTTAGGGACTAAGTGCGGAAACCAAACCGCTAATATAGAACATAGACATCTAAATGTAAAATACTGGTGAATTAGACAGATTTTCATGACAATTGTTATAATATTGGGTCCAAATTGGCGTTTTTTTCTCACAAATAAAGAACCTCGTCACTTCTATGATTTAAAATATTCATCAATTGCTTGGTATTATATCGAATTATGACCATCATAGACAACTACCAATAGTTAAAAAACCTTATTATTTATAGTTTTCTAAACATAAAAAATACCCTTAAAAATGACTTCTCATTTTGTTTGCAGAAATGACCACTATTTTTTTTTTAACTTTGGCAAAAATTATTTTTGTCGCTTAATTTAAGTGGCATATTACGTTTTAGTTTTTAAACATTGGTGCATAAAAGTTTTAAACCATAAGTGTTCATGGTTGGTATATAAATTAAGAAAATTTGAATATGAAAAATGCAACTTCTTTAAAATTCCCCATACAAAACGCTGATTTCATAGGACCTAATATTATGGTACCGCTTTTCTAGGAAACTTTCGGTCTCCCAACTCACATTATTTTGTTATTATCATCGAAAGCTGGGTTCAATATATCACGTGTCGGATGCCACATTTTAAAGTGATACCTTTCAATAAATACGTAATGAAACTATCGGTGAACTAGTATTGATTGTAACATTCACATTCGCCCTCGGTAATAATAAATGCGACAGGAACCCGTTTGGAAATATATCGAACTAAATTAGAGTACTATTTCTAGTCAAGATCTCTGACGTCTATATTTGATACGTATTAGTGACGTGTTAAGTATCATACGTTTGGAGACGTACAGTCAACAAAAGGAATTGGTATACAGGCAAGATACATTACAGTAGGTACAACTATTTTCTTAATGTCCCTCGGCAAACTTGGTGTTTCGACAGTCGCCGGATTTCTATCAGTTGCCTTTGCATTTGGTGCAGACCGGACGCTCTCAATTGAGTTCAAAACACGAAGTTTGCCGAGGGACATTAAGAAAATAGTTG
Source organism: Lithophane socia (assembly GCA_947522985.1). Lineage (NCBI taxonomy): Eukaryota > Metazoa > Arthropoda > Insecta > Lepidoptera > Noctuidae > Lithophane > Lithophane socia. The sequence goes on along the minus strand of OX383270.1, from coordinate 7,645,530 downwards.
TCTTGTGTTTATTTTATATTTAGCCTGTGTTGTCCGCAGTGTAAGGCAAAGGCATCCTTTTCTCCTTTCCACTCCTCTCTAACCATAAGTAATGTTGTGTAACCCCTTTCTTCATGGACTACACAACATTACTTGTTGCCATTGCTCAATTTACCGCCTTTACGGGTGAGGTACAATCTGATTGACCACCTATTTTACAAATACCTACTAGCTTCCCCCGAGGTAACTGAACACATAATTTCAGTACGCAGACAATATTCATTGTTATTACGACCGATAGCTGCTTCCTGCCTTGTTGGTCTAGGGATCGCAAACGCGACTTTTATAAACTTCTTGGGTTTGATGCCCGGGCAATGTTATTGGGTTACTTCATCAGAAAGTAGTAACCCGGAGTATTATTTTAAGCCCGGTTTACGGCACTAGGCCATCACCATGGCCTTATGGCTTTTGCCATCATGGCTGTATTTATCTACACCCGTGATGTTAACTTTAAATCAAAAGACGAATGATGTCAAAATTTGATTTCACTTCTTACCAGACGCATAATATAGGTTTACAGTGGTTTAGACGTTTCCATGAGCATCATAGGTACCTATCTCCTTTGTTGACTGTACTTGGTAGTTATAGAGGATATATCAGGTCTCTCGGATGGCTGGATGCTGTGTTTATCTGCGACGGAGCTAAATTCCGCGATATCTTGGTGGCGACGCGACTCCTTGCCAACTGTGAGATACGAGATGAACTCATCTGTCTGCTTGAATAAAGGGCTTGAAACTATTATGGTGAATAGCGTACACAATGGTCTTGGTTTGTTGTGAGAAGTTTGTATTAGATTTGTGATTGAACTTTATAATACACATGCACACACATCACACATACATTTTGATTTAACTTTTATGCAACGTAAATAAAAGGGTGACATATTTTTATGTTAAAATAAAATAATCTCTATATCTTGTGGCTATTCAGCATTCGTACAGTAGGTTGAACGTTAGTGGTAACTATAATTATTATAAACTAGCTGTGCCCGCGACTTCGTTCGCATGGATGTCGGAAAACAATAATACGTCGCTTAGAAAACTTGTACCTTCATTTAAAAAGGGGGAATCTTTCGACCAGGCCTGGTGATTTTTCCTAGTAAGAAACTGCCAAAAAACTTGTGTATTATTTAGGAAAATGCTTCTCTATATACAATATTGGCGGTGGAACCACCTGGAGCGTACACAAAAAGGTTGCTAGGGTTGCTCACACGCGAAAGAGCTACATAAAGTTGGCCGTGGGAAAAGCAACCAATACTAAGATCCACCCCCGCAACGGATAATGTCTGGCCCTGAGCTTTGTTAATGGTCATGGCGTAACATAGGCTGACAGGGAATTGCACACGCTTAAAACTAAACGGAAAATTATTGGGAATGAGAGGAATTCTTGGAATAAAAACAACATCACCGGCGCCGCAACCTGTTAAGATTTCGGCTTCGATGACGTTTTGTTGGAGATTGGTGACTATGAGCCGAGTGCCGTTGCAAAGTTTGGGAGGACTTAAATTTCTGAGAAGAATTATTGGCACTCCGACTTTTAAACAAATTTTGTGTGCTGGAAGACCGGGTGTGTTAAGGGATTCTAAGAACTCTACTGGATAGTGTGTGGCATCTTCTTCTTCGGTAACCGTATTTATCGATGTATATTGTTGACTTTCCCCAGAAACATGTGCCAATATTTGTGTATTTATTGCTGCCGCTTGGTCGTTGCGGGGGGTCAAAATAGCTCGTTGACACAGCCAAGCAGCAGCGTGGTTACCGATATCTGTGGGGTTCCCATATACAGAAGAAATGAGTTCCCGCTGTGAAGCAACAGAACAACATAGGTTCTCCACCAAAATTACTTTGCCATCTTGTGTGGGATATGTGCCTTCACCAATTTTCAAGAGTAAATTTGAGAACTCTTGCGCATTTGGGTTCCCACCCAGATGTGCTCGCATATTTAAACTCAAATGAGTTGATATGACATAGCGCCATAGAATGGAACTCTTAAGACAGGCACTAATTTCATCGGCTCTAGTTCCTCGGGGTATTATCGGGAGTGTCTGCCTAAAATCACCACATAAAAGTACCGTAATGCCTCCCATCGGCCGGTCATTTTGCCTTATGTCCCGCAAAGTTCGGTCTACTGCTTCAAGAGCCTTCCGGTTTGCCATCGTGCACTCATCCCAAATAATTATGGCACAGTCGCGTAAAACCCTAGCTTTATCGCTATTGCGCGAAACATTGCAAACTGGACTTTCTGTTCGTTCCAAGTCAATGGGGATTTTAAACATTGTATGTGCAGTTTTTCCTCCGGGCAACAATGTGGCTGCTATTCCTGAGGAGGCAACAGCGAGAGCAATCTTATTTTGGCTCCTTATCCGAGCCAAAATAACTTTGGTTAGAAAAGTTTTGCCTGTTCCACCGGGCGCGTCTAAAAACAGGATTTCTCCCAATGTGTTATTTACACTGCAGCATACTCTATCATATATTTGACGCTGTTCCGTTGTCAAAATTGAGCAGCCGTTTTGAACGGTTTCTGCTAATTCCACGGGATTGTAATTAATCTCTGAGGCGTACTCCCTATTTATACGTTCCCCATCGACTGTCGGTGTGGGCAAGCCGTATTGAGTGAGTGGGTTCCCTCCTATACTTGTTACTATATCTTGAATAGCCAACAACGATCTATTGTGACAATTTTCACGTACTTGGTCAGTAATTTCACCATCGCTATTTTGACGTACATGTCTCAAAAAATCTTCAGAAAATATATCTCGATATTTTTGCCACAACTGCCCAGCATCCGATAATCCACAAAAGGTCAGTAAGATGGCAAACAAATGACGCAAGCGATATGGACTATCGCTGACGCATGCCTCGGCTAAAGCTTCATCCCAATGCTGATCTCCATCTAATAAATGACGGGCGCGGCAAGCAGCCTGGTATGTGGGATATTCAATATCATCCACTTTACGGAGCTCAGTGAAAGCAGTAGGTCCTCGCACTACGTGCAGAAGAAGGCGTAAATAGTAACACTCAGAATTATTCGGGTGCACAGTGTACACTCGTCCAATCACGTGTTCCTTGAAAATTCCAGGCTCGCCTTCCACAGTAGTTCCACGTCTTCTACGGTTAAAAATACCTTGCTGCTTGTTGTACGTGTAATAAGATGGGATCTCGTTATATAGAAGGGATTTCGCGTAATTATCTGTTTGGCAGAGGCGAAAGAATGCCATCAAGGTGGTTTGTCTTGGATTGTGTAACCTTTCTGTGACATTTTCAGACTGAAAATACACTCTTTGCCCGTCTTCAAGGTGTACATCGAGATGGATGACCGGCGGGTGTCTCTCATGAATTGGGAAACTTAAAATACGCCAAACTGCCTCCGAGGAGCTTATGTACCATCCAGATTGGTACCTCGTGACTTCATCATATTCATTGCGATTTCTAAGCGCGATCATTGCTTGGTCACTACCTTTGTTAACATATTTGCAAATATATTTTATCGACTCTACGCTATTGCATATTTCAACATTAATGTGAGCTTGAAATGTTTTAGATAATACTGGCGAATACGGCACCACCCATTTGTTATCCAAAACAATTTCTTGCCCACGGAACCTGGTAGAAACTGTAAAACCACCTTGCGAGACTGATCTGCGCCGATATAATGGATACCCATTTTCCCCCGACATAGTTTGTGCTAAAAGTGCTCTAGGGTATTTTTTTGAGCACTTACCATCTTGCATGCATGGTGATTCCCTATTTAAAACACCACATGGCCCGTGAACCATGTGTGTCTTAATTATGTCATGCAAAATTGGATCTTCATTTTGGTCTGGAAATTCAGCACTTATGACACTGTCAACAGCATCGGGACGAATTTTATTTTCCAGCCACAGGAGAATGTGGGCGTGGGGTAAACCACGCTTTTGCCACTCAACGCTGTACATAAAACATAGAGCTGAACCGAATACTTTCTCTTTTGTAAGAAGATTAATCAAAACCTTGAGCTTCAAATGAAAGACCCTTGCAATTATGTCATGCCTATCGTATGACGCCTGTCCTGTAAGAAGTTCCTGACAAATTTCGGTCCATTTTGGATTTGTTGTAAACGTTATGAAAAGGTCCGGCCGGCCGTACTTACGGACGTAGCAAAAAGCATCTTGCGTTCTTTCGTGCATATATCGCGGACCGCCTGTAAAACTGGATGGCAAGATGACCAATCGTCCCAAGTTTTCGACGTTAGTATCCGTTTGCATCGCGTCCCGCAAATGCACGTATTCTTCAGCGCGTAAACGACGTTGGTTAGTGCGAATGTAAACTAAACGTTCCGTTTCTATTTTTGCATACATGTCCACAATAAATTGGCTGAACAAACCACGAAATCGTTGCAAATAGACGAAGCGATTGCGCCTTATTTGTAAAAGATATGAATAATATTGCTGAGCCGATACCTTTTTATTAAAATTGACTACCCTGGTAGTAGGGTTTACTTGGTAGAGCCCGAAATTGTACCCATCTTCACCATGACAATATATTAACGGATATTGCAGGGCGTCGTATGCTCGATGTGTTTCATAAATACGTTGAAGGCGATCGTCGCGAGTGCGCAACACGATGTCACGCCTGTCACACTCTTGGTCGACTAAAACGACTGCAACTTCATCTGTGACAGGTGCATTGTGTCTCCCGCGGTGTTCACCAACAGGACGTCTATCTGCGTTGATGATTATTTTAAAATCATTGCTGCCGGGCGGAATGGACTCCAATGCAGTTTTAAAACTATGCACATACTGATTTACTTGATGCAGCATGTTCTGTAGTCCTGATATAAGGTCACTGTTAAGCTGGGGAAAATAACGATTTCTGACACTGAGCTGTTCAGTGTAATCAGACACAAAATAAACTTGGAGAAATTTGGGCTCATTTTCTCCCAGTAACGATCCGATGAGATGGTAAACTTGACCTTGCACTTTGAAGGTTGGCATGAACGGTCCCTCCGTTATTTGTTTTGCCCCAAAAGATGTCATCTGGAATGCGCTGTTATATGAACGGATATTATCTAAAAAATGTTTAGATTGGCGGTGATCGCCATTTAGAAGGATTTTAATAAAGTTTGGGGGATCTTGAAAATTTGTAATGACTACTTTTCCACTTGAACAGCACATTCCATTGGTCTCTTTATTCCATTTCAAAGCATCACAGTAATTGCAAATTTCAGTCATACCACCAACAGAGGCGAAATCAGCGTAGTTAATTCGAGGTGAATAAGTAAAACCTGCTTTTTCCTTATTGACCCAAGGTGTAATAACATTTGTGACATCATATTCCAGAGACTCATCAGCGTCTTCAGTTGTAATTCGGTTCAGATAGTATCTAGCTCGGTCAGCCTCTAAGCGCGATTGACGCTGTTCTACTGTTTCTGCTTGTCGCACTTCATCTATTCTTTCCCTTTCGGAAGCTAAATACCTTTCATCGTTCAACCGAGCGCGTACATAGTTATCTCTGGCCGACACTAACCTTCGTTCTCTCTCTGAGAGAGATTCAAACTCACGTGATAGAGCGTGGCGCTCTCGGTCAGCCAATAACCGCGCTTCACGATCCTCAATGCTCTCTTGAGAGCGTACAGTAGCTGTCCGAATACTTTGTGTACTCAGGCGTGACTCCCTTTCCGTAAAAGTCTCAGACTCGCGTGACAGTGCGTGGCGCTCTCGGTCAGACGATAACCGCGCTTCGCGTTCCACAATGCTCTCTTGAGAGCGTAAAGTGGCTGTACGAATACTTTGTGTACTCAGGCGTGACTCTCTTTCCGTAAAAGTCTCAGACTCGCGTGACAGTGCGTGGCGCTCTCGGTCAGACGATAACCGCGCTTCGCGTTCCTCAATGCTCTCTTGAGAGCGTAAAGTCGCTGTACGAATACTTTGTGTACTCAGTCGTGACTCCCTTTCCGTAAAAGTCTCGGACTCACGTGACAGCGAGATGCGCTCTCGGTTAGCCGATAACCGCGCTTCACGTTCCTCGACACTCTCTTGGGAGCGCAAAGTCGCCATTTGGGTTCTTTTTATGCTTAAACGTAATTCCCGATCCGTAAAAGTCTCAGACTCGAGTGACAGTGCACGTCGCTCACGTTGAGCCGATAACCGCGCTTCGCGTTCCTCCGTGCACTCCCGCGCCCGAGAAGCCGCCGTAAGAGCACGCTGCTTTCCGAGTCTAGACTCACGCTGGGAAGGCGTTTCTGATGCGCGAATTCGAACGTTCCGTGCTTGGACTGCATTTAACCTCGCTGTACGATCCTCTTCGGATTCTTGAGATAAAATAAGTCTCATCTTTTTTGCTTTTCGACTACATTGCGAAAGGTTTGATTTTTTTCTAGGAGGCATTTTCAAGAAAATATCGAAACCAATTCGTAAAACTAATAAAATATTACTTACAATAAAAAAACTATCGACTAATTATTTAAAAAAAAACTTAAGAACTACAACAATGAATAAAACAAACTCGAATAATAAATTTATCGACTCTAGTCTTGACTCGCTCGAGTAGTTGATTTGATTCTTCCGATAGTTGAACGAATCAAATCTACTATAACACAGTTAACACACGCCAACAACGATCGAATCGAGTGAGCGGCGGTCACGAATCCTTCGGACAAATTACGAAGTAAAGTAACGACTCGTTTCTTGACTTCTTAATTTGAACCAATGGAACGAAACCAACCAACTTGACTTGAACCAACCAAAAGACCTAATCTAAACCAATAAGAACAATACTTTCAACGAAATTCAACGAATGACAACGCAACCAACAATTTATTATTTATTTATATTTTATTATATTATATATTATTATTATATTATATTGTCGACACTATAGAAGTCATTAACAAAGTCACCTACTCTACAAAATACTTGGAATATCGGGGCGAAGGTCATTCTTCGACGGAGACTTTTAACACCGCGATTCAGAAAATTACATTAAATGAACAACGCCATCTATCGAGCACGAAGTGATACTGTCAAAATATATGGGAAAACTTTCGAACACTCTGTAAGCTAAATAAGCTATGTAGAAAAGTGTTTAAAGAATAAATACCTATATTTTTTAAGAAATTAACATTTGTCACTATTCTTTCATGATTAAGATGTATCATGATTTGAAAGATAGGTAGCGCCACCTATCGCACTAATACTAAACTAATAAATAAACAACGCATCTGGAAAATTTTAATTAATCTAACTTTAGAGTTATATTCCATACACAATGTATCGCGTTAAGTTTCCGCGCAAAGAAAATGACGGTCATATAACAACACACGATCTCACAAACCTAGTAATTAAGAAGTAAGTATCATTTCGCGTCAATAGATGTCGTTACGTGTATGTACATTACGTAATGAAAATTCCTTCTTGAACACTTTAAATTCATATATCTTTTGATATTTTGAAGCGATTGCGATGAAACAAAAACTAATTGAAACATCGAGTTACACACAATATTTGAGTGTAAACACGATGTCACAAACATATTAATTAAGTAGTAAGTATCATTTCGCGTCAATAGATGTCGTTACGTGTATGTACATTACGTAATGAAAATTCCTTCTTGAACACTTTAAATTCATATATCTTTTGATATTTTGAAGCGATTGCGATGAAACAAAAACTAATTGAAACATCGAGTTACACACAATATTTGAGTGTAAAAGTTAACCATATTGATTTCGTACTTTTTACGTTAAAGTGGAACAATCAAACTAAAGAACATACAAACAGACAGACAGACAAACAGACAAAAATTCCAAAAATGGTGGAAATGGAATCTGTTGGTTATTCTTGGACACCCCACCAACTTTTTTTTTTTTTTTTTTCATTGTACAGAAACGCCTCGTCTACAGATTTATTATATGTATAGAATAGACATGCGGTGGAAATTATAATTGTTATAAATAAACCTATAGTAGATTTTTTAAGAAAATCGTCCAGCTCGAAAATATTATGAAAACGGACGATTTGTGTTGTGGCGCTAGAGTATCAACCCTTGCGCCTAAAGTTTGTATAAATCCTTCCGACAAAGGGTGTAACTAGTATAGTGTTAGCCTTATTAAAACTTCTTAGAGCATCCAAGATTATAGGCACCTTCCCGGATTAAAGGTAAGCAGGTAATACCCGTGGACACTGATAGTCGGGGTGGTCTACAAATTCAAGGCTATACTCATCGGAGTTTCTTTGAAGGATAAAATCGGAAATGAATTTAGCCGGTAAAGTACCGGAGTTACCGATATAGCTTGCAGAGTAAGGAAGCTGAGGTGGCAGTGAACTGACCCTGTTTGTCGAAGGACCGATGGCTAGGAGGACTCGGCAACCAGATAATTCTTCGGTGACCGCGTATCTGCACGCGTAGTGTAGGACGCCCACCAACTAGATGGACCGACGAGCTTAAAAAGGCTACTGGGACAGACTGGATGTGGAGGACAGGGTGTTGTGGCGCAGCCTGTGAGGGGTTTATGTCCAGTAATGGACATGCTGGGCGATATGCTGCGTTAAAGTTATACTCATAACATTAAAGATACTTTTGAGCTGAAGACAGACGACCAACAAGAGTAACATTGTGTTTCAATAAAAAATAAAACTAAGGTTGGCTTTGCATTCGCAGTTCTATGTAGTCGCCCAACATGATTCGATTGTATCGATAGCGCAGCGCTAACGCCGGTGATCTAGGATAGACGTTCGTCAACGTGAGCGGTACGTGCAGGGTGCCCAGTAATTAGCCTTTTATGCGCCCGGTGCGAGCTGCTATAAAAATAAATAATAGGTATTGTTAGTGGCCCTGGTCTGGTGATTTCTGAGCCCCTCCAGGGTCTGTGCCCTGTGCGTGGGTACCGCTGGCACCGCCCTAGTTACGGCACTGAGGGTGCCTAAGAAAATATTAGAACTTACCTAAAGAAAAACAAGTACTTTCTTCATGCAGTCGTTTAGCAACATACAACTACAGGCTAAAGATGCTAATGATGTATCAAGTTGTAGTAGCATATTGCGGTAGCTTGTTGCAGCAACGCGTTCCCGCCGTCCATAATTCATGTTGTTCGCTCATCGTTTTCTACTTGCGCGGTGTGTAAGGAAATTTTATACTCCGTGGTTTTACCTGTGGATAAGCTTGTAATCTTAAATGATTGAAGGTTATCTTAAGGTTGATGCGCTAGGGTGGCCCGCGAAATTCGAATTTTCATACGTTTTTTGCAATTTGCAGGTCAGTATCAGGTTGATTGTTGATCTAAATATTATTAGTAATGACTATTTCATGAAATCATGACATTTGGCACTTTCATGAATTTAGAGAGTTTTATTGCTGATTTTAATGTTTATAATTCTGTAAATCCATATTTGTTACGAGCGCTAATAATATTTAGATCAACATACAACCTGATACTGACCTGCAAATTGCAAAAAACGTAAGAAAATTTGAATTTTGCGGGCCACCCTAGCGCATCCCCCTTAAAGACGTTTTTAACCGATTTTGAAATGAAGACGATGATGTAAATGAACACGTAATTATACTTAGTACCTATGACGCGTTTTACATTAGTATTTATTTAATTTCAGAATATGTGGTTTTATTGTCTTTTCGATAAACGTAAACGAAGCAAAAGGAGTATGTAAGGACCGTAGGAGGTGGCATTATATAGTTCCTGCCTACCCCCATGGGAAGAACGCGTGAATTTAAGTTATGTTATTGGTTTTTCGATTTTCTTCTGGGCTTGATTTCGTAAAAAAACAATATTTATTTGTGACTCATTTTCTCATGTTCACTTTCTTATTTAAGCATAGATGTGTTTTGAAAAAAGTGGTTTCAAAAACCAACGTGATTTGCAGAAGGTTTCAAATCGATAAAGACGGGTACTTTTGAATAAGAAGCTTAGATGCCAAAGACTACCTGCAAAGCTGGCTTCCTTATAAATAAATATAACGCAGTAACTTCATGAAAGTACACTCGTACAATTCCGTCAAAAAATCTCTCCTTACTCAATTTGTAACTTAATGTACTTCTCAAATAGGTCAGAGAGAGGTCCGTCAAGTAGTTCTCTGAACTAATTGATATTAACCCCTATTCAATGGTTAGTTCAAGTATAAGTGACGGTAAGTAAGTTAGGTACTTAGGTACTCGCAAGGCCAGTTGCTGGTCGAGCCACGAGAGTTTGTCAGCAAACAGTTTTTGACTGATTGGTAGCTTTCATCCTCTGTTTGCAGAATACTTGCCTTGTAGAAAGGCATTAATTGAAATTTTGCTCACTTACAATCAAAGGAAAATCGATAAAACTGGGAACTTACTTTCCTACCTACTGTAATAATTTTGCGGCGTTCGATTTATAAATTCATCGACCGTCTTTTGTTACTATTTTTGCTGCAAGTTGAATTTCAGAGAATGCAAGTCGCTTTTGAACGTCAATTCGCGCAACATAACTTGCTATAGAGAGAACACTACGTGCATTATGTAATGTTGTTCCGTTCAATACATCGCACGTCTTTTATTTCGTATTTTAATACCGTAATATTTTAAAATCATAGCATGTCACTATATTCCTTGTATCAAGCTGTTGCCGTGTTCCCTGTCGAGTTAATATCCAGCTTTTAAGGATCTAACCGTCAACAAGTTATTATTAATAAGACGCCAGTTCATTACGGCGGCTCCTGAGTCCTGCTGCCTGCTGCCTCGCCCACTATGATTTATGAAGCATTTAACTTTTATGGTAGCGCTAAGTGGCCGGCCGACTTTCATAAGAGAACCGGGGAAACTCATCTTGGCTAATGTAAGCTGAAAAGTTAAACAAATTGTCCTTCTCGCCTGTGACCTTATAACGTGTTTCGGTGCTTCAACGGGAGAACCGAATTTTTAAGAGAAATTACTTTGTGAGTACCGACGAAAGTCGATTTTTATGTAAGTTAGCGAGATACTGTCACTACTTCTTATAAATATTTACTCAGCTTGTTGAGATAAAAAAGTTAAAATGGCATCGTAAAGTGAGATATCTCATTCATTTACATTTCAGAATAAATACGGAACGTCTCGTAGCAAAAACGTGTTGTAATTAGCTAACTGGTTCGTCTAGTGTACGGAACATAATATTAATTTGATCAACATAGCGCTGCAGCGCTATGTTATAAGTCACAGTGCACAAAAGTTGGACCGTGAAGTCTAAAATATCATAAGCAAACGGAACCCCTTAGCGAATCACAAAGCTTTGAGCTAGGGCTTTGACTACACCAAGAGCTTGCAAAAGCCCGTTATGGTGCTTGCATACTGGCCGGTATTCGGTATAAGCTGTATGTCCTATTAGCCGGCCACTTATGTCCATGCTTTATATGTAAATCGTGCATTTTTATAAAGTTTTCTTTGGGTGAATACACACTTCGGTGCAAAAATATTGTGTTTTTTTTTGGACTTTTCAACGTTTTCTCGTATCCGTGTCGAACTGTTAATCAACCTTTAACTTAAAACAAAACATAAATTGAAAGGTCGTAGTTTTGTATGGACTTTCATTTTTGACCGACTTCCAAAAATTGTGACCCATTTAAAAAATATTTTTTAGTTCGAAAGGGTATACTCCCGAGGCTGGTGGTCCCATATAAATTTTATTAACTTTGCTTGCGTAGTTTTTGGGATAGCTTCAATATTACGTTTGCGATCCAGAATGAAAAGAAGCCTATGTCCTTCTCCAGGTCAAGGTCTACCCCTGTGCCAAAATCATCCAAATCCGTTCAGCCATTTTAAAACAAATTCACTTTTGCTTTTATAGTATTAGGTAGGATTAACAGCTGTTAAACCGAATGTACTTACAGTTATTCAGCACAATATTAACAAGTGTAATAATATTCATCTCTGAATATATTTTTCGGCAGGTTTAATACCAAGGTTACACAACGATTCGCATTTTCAGAGTCTCGTAAAATTTTATTTTACTTTTCGTGTTAAAAATATCACTTTCACGAATAAAGCCGTTGTAATTAAATTAGATAAAAATCTCCGATTTTAATGAAGGTCGGTCATTGATTCGAACCGGAACGTACGGAAAACCGAACCGTAACCGTTTTTTAACGTAATAACGCTCAAATTACAGTAAATTAATGAGACAGTATAATGTTATTATAGACTGTATAATGTTATTTTTTCCTTGAAGAGTTTTTTAAGAGATATTTCGAAACCGACAGCGGTCAGGAAGCGAAATTAATTTTATAATCAAGAAAACCGTAACTTTGGGGCACTTAAATATTTATAAGTCTCTTTTAAAGGGATAATAAAGTAGCATTAATGTTGTAAGTATACCTAACGTCTCTCTACAGACAAAGATCCACGAATATACAAACATTTGTTTACGTTTGTGCGTAAAGCTGGGTTTACATAACGAAGATAACCTTCAAAACATGAACAGAGTTTAACTTCGTATTGAAAGGCATTATCAGAATCTTTTGTGTAGTAATTTCCGATCCTGATTCCCAGAGTACCTTATTTAGGTACTCGCATCACAGAGCACCACATTTAGGTACCTACTCACATTTCTTGCTTCATTGGGATAGCTATACTTATGTACTTATTTAAGTTAGAAAGAAAGAAAGGTAGAAAGAAAGAATAACATTTATTTGGACACAGTTCGTGAAACAGAAAATACGAAAAAACAAAGTGAAAATAATGTTTTAACAATAATGTGTGCCTCACGGCTGCGCCAAAAAGGTTCAGTTCAGCATTAATGCCGGACAAACGCTGTCTGACGCTGGTTTTCTAATGAACCTTTAGTAGTTAGCTTTGTAATCACAAACAGCAATTTGTTATTTCTATCCCAACTTTAGCCTCTTGGCATATGTTATCATGTTAAGACGGAGATTGACTTGTAACGTTGGTTTGTAAAGTTTTTGTAACGCGTCAGCGCAGCGAGCCGAACCGCTCGATGCAAGCGCCGGATCCTCCCCTCGACTGTCGGCTTTTTCGTGAATTCCTTTGAAACGCGTTACAGCAACCAGTGCAACGAGCCGAGCCGGTCGATGCGAGCATTGCGAGCGCATGTTTACAATAAACAAAAAAAATACAGCACGCTTGAGTCAAGTGGTCGAAGCGAGTGTTCGCCATTATGAAATGGAGCGCGTTTGCGCCATGTGCTCGAAGCGAGCGTTCGCCGCATCTTGTGTATTACCTTTTTGTAACCAAGCTCGCTTCGAATGATACATTACAAACAAACGTTGCAAGTCAGTCTTCGCCTTTAGATACTAAACTTTCGCGCCACTAGCTCCTCAATATAAACCTGCCTTAATATACGATTGTACCCACTGAAAGTTGGCTGTAAGATCACTCACGTGGAACTACGCGTCTAACATTTCAAAAGTCAAGTCAACACATCTCTTTGAACCCGCGCTTTTGACGAAGGAGGATTTGCTTGCAAAGCGCGAGGTGTTATCTTAATCAGAGTGCCAAGTCAAGCCAGGCTTCTGAGCTGCCAAGTGAATCCAGGCTGCCAAGTTGCCAAGTCATTCGAATGCGTGGCCATTGTGTGAGCGCTTCCACTTGGCGTAGTGGACAGACAGAAGGTAATATTTCTGTCACTTTCATTAATGTCACCCTGTGTAGTGGGAGTGTCGTGTTTGCTTTTATTGTGATGTTGTTAGATTGCCTACTATTCTTATGTTTATGGTATAAAGATGTATTGCGTCGTGTTAGTACCTACCTACAAAATCAAATTAAGGAATCTAAGTCGCTCTCAAAGACAAAATCCCACCGAATATCGTACAACTTTCTGAAACATAACCTCATGCCTCAATAAAAAAATAATTGTTCTCTTTAAAAAAAAATAAAAAAAACTTTTATTTAAACATAACATAATATATCACTACACGTTTTGTTCCCCGAAAAGTTCGACAGAAGTGTGTGTAGTGTGTGTGTGTTTAAACGTAAATTCAAATAAATGACAGCGGTGTGAATTAAACCACGGAACAATACAGACGCTTGTGACAATTCAAACACTCTGGGAGACGCGAAATATCCGCGCAAAACAATCCACAGAGGTGCGAGTGGACAATGCATCCGCGTCGAAAACACAGAGTACATAAAAAATGGATTGACAATAATTTGTGAGCAGGACGGCATCGGTACCGCTCTAAAGTTGCGACTGGCAATAGACAGATGTTTCACCTCACCCGGGTACCTCACGAATTGCTGCAGGAAAGGAAAGGAACAGCGCTGATTTACTAGTGAAACACAGATTGCGAAGAAATATTTGAATTTGCCGCGTAGTTTTTTGGATGTAATTATATGACAAATTACGAACGAAATTAATTATTAAACACTCCATCTTTTAAATACTCTGCGTTAGTAACGAATGCCGTACCATTTCCACCCCACTGTGTAACCTAGCACCCAGTTCACATGGCGACAAAAAGCTCAGAGTCCACGTCATTAATTTGTCCACTAGACTAATTAGTGCCATGCGAGCTCATTGTAAAGTGGCCGCAGGAAGGAACTTGAATAAAAGTACATTTGTTTAGTTGTTTGGGCTGTAAACAGCGCTGTAGAGTAACGAAAGACGGAGCTTGCAATTTTTTCAAGCAATGCCACGTTTACCTTGAAAATTCAACAAGCTACGTCATTTGAGGGATAACTTCTATGAATTTGAGGATTTTGTGAGAAACTGTATGGTCTATGAAAAGACCCTAACATCCTCTAGGTTTTATGAGTAAGACGAAGCACATGTTATTGTAGGGCGTTTTATGAAGAGTGTGTCGAGCATTGGATTGTGATAAACGCTCACATACATAAAACATAACATTCTGAAAGCCTTCATAAAATGTTGTTCAGTAATACCATTTCCATATAAAACCAAAACGCTTTACCTTCATGCTTCATTATGAACCAGGCCTAAACACCCTCGCACCGAAATTAAAAGTGAACTTTAGCGCGAACAAGAGCTAGGTCTAGGACTTAAAACAATGTCCCCGCTCAGCACATCGCATCTCATTTACCTTGCAACTCCACGCTCAACTGTATGCTCTGACGTCATACGGCTTGTTTTCACTCCCGCTTTAGTTCTGAATAAATATTTGAGATGCAACGCTGATTGTCACGACAACACTTCGGACAAGTTTGTAATTAAAGTACTGATATAATGAACTGGTTTGTAGAATTTGTAGATATCTGGTTATACAGTGCCGTGTTGTTTTAGGATTCATCATGGGATTGCTGCTAAGCGATGCTTGTGTTTGGCAAACTTGTGGTGGCGTTCGTCTTGGGTTTCGCTTGGGGTTAGTGATTCGAATGTGTATTGAGGTAAATACTTTCTGTTATTTTTGGTTGAGATTATTAATAAGGTAATTACTGTACATTATAAGCCGTTTATGTCCATATACCTACAGATGTTGTTAATGAAAAATGATGTTTAAAAGTAGTGTTAGAACTTGATATTAGGACTATAGGCACTGCCCATTACAATTAACTAGAGATACTGAGATTAAGTCACCATATAAAAAAAATGATACTCCAATTAAACTTACGACGAAAAAACGTATCTAAAAAGAAGTAATATTTACCGATAAAGAAGTTACTGCTCAAACTTTTCCTTCGCCTAAGGCCTCCAAGTAAAAGCAGGCACCTGGTTAAACAGTATTTATTTAAAATCTTTATCAGCAACGCCAGCCGAGATTACAAAGCGTTTTAATTTGTCCAAGTAATTTCTTTTCGTGTCATAAAATTTTGCAGTGAAGCCGAGACACTAACAAAAGAATGAATAATGAGTTTATGAAACAAAGTTGAAAATTTTCGGGAAACTTCCGAGCCACTACAAGCGGCACTGTTATCTTGTGATTTGTGTTTTTGCTTTCCGTTCCCTTATTGCTGGTTGCTTGGGACTGGATAATTAGTATTATTTTATTAGCTATAGGGATAATCCTGCCAACCGCTAACGCGGTTTTGCATGTGTGAGTGACGGCCAAGTGAAAACTCGTTCAGACAGACGCGCCCTAATTCTTTTGGTTTAAATTTTGTGAAGCAGGGTAGGTACCCTCACTTTTATGCGGATAGAGACAGCGATCTGAAGAATATATTTGAGAAGCGTTAGTTCTAAATATCTAGACTACTTACTGCCAGTTTTTTCATCAAAAGTAACGTCAAAAAGAAACAAAAACCGTTTCTTTGACTTTTTGTGGTAGAAATAATTTTCATTAATTTTATGTAAGTTAAATATTATAATTATTTGCAAGCATGATCAGATCAAAGCACGCAACAACGGACAGTGGGTACCCAGGACAAAGGACAGTAATGTATTAGTAATAGTAGCGTTTATTCAGAATTTTGCTACAATATTTTGCTTAACCTATAGTACTCTACAGTCTACTGTCTATAGTACCTACTCTCTAGTCTGTATGCCCTTTGGCAAAGACCTCTCCCAGTTGTCTTCACTTATTCTACAAAGGACAGTAGGACCCAATAATCATTTCATCTAGAATTATTGGAATAGGTAATGAAGATAATTAGGTATCCTCACTAAACCTTCTAACATTTCATAAAGACACGATTTAACTGAACAAGGACCAATTAAAGTTATATAGGTACCTATAGATATGTTTGTTGTCCTTGAGCAACAAAGCCGTGACTAATGAAGGTAGATTAACAAGAAGGGACTCTCCAAAAAGCCTTATTATACTTTTAGAAGACTCCAAACAAAGGAAGTTTAAGTGGACACTTCATTTATCAAATCTTATGCGTGGTTGTGTAAGGATAATATTTTATATAGGATAGGAGTTTTTGACCTCCACCTTAGTGGTTTTTTGAGGTCATTCTAAGATGAAAATCATGATGTGTTGACCTTTGTCTTGTAGCTTGATATCCTGTTAATTTAGAATGTCAGACTTCTTGCACCATCATCGTTCTGGGTGCCTGATGAAAGGGTCGGTGATGTGGGTTGAAGTTGAAATAATATTAAATAAATATTACGGACTTAGCCTTGTGTGTGCTCCGTCACGTTTTCCGCCGAAAAATACTGGTACGTGTTCCATGAAAAATATTTACTACAGAATATCTTTCGAATGAATGACCTCGTTGGTCAGAGAAGTTGACCGGTGCGAGGCCTAGGTCACATCAAAGTGTACCCACAAAGGGGTGAAGAAGTTATGCTACTGTCTCAAACAAAACTTCAGAAACTTAGCAAAATTAATTAAATCGCACACTCTGGCAGCCACAGGTACACTTGAAAACAAACTCCAAAAACTTCTTTTTGGTTTTTATTGCACAAGATTATAACACTGGTTAATTTATTCTCAAAATTTGTCTCATCGTGAAAAATTTGCCGTCACAATCGCTAACAAAAGAATGAGTAATGGCTTTTTAAAACAAAGTTACACTGAACGCTGAGAAACTTTAAAAGCTTTCAAGGGTGTGAATTATTATCTTAGAATTTTCTTTTTGTGATTAGCCGAGTTAGAACATTTTGTTTCACTTTGCTTCTGTACATATTGAGAGATATTAAGATTTATTTATACAACATTATTTTTTGTTTATGCTAAACCCGAAAAGGGGTCATTGTACTCATAATTTTGAACAACTTTTTCTATGGGACCAAACTTGAAATCGCGAAAAAAAAATCAGCTGTTCTGTACATTTTGTCGATTTAAGTGAACACAAATGTATGGAACAGCTGATATTTTTTCGCAATTTCAAGATTGGTCCCATAGAAAAAGTTGTTCAAAATGATGAGTACAATGACACCTTTTCGGGTTTAGCATAAACAAAAATAATGTTGTATAACGTCTTACATAAACTCATAATATCATTCATTCATCATTTTGCGTAAAAAACCCATTTTCGTTATCTCAACTTTCAAAAATTAAGCGGATGTTAATAATGTTACAAATTCTAAGTAAGACCTTTTTACACAAGTAATTTTGCACGTATTTACCTGAATTACGAACAACATAATTTTATGACAGAGAATATCAAAGCTTTCACCTCGCACGTGGTTTTTATCATTTCCTAAAGGTAACTGAAAATCGCTCGTGTCTAGAACAAAATTTTGTTTACCAATACATTTTCAGTAAATATAGAAAACATTACGAGTGGAAATAGCGAATCACTATTTACAGAAATGTGAACAAATTGTGGTTCTAAGTTTGGGGATAAGCTTGTGTCAATTACGTATTGAGAAGGGTCTCTCTTGGCTGCGACAAATTGAATGGCCTAAGACGCAGTAGCCGTTCAACTGACTGGCATTTTTTACCACTAAGGGCCCGGATTATCTGCTACTACGATAGTATATTTTCTAATATGCGAGATATTCTAGATTTATTTTCTATAAAGTTTTATAGATACCTATAGCAATTTCTTTAGATTACTCAATCGCGACCATGAAGTTCTTTAGTTATTAATCAAACTAAAATTATTTCGAGGATTCATTTTCTGGAAAACCGATTACTGCGATAGATAATGTAGATAATAGCTATAAAATTAGGTAAATTATGAGGTGACTGTTAGACTGTTAACGAGCGATCAAGTAAAGAGATAAGTGGCTAAATTCTAGATAAAGTAGGTAATGAAAGAGCATGATTAAACGTAATTATGTTGGGGCGAGACTTGAAATAAATTTTGGGGTGTCTGGATTAAACAGGTGCGCACATAAGTTGCCGCTAAGTGAATATTTAGGATTGTTGATAAATTATTTATGTAGAATAGGTACATGTGTGGTGTGTAGGTACTTACTTCGTAACGTAAAAGGGTTCGTGAAGTAGTTAAAAAGGCCGAACACGTGTTTAAATACAGACATGATTTACTTAACGCAACTCAAATAGAGAGACTTTCTTTTACAATTTTTAAAAAGTGGTTGGTAGTTTATTATTTCTTCTGTTTTGGAAAATTTACCGCAATTTTTGTCGGAAATTCTGAAGAAAACCGCTAGGTAGGTACTAACAGTTCTCTTCAGTAGAAAAAAAAAAAAAGTATCAGTGAAACCCGTCCCGAAACCTGTACCTGTTTATTTTAGTGCGGCAAAACTTTGTGCCCACGCAAGAAAAAACATTTCTAACAAATTCAAGACAGAGGCGAGTATTTTTCCAACTTGCAAACATCTTTTTGTAGGAAAACGCCTTCGAAGTGAACACAGTCGGCTTAATAACGACATTTCCAGTCTTGAATGAGTTTTTTTGTTCTCACCAACATTGGTTTTATTGTAAATACTACAATTCTTGGGTTGTGGCGTAATTTTACGCTGGTTATTGAGTAAATAGGCCCCTGGAGGTTCATTTTCGGACTTATTAAGCACAGATTGACTGAGCTTTGAACAAAAAGGCTTTGTTAAAAGAGAAGCAATAAAAATTTAGATACCTATAGTTGAATTTCAAAACAATTGTTTTTAATTGATTGAGGATTGGTTTGAGGTGCTTCTTCACGATAAATAATAAAAATGCAATAAGAAATTACTCGTACCTATTTAATACATTATTAATATGACCAAGTATGTACGCGTTCACTAATCGATATAAAGTCTCACGGCTCATTATACCGACATGTACGCGTTCACCAATCGATATAAGTCTCACGGTTCATTATACCGACATTAAAATAATTTGCAAAAGAAATAGTTAACGTAACTATAGGCGTAATTTTTGCTACTCAACGTGGGCCGCTGTTTTCGGTTGCGCCACATTCAAAGCGAAAAATGGGAAATCGTGTCGAACGGAAATTCCTGTAATCATTTTGAGTGACGCGAATTTTATTACGTACTAAAGACTTGTTTCCTTATTCCAGCAGTGGGGATAACGTGAAACTAAGGAAATAAAACTAACTTCGACGAAGAAGTTAGTTTTTAAAAGCGCACAATGTGTTTAAAATCGCATTGCGGCCATGTTGGATGTTCCGTCGTAAATTAACCCGCAAACGGCGGCTGAAAGTTTATCTCGTTTCCAGCCGAGTTGCCCGCGACCTGCGGATGGCTTCGATTAGCTAGTGAACACTCACCTTTCGTACGGGACGCGTGTTTAAATTCTCATAACTTTTTATTGAATCGGCGAAAACTAGGAACTAAATATTTTAGACAGTTTGTAATACCTAGAAATTAGGAACCGTAAAAACCAGGTATTTTAGAGAGTAAATATCTTAAACAAACAGGATTTTAGATTTGGGTTGAAAGCGGATTCCGTTGCGTGTAGGCTGCGGAGGTTTTTTGGAGTATCTATGTGAATGTTGTATGGGTAGATACATGTTTCAGGCATTAATTTATGCAAAAAAGACCCACAAAACCTACCTATTTATAAATTAAAACGATAAACAAAACAACAAACAAATGTATCCTCCTCACAATAAATTAGCTGCGGTTACAATATTTATTCAAATTGTAACCAATATTTAAATTTGTCTCCTGACGTTAAAACCCGCTAACCCTTAGTTGGAAAACAATGTGGCGAGTCCCGGGCAGAGCCGCCAGCGAGATCACCTTGCTAAACAACGGAATGACTAATAACTGGATTAAATATCTTAAAACCTTTTTACTTAGTTTAATTCGGACTTTTTGGAGATTAACCTTATTACAACGGCTTGTTTGGAGGTGCAAGCGGTGAAATATAATCTAATAATTCAGTGTTTAGGAGGTTATTTTCATTATGTCGTTAAAAACCTTAAAATAGGTCGGTTTTGAGTCCATAAGGTCCATAAACTCCACGGTTACTCTTTTAAAAATAAAAGATTTTCAAATTAGTGTTAATAGGTATGGGAGGACAGTCTGTGTAGGCCTTTCAAAAAGTACCATGGTGTTCATGACCATGGCATCAGCAACAGATTTATAGGCACCATGATATTGAATTAAGTTTATGCCATAGTATATTATGTTTTTTTTTTCTTTTTTTTTGTAATTAATTGATTTGTAATTTTAATTGTATGATCCAAAGTTGATTGAAATAAATAAAATAATAATAAGGTCGACCGTCTGACTATTTTCCAAATGCCAACTAATAATAAATACCTATACAAAAATATAGTTTCGGAAAATAGAATACGGTACCATTGTTATATAACTGTGTAGAAAATACATATTTTACAACGGGTTTTATCTCAGACATGTCAGTGCTTGATAGATTATGCCTCACTATTTTACAGGCAGTGTTACTACAGGAATATAATACAATCGTACAAAGAACTTGTCTTATCCACTAACAATAAAATAACAGAAGAAAATATGAACGTATTTCCTGCTGCGTAATTGTATATTAATATTTCTTAGAGAACCTTTTCAGCCCTTTGTAAGAAAAGGCGGAGAAATAAAACATCTTGGATGCATTCAGATAATTGTAATATTATCCATCATAATTTGAGATGAAATCATTTTACATAGGTGCCTCTGTAAAATACAGTAAATATTTCCATGGGGTTTAAAGCCAACCAGGAAAAATCATGCAATAATATCTTAAATTAACCGCTCCAAATTAAGAAAAAAAAAAAAAGAATGGGAAAACGAAAATAAGAATTTTTAAACCAATTCGAAAGTTATTCTATCGGTGCGATCAAATAATTCAATTATGAGGTTTATAACAATATTGTCCGGGTTCAATATCATAAGCCCATTATTTTCCGAAATGGGAGATTCCGAAATCGCCAACTGTTTCGTGACGACTCAAGGAGGGGAATAAGACTGAATTATGTAAAGGAGCCTTTACAACTAAGTAATTTGGAACAAGCCCCTTTTTGTAAACATTATTTTTTAACTTGAATGAAAGAAAGAAAGAAAATAAAGGAGGATCGGCAAGAATATATGGAAGCTGGTCTCAGCACCAATAACAACCACACATATGCCATTAAATAGGTATTTTAATATAATACAATAACTAATATGGCGGCTCATTCCAAATCGCTGTGTGAAAAAAGTTGTGGCGATGTTTCGCAGGACTGATCTGGACGCTAGATAATTGAAACCTTTGAATAGTTAATCACTTTTGGTGATCATAGTTTGAATGTTTGCAAATGTATATGCATTCTGATGATAATATGGAATCACTGAGCTGGTCTGATTATGGATCTGGACGCTTCGATAACGGAACTCTTGAATAACCACCAGTAAACCCATCGAGTTTGGGCTTATTAGACGTGTCTCAGCAAGTTTATCCATTTTACATGATGACGAGGACCTGATGACTGACCTGGACGCTAGATAACGGAACTCTTGAATGACTACCAGTAAACCCATCGAGTGTGGGCTCATTAGATGTGTCTCAACGAGTCCTGTTCATTTTACCAGATAACGAGGACCTGATGACTGATCCGGACGCTAGATAACAGAACTCTTGATTAGCTTCTAGTATACCCATCGAGTGTGGGCTCATTAGAAGTGTCTCAACGAGTCCTGTTCATTTTACCCAATGACGATGACCTGCTTCTTATACGGACAGTAAGTTTCGACTCCCAGAATACATATACTTCGTCCCATTGCTCGCTGGCTGACCCCGTGAGTGCGGACTTTTGACGCTTTGTTAACGACCACGTTTGAGCTCCATATTATAGGTGAGTGTGGAAAGCATGCTCATGTCCATGAGTTTCGTCCTTTCATATAGTGTTTCATTGACTTATCTTGTGTCGACTGAAAGGAGACTATTTGGCCGAGGCATAAATACATACTCATGGACAAGTTCAACCTTCACACCCCATGACCCCATTTATGTCTACCTACTTTGCGTTTCGCGCTGTTGGTCCAACATAGTCTTTATAATAAAAAAAACAAATGGAATAGTAATCAGTTTTATAATTACATACCGTCATCCATAATAATCGCAAAAACGTACTTGTGTATGTGCTAAATGTAAAAAACAAACACTGAGTTTGAGAACTTCATTATCCAGCTTCCAGGCCAACCATCAGGTGCTCCACATCAGATACAATGAACAGGACTCCTTATGACACGTCTAATGAGTCGACACTCGGTGGCTTTACTAGTGGCTACTAGTAAAGCCACCGAGTTTGAGTGATACATTTAAAGGTTCCAGGTCAGCCATCAGGTCCTCGTCATCAGGTAAAATGGACAGGACTCGTTGAGACACACCTAATGAGCCCACACTCGATGGGTGTACTAGTAGCTGTTCAAGAGTTCCATCACCTAGCGTCCAGGTCCATCATCAGATCAGCTCGATGGTACCTTAATATTGAAATTATTGTATTAACATCGTACATACTACACAAAAAATATTCAAAGTAGACCACTAGAAATTATTAATATTCAAGTGTTCCGATAACATAGTCTAGGTCCATCCTGCGAAACATCGCCACAACTTTTTTCACACAGCGATTTCAAAAGAGCCGCCATAGAAGTTGTTGCTCTATATTAAAATGCCTATCTAATGACATAGGTCTGGTTGTTATTGGTCGTGGGGACCATTTTGTCCGGTCCTCCTTTATTTAATACAGACTTAGTTAATTCGCATAAAAATAGCCTTAAATTTATTAAATATATAATCCTGATATTTATGTATAAAACCTATAACCACGATCAGTGTAATCTGCAAATTATTGCGTTTGCCTTTATAAGCTTATAAAGGCAAATATTTTTTACTAACGGTCATTTATATCGTTGTTTCGATAGCACTGTTCTTCATCTACATTCGTTTGAAAGTACCTTTACAGTGTCGCTTCAGTGCCTCTTTGTTATCGCTTCGATAAAATATTCATCAAGGAAACAAAGAGAATCTTCGCACAACCGATGCCTTTCCGGTGCCGATGCAATTCATATTTATTTCCGTTTCGTAGAATTGAAAGCGTAGTGCGAGCACCGCCTTAGTGAGCATCAACCTTTAAGATTGACCAGAATGATTTCGGAGAATCGGAAAATGTTAAAATTGAAATGAACATAAAGTTATTGAGGATGTTTATCTTAAAATACAAATTGGTAAAGTTAGTACAATATTTATTTATTTAGATAAAAATAATGTAATATTATTATATACATTTAGGTATTTCAAAGGAATTCGCAAGAGTGTCACATTAAAAAATAAGTTTAATTCAAATCGGGTGTATAAGTGTAATAAATATCTGAAAAGTGAAAACAATATTAAAGTAATTCAATTTATTTCGAAAGCATCCATATTCAAGTGCATAGGTACCGCATTATTGGATTACTAAGCAGTAATAAGCTTTGCTGCAGTTCATTGACCAGACTGAATGATTCGATTTTTCTATTATATGAATATAATATTTGGAAATTATGCCCAATATTTTGTTAGCAAGCTTACCTTTACTAACAAGAAACAGAATTATTATAAAAACTAGCTGCCGCCAGCGGCTTCGCCCGCGTGTAATCTTTGTAAATTATAGTTATGTTACTCAGGGTGAATGTAGCTTTCTAATGGAGAAAGTTTTTTTCAAATCGGTTCAGTCGTTTCGGAGCCTATTCAATGCAAACAAACAAACAATCAAATCTTTCCTCTTTATAATATTAGTATAGAAGTATAGATTAACTCCATAAACGAACAAGACATCTTCACGCGAATCCGATTCGAGTAACGGAACATAACGCGAATCAGTACAATTGGACTACTGCGGTTTCGCTGCTACGAGTATGATTTCGCGGTGGAGGTGTGCTACCGCTAAACATCATCTGCCTAGCCTTTTCCCAACCATGTTGGGGTCGGCTTCCAGTCTAACCGGATGCAGCTGAATACCAGTATTTTACATGGAGCGACTACCTATCTGACCTCCACAACCCAGTAACTAGGTAATAGGATACCCCTTGGTAAGACTGGTTGTCAGACTTTCGGGCTTCTGACGACCCGTAACGACTGTCAAAGATCCACAAATGACTGCCGGGACCAACGGCTTAATGTGCTTTCCGAGGCACGGAGGAGTCTCGATATGTAAAGATGGTCACCCATCCACGGACCAACCCCAGCAAGCGTAGCTTAACCTGATGGATCGACCCGTGCGGCTGTTATTGCGTAGCCACGAGCTCCTCGTATGCTACCGCTAAACAATCATTATAAATATTAAAAATAAATACTTCGTAGCACCCACGCCTACGATGCTACGCCGTAGACCTCGTAGAACCAGTCATGCCGATTTGCTACAGCCATTACAATTTGAATAGTGGGAAAATACTTGAGCCACCCCCTAGTTTTTATTATTACAAGGTTTATATTAGCTTGCTCTGTTCGTATGTGTTTCCGGTTACTCCAATTGTCATTCATTTTTCAAGCACTTCCTGGCATCCGATCGAGCTGAAACTTGGCATACTTATTTAACTACCGAGACATTTTGAAAAAATGATACCATGGAACTGGTCTGATGATGGAGCTGGAAGTTGACCATAGGAACTCCTCAATCAAACAAGATAGCACCATCGTGTTTGGACTCATTAGCTATGTTTTAACAAGTGCTTTGACACTAGGTTCTGATGGTGGAGCCGGAAGGTGGCCCTGGGAGAACCCTTTTTAGTTCATTAAAAGCTTGTTTTTAAAGAGATTTTTACTTATATTTTATTGTTAGTTATCCCCATCTGGTACATTGTCTCTTGAGCGCATGGCGGTGCTTTATGCGTATAAAAAAAACATTTCTTTCTTACCTATTTCCTCATAATATCGACATACAATCTTATTATGCAGCAGGGTCACTAACAGTAATAGGTAAGTGGGAGCCCCAGTAAGGTATCAGTGATAATCCGGCGAACAAGTCGGGGAGTATTTTATGTAAGCTAAATGAGCATTTTTCCGCTCAGCTGGCACTGAAGACCTTGTGACGTCATGCTTCTTATTCAGCTATTATCATTTTAGATTGAGAGATATTGTTGCAACGAGCTTTTGTTATGGTTCGATGAGTAAATATAATTAGTGTTGTGTATATTATTTGCTCGCTGGAGGGGCTCTCGGCTAAGTAATACCAACCGCACGGGTCCATCGAAGGTTAAGTTACGCTTGCCGCGGTCGATTCATAGATGGGTTACCATCCATTACATATTGAGTCCCCTCGGTTATCGTTAGTCCCGGATTTCATTCGTAGATCTTTGACAGTCGTTACGGATAGTCAGAAGCCCAAAAGCCTGACATACCAGCGGTTTATACAATTATGTTATCGTGTTTTCGTCAAACATAGGACCTACCTACCAATCAATCCTAGAATTTAACATATATTTATTTCAAAATTAATGCTGCAGTATTTTCGGCATAACGAAGGATCATGCTAAGCAATTTGAGGTAGGGTAGGGCCTTAAAAACTGCTACACTGCAGGTCAAAGGCCTCCCGGGATTCCGGCTTTCCATTTTTCTCCGTCTTTTGCTATTCGAGGAGTCTAATGCGCAACTCTAAAGTTGTTAACGAATTAATAAAAATAAAAAAAATGTTTTATTAACAATATTATCTTGCTTTTACATTTATCGAATAGAACTATTACTATATGTGGACATTTCGATCTCTATTTACATTTAAAAATTGTCATAAGAAAAATCTCACATTAGTCGAGTCTTCACATAGTTCTTAGCTTTAATGCGAATTTACTAAAACTTCTTTTGTTTAACATCAACACATTAACAAAAGTCTTTTAGAAAAAGTTTCTACTTAGCGAAGGTTTTTCTGAAAGATACTTTTGTTATTGCAGGTGTTGGGTTGTGACCTAGATTCGTCTTACTATGTCTAGGTAATAATACAGACTGTCTACATCTAATACTAGAAGTGTGGCCTAGCTTCAACGTGTTTATTAAAACAAAGAAGAGCAAAAGTAGTGAAGGCACACGGAGTTGTTAGTAAATGGATTCTTCCATCTCAGGCACTATAATTTTCAAAACTTTTCGTATGAGTTGCGAGTACAGTATGACTGGTAAACCACATGAACAATCACAAGGTACCAACGTTGACTGCGCTACAGTTTCCTAAAAGCTATCTACGTTACCTATGTACCAACTATGAACTTATGTAGCAAATAGGCAAACATAACAATGCTCACAGCTGACAGCCTCAAGATAATTAATTAGAACTTCTCGTCTCTCATTTCCTCTGTTACTACTATTCACATGAAATTACGAACTGGAACTAGGCTAAACACGTAAACGTACACCTTTATTTCAGATAAGCGACTGTCACCGCGATGTACGTAATGTTTGCTCTGATGCCTTTCACATCGTTCGCCCGCATGTAATCACTCCATTTGCGTACTTCTCTGTGTGATAGGCCGACTTTACCCTCTTATCGGTGCCCTAAAACGTTTATGAGGAATTCGTGCCGAAGTTAATCTGACTGCTTCCGTTATCGATAAACTAAAATTTCATGCCGCGAAGTGTTCGTTAGAAATTGAAGCAAAACGTAGCGAAATGCTGATGCTAATATAAATGTTATGTGCTTTTTAAAATTTGTGTTGGATTTTAGAGCAAAGGTCGAGGAATTTTGTGAGGATTTTTTCTTCTATGTTTCATATCTACCTGGTAAGATATTGATGAGCAAACGAATGAATCATTCCTTGTTCTGATTGAATAGAGTCATAGAAATTTTATAACCCTGATAGCCACCAACATTCACCCATTAAATATTCTAACTACACCAAGAATGAAAATAAGTACTTTCTATACATTTACCAAAAGCAAGACTTTATAAAAGTTAAAAGCATTCCAAGAAACCTCTTTTCAATAGACATATTTGTAAGCGTTAGGTATCTGGGAATAATTTCCAGGATCAACGTCCCGGTCTTGGTCTAGTAGAAGCGTGATAAAAATAAAATAGGTATTAGGGGAATGCTTTAGGCGGAAACCTATCATCATTAACTAGCCACAATGTCGAACCAAATTGTAGTAACATTAATCGGAAGAGTAATAGAGGTCATAATGGGTTTTGTATTAGCTATCACATAGTGCCTTTATTAACGTTAATATTGAAGTATTTGTCTTTGGCCGAGATTGATAAACTTTATTTAGTACTTTATCTACACCCATGCAATAAATCCTCTATAAAAGTTTCTGAAACAGTTAGTTTATAGCCAACATTAAAACATCCAGTGTAACCATAATATCATCCAAACGGGTGTTATAATGTTGTACTGAATTTCATAATGCAACTCATTTCAAAAAAGAACATTGTCATTCACAAGCGTTTCACTAACAAAGCACCGTAATTTAAAAACAAAACACATTCAAATTCGAATTCACGTTGTACCACGCCATTTTTGTTCGATATTGGTATTGCAAAGAAATTTTTATAGAAGATTCATATCATGGTTGTAGATAAAATCTTGTATGCATATTAAAACATCCTTTATTAAATATCAGTTGCATAAATAACTATTAGACTGACTCGTTGGTCTAGTGGTCGCAAGCGCTACTGCTGAGCATGAGGTCCTGGCAAAGTGTTATTGGGTTTTTCTATTTTCTATTTAGCTGGAATTTCTCAGTGGCAGCACGGAGTCTGGATTTTTGCCCGGTTGATGGCCATAGGCTCCTCCCCTATTACATGGGACTTTAACTGGCGAATTGTGGGTGTATTATAGGTACATCTCTGCCCAACCCTTCGGGGAATACATGATTTTATGTTGATTTAGTACTTTCATAATCAGCCTATAATTTTCCCACTGCTGGGATACAGGCCTCCTCTCTTCGAGAGGGAGTGGGCTGCAATCTAACACGCGGGCCCAGTGTGAGTTGGTAAATGTCACCATGTCTTCGAATTTTTGACTCTAGGACCTCAGACCAAATAAAAAACGAAGACAGAGCGCTGACAACAGTGTCGTGAGACCGGTTTCGTAAACATGTGTATACTTAGTGAGGTGTAATTTGATTGTAAATGGTTGTAAATGTGTACGTGTGAGCGTGTATGCACAGACAGGAGGTGTAGTTTTGGCATGCTTCACTAGATCTGTCTTGGTTTTTTCTGAGTGTAGGACATGCAGGTTTTCTCACGGTATTTTCCTTCACCATTTTGAGAGCAGTGGTGTTGGAATTATTTAAAAATCTGTGTGGTTCTTTCCTCAAAAGACCATTTCAGACTCTAATCTACATGGTCCTCATATGGCCTGACCAAGATTATGTCTGGACTTTAAAGGAGACGGTGACCTCTGAGTTTGTTTCGGCCTTTCTTCTCAGAGTAGTCAGATAGGAAACGCCGACCTCATTTAGCTTATTTTTACAACTTTTTAATATGACGTGTAAAAGTGATTCCAATATCCTGTTTACAGAATAAACAATTTCATTTATTTTATTATACGCGCGATACTACATAAAATTGGTACTTATGCTTGTTATTAGTGCGATACTACATAAAATTGGTACTTATGCTTATTATTTTACCATTTATCAGTCGTAGTGCAGCGGTGCAGGTGTTGGTGCACAAATAGCAGAACAAACTTGAGGCAAACAAACCATGTGTCACATTTTCAGCTGCTTAATCCCCTGCCAGAATTTTTGTCAACGTTTTCAGTGCAATGTGCTGACTATGCGACTTTTATTTCTTCTAATAATCTTTAAATATGATTGTGTATGTAATGTTGCAATTATAGTTGAACTGTGATATAATTAATAGCTTCGGGCCTAGACAAGCGACAATCGCTATCAAGCGTTTCATATTTTTACAACATCTTTCAAATACAATAATTCATTACAATACATTTTTTACTTTTCCATCATCGTTATTGCTGATATAATTTAATCTAACCCTCTGATCGCCGTTTCATAGAACTGAATATATTGCGTAAATGGAAAGCAGGATAATGAACTCAAATTAATTATTATTTTAGCTTCTGCAAATATACGTACATTAGTGTTACCAGGCAAACAGGAATATCCGAGAGTTTCGATAAAAATTGTAGTTATATATATGTTAACTAACTTTTTCTTTGGCTAAAAATAACCAAAGAAAAAGGGTCGCCGGAAAGTAAAGAGTTGTTCAACAAAATACGTAGGCACCTATAAATCGTGCATGCTCTGTTATATCTATTTTTTTATTTTTTTTATTTATTAATTGGTTTATCTACAATGATTATTGTTACACTGTTCCATCAATTGCAGACACAAGCTAACAAACAAGCCAATTGCACAATATGCAAACACATTATTACTTAAAAAACAAAAAAAGTACAGAAATTATACATAATTTTTACACAATTTTATACCATTTTTTTAACTAGACAGTATTTAAAATAGTTGGGGTAATTGCGTTTGTGATTTTTATTAACATGAAGTGGGGTTTCATTTAAAAAAAAAAAATTGTTATAAAGCTTATCTCACAAAGAATAATTGAAGTGTACCTAAATAATATTTAAAAAATCTTTTCACTGATGACTTTTCAATGATGGGTATTAATTTGTGCGCAACTTCTTACAGTAGAAATATAATTTGATAAAACTTCTTGCAACCCACATACTATAAGTAAAAGTAAACACATATTTTAAGGTCATTAGTACCTAAAATCGAAATTGACACCCATGTAATTCAATTTGCACAGATTCTTGCAAAGTTTTGTTCCTAAATTTATTGTTGCCTGGACTTATTGTCCGTGTTCCGTCCCAGAACAGTGAAAAACCAAACAATTGATTGTTTGATGCTGTGTTCATTGGTCTCTCGAGAGGCATTGATCATTTTTATCGAAATATGGACGCAAAAAAAAATCACGTTATTCAATTTTTAAAACAATACTTGTTTTCGCAGTATTCAAATAGCTGACGGCACCCATTTGTACATTTTTTTATTTATTTTATTTTATTTATTTATTGGCCTATCTACAATTGTTATACTGTTCAACCAATTACAAACACAAATCAACATACAAGCCAAGTGCACAATATTAAGCGATGGACACAGCATGCAAAAAATATTATTACATCATACAACACAGAGAAACATAAACAATAAGTAAGTACCTACAGAAATAACACAATATTTTTACACAAGTTTTATAAAATTGTGGGGCGTTTACATCCATTATACTAACACCCTATGGGCCTTGATGTCTGATAATAAAATATTTTTATTTTTTTATATTTATTAATAATCCACAGTATTTTAATCAGTGAAAAGGACATAATATAGGTAAAGATAAACTAATCTGTTTGTAAATTGTGATTGTTTCAACACTTTATTGCCTACACGATATTACTCACGAAAACCGTTAGTTTAATAAAACGTTAAACGTCAAAATACGGATACGTAAAATCATTTGATAATGTCAGTAATGTAATCATAGCATTAGGCACAGCGTATCCGCGCCATTACACTCATCGAGTTGAGGTATGGAATCGAATGAATATTATGTTTAATGCGTATTACGCCGGTTACGCTCGGTACGCCGGGAGCGCACAAGAAACGATTTGAACATTAAACACGGAAATTTTAACCCTTTTCATTTTCTTAAGGTGTTTTAAGATGTGACAACGATTTGACAGATGAAGAAATGGTGCATTTGTCACTGGGAAAATTTACCCAAATGGTGAAAATCGGTTTTTCTTTAAGAGTACATCTGTTGGTTTATGTCATCGTCTACATGATTATGTTTTATCAATGATTGTTACAGTGAAAATAATATCAACAAAAGCGATGTCTTACAAAATAATATTGATGCTCATTACCTCACGAAAGGATTTTTTGTCGTCTTTTGTTGAACCGACCGAACGAAAAAATCTAAACGGCTTTAGTCGAAACCTGCCTAAAATAACTAAAGATTTTTCATTTTCGCAAGAACTTTTTTTGACGAGATAAAACACACTCTAAGTACTCTAGGTATATAAAGTCTAGAAAAAACTACAAAGTGAAAGAAAGAAAGAAAGAAACATATTTTATTTGGGACACGCATAGGAAATGCGTTTACAGTAGGTAATAAAAAGGATCACATAAAACTAACAAAAAATTCGAATACAGGAAAACGAAAAATAAAAATTAATAATAACGACCTGTGCGAGACCAAAAAGGCTCCTATCTCAGCATATACTACGATATTTAAAAAATAAATACCGCAGCACTGGTATTTTGATAGGGCCCGCTGTGATGCTACAGACACACCTACGTAACGTAAAATACCAGAGGGGAAATTCCCGCAATTTTTAAATTCAAAATTCAAATTCAAATTCAAATCATTTAATTCGAGTAGCATTAGAACGTTCGCATTCGTACGTCATTCGCAATCTGTCAAAAATACAATTTTACCAACATTTTTGACAAGTTTGACAGATTGCGACTTAAGTGTGAACGTTTTATAAGTACGAGAATTGGCTTTTGGCACTTTAGAGCTTTATTGAACATGATGTGTTTGTTTATATCTAGCAGGCCCTCCTGAGCCACAGCAACGAAACCAGTGTAAACTGTCAGCTTGTTGAATGTACCTGTTTGATCGAACGAACATATTTAATGTGGGGGTAAAAAGGGGCCTGCTAGATAGAAAAACATTAATTTATTGAATGGCCCTGCAAAACTTCGCCAAGCAGCGCTGCGGCGGGTAACCAAACATGGACGCTGCTATGGATTATTAAAGATAATTGTATCATCATAGATCGTCATTACCACTAGTTACTGGTACGGCAGCGGCTAATCATGGCCGCCAGTGAAACGTGCTCGGGGCAACTACCCGCCGGGAATACCAACGCTAATGAATATTATTCTGATTTCGCTAAATAACGTGATTGTGATTGAGCAAAACTAGGGCTGTCGTGACGATTAATAACTATCTAAAGATTAATCAACATTTAAATGTATTGCTCATTAAATCAGTCTGTTGCTTGAGTGAAAACCCGATTAACTATTCGCTATGTCGTTATTTGTTTGGATTTGTTAATTTAATGAAGTTAGATTGAGTTTTGTAAGACCTTTCATGGTTTGTGTAAAGAAAACTATTGGTTTGGGGTTGATGAGGGGACGAGGGCTATTGATTTAACTCAAAAATAGTTGAATTAAATAAAATTAACTGCCTCGACTGCCTTGTTGGTCTAGTGGTCGCCAGGGTTACTGCTGAACATGAAGTCCTGGATTCCCAAATCGGTTATTTTCTACTAACTTCCGCCCGCGGCATCGCCCGCGTGGTATTTAGATAAAAAGTAGCATATATCCTTCCCCAGGATGAAATCTATCTCCTTGCCAAATTTTGTCGAAATCCGGTCAGTGGTTTAGGCATGAAAGGGTAGCATACATACAGACATACAGACAGAGTTACATTCGAATTTATATGGGTTACTTAGGAATTTCGTAGTAGCAGCCCTAAGTTTGGATTTGTGCCCGGTTGATGGCAATAGGCTCGCCGCCTTTTACATGGGGCTTAAACATATATTTGGTGGTGTACACACGGCTACACATCAAGCTATACATTTCCAGTATACGCTGACCTCGCATTGTACGGAAATCCTATCCAATGCGAGATCAGCATAAACTGGAAATGTATAGCTTGATGTGTAGCCGTGTGTACCTACCTTAGGTAAACCTCTGCCGAACTCTTTGGGAATTAAAGGCGTGATGTTATGTTAACCCTACGTCCTCATGTTGGTTGTTTGTTATAACTATTGATCATATCATGATCAGAATCTGACCATGATATGATCAATAGTCAGATCATGAAGCAGTGGTGGCCTAGTGTTAACTTACGAGTTGTGGGTCGTAGGTTCAAACTTAGCTTTACTTTGTGTAAATTATTCATCACTGCTGCTCTCAAAACGACGAAGGAAAACATCGTGAGGAAACCGGCATGTCCTAGAACCAAAAATTAGGAGACATGTGACATCTACCTTCTATTAACTTCAATTCATGTGGATAAGTCCTTCATGTAAATAGAGTGGACATTACATTGTATTAAATGATAGACTTTAGCTTACGTGCGGAAGTGAGACCTTAACATTAGGTTATGTGCCAAACTTCAAGGCACAAGCTCATTACCTAGATTAGCTTATGTTACTCTAAAATTAAGGATTACTTGTTACCCGATCATTTCTGTAATTACTAATTGTTTTCCGCAACTTAGTCTGCGATGCAGGACGAAAAGTAGCCTATGTCCTTCTCCGGGTCATGGTCTACCCATGCGCCAAATTTCATCCAAATCTGTTCATAGGTTTAGGCGTTAAAAGGTAACATACAGACAGAGTTACTTTCGAATTTATAATTCTTTATTTCATTTTTCTTACTTATAAATTATATTTTTAAATATTAGACTAAAAAATTATATAAAACATTTAAAAATATAAAAAATAGTAGCCCACCGGTATCGGGAACAGGGTCCAAGCTACCGGCGGTCAGGGCTCCAGAGAGAGGAACCTCCTAACGATGCGAGCCGTGTCCAGGAGTACAGCTTTCTGAATCAAGCCCTTAATCCAGCTGCCCAACGAGAGCCTCCTTAGGTGTTGGTCGAGGCTCTTGGCAATTAAGCCATTGGCTGATACAACTATCGGCACAATGATCGCAGAGTCCACATCCCACATGTCGACAACCTCGTGAGCCAAGTCAAGATACTTGATTTGTTTATCTTTCTCGGCCTTCACGAGGTTCCCGTCATGCGGGACTGTTATGTCAATGGTCATTGCGCGCCGCTTTGTTCGATCCACCACCACTATATCAGGCTTATTGGCAACAATAGTCCTGTCAGTGATGATGGATCGATCCCAGTACAATGTGATATTTCCATTTTCGAGAACTGGGTCGGGCACGTACCTGTAGTACGGCACTTCCGATTCCACTAGGCTGTATTTCAGAGCAAGTTGCTGATGGATAATCCTGGCTACAAGGTTGTGTCTATGCAAGTACTCTCCGTTAGCTAGATGAGAACAGCCGGAGATAATGTGACGGATTGATTCTCCCGGTCGGTGGCATGCCCGACAGATGTCAACCGTGCCGTCCTTCACAATAAATCTCCGGTAATTGTTCGTCATGATAACTTCGTCCATAATTGCACAGACAAAACCTTCGGTTTCCCCAAAGAGGTCACCGAAACGCAGCCAGGCTACGGACGCTAGTAAATCTACATCGGGTCCATGCAGGGCCCGGAAAAAGCGTCCGTGAAGCTCCTTACTCTGCCATACCTCCTTGCGATCGTTAGTGTCAAGCACTACAGGCTTGCGCCAGTTCTCTTTCGCCAAGGAGAGCGGGGTGAGGCCCTTGTCCACCGCGACCACATCTCGATGCATTCCCACGTCGGCTTCTAGGAAATATTCCCTGAGACTGCATATCTCCCGATTGTGGAGGGTCTTAGCGTTTAAAAAGCCTCGACCTCCACACTTTCGCGGGATATACAGTCTCATTACTGATGACCGTGGGTGATGCATTCGGTATGCAGTCAGCAGCGTACGGACCCTCCTATCCAGGGCGTCAAGTTCGGTCTGAGTCCATTTGAGTATGCCGAAGGAGTACATCAAAACCGGCATGACCCAACCGTTGAAGGCGCGCACCTTGTTCCCGCCTGATAAAAGACTATTAAATACTTTCTTCAGGCGGCCAAAGAAGCGCTCCTTCAACGATTGCTTCATGTCAGTTACATTGATGCCTAACGCTTCCGACATACCCAAATACTTATAGGTTTCGGGTGCGGAGAGGGCTCTTAGGTATATGGAATCCGAGAGTTGGGTGCCCACGGATTCCACAATCTCCCCTCGCTTTACATGCATGACCGCACATTTGTCCACACCAAATTCCATCCTGATGGCTCTACTGAAAGTTTCAGTTACTTTTAGTAGCTCCATCAGTTGTAAATTGTTGGGGGCAAAGAGTTTTAGGTCATCCATGTAGAGGAGGTGAGATATATAATTTATAATATTTTTTTTTTTTTTATACTGTGAAACGAAACAGCAGTAAAACTAAATGTTCATAATTATCGAAGCACAGCTTAGTATTCAGAGATAGGTAAAGTTTAACTTATTTAAAAAAAATACGACAGAGTTTTTTAAAGATTCAGTTAGGCTTTTTAAAACAATTCAGCCTGATAAAAATGAAGTTCAGAGAGAATAATAATTGTTCATAAAAATAGAGGATTCCTCTTCATCGTGAGGAAAGTGTCCGTCATTGTATATTTCGCAATTTTCCAACTCATTTTATAAAGGTCGCCTCTGAAGCGTAAAATGTTCTTTCATTTTAAATTAGTTTAGCTGCTCCAAAAAACGGCTGGCGAGCTCCATAATCTCATAATACTACGTAATCATTCCAATTCTGCTGTTACTTCTAACAAATAAATATCATAATTTTGGGAACACAGTGTATTAGATGAGTTTGTTTTTTCATGAATATTAAATTCTTTAGGCAGCTTCTAGGTGTTTATTTTGCTGTTGCCTTATTAGTTAAATTACGTAATAAGTCTTTTTATTTATTAAGGATTTTTTTGCAATGAGTTGTTGGTATGGCGATGGCGATGGCGTACGCCTAGGGCCCGACTTTAACGGTTGAACTCTCGCTTCGTCTCCACAGACGAGAGAATCGCGGCGATAGTCACGCGGTGATAGTGCCTTCTAATTGTCGCAGCGATGTTATCGCTGTGTGGAGATTGATTCATACATAGGGTTTCTATTGATTTTTTTCACCCTTGGAGATGGCGGCTTATGGATTTCAGAAAATCCTTTCTCGGTGCACCTCTAAATCCCTTTGTATATTTTAGTAAGTACCTATTTCCCCAGTTTGGGAAGAATATATACCTAAAAAAAGCTTATTATTTTATATTGCAAACATGATTTAACAATGCACTCGCACCCAACTGTACCCGTAGGTAAAATCAAGTGGCCGTATACTCAATTTAAAAGCAAGGGTTCAAAAGTCCAGTGCACTCGAACATCACTATACTCACACACAAAACTATTAATTTAATTTAACTCTCACCTAACGAAAACAGTTTAACCGATTGTCAGCAGGCCCTAAGTCAAATTAAACCATTGTAATCCGATAACCGCCATAGCACCATCGTTTTTGTCAAAGGACGCTTTTGTTTGAGATACCAATTCTGACGTCGTCGATTCGCAAATGCTCGACGCTCAATGCGCGATCCACGTTGAGTCGATAATTCATGCTCAACGTGACAACCCTGCCTATCACTGCCCCCAGGGCATTATGTACGCTTTAGATTTTTTTGATATTAATGTATGGATTTCTTCGCGTATTTCCTTCCGTGGTTTGGTGGCGATAATGTTGGATTTTGAGGGCTGAAAATACCAAAAAAACAATACCACGGATATCGATGGGGAAGTTTACTGACGGGGGGACCTACAGATTGGTGAAACGTAACATGAAATATAACACGAATGAGCCATGTTAAATTTTATATTAGAAATAAAGAAAGAAAGAAACATGGCTTTATGGTTTAGGTACCTTAATTTCCCCAATCTGTACCCATCACCAGATGTACTTAAATTTTTGGAGCCACGAGCTTTATAACTCCCGGAAATGGGTTAAAAGCCGACTTCCTCACATCCAAATTTCGAAACATTTCATGCAAAACCAATATTTACCAGCAAAAAAAAAATTACGGAAAATAAAACGTTAAAATATTAATAATTGTCGAAACAAATTGGAAACATTTAGGTACGAATGTTACGCTAAATTATATACGATTGAGTTCTCAAAGTGTTTTGACAAGGTTTTAACGAGAACTTTTGTACGGTCAGTGCGCTAATTTGGATCCCAGTAATTAATATGTACCTAAGTAGAGCAGTTGAATCCTACATGGAGCTGGGAAGTCAAAGGGTGGTGGCGATGTGGCAAAAGATACGTCGGAAGACAGATTAGTCTGAATTTTTGAATTGATTATTGAAACGTGAGGGGGACGTTTAGTGAGAAAGTGTGTCTTATGAACATAGAATAGGGAAACAGACAGTATCTATGTGGCGTGGGTATAATTCAATGTAGGTTAATGTTTTCATATGTTCTACCTACTCATCTTACTTTATTCCTATCCTAATTTACCAATTATTCTGTCAATAATTCAATCATAACATACCATACCCTATTATAAAACATAAATTCAAACACTCAAAAGAAAATTCAAGAAGCCGTAATTTAAATTTATGTCCCTCAAATAAACCACAGAAAGTTAACACAAATGTTCCGTCCGACATCGTGATTTGTCGCTCGGCTCCGACAAAAAAGCATTTGGAAACTCATCCATTCAATCAGAGTTTCATGTCGGGAAAGCTTACCTGGCGGAGGCGGGCGAGGGTTGCCGAGGCGAGCCGAGCACCCCGGTGGAGTAAGGCAAGGTGGGCGCCGCGCGTCGACGCGACACAACGCCGGTCCACGCCGCGCCAGTCGTCCGCGCGACGCGCAACCCGATACACGTGTCCACACCCGAGACACTCACGCATGACACCTCACGTAATCTTCATAGCCAAACTTTGACGAACACATAAACGTGCTAAATAATAACGACTTGAAATTAAAATAAACTTTAAACGTGAATGTGAATGAATGAAGTGAAAATCAAATAAAAAATAAGATTGCGGTACTAAGATCCCACTAGGACTTTGGGGCGAAACCTATTAGCACGATGTATAATGAACATGACAAGTAAGGGTCGCTGTTATCGCAACTTTGTGGGTCTAATTCGAAACTGTCAGTAGTTTTGATTGCATCGTCACGGAGTAAACGAGTAAACAATGAATGTTGTTGACAGTTATCAGCTGATCGGCGGTAGGTATCTCTGCTGTTGTACTTATGTTAATTACTGAAATCCATGTTAGTTTATGACCTAGATATTCTATTATCCGTCTAGAATAATTCTTGTTAATTTCATGAAATGTTTGTGATGAATTTGTTGGGTATTCCATTTACTTAATTATTTTAACTTTGTGACAAAATTGTTTTGAACTGGAATCAGTAATTTGAACAGCCCTTGATAAATTAATTATTTTAGCATAATTATGATTTAACATTCTGCTAGTGTAGTGCCTCTAATTTCATTATCGCACTATTCGTGATGATTCATAAATAGGGTTCTATTGGCCCCGTTTAGGGACAGACTGGTTGATGTGATGATTAATAAATAATGTAGTGTGTACAAACATTTGCATATCTCGGAAACTCCTGGAGGAAATCACGGTTGTATTTGAGTAAACTCGGGTTATCTCTTGATTTCTGACCCCTGGCCTTTAGTTGATGAAACTACATGAATTATGTATGATTTAGAGTAAATAAATGTTTCTTTGACATGTAATACATTAGAGCTACTTTATTCGTTGCTGGGTACCAAGTGCAACTATAATAATAGACGTAAACATTATTTAATTGACTGTGTTAACTTATAATTGATAAACTTACAACAACCATAAATATAGGGAGCATATCATCCATCGATTCACTGTATGAATCTTTAAGAAGTTCTCCGCGTAAATCCAAGGAATTTCGCAATACCGTGCAGAAAGAAACTGTTCGTGCAATTGCTAATGGCGCACAACGAGGCCTCCAAAGACTTTGGCAACAGGCCAACCGTTATAGGAAGAGAAATAATACACCTTCAGAAAGAAAGAATTAATTATGAAATTGTTAGTTGACGGATTTGTTCGATAGTGAAAAGCTACAAATTGGCAAGTCACAAAATTAACACTTGTTAATAAATCAAAATGCATATTTTGAAGAATCGTTATAATCATAAATTATTTTATGGATATAAATAACATAACATATTGTTGCTCATTAGCAGTAATTTTAATTGAGGTAAGTAGGTATTAATATTTTCTTATTATTTCGTTTATTTATTTTCTTTTTTATTTATTTACATTTTAAAATATTTTTATAAAATCATTAATTCATCATTCTTATTATATATTTTTTTCTTTTTCTGTTGTCGTATAAGAATATTCTATACTATTAGTCGTTTATTTTATTTGAATTTGTTTGTATTATTTTTTCTATTTTTAATTTTGTACGCATATTGTTTTGCTTTAGCTTTTAATTGTTTTATTTTCTATGATTTTCGTGTATTGTATTGTGATTAATTCAAATGTGTACGTCCTTGTTAAACTTGTTGTACCTACCTAGATGTTATGAATGATGTGGTTGCCTATTGGAAGTGCACACTTGTATTTTTCCCTGTTCATGTTAACATGCATGTGTAGCTTCTGTTGGCGATCCAATAAATAAATAAATACATTAGTGCATTTAAATGCTCCGATAGCTCACGACTCTTGGTCCAACTACCCTTTTCTTGTTCATAAACTGTGTAATAGAATATAGTTTATTGCTGTTACAGGTAGGTAATTTAAAAACCTGTGCATTAAATAAGGATTACTACGTATACTACATAGATCAGTTGCGCGTTTTATGTTTAAAACATAAAGTCTTCCTAGAATTTTAAAGATACCGGTGAAACTAGTGTTACGGAAGCCTGGGCCGTAACACTAATTTCGACGGTATCTTTAAAATTCAAAAGCTCATTGTTGTAGGAAGGAGGCTATAAATTTATTCTCACATAAGGGGTGGGTTGTTTCCTGTTACTATATAAAAGGTGTGTACATATGTAATGTTCGCGTAAACCAGTGAGGGATAAGTTGATGTGTAGGTGCCAATTCTGCATTAGTTAATAGCCATGGTTTATTAATACCCCGTCATAAGTAAGAAGAATGGTTTAAATATTTGTAAATAACACAATGTAGAATGTCTAAGGTACTTAGTTATACCATTTTTTATGCGATTAAAAAAGAGTACATTCTATATTCAATCCTAATGTGAGAACGTATGATAAATTATTATTGATTTACAATTCAGATTATTGATTTTCTTTTCGTGTTACTTGTAGCAATGACGTCGTATACAACATGTAACAGAATAAGCGCAAGACCTGAAAGTAGTTTGCTCAGAATCGGCTTCTGAATCGATTTCCATCATTATTTATATGTGTTAATTTTTCATGAAAAAAATATTTTCTTTAACTGAAATTAGAACCACCGCGTCTTACCAAGGTAATAAGATATTTTATTTAAGGAAATTTAAGCCTTATCTCAAAGGAATAAAGCCTATTCAAATGCATAAACAAATTTGTAATACGCTCATAGCTATCCTATGTTTCATGTTTAGTCAGGAAGTCTATTTTGTAAAAAAAAACTAGGTGTCGTTTAATTAAATTAAATTACAGATATTATTTTAGTCTTATAATTTAATATTCTAATTGGGGTGTATGAGCTCTTGCGTTTATTCCGTTACAGGTTGTATAAGGTTGATTTAATATGAAATCTATTTTAAAAGCATAACATTAAAAGTAGCATCGTCGCCTTCTCCAGAAATAGATGGGCTATTCATAGTATGCTTATGGTAATGCCAGCCAATGAAGCAGGGCTATTTTTAGTGGAATTAAGCCAACTTAACGTAAAACAAAGCCAGTCAGGGAGTTAATAATGTTTCTAGTTCAATCAAGGAATTAATATTATGCCGTCGAATAATACTACTTCCGTCATTGTCAACATTTTAATGAAAACGATAGTTCACCTGCACCTGCTATGTGGGAATGGAATTTATTTCTTCTTTTTGTGTGGTTAGTGGCCAACCTGGTGTCAGAGTTTTAAAGCCGCTCAAGGGCCTCTGACTTGGCTTCACATGCCGTCGAGGAAATATCTCTCCGGCATGCTGGTTTCCTCACGATTTTTTTCGAGGAATTTATTAGAAAATTTCTTGACTGAACCTGCATATGTAGCTTAGAAAAAAATTAAAAATTATATGAAATATAAATAAATTGAAAAGCTCGTGGCTAAGTAATAACAGCCGCTCGGGTCGATACATCAGGTTAAGCTACGCTTGCCGGGGTTGGTCCGTGGATGGGTGACCATTTTCACATATCGAGACTCCTCCGTGGCTCGGAAAGCACGTTAAGCCGTTGGTCCCGGCTGTCATTTGTGGATCTTTGACAGTCGTTACGAGTCGTCAGAAGCACGAAAGTCTGACAACCAGTCTAACCAAGGGGTATCGTATTACCCAGTTACTGGGTTGTGGAGGTCAGATAGGCAGTCGCTCCATGTAAAATACTGGTACTCAGCTGCATCCGGTTAGACTGGAAGCCGACCCCAACATAGTTGGGAAAAGGCTAGGCAGATGATGATAAATAAATTGAAATAATACCGCATTAATAACCAGCACCCAAATCGCGTAATACACGATCAATCAGAATCGGAATCGGTTTGAAACACATATCTGATCTATTGCTTCACAAGTACGAAAAAAAATCTGCTCACTAACGTAAATAACGCTAAGAATGTTGTTGAACTGTCAAAATGAAACAAATTAGGTAGTTCTTAATCGGTTACGAAAATAAGTTACGCAATGAGATAGGTAGCTGATCATTATAGATTGAGGTACTGAAACTTACTACAGGGTACAAAATAATAACAAAAAGAAATACAATAGACGTAGATATATTTAGTAACCTCCCGCTAGACTACCAAACGGAACTTCGACAAACGCTACTACGACATGATTTTACTTCGACATTACGGAACTCCGACACGTCTTTACTTCGACAATACTTTACTTCGACATGCCTTTAGTCCGACACTACTCTACTCCGACAAGACGTTGCTTCGACATGACTTAACTACGAAATGATGTGACTTCGACGCCATCCTACTTCGACAATAATGCTAGTTCGACATGATTCAATTTCGACATACCGTAAAATTCCGCTTAACTATTCTTCAACAGGCGTAGCATGAGCACCGTTTTGTCGACGGAAGAGTAGACAAAAATGACGTTTCCTGTAGACAGTACGAGACGGCAGCAAAATAGAAAGAGTCAACTGCACTTTTTACGAAATTCACTCTTTTACATAATTCGACTCAGAATTCTTTGTTTTATCATAGGATTTATTGGTTGTCAGTGTGATTTTGACAGTAAGGATAGAAAACTTTCTTCCGAAATAGTCTACATATAAAAAGACCTAGACAAAGATCGTTAGAAATGAAAGACAAAATGACACGATTGTAGAAAGATTTCTACGGTGGATGTCAAAAATGAAGAAACGAACTGTCATTTTGTATAGAAAAAGCTATGTCTATTCTTCGTAGAGATAGAAAGCGCCATGCTACGCCTGCTGGAGTTATAAAAAAACCCTGTAAGAAATCGACACGCGTTCCACCTCCCAACAGCAGCGCACAGAGTTGACTCTGCGTCCAGCGCTCGGTGTACGTTGTGTTCATTGACATGGTTATTTGTATAAAAGCATAAAAAAATTAAAATAAATATAAACATCTCAACAAAAAAAAAAATTGTCGTTGCAGTCTGTTCTGTGTGTGTTTAATCTAAGACGTCTCCCGACTGCAATAACAATTTTATCAACTTGTTTTTAGCCCATGTCACTCAGGATGATATTAGGATTCTAACAAAATAGGTACCCGATACATACAAATCCGTACAGGTATTTAAAAGTCATAGTGGATTAAAGAAACTCACATACATACATACAATGATCCATGTAAACATTACACTAATTTTTGGGCAATCGTTTAAAATTGTCGAACGCCATTGTCCGCGGTTCTACTATAAGCTGGGTTAAGGCTTTTGAATACTGGCGCGATTCGCCGCGCGACGCGAATTTTGACAAAACAATTTCTGAGAAAACTTCACGGCGAACAATGCGGCGGCGTCGCATCCTGCGACGCATCGCCCCAGTATGTAAGAGCCTTTACCTGCTTGTTTGGCGCTCAAAAATATATAAAATATTGTGTGTTTTTAATAGCGATGGAAATGAATAGTAAAATTATTGGTGCGTGACATTTATGAATACTCTATAAAAATGAATGTTTCTGGCAACACTGGCATTCATAATAGAGCAAAATTTATAGTTTTTTTAGGTAACCCTTTTCCGGACTGTTATAAATATTGAATCTGCATTGACTGAGGGCTGATTTTTCTAGCGCTAAATATTTTCCAATTCGAGGAATAATTTTGAATTTTTGACAGTTTTGCTCTATAAAAACTGTCGCACGTCAATTTTATTCCACGAATAAAAGAATCAGCCGTTTATTATGCTGTATACTTTTTGGATTGACGGACAGCTTCATAATTAAAATTGAAGGGATTTGGGCACTAAATATTATTTATTATTTATAGCTTCTGCCTTTGTAAAATTTCTTGTTCCTCCGACCCACCGCGTCGCATCGCGTCGCCCGCCCGCGCTGTTACTTCGTTTTTGCTTAGCGTTCTTCCAGACTTTTTTCTTTTTGCTCAGGTCCTAAGGGTCGTAACGTGATGTTAAATAACCTATAAGCCTCCTTAAGAATTTGCTATCAAATTCAAAAAGATTTTGTCCAATCCTTCTGGTAGGTACAGAGAAGCGCGTTAAAAAAAAATCTTCAGATTTATTACATTAGTATATTAAACTAAAGAAGTAGACTAACTACCTGTCAGACACAAACAAATTTAACAG
Source organism: Lithophane socia (assembly GCA_947522985.1). Lineage (NCBI taxonomy): Eukaryota > Metazoa > Arthropoda > Insecta > Lepidoptera > Noctuidae > Lithophane > Lithophane socia. The sequence continues at coordinate 7,601,257 of OX383270.1, read as the reverse complement.
TTTTCATAAAATTGTTATTTAGTAATTGGGAAATGTAGATAAACCACATTCTAGGTATAGAGGTATCAGGAACAGGGTGTGAAATTCACTCATCCTCTATAGAAAAGGATCCTCCGACCGTCTGGTCGTGTCGTGTCTGGTGGGAAACTGCCTAATGATTGATGTCGGGAACTTATATATATACGCAGATTGCACGGTAAACTCTGCTTGCGCGATGCAGGATTTCGCGTGACGTCAGTATGATGCGTAGTTCGGATGTTGCGATGTAGCTGCCGCCACATAGGTAACTTATAAAGCTTATTTTTACGTAAAATCTAACTTAAACAGTCTGTTACAATTCAACGACGGTTATTTTAACCTGGGTTTAGTCTTTGAATAGCGTGTGTCTAGAGCGCTATTACATTGATTGCATTATAATATCAAATTGTTTTTAAATGGAGCTATTTATTTATTTTATTAGTGTTATCAGACAATTCAAAACATCTGTAATGTCAAGGTACATATTTGAATTAAACTTTGCACTAATATCAGTCTTGCTAAGGTACTTCTAAATCTACATAAAAAAACGCATCTATACATTTTTTAAACAAATAGGTGTTTATTTGTAATGTCAAAATAACAGCTTTTTACTAAATGCATATTATGAAAGTAGGTATATACATAGGGTACCGCTAGCATTAAAAAAAAAATGTTTGTCTGTCTCTCTGTTTGTTCCGGCTAATCTCCGAAACAGCTGGACCGATATTGACAGGACTTTCACTGGCAGATAGCTGATGTTATAAGGAGTAACTTAAGCTACTTTTATTTTAGAAAAAGAATTAGGTTCCACGCGGACGAAGCCGCTAGATATAAAATATAGTCACTTTTCGCGTCTGTGTGAGTCCCGCATTCTGAGAATTTATTCCGGAAGGTTATTAAAGTTAATAATAATATATTAAATTAAACTTACATGTAATAAAGAAATCTCAATGTTTTGTCAAGTCGTAAAAACCTTACAAAGCAGGGGCGTGTCGCTAGTTATTACCCGACTACGGCGAAGAAAAAAGGAGGGTTATGATTTTGACCGGTATGTATGTATGTATGTATGTATGTATGTATGTATGTTCATCTGTTCCCTCCTATCTTCCAAACCACTTATCACAATTTGACAAATGAGGTATTGTTAGAAGCGTCGTGATTGTCCGCTGGTTATAGGCTATGTGAAGTCACATTTCAAAAATATATATATTATAACCCCAAAAGAATTTACAGACAGACAAATTAAAAATCCGGAGTCACACGTAATCTGTTCGATTTATGCCCTAACACGTGTGACTCCGGATTTTTAATTTGTCTGTCTGTGGTGTCTTGTTTATACCTTTTAAGTCGTAGTTGAGTTTTAGTTTTTTTTACTTGATTTTTTTAAATAATAATTATGATAATCAAGTCAAGGTGTGGTATTGGATAACGACTAACTTTGTATTAATTAAAACAGTTTTATTTAGCTTCACTTTTCATTAGTCTGTTTAGACTTGAGGCGATGGCTATGTTTAGCGCCCGCGGGCATTAGAGTCTGCATGAAATTAGTTCAGCTTAGCCTAGTAATCAAAATTAATAATGCTTCACCGTATTTTCTGTTGGTATAAAGGCTAGATAATTTATTTTAACCTGTAAAGTGGGCAACTCTAGCATGGAATAAATTAACTACGGCTCCAGAGGCTATTTGTTATAGAATATTTTAGTGAAGTAATCATACCTTATTAATGTTACCTAAAATAGTGAATTGATTCAGCCGTGACTTTGTGGAAATCCATAATAAAAAAATAAATAAAAACCAGCGCGCCTCTGCGTCCAGAGCGCTCGCTTCACGTCGTGTACAGGTTCGCGACTGGTCAATCGTCATCATGAGGATGCCTCGTTGAGAAGTGAAACATGTGTCCATTTCTTACAGGGTGTTTTTATGACTCTTGAGGAATAGGTAAGCGGAGGTTACTAAATAAATCTGCGTCTATTGTATATTTTATCTAAAACTTCACTTTCTTTTCGATCTTTCTCAGACTGCTTAGCATCTCAAATAAACGTTCATATGGGAAAAATATGTTGTAAACAAGGCTTTTAGGCAATTTCCTTCGTAAAGATCAAACAATTTCCTTTAAGAGCCATGTACGAAATCAAAGCTCACGAATGGGAAATATAAAAACATATAAAAGGAATGTTGCTGGGAGAAGCCAATATAATATGGTTATGAGTGGGTACCGGGTTATAAACAGAATGCAGAATGTAGGTCAACTAAGTGTGGTTTTTCTCGAATGGCTAACAGGAAACTTTCAGAGTATTAAATGTCGCTGAAACTTAGATACCTCGATAAGGGGAAGCGCGGACTAGATCCATAATAAAATTTATTATAAAAAGATGGCCTACGTTTATATCGTATAGACGGTTATTGTTGGCGTTGCATAAGTTAGTTGGGTTATGTTACTTAACTAATACACACACACAATATTATAACCTAGTTTGTACAGACAGACAGGCGCTTTACTTTGTGTAAATTATTTTATCACCACTGCTCTCAAAACAGTGAAGGAAAACATCGTGGGGAAACCGGCATGTCCTGGAACCAAACATTCGAAGACATGTGATATCTACCAACCCGCACCAGCCCGCACCAGCTCGCGTGGTGCAACTCTCACCGAGAAGAGACCTGTGTCCCAGCAGTGGGAACATTATAAGCTAATTATGCTAATGTGTACAGTAAGGTACTAATTAGACTCAAAACGCAGCCACATACTTCACAAAATGCAACCTTTTATCAAAAGTTGACTCACGTTTCTGCGAAATAAGACGTTAACTTTGTTTTACTGTAGATACATTACCATAAAAATAACATTTGATATCAAGAACACATTTTATTAGCGTTTACTACGACTAGACTAGTATACGTGTGTATTAGGTATGCATCTCATATTTAACTTGCCGTTTCTCTATAATATCAAGTATATAGATACTAGTAAGTTTCTAGGCGGCAAGTTCGCCCTAACGTCTAGGAAATAGGGGCACGTTGTTTCCTAAACTATATTAGCGCTTCAGCACTGCGCTACGGGTCGTTTAGCCGCCTTTGATGACGGATTTTGCTCCTTGAAAGCTTTTGTTAAATTTTTCTCTGAGAAATCTCTTTTAAAATAAACAGAGGAATGTCTCCGGTGGCACGGCGAAATGCAGCGGGAATTCTTGCTGAATATTTTTGATACATTTTTGACAATTTTTAGGTAAATGTTATAAAGTTAATTAATTTTTGCATTCGTGTGTCTTTGTATGTTTAAAGTATTCATGGTATTCTGTTGTAGGTAAACAAAGAATCTAGGGCAGCAGAAGAATATCAAAATTTGAAAAATCTGCTGGATTTTTAGGTACATTTAATTGTGAATACTTCCCGTGTCAGTCTGTCATCAGTAGTTAACACTGATTATTAATTCTCTTCCAGTTTGCAAAACGACTTGTATAAATATAGTTGTGTTTAAACATAAATGAGGGACTATGTACTTTGTTGCAGGTGGTCTTTCTGTCCTCGAGCGCGCACCGCCGCTAAAAGAGTCCTGAATTATTCATTGGGATATTTAACCGCGTCCCGAAAGCCGGGCGTGCGTGACGGCACACTACACACGACTCCACTCATAATGTCGAAAAGATTACTTGGATCGTTCATACACAAGAGTAACATGCACTAACAAATCGGAGCAATGGAACTCGATTCAACCCGATCGACCTACGATTTGGAGATTGACCTAAACCAAAAATAGAGCGAATTTTTAATTAAGAAAATGTATGCAGTATTCGTGGAGCGAGTTTAGCAAGTGATTCAATAGGGTTGATCAATTGTAAAGTTGACAATAGACGGTTCCTGTGAGGTAGGAATGGCGTAGCTAATGTATAGTGTAATATTAAATTAATGAACGTTGTGGAGCTTAACTAATAGTTGATTGTTGGGTAATGAAACATTACTGTAGGTGTAAAATGTTGCCAAAGTAAGGTTAGGTGTAGAGTAGGGTGTGTTATGATGTGGGGGCGGGGTGTGTGTGCGATGGAGTCGGTGTGGGTGTGTGCGGTGCTGGCTGGGATGTCGGCAGTGCTGGTGCGGGGCACAGGGGAGTGGAGTGAAGACGCCGAGGACTTGGGTGAGTTCTTGAAAACTTTTCATTCCTCTTTCAAAAGTGAATTGGTCTGACGTGCCATAAAAATACCTTGGAGGTATTTTTCTTTTGTTTTTTATTCAATTTTTCGGTGTATAGCCATATTGATCACAGATTTCTCGTGTCCTTGGCTTCTCTGCCTAACTTCGCGGTAACTGATTGATTGTTTTTCTCTTGGATAAACAGGTTGACATCATGAGGGTGTGATTGCTTTGTAATTACTCCCGAGAATATTGGATTGACCTGTGTTTAGGCTGTAGGTAACAATATACTGTTGACGCATAGTGCTGCTTATTTCGAGTCGGCTTTATTCGCATAGCCGAGTAGTCAAATCGAATATATTATTTATTGAGTTCATGTAGATATTACATCCGGGAAAAAGGCTTTTAGGCTTAGCTGCATGTAGGTACACAGCGTGTGGTGAAGCCGAGCGGGGCGGTAAAAATCCACTCCAAAATTCCAGCGAAGGTAGCTGCCGATCGGACTTTGCCGATCGGCTACAACCGAATTAATACAGAATTTAAGTAGTAATTGCTTCGGGTTGGCTTTGTTGTTCAACAAACACTGCCGAATCGAATGCGCCGACCCTAAAAAGTATGTAGCGCACCTAATGCATCACAATTTATGCTTACTGTTTTATATTAAACTAAAATAGTTTCGTGAGTAGTAAAGATTACTGATGTAAATGCGTTATATAGATCGTAGAAAACGGTTAAACGGTTCTAAAACGAAAAACGCAATACAACAAATTACCGTGGCTAACCAGAGACTAGAGCGCTATTGGAATTGTCTGATTGTTCAAATACTTGTCTGGAATTGTCTGGAATTGGAAAAGCACAAATTCCACCGAACAGAAAACCGCAGGAAAGCTGAACAAATTTACATTTTTATTTCGGAAGCTGCTATCGTTTCGAACAACAAAACTTTGCATTTTCCTCGTTTTAAAACAGAGCAATCTTTGATCGGCTCGCTTCCTTCTATCTCCATACCTGGGACTGGCTCTGGGGAACTGGCTCCCCGCCAAACAATTTCTTTGTCTTTGTCAAGGCCTCTTCAAGTATTATCGATGCAGATATTTCTATTATTGGAGGACTGATGCTGTTTTTCTGTTTCTTTTCGCAGTTTTTTTATTTGTTTCTGTTTTTTTTGATGAAATGACTAGTCCTGTTGTATTGTGAGACTGAGGCTTTCATTATGATGAACACTTATTTGATGATAATGAAGTATCAATAAACACAATGGCTTTAGTCCTAGTAAAAGTAAAGAAATATATTATAGAAGAGAGTGATAAAAATAAACATGATATCGGTTTAAAATCTCATCAATTTGACATGAAAGAAACTGAAGCGACATCACTAAAATATTTGATAAAACTTCAGAGAAAATGTAGGTACTACAAAAGCTATTCTTGTGAAAGGTTGGTAACCTAATGAATGTTTTAAAAGGCTCGAGTTGTATCATTACCTCATTACTCAGGTAATAGTTGACAAGTAACAAATGAAACAGGTATGCAATGTAAATTGTTGACGGTATTCATGGCGAGAGGGAAGGGAAGAGGGGGAAATCTGCTAATGGTTACCTTGTTGGCTTGTGCCATCACTATGTCAGCCACGTTTGATTGGTACCCGGGGTACCTCGGCCTTTGAAATAGAACCCAAATTGCTCCTACCAACAAGTGCTGTTTGCAGTAGAGACACCCGTACGATTGACAAAAGGGAATACGAGACAGGAGATCAAAGAGATGCCGTAGATAATATCCGAGGTGACGTAACCCTCAAGTGGGCTGCTGGCGTTTTTATTATAACAATATCGCTAATTGCAGGGGCTGGTATGAGGGGAGTTACGTCCCTAAGCCAAAGTTATTACGCAACGTTTTGTAGGATTGGACGCGGTTTAAAGTTTTTTGTATTTATAGGAAGATTTAAGTCTAGATTTTTTTAATTATTCAGCTGTTACCTGTCCATGTGTTTAAAAGTTCCATTACAAATAATACTTACGCTTATTAATTTACCTACTAACATTTATTGTTATCACTCACAAACCAATAAAAAAACATAATACATTCATCCGGTTTCAGAATACATTATTCTAAAACCCACATTTTCGTTATCCCCATTTCAATTCTGCCTATTTCCACAGTATTTACATTCAAAAGATATTAGTATTCAGTGGTTTAAGGTAGTAATAATCTAGTAAAAAGTCTATATAAAGGCCATGACAGATGACTATCGCGCCAAAGTGCTTTTAATAACGCTGAAATGAATGAAATGGGTTTGACTCTGTGAACGTGACGGCGCGAGAATGAAAGTCACTAATAAGTACTTAGATAAAAACATAAGTGGAGTCAAATACTGTAATGTATTATCATTGACTGCCCTACTCGTGTTTATAAATAGATCATTTTAATGGAGGCAATTACACTGTCGTGAGGTCGACAAATTAGGCTGGTAGGTAATATTAGTTTCAGTCTTTAATAGTGTCACTACAGGGCAGCGTTAGTAAGTTTTCTATGTAAGTATAGTTCGTTGTCCATTCTCCAAAACATGTTTCTGAATCCATCGGATAGGAAGTGCATGGCCTATCAGAGAATTTAAGATTTTTATTAACTAGGTACATTTCGTTGTAGCTTAGTGCTGCATTAGCTAAACTAAAAATGTATAACTATGTTTATATTGGAACATGTCAAACAATGAATTCTGTAGCTGCAAAAACTGGCCAAGTGGGAGTCGGATTCGCACACAAAGGATTCCAGCATCCCGTACAATATTTAGCAAAAAACGCCGTTTAAAACACGTTCCTTGTATGGAGACCCCTTTATGTTTTAAGTTTATTTGTTGTTATAGCGCCAATAGAATCTGTGAAAAATTCAACTGTCTACCTGAGATACATCCCGCTGATAGATAGACGGACGGATAGCGGAGACTTAGTAATAGGGTTCCATTTGGCACCCTTCGGGTACAGAACCCTAAAAAGAACTTAATTCTAAGTCTTAGTTAGTAAAAAAATCATTTAAAAGTTAATTTCAATTCTACCTTTTACCGCCACCATTTCCTTTTTCGACATTCATGACATGTGCCGCCTGTGGGCCTAAAACGGCCACATTGGCAATTCCTATAAAAGCGATTCATTTCCTGAATTCCCAGCTGTCACTAGCAATTCCTCTAATTTGACACAAAAGCAATTCATAATGTGTGGACCATTTTACGAAAGTCCATGGAAAACTGTCAAACAGTTCATTATTTAGTAATATGAATCGCACGCAGATCATATTATGAATATTGTCAGTTTGTTACATTTTACGATGATTATGATCCTATTATGATTCTGCCAAAGTGGCTGTTTTAAGCCCCCTGATTAGCTGATGTATTCAATATCAATAAAATATGACACGATACATGTCACATCTTATAAATGTGACTTCTGTAACTGCTGTGAGAATTAGGTCAACTGTTGATTTGACCCATTATATCTTTATGTACAGAGATGGATGGATTTTGTGAAAGATGATATGGCTGGAAGAGGGTAAGTACTGAGATAACGCCTGATAGAGATGTTTGGAAGAAAAAGACATTATGCGTCGACCTAAGTAAATTGGCATAAGGGAAGTAAGATGGCGATTTCTTTGTGTACGGTCAACAGCAACTCAGTAGTAATCTTTGAATAACAAAAACACCCTCACAGTTACGAAATATAGACAACTACTTGCACCCGCGTTTTCATCCGCGTAAGCCTGGATCCCGGGGGAACATCGACATAAAAAGTATCCTGTCCTATTCCAGGACATGATCCACCCATGTGTCAAATTTTATCTAAATCTGTTCAGCCGTTTTAGCGTGAAAGTGTAACAAAGAAACAAACTCGCTTTCCCATTTATAATATTACTAGTTGCGCCCCGCGGTTTCACCCACGTAAGTCTCGATCCCATGGGAATATCGAGATAAAAAGTATCCTATGTGTTAATTCAGGTTTAAACTATCATTTTGCCAAATTTCATCCAAATTCATTCAGCCGTTTTTGCGTGATCGAGTAACAAACATACAAACACACAAACTTTCACATTTATAATATTAGTAGGATTTAATAATAAGTTAGGATATGATGTCATGTTCGAGCGATTAGCTGTATGCACAAACGTAGCGGAATTCAAATATTGTTACGTTTTTGACAGGTCCGTGACAGGTTGTATGTATGTTGATCAAAATATGATTCACGTCCGTAACAAATACGTTATTTCCAGAAATAAAATCATTAGAATCGTCAATACAATTTTCTAAAGTTTAAATTACTGGCCTCAATCGAAATTCAATAGGAATTTGTACTTAGTAAGTAGTACAGGAGGCCTAAACCGGCCACATTCGCAATTCCTCTAAAAGCAAATTCATTTCCTGAATTCCCAGCTGGCATTAGCAATAAGTTAATTTGACACAAAAGCAATTCATAATTTGTGGACCTTTTTACAAATCTCAGTCAAACAGATAAATTATTTCGTAATATGAATTACACGCAGATCATATTATTATGAATTGTTAGTTTGTGACATTTTACGATGGTTCATAATATTTTCCTAATATGATTCTGCCGAGCTAGCCATTTTAAGCCCCCTGATGGCGCTTTCGCCTAATTATACCGTCGCAGGCAGTTTGTATAATTCGTCATTTTACAAACGGCGCCGTCCGTTTACAAACGCTCGCGGTTAAGCAAACAAAAAAAACTGAAACAAACATAGATAATAACTCTATAATAGGCATATAAGTTACAGATACAAAATGTAGAACATATTAAAATTATAACTATTCTGGTCTGACTAGTAACGACAAAATTGTAAGAGTAAAAGGAGGACTATGATATTCCACAGTGGGCGTATAAGTAAAAACCAATGACAAGAATCTAAAGAAAATAAAATTTTCCTCTCAAAGTTTGATACCATCGTAATATAAATACATACCCAGATCCAATATAGTTTCCCTTATAAATGTAGCTGGATTTGTTAGATCGAAAGGACGTTTTATTTGAAGCCGGTACTACGTGTAGGTACATTAATTAATGTCACCACTCATGTTCCCTGTTGCAGATGCTTTTTTTTCTTTTTAATTTACTTTGCCGTTACGAGTAGTCGGTTGATCAAATTACATTTAGGTATAGAGTTTGATATTTTTTCCTTCAGTTTCTGTGGCAATTTGTTTTTTCTTCTTTTGATTTATGGTTTACTCAGTTACCTAAATAAAAAAGGAAACCCAGACTTATAAAAATTTAAAATCGTTTCCACATTATGAGTACCATCAATGATCAATAGTTTTTCCTTCGTCATTATGAAAAGATATTATTGAAATTGCTACAATACTCATATCGTGGCAATTTTAATAAACTATTTCTTACAGTCGGCGTCTACCGACCCTTTTTACTAATTATTGATTGACTAGCCGCGCCTCGCGGTTTCACCCGCATAAGTCTCGATACCGTCGGAATATCGGGATATAAAGTATCCTATGTCCCAACCCAGGTCATGGTCTACCTATATGCCAAAGTTCATGCAAATCTGTTCAGACGTTCTAGTGTGAAAGCGTAACAAACAAACTCACTTTCTCATTTATTACATTAGTTAGGATTATTAGAAAAGAGCGTCTACTCTTTGTAAAAGATATATTAAAAGTTAATGTAAAAATATACGTATATTTTTACATTAACTTTTAATATATCTTCTATACGTATAGATAGAGGGTACTAAAACTTTTTGTATTGGAGGAGTCAGGAAAGCCGTGCACCTCTGATGGGATTTAAAAGTTACTGAAGTTTATTTTGTATTTTTTGGAGCTAATCCACTGAGGCTTTAGTAGACAGACAAGAATCTTCGTATCGTCTGAGGAGAAAATAGAGTACCTAATAATATGCTGAAAAACGAGGAGCGATGTTCGTGGTAGTACCGTATGTGGTTACATAGATGTCGCTACAAACGGTCAGGAACTTATTTTCTTCGTTAAAATTGTTTATCTGTAGCTATATGATAAGCGTCTGAGTTTTAGAGTTAGACGTACCAAACAGACTTTCTTCGTCGGCTACATACAATGATGATTACAATAATTCTTAAAGTTTCCACCATTGACCCACTTTTTTTCGCGTTAAACGTTAAACTTATGTATAAAGCAGTAGACACTTTAGAGCCATCAGCCGAAGAAATGCTCCTGACGAGACAAAGTAATTGTTTGGCGGGAAGCCAGCGTCCCGACTAACGTACTGTGGCGTAACACCGCTTATGGAAATCTGAATGTGACACTTTGGAACTCTTTCTGTGGGCTCACTTCGAGAAATAGTGGTAGACTTAAGCTGGCGGCTGACGGCAGTAAGCGCGGAAGTAGCCATTTTAGTGTGGCGATAAAAAACAGGTTGGAGGCTGGTGCATCTTATATGAGTTGTTCAGACAGAGACGGTGGTGGTTGGGGACAGTTTGACAGTAATTGTACTATGTCCAGTTTATCCGGATGCAGCTGAATACCAGTATTTTACATGGTGCGACTGCCTATTGTACTTGTACTATCTGACATAATATCAAATTCATTGCCGGCCATTGTATCGCCACGGCCGCTGTCGGAACAACATATTATGATGCTGGTGAAAGACAGACGTGTGTTGGGCAATGCACACTACAGTAGGTACGTAAAATAGTTCGTAGTTTGACTGTACTACCGGGGGCAGGACGAGTTGTCCAAAAGCGTGCGGGTGGAGTTTTGATACTTCACACGCTGAAACTGCTTTTTTTCAGCTACAAACAGTTTTTATCCCAAACAAAAAACCCACTTTTAGAATTAAGTGCAACATTTTCAAAAACCATACGATAGTTTCAACATGAACAGGAAAATAAGCTACGAATGATAGAGAGAGAGGGAGACAGAATACAAATGACTACAAGAGGGTGTGCATACGTTTTTACGGTCAGGAAATTTTAGCTGACCAAACTAATCGTGTATGACACGACCGAATACCTCTACGAGTGCTTAAAAGGTACGGAACTTATTCACCCCGAAACTGGGGTTCATTTAACTAAATCAACAGACATTTATTAACGTGGACCCTAATTAATCCTTCATAACTTTTTGTAGCAGTGCCAGTGTGCCCGAAATAATTATTTTGGTGCATTGTGAGTTTGTAAGAGTGGAGACTAAAGTTGGAAATTATAGTGTGGCTGTTGGACTAGTGGTGTAGCCAGTACTACATATTTGTTTGTCGTTTTCGCAGTAGTTTAACCGGCGTGAATTAATTACATATTTGCCTCCCTAGTAATTATGTAGTACGCGATGCAACTCAATATGACCTAATTTTTGCGCCGTGAGCGGTGAGCCTACCGCCGAGAATGAAGTGCTGAATAATTACCAATATTGACGTAGTTTTTGATTGATTATTTTTACTTTGCAAAGGCTTTACAAATAAGGTTTTTTATAACTTTATCATAACTTAATGACATTGCTAAAGTGATCATTAAACAAAAACCTAGGGTTAAGGAAAATCTATAAATCTACTGAGCGAAGAAATGTAATATGAATAATAATAAAATGTAATATATAATGATAAGTCAATCAATTTCTCTTTCAATCAAATCAATCATTACCTACTTATGTCTGTCTAGATAAGTTGCTCATTATGCACATGAAACAATAAATTACTTCAAGTTACATAAATAATTCAATATTTATAGATACCAGTTACTAGTGCCTTTAATTAAAAAATACATACTGTGTACTACAAGCGGGTGAGGCGGGGGAGTGTGACATTTGAAAAACGTTGCGGCAATGTTTACAGGTGCCCGCGCTTTGTCACCCGTCGGCTACCGCCTAAACCGATAACGAATTAGTGATTCTATTTCAGAGACATGCATGCGGGTTCAATGTTCATACAAATGTTTATGACTTACTGGTTGTAATGTTAGTTACTGCTAGTCAGACGTCTTACTTCTGCCTGACAAATGGATTAACAGTAGCGGTCTATCAGTAGCAGTATATTCTGCTACTGCAGCTATACTGCTACTGATAGAGCTACCAGCTGGTTAATTTAGAAATAAAGTAAAAAACACATAAAGACATCCTGAACAGATCCATAAAATTATTTTTATAGATGTTTAGGCGCTAATAATATTAATGTTATAAGTTCAAATTATTATTACAACTCAATATTTACACTATAGGTACTAAAGTAAATAAAAAAATTAAAACAAAGATTGTTTTTCATGATAATTATGATTTGCTCTTTCCCCGTCTTTGGGCGCTTAGAGGACATATAATTTGGTTTTTAAAATCTGTCAACAGTATGGTAACTTACTTACACTTTTCTGAAACACGCACATATCAGCGTCTTCTCCAAATCTTACCTACTTTTATCTCGCGTCAGTTGCTCCCAAAAAGCTATAAGTAGACAATTTATTGGATTTCATATCAACCTTCAGAACACCAGCCAGGTATTACTTGAGGACGTCTAGGTCAAGAGATTTTCTAATAATCTGTAACTGGGTACTAGACTCACGTAGGGAGGTACTAGAACCTGTGTGATATGATGGAATTTGTGCTTTCAGACTTGACCTTCGTTTCTGGAATGACTCTTGACTTTAAAAGGAAATTACTTTTGTCTATAATCTGTCTGTCGCTATTAATAAACCTCATGGATTAGAGTGTGTTTACATCAAATTTCGTATGAGATTTCGGCCGTATAAGTTTCTAAATAATTTTTAAGTTTGTAATACGTCAATAATCAAATAAACTTGCAAAATGACTTTCAAGCTAGGCAATTTTGACATTCTTACAATAATTACAGAGTGAGTGTGTCAGTTTGGCGCCCCGCGGCCATGTCAAGGTCAGGGTCAGACTTTTTTCTAACTACGTTTTGACAGCGACGGCTGAAAGGCATTTAAGGGTTTATGTCATACATAGGTACATATTGAGATCCCTCGGTGCCTCGGAAAGCACGTTAAGCCCCTGGTCCCTGCTGTCAATCGCAGATCTTTGACAGTCGTTACTGGTAGTCAGAAGCTCAAAAGCCTGCCCACCATTCTTACCAAGAGTATCGTGTTATCCAGTTGTGAAGGTCAGATTGACCAGTCGCTCTATGTAAGGTACTGGGGTAGTATTATGAAGTAGTGGCTTCCGCCCGCGGCTTCGCCGGTGTGGTATGTCAATAAAAAGTAGCCTATGACCTTCCCCGAGATGCCATCTAACTCCTTGCCAAAATTTATCGAAATCCGTTCTGAGGTAATTGTGAAAAAAGTAACATACAGACAGACAGAGTTACTTTCGAATTTATAATATTAGTATGGATTAATGCCATCATTATTCCACTATGAAAACGGCATGGTCCTAGCGGCCTTGTCTAGTTCCGTCTCTCTCTCACACTGGAAAAATCACCTGGTATTCCGCTGTATCCGGTTAGACTGGAAGCCGACCCCAATGTATTTGGGAAAAGGGTAGACAGTTGAAAAATGTAAAAAACTCAAGTCAGTTTAATTTTTACACGAAAACGTACAATGCTCTGACTCGTTTTCAGAAATCTTTTATGAACAAATTCAGGCAGAACAAAAATGCCAATATGATGGAGTAATTCACGGTTACACAATTATAAGGATTATTTCCTCAAAATCTGATCAGTGGGCAGGTGCGTATATTAATTAACTATTCGTCCTCAGTATTTATTTCCATGGCATGTAATTAAAGCACCATAAACAAGCGTTTCAGTGACGACTTAATTAAATGTGTACGTCGAAATGAGTTGTGTATGTAACTGTACTTGATCGACTTCAAAAAGGAGATGTTTTCATGCTAAAAGGTATATTAAGTTGAACTTTAACCTGTTGTTAAGCACATTTTAATGAAGTATGTCAAAGAAGGTTGAAGTAGCATTAATTAAAGATATTTAAGCATTAATTTATTAAAGAGTTTAAGTAAAGTAAGATAAAGCGTTTTATTATATACGTTCCTGTGCTCAGTGTTAGTTGTGTTCGCTATATTGTGCATGCAAGAATAAACAAGTAATCGCGAGTGATATGTAATTGTTAAGAAATAAAAAACATGGGAAGATTTGTAAATGTTAAACATATTTCGCCTTTACAAAACTAAATCTAGCCTGGGCTTACACCTTCGAGTCAGTTTTTGTATATTGAACTCTATTCTGACTAGTGTAAAGTGCAAATTAACACCGGGCTAAGTTGTCAGTTTTCTATATTTCGATCACAGTTACAGTTATTTTAACAAAAAACTGGCTCAATGGTAAAAAAAATGGTACAATGTTTTAAAGCACGTCTAAATAATGATGCTTGATATTTCTAATTAGTGGTAATTGTCAAGTATGTGATTGAATTATGGAGACTGTTGCAGCGCCCACGACGTGTTTTCGAGATCCAAGTCACAAATATTTATGGCGTTAATTTCTGTCTATTTCGAACAAACCATATTTCTTTATTAATCCACCCTAATGTTACCACTATTATAGTCTGTTTAAACCCATTAATAGGCCTAAAACATTATGTAATCATACATCATGTTGTTTCACGTCATTTTTAGTCAAAACTATAATATCAGGGCCTATCATGATAGTGACAACTTTAAAAAAATAAATTAACAAAGTTTAATTTAGTTTTTGATTGATACAGTATCAACTTACAGGCAACTGTCTGAAATTAATTAAATTGCACAAATGTTTATTTCAATTTAAATAGTCTCAGTTGTTAGATACAAAGTGCCAGCCAAAAACCTAGCTGTTTGCCCACACAGCCTAAGAGTTAATGGACCATTTACCATAATTATCCATTGGCGAGCACATTCCGGGCTATGTGTACAAAATTATACCGTGCACGGAGTCGAGAGCCGTCACGTTCACAGTTATAAATTTTATCAGGGCTATTTGTATGTCCGCCCTTGGGGAATTAATTTTTATTCAGCACTCGTTTATGGCTCCCTGGTATTTCTGCCTGCCTGTAGTACAGTCTGCAAAAGAGTTCGGTATACAAGCAAAAATATTGTGTACGTCATAACTTTTTAAGCTTTAAGACACACTTAAAAGAATAGTTTGTAAGACTTGACTTTGGTATGACTAGAAAGGGGGTGACTACTAAGATGACGAAGGACGACGAACACATGCTGTACCGACCCCAAATGAATTGGTATGAAGGAGATTGATAAAATACTTAACTTCTTAGCACAATTACAAAATTGATAAAAAGTGGTTGCTTGTTTGATGCCTGTCTACTTACCTCTTTGTTTGACTGTACCAACTTTACTGTTCTTTTTGACAGGGTTTTATGAATTCTGTGTGTCCTATTGAGCTCAGCTTTGCGTATGCTTTGTTTGAATGTACGGGAAGTGTTGACGGTATTGTGTGTGAATTACGAGGTGTGCATAGGCTGCAGTAGTGCTTGCAGGTGGATATTATGAATTTTTTTGGACTTTTTGAACGTTTACTGTACAGACAGATAATATACGAGTCTTTGTCATTAACATTCTTAGTAGGGTACTACTTTCTAATTCAATTATCCTCATTCTCATGCCTATATCCCAATTTATTTGGGGTAGGCGTAACATGTAATTTTCCCCCGTCGTCGTCACCACCCCGTATTTGAATTTGATAATGCCGTTTAGTCGTTTTGGTTTAATTTTAGGTAGGGAACACACTTTACACAAGGGGGGATCGTGAAATTAATCTGCATCAGAAAAAAAATATTATATATAAGTTCTCTTACCAACAAAATAGTTATTTATTTTCAACAAAATGATTAATGACTAAGAAAATTTTACATAAAATAACAAACTAACAAAAAAAAAATCCAAATGGTTTGATAACTATTTACTAATTAGTTCATGAATGTCTATAAATGAGCAATATCTGCGTTTGTGTTCAAATTGCGTCTCAAAATAATATCCACAGCCGTCAAATCAAGTCTGACTGCGCAAATAGTAGATTCGCAGGTAATCAACAGTTCAGCTAAATCAAATTGGAGCTAGATCGACATTTAAATCGGTATCGGTAGGTAGATGATGGATCGAGTCTCGGTATCGCAGGAATTAACTCATATTAACGTTTACCATGATTTATGAGTAGTCGTAAAATCGCGAGGCTAATTATTAGTTCAGTAGATATGGTTTAATAATAATTTCACTTAATTATTAGTAACTATTCACGTGAGTTCTATTTGGAACGTGTACTTTATACATAGGCACTCGAAAAATTTTAGCTGTAAGTATAAAAAGTAGTTTTTAATAAAGAAGGCAGATTAACATTGAACTGTAAAATAGTCTTTTAAGTTGATATGATAAATAAATGATAAATGATTTTATTTCTGTAAGTAGGTTTGTACAAACACTTTTACACGTCAATCACATTTTTAAAACTAGATGAGGTCGGCGTTTCCTATCTGACTACTCTGAGAAGAAAGGCCGAAACAAACTCAGAGGGTGACCTCTGAGTCTCTTTTAAAGTCCAGACATAATCTTGGTCAGATTATGTGAAGACCATGTAGATTGGTGTCTGAAATGGTCTTTTGAGGAAAGAACCACACAGATTGAGTGGACCTGTCCAGTCAGTGCACGCATTTCTCAGTAATCGTGCAGCTCAACTCCGAATTTAAGGAGCTCAACGATTTGACGAACAATACCAAAGAAAGGACATTTGGCTAGGCCACATAAATTACTCAAACTGTCAGACTATGATTAATTAAAATTAAGAAAAAATAAATAATAAAAAAGAAAAGAAAGATCCACATAATCTTCACATTCACAGTAATTAAAAATAATATAATACTTTACAAAGTAAATATTATTTGTAGTAGATATTATTTGTAACCTACATTTTTTATCAATTAGGTTAATTTATCTACTTAGTTCGACGAATCCTTTGTTGATCTTAGCATCTACATTTTCTTTCCATCATCAATCCTGTCAACCATTTATTTATGTCGTTGTCTTATAGCAACTTTTTTTTTTTACTTTTTATTATGTTTTTCTGTTACCTACAAGGTTTTTTATGAACTTGATATTATGCGGGACTTGGTTATGTGAGTTTTTGTAAGTTGGCAGAATTCATAACATGCGGCTCAGGGATTTTGTTGGTACTGTTTAACCTGGATTCATTCTGATTATTTTCATCCGACCAAGTACCAAGGTCATTCCGTTACGTTTGATATACCTATATTTATGTTAAAACAACTTGTAGAAACAATAATAAATAATATCGATAAATAATGCCCATACGTAGTAAGCCCTCCCAAACATAAAGTATCGCAATCCTGCACTAAGAAAATAGCGAAAGTAATTACGAATCTTCATGAGCATTCAACTGACATATATCTACTACATCGCGGCGCACAATTACTGTATCAACAAGCTCTAACATGAAAGAAGAGGAAAGCATAACTTCTACTCGCTCATTATCCCGAAGGAGTGCATTTGGGTGTCAAACCGTCTAGTTCAAGTGTCATATCCTGTAGAGTCCCTACTTCAGAATACACAGTCACTTAAATACTATAAACAAATATATGTAGTATAATAAACTATAATATATGTAAAGAATAATCTAAGATATTTGTTCCCATTATACACTTGTAAGTTATGCATCACAAATGCTATCCAAAATAATTATAAAAATAAACAACTATGCCAACAAACCTAGGAAAGAATGCACACAGATTAAAACTCTGAAACCAGCACAGAAATATTTGAAAAAAGAATGTCAAATGAAATACTGTCGCTAAACAAATGACAGTTGTGTTGTAATCTATTCCAATAAAATACAAAAATACAAAAGTTTCCACAACGTCACGAAAGTATTCGGTTTATTTTTAACAGAATAGTAGTTCGAATTCGGAATAGGGCGCTCGCGGTGTGACTCGTCGATTCAGCTCATTAACTTCTTCTTGAAACCCTAATTAAGCTCCGTTTGAAGTATTCACAGAGCGATTTCGTCGCCTTCGCAACTCAGTTCTGCATCTTAATTATGCAATACAATTAGACTTCGGCATCAAACTTGCAAACCAATTAAAAAGCCCGATAGACTGTAATACTAATAAGGGAATTTTATGAAATTCTGATATTACAGACGCTGTCATTAACAGACGTGTAAGCTGAATTTTAATGGAAATATCTGAAGGATCGAGTTTCAAAGAGCTACCGGTATCGGTGTGATGTCAGTAATCAAAGTTATATTATTATACAAAATACTTAAGGGGAAATCTGTTTCAACTCTCGTCTTCAAATATTTTTTAAACATAAATATTCTATAATTAAAGTTTCATACAGATATTATGTATATCCATGAAAATATTTTATTCCGTTAATTTAAGTTTTAAACTAGCATCAAATTATGTATAAGATGTTGCTACTAATAGTAGAAAGGTAAAAAATATATTGATTTGGATAAATCAGAAACATTATTTGGGACACAAAGGAGTCGAATCTCCTTAGGTTCCACAATTGTCACTACCAAGGAAACCAATCAAGCGATAGATCGAAACGAAAGTTATTTAATTTATGAAACTGTACTCAATCAATCTGCCGAGCCTGTTCCCAAATAATCGGGGCCAGCTTCCAGTCTAACCAAATGCAGCTGAATACCAGCCTAGTATTTTACATGAACTGACTGTCTATCTGACCTCGACAACCCAGTAAGCTAAGCATCAATCGATAATGATCGATAGATAATCCCATCCACGGACCAACCCCAGCAAGCGTAGCGTAACCTGAAGAATCGACACGTGCGGCTGTTATTACACAGCCTTTATATGTAAATACATTAATATTAAACTTACCTATGTAATTTGCAACCAGTGGTCCTCATTAGCACTAGATCGCAAGCACTGGAAGTCATGCCTTTGTCCAGCAGTGGGATGATACAGGCTAACAGTAACAATAACAGATATAATATAAAAATTCTCGATACTTTTTCAAGTTGTAAAAACCGTACGAACTAAGAGGTGTCGCTAGCAATATGTCAGTTAACCGCAGCGTTTTAGAAGTCCTTGTATTATTCAATGCTGTGAAATGGAACAGTTGGCAACTTTAACTTCAGTGAAACACGGTAAGTTAGTTCTTGTACAACTGTAATTTCAATCAGAATAAACACGATCAACCACCATAGAGGCCTAAAATTAATTCTAGTTCAGTTAGTGCTTATCTTCAAAGACTTACTACTATCTCTCTGTAACTTATGTAAAACTTAGGCTAAACACTCAAGTTAATTCTATTCATAGAAATATAGGTGGTAGCCTAACTACTGGTACCTATACGGGCCGGGCCAGTGGGCCAAGTTTGTAGTTCGCCAAGTGTACACTGAGATATCTAGTGAGACGTGGCTTGATAAACCGCCTTTTGTGCCCCTTTGTGAGTTATGCCGATAATCCCGCGCACAATGGCGCCCGACGCGGGGCCCGTATACCACCCGTCTTTTTCTATTCTACAGTTAACATCAAACAATATAGGTACTGATAAAAAAAAATGCTGCAAATTGTTACGTTGATTAAATTAAGCATTAATCCTACGAGTTCTTAATTATACACAATAGTTTTTTTTATTTTTATTATTTATTTATTCGAAAATCTGTTTTAACAATAACATACCTAAAGTCTGCTAAACTGCATAACAGTTAAGGCAGTTGTTCTCGTCTAGCAATGAATTTTGAAAATTAATGTGCTATTAATCAATTAATGCTAAGTAAACTATACAATAATATACCTACAGTCGAGATCAAAAATCTCACTTTTCACAGAAAGGCATTTTCGCAAACGTGAGGTTTGTTACTAGCTATGGACACAATGAGAGATAATGTTTTTGTAGAATTCTTTTAAGTTATTCCTTAGACTTGACATGCGATATCAGTTTTGAGAGTAGCTCATTCCCTAATGTTGGTACTATGTACCTTCTTTTCCACTGTAATCGGCATTTCGTTTAAGTTGTGATTGTTTTGTTTGTTTTCATTTGATAATGTCGCAACACATTACGCAAGTAATTTGTTTTTGGCCTCTCACCCACAGATGTCTGTCTACTAATAACACTATGCTCTCATCAAGCAATAGACAAAATTTGGCAATTTTTGTAATTTTCTTATTTTTAAATACGAAGCTTTTGGCTAATTTGTAGTTCTAGTAAATGTCATTTTTTAATTTTGTATTGTGCGTTTAGTTTGTGCAGAATAAACAATTTTTCTTTTCTTTCTTTCTTTCTTGTGCGCTTACAAAAGTAATTTGTTACTTTTGGTATCTCACAAACTGGCTTAATTAAGCCCTTTTATAACATAAGCTTATTCATATTATTTCCAACTGATTCCTTTAAGATAACCAATTAAACCAATTAAAAGGAAGAGAACTCGATTTTACAGAACCTTCAGTAAATAATACATCTAACTCGTTTGATAAAGTTCAAATGTTGCTCCGATAATGTTTGAAATAGAAACCTTAAATTGTTTTAACTTAATACTGATTATACAACTAAAAGCCGACCGGAAAATTTGGCGATAATAAAGGACCCGACTATTGTTTAAATAGATAGCAAAAACCTTTCAAGCAGCTACCAGGAAAGTTGGAACTTCAGAAAGAAGTCATTAGCGAAGTTAGAGCGAACTTTCTTGCCCGGGGGAAAATAAATATTTCCAGACTCGACGGATAACAATTGCGCTTTTGTTGTCTTTTTGACAAAATTGTTTAACTTATAGGCATCTACGGTGACACTAATGTGATTTATTGTCGCGCTCATCTTACTGATCGTTCATCAAAATCCTTTTAGCTGTCTAGTCGAAAAATTTGCGTAAGACGATGAAAACTGATTATATGAAAGTCAATAACATCAATAAGCCGGTTCATGAAATATGGAAGCAAAAAATGGTAGCATTTGGCTCGATTCTCGAATAATACCTGCAGAACAATCGCGTAAGAAATATATCACTTGTAAACGAAGGCTTTTTTAAAGGTAGCAGACAAAATTGGGGCCTACGTTCGGTTGAGTCGATTCCCGCACGGCATGAATTTTACGTGCCATAATTTTAGTCTACTAAATGCTCAATAAAAAAAGGAGGGCCATTTCTTGCGGCCCGGGAACTGTAACAGTGAGGAAGGAAGACATTGGAGTGACGTTAGTTTGATATACGAGCGTGGTCTTTTGTGCGTTCGTCGTTAATACGCGAGCACAATGCGCCCCCGACAGCTCTCTGGAGTTACGCCCGACTTAAGAAATCCGCCTGTCACACCAACGCCGAAAGCCTACAGGTTTCTCGAAACAATAAACTCGCCACGTAAAGTACTTTTATTTAACAGTACGTTTACAGGCGATGTGACGAAGAAGACCTTCACTCAAGAAATATAAACGACGAAGTCTTTTTTCGGCAGGTAGGTAGAAGACATAATTCTGCTAATAATACTTTTATTTTAACCAAAATAATACGCGTAATTGAGGGTTTTATTTAACGTCGTTTTTTGGGTTCTGTACCCGAAGGGTGACAAACGGAACCCTATAATAAAGCCTCCGCTGTGCGTCTGTCTGGCAGCAAGCTGTATCTTATAAACTTATGAATAGGCAGGCAGTTGAAATCACAGATTGTGTATTTCTTTTGCTGCATAAACTACAAGAAATAGTTAAAAATTACAGGTCCCATACAAGAAACGTGTTCTTTTCTAAATATTGTATGGTGGTACGGAACCCTTCGTGTGCGTCCGACTTTCACTTGGCCGGTTTTTTATTACTACCTAAAACCATTGATTTAAATCAAATACTTAAACACTTAATGGCGGCCGTGCTTTGTAGTCAAATTGTATTATTTATTTAGCCTGTTTTTAGAATAAACAATGTTTCTATTCATTCGTTTTACCGCCGATGGTCTACAAGCTCAAAATAAATAGTTATTAATGTCTTTTCCTTTCAAAATTGAACATTTGTTGACTTAGGTACGGGTATTTAATAAATTTCATAAGTTTGTAGAATTTGGACAATTCATAAAGCGTGTCTTATGAAAATCTTATTTGCACAGCTTTAGTCTAGTGATTATAAAAGTTTAACGGCCTTTGATATTTGAGCATTGTTATATTTTATGGACTAAGTTTCTAAATAGCAATAAAACTGGTAATTATATGAAGATAAACTGTAAGTGTACCAATAAAAGCAAGTTTACACACTCGTTCAGTAATAAACTATGCGTACGTATGTAGTGTCAACAGTATATATAAAAAACTTATTTGGGTATCATTTAGGAGTGAGGCGTATTTATCGTCACAGATAGAAATCACAGATATTAAAAAATAGCAGATAGCAATTGCTCCTAACGATAAAAAATATCTGTTACTTAAAATCACAGACCCTCAAGACTGTTACTGTTAAAACTTCGGATACGATTTTCGACTTTAACGAAAAGAAATAAAGAAGGTATTCAATTGAGTTAATCACAGGCTGTGATTTTATAACAGATAGATACGATTTTCGACTTTAAATCAAAAGAGTTAAAGATGATATTCGATTGATATACGTATTTATCGTCCGTACAAAAATCACAGGCTGTGATTTAATAACAGATATTTGGATCTGTTATTTTTTTGTCACAGTCACAGTGATCACAGATATCGTGTTTCACCTGTTACAACCCATCTCTAGTATCATTTTGATTATCTGATGTTTATTAAGTTTTTTCTTTACTGCCGTCATCATCATTTATTTATACTTCTCACGCACAATAAGGTACAAAGGCATTCTCTATCAGTCAACCAAGGGTGATGAAGAGATAAGATGGCAGGTGCTCTGATTGAGAGGAGATAATAATAATAAAAATATACTAAGGAGGCTCTCGTTGGGCAGCTGGATTAAGGGCTTGATTCAGAAAGCGGTACTCCTGGACACGGCTCGCATTGTTAGGAGGTTCCTCTCTGGAGCCCTGACCGCCGGTAGCTTGGACCCTGTTCCCGATACCGGTGGGCTACTATTTTTTATATTTTTAAATGTTTTTATATATTTCTTTATTCTAATATTTAAAAATATAATTTATATGTAATCAAAATGAAATAAAGATTAAATAAAAATATCCTGCAATAGTCTTACACCAATCGGGGGTTGTCCTTGGCTGCAGTTGCATAGTGCATACAGGGATAATCGTCTGTTGGTGTCTGAACACTTAAAATTGTCTAAGGGACCTCTGCGAGTTGGCTTCGGCCCTTGTACGCCTTCCAAAGGTCCGAGACACCAGGGTCCCGAGAATTTCAAATACATTTAAATAATAAAAATATTAAAAAGATAACAAAATGATAAAATAGGTTATACACTTATCATCTGCCTTGCGTTTTCTCAACTATGTTGGGGGCCCCCAGTCTAACTAGACGCAGTTGAATACCAGTATTTAAGATGGAGCTACTGCTTTTTTATTTGCTGCCATTCCACAAAATTACATACTTTTTACAGAAGAGTTAGTTATAATTATTAATTACTATAAGAAATGTAAAAAAAAACTACTTACTGTCTTTAAATAATCATGTACAAGCATATAAAGAATGGTGGGGGAAATTATAAATAAAACTTGTTTAGGTAAAAAATTTTGGTAATTAATCAATTTCTTTTTACAGTAAAAACGATTTTCACAGACACAATTTGTTTTGAGATTAAGTAGAAACCGGTTTTGTCTTCGCATTTTTTCCTGCAAAATATTCGGTACGGTGCACGGTGTGACAGCGGCCGCAGCACTTACAATCCAAAGAGGCGAAGTGTGAGGGTGTAGTTAATTGTGGTCTATGTCAATGTCAGTACCGTTGCGGGCACAACTGACGAACAAATCATACCCACACAGGATACCCTTTGTAGTAAATAAGTTGGTGATTGTCCCACTGCTAGCCAAAGGCTTTTTCTCATACGGTGTGGAAACAAAGAAAAAAATACGCTTGTTAAGTTAAAGCAGAAAAAAAGCACGTGTCTTTTTTATTTTACTGCTTTTCGTTTATTTTTACCCGACTACGGCGAAGAAAAAGGAGGGTTATGATTTTGACTGGTATGTAGGTATGTATGTATGTATGTATGTATGTATGTTCATCTGTTCCCTTGTATCTTCTAAACCACTCATCACAATTTGACAAATAAGGTATTGTTAGAAGCGTCTTGATTGTCCGCTGGTTATAGGCTATGTGACGTCACATTAAATTAAAAATGGCGCCCTCTAGAGGAAATAAAGTCAGGAACTAAAAAAAAAAAATTGTTTAATCGTACTATGTTGAGTATCAAATGAAAGGGCTTAATGAGCACATTTCAAAAATATATATATTATAACCCCAAAATAATTAAAAAAAAAAAAAGTAATAAAAACTAAAACCCAACTACGACTGAAAAGGTATAAACAAGACACTACGGACAGACAAATTAAAAATCCGGAGTCACACGTAATCTGTTCGATTTATGCCGCCCTAACACGTGTGACTCCTGTTGGGTTTTAGTTTTTATTACTTTTTTTTTTTTGCTTAAATGGTCAAAGCTTCATTTTTGTCGGTTCATTGTTTCAAGACAACAGCCTTCCTAATTTAAAAATATCGAAGGCAATTTTAAGATCAATAAGCGTAGGCGTTACATCTGATGCTTAATCTTTCCTTTGTAATTAGGTTTATTTTAATTTGGAAAATTCTGCTTGCTTTGTTAGCACAAAGCAAATTATGTGCTCTTTCAGCGAACAGGAAAGATCTTCCGGTTTGAGGTGTGATCTCGGTCCCTGACCGCGTTCGTACCAAATAGGTTTTATTAAAATGTTCATATCCCACAGTGAAATACGAGTACATAGGGAATACGTACTATTTTATTGTTTGTTGAAGCGGACGTGATGAATGACAGCCTCACCGTATATTAACTATTTCAGCGAGTGGTTGATAGTTGTAAACCCACAGTCATTCCCACGTATTAGTGCTGTACTGGCCTTAATTATAGGTTTACTGGTCATAAAATTAATGTCCCCATTGCAAGTGCGGTTACAATATTTCCAGTTTTATACATTTCGTTTTAACATTCGCCTTATCAGTGTTTCTAATCCATCAGATTGGTTATGTCATAACACAGTGACGCAATAATAAGTCCCGCGAGGCCTATTATTGTTCTGAATATGAATTAAGTCGACTAAATGTTGGTTAAATCAATAAAATTAGCATATATCACTAGGTCGTAGCACGGTCTACGGCGTAGCCTCTACGGCGTAGTACACGCTACGAAGTTGAAAGGAGAGAAGCTATGAACGAACGTTTAGGAAATAATTGTATGCACATAATTATTTGTGCAGCGCCTGCTTTGTGCGGACACCGGAGCACAAAGCGCAGGCGAGACGCGAGGAAATCTCACTTGATGCTCAGATGTCGAGCTCCTAGAAAAGACAGGAGTTTTAGTTATTTAATAAGTTTCAGGAAAATTCACTGAAGTAAATAAAGGTAAAGCTTTTCTTGGAAGTCAGAAACTTAAGTCTTATTTGTATAATAGTCAGTAAGGTAAGTGGAATTTTTGAAGGCATTTCGTTATAAAGCTACCGAGTAATTACTGTATAATACTCGGAATATTCATTTATAATCTGCCCACTTGCCACTGCCTTGGAAAAAGAGGGTGAAAAGAATATTTGGTATGATATTTTTTTCTTTTCTTTGCATACTGTTTCTCTGAGTTACATTAGATGATAATTTATTAATATCTTAAAATTTTCATAATGATCTCGAAAAAAAAACGTTATTTTACAATAGCTTTGAATAAATTGGGTGTTATTCCTTTTTCATAGTTTCATATTTAGTCGCTCCATGTAAAATACTGGTATTCAGCTGCATCTGGTTAGACTGGAAGCCGACCCCAACATAGTTGAGAAAAGGCTAGGCAGATGATGATGACTCAATCAAAATCAAATCAAATCAAAATCAAAAATCAATCAAAATCAAAATCAAAATCATTTATTTGGATAAAATGTGGTAGGTACTTGTACTACTTGTAGTACATATAAAATTCAGCGTAAACACAAATTCCGCCTTTTAGTGATAGCATGCAAATATTTAGTAGATAAATATTATGTTAATTAGTTAAACAGTAACGTACAACACATACACACTACAGGAACAGGTCTATTATAGGTACCCCCTATTGGGGGCGGGCCTACTTCTATCAACCACAAGTCCAGACTCCGGGCTGCCACTGTGACAAACAAATAACAACAATTAAAATTTGACATTAGGTATTAAATTCGAGTTTTAGCGTTAAGCATTCTATGGAAAAATCTGTCAATACCATTCAAGATACTTTACTATCGATATAAAGATCGTTTTTACCGTCACATCCAGCATCAGCAGTATGTATCGAGAGACGTCAAACCGCAGGTGTTTCATTATTCTGCTTTTAATGGCCGTCGTCGCGTTACCCGTCAGTTCCGACGACTACAGAGTATCGACCCTGTACTGTATTCATTTACACAGATTTTAGGGTTTCACAACACCAAAAAAAATTTTTTATAAGTCCGTTTGTCAATAAACTTTTTCTCAGGAACGGAGTAGTGATGTAGTGAAACTAATACTAAATAATGAGATCAGTAACAGTTTTTCTTTTTTTTCCTCGTATTGATGGCTTATCTTTTCACTGACCAGTCTCAAGTAGCTACATACATAATGAGATATAATTATGTTTATTAACAGGTATTATATACCTACAAAAAATACATGCAGACGAACATATAACCTCCGAATTTAAGTTATTTTTAACCGACTTCTTCAAAAAGGAGGAGGTTCTCAATTCGTCTTTATGTTTTTTTTTGTGTTTGTTACGCGGTTACTCCGCCAATTATGAATCGATTTTGATGATTCTTTTTTTTTTGATAGGTCTTGTTTCAGAGGTGGTTCTAGGCTATGCGGATTGAGAGAATTATGTGTGTGAATTATGTTGTAAAATAAAGAGTATCCTATCTATCTATGTTGGGAACCTTTGATATTTTGTGTTTTATAATTTAGAAATGAATTCTACAGAAATTAATCCATTCCAGACTCGATATCATACGATTTTTAACCGACTTCTTCAAAAAAGAGGAGGTTCTATGTCCGTCTGTATGTTTTTTTTTTTTTGTGTCTGTTCATCGATATTTTCGCTAATTGCGAACCGATTCAAGAAATTCTTTTTTAGTTCGAAAGGGGCTACTCCCGAGGTGGTCCCATAAATTTTTTATTAACTTTGCTTGCGTAGTTTTTGAGTTAGCTTCAATAATTAGGTATTTTTCCCACTTAGTCCTTGTAGACGATATATTAGTTGACTCCGTCACTGTCATTTATATAGCAGGTAGTGGTATTTGAATTTGTGTGGGGTAGGTACCACAACTAAAAAGTGAAAACCAAAAAATTTTACAAAAAAAAAAACAACCGACTTCCAAAAAAAAACACTAAAATAGTGAAAAATAACTTTAATTTTGGAAGTCGGTGGCAAAAAACGAAAATTGAAAAGCAAAGACACCGACTTCCGAAATTAAAGTTATTTTACAATTTTTTGTGTTGTTTTTGGAAGTCGGTTGTTTTTTGTCGCGATTTCAGTGTTGATCCTATCGTAAAGGTATAATGATGATTACAAGGACCCCTTTCAGTGATTTCAATTACCTTGTATACAACATTTATTTATTACATCTAGCTGTTGCCCGCGCCTTGAGGAGCTCGTGGCTAAGTAATAACAGCCGCTCGGGTCGATCCATCAGGTTAAGCTACGCTTGCCGGGGTTGGTCCGTGGATGGGTGACCATTTTCACATATCGAGATTCCTCCGTGCCTCGGAAAGCACGTTAAGCCGTTGGTCCCGGCTGTCATTTGTGGATCTTTGGCAGTCGTTACGAGTCGTCAGAAGCGTGAACGCCTAACAAACAAACAAACTCACTTTCGCATTTATAATAATATTAAGTTAGTGTGACCAGTTTCCGTTAATTCAAATACACCTTGTATGTATAGCTGAGCATTATTTACAAATAATATTATGTTCTACTATAGTAGAATACAAAAAATATTGTAATAAATAGGATATATAATACAATTATTATAATAAACAATACAATAATTATTGGTGTAAATAGGTACTATATAAAAGTACTTATTTATACCAATAATTGTATAAAATGCAATATAATTTGTATTGTTATGCTCACACGTAGCAAAATATTTACATCAACGCAAACGCGTAATAAATTCAATATGTATTATGGTTCACAAAGATCGCCGATAACGATAAAATGACAAACTTATACAGTATCTATACGAAAAAAATAAAAATAATTCAATACATACGATACAAGAAATTGGCTCGTTTCCTCCCTTGGTGGCAATAAATTTCTTAGAAGATATTCCTAGTGACTGAAAGTAGCGTCGAGCCAAATATCATGGCAGTGGATGATAATATCATATTATGTAAATTGTTTAGGCACGCACGCTGCGGCGAAGGCGCTCGTCTGCGGCGCGGCGCTGCCGAGACGCCGCGTCCGCTATTTCCATCACACTGTTTTGAACACCCTGTATAGTCATTGTCAATGCGAATCAATAAATTCAACCCTTTTTATGATTCAGTCATTCGTTTTTATAGTACTTGTACGTGCCCCTGAACGTGCATCATTCAGTGACAATAAAAAATTTCAAACGACCTTTTATATCGCGTACGAAAAATAAAAAAAGTTGATGTTTCAGTTTTTGTGTGAAACTCTGCGTTCACAGCGCTTGATAAGGAATTTTAAGGACTTGTTTACGATGGAAACTTATTGTAAACTAGCGGCGAAACTTTCAACAGTATCGTTAACATTGTTTTTAACCAGTTTTTACTCTTTTGTAAGACGGTAAGATGGCCTTTCAATTAAAATGACAAAGTTTGCTAAGAAAATTTTATTCTTAGGTATTTCAAACTGAACACAGCTACACACACAGCATGGCCTAGATACCTAGGTATAGTTATTGATCTGAAGGTAGTCTATTGGATCTATTTCATATTGATGAATCTGTATATTGGGACTCGAATTTTGGGTTTCAGTAACATCAATCTGTTTGCAGAAACAGAATATTCAAAAGCCAGGAAAGTTGTCTGTAGCATGACGAGTCAGTAATGCATGGTCTTGATTATAGAGTTTGGAATATACAATATTGTATAACACAATGAAAGCAACACCAAATATTTTATCATATAAGTTTATTTGTCTCCATAAACATAAGTAGTTTACATCTAAACATCCATTAGTGTAGCTTCAACGTGGAGAAGACAATTAAAATGAAGGCGTTGAAAAACTGACGCAGAAAAAGTGAAGGGCGTGGAAAAAAGTTCCATTATAGCTGTGTTACAAATGAGAACAGAATGGCGGGATGTTACCCGGTCCCCGGTTATCTTCCTGGGAACTCGCAGCCGGGTCTGTACATCATCACGGAATGAGAACACCCCGCATCTAGTGTCAGTATGATTGATTTCTTGTACATTAACGTTGTGTTATGAGGGAGGTTTTGAATTTCTGGGTGCTTTAAAAAGAGTACTATACAAAAGACTGTCTTGCTTGTAATAACTTACATGTTTAACAATATAATGTATAAATAATATTAAAACAAAGTTGCTTTTCGTGTCTGTCTGTGGGTACGCTTAAGTTCTTCTAAACTACACAATGAGTTTTGATGCAGTAAACCTCGATGTTTTAACATGTCGCCAAATCTAAAGTAACGCATTGGTTACCCAATTATGACTCAAGATATTGAGTCATAATTGGGTTACCAATGCGTGATTATAGAATTTACTTTAGATGTTGATGTTTTAACATGTCGCCAAATCTAAAGTAAATTCTATTAGATTATAGAATTTACTTTCAAAACTACTACTATAAACCCTTACGGGTGACGTACATTGAATGATATGATATGGCTTTCATTGTATTCCATACTCATCTCGTGCTTACACGATGACTGTATTAGTTTCCATAAACTACTTGTCAGCTCGAGCCATGTCCGTACGGCTTACGTCGTGGGTCAGGGTGCTATAGACCCGAAGCAATTACTACACGTATTTGGCTTTCATTCGGTTCTTGCCAACGGGAAATTTTGTTCAGTATCAACCCCCGTTGCAGCACGGCACGATTCTAGCTAAACCGAGCGGCCTTTGCCCGAACACATTCGCTTTTGCCGCCTGTCTTTATCGAACTGAACACACGTGTAGAACTCATTTTTTTTTTGAGCTTGGGAAATCATCCAATGACTTCTCCCGCTCTGGGTGGAGCGGAAGGGCGTGTCAGACTTTTATTGACTAAAACCCATCCGTGTTGCTTCAGTTGCCTGTTGCCCAGGTTCCGGTATCCCTTTCGGACTAACCCGCAACCCTGGCAGGCGTTGGTCCTGGCGGACCCCGCAAATTGTGCTGTATGATCTGCCAGACAGCAAGTGTAGTAGTAGTTATACAAAAGATGACTATTATTTGCTGCTAAATCATAATATTGTTGTTAGGTTTTTTATCAAGCTTGAATAAAACCTCCGTAGCATTTCCACTTCGTCTAAAAATAAAAAAGTTGGGGCGCTATTACTAGGGTCTTAACCAGCAGTTCTATAATTAATTAGAACCGTTCGTTTTGTTTTAAAATGTTTGCCAAGTTTATTTGGTAAGTTTATTTTTAAAATTAACTATGGAGCTATTAAAGCGGCTTTTGTCTCATTAGTAGGCTATTTTTAATCTATTCTGAGGTAATTTTATATTAGTGTGTATGTAGTGCTGGGGAGTGGTGGGGAGTTTGTTGCGCCACTTCTTCTTCCCATCTAAAGCACTAGGAAGTGGTGAAGGGTGGGCATTTTGGGGGACTGTCATGTAATTTTGACGTTCGAAAAGTGTTGATTCTCAGCCTAGTTTGAATAAATGAGTTTTGATTTGATTTTGATTTTGATTGGGAACAAAGTTGGTCAAAGAAACTATTTCTTTGAGTTTCTGCAGTTACGGCGTACAGGTTTATTTTACAAGTGACAGTGTCGTACAGGTTTATTTTACAAGTTACAGTCAGTGTCAGTTTAAATTGGTTATCGTTTGAACATGGATATTATGCCCTATATTATTTTTAGCTCTGAACAATACCAGTCTTCTGTCAGAACAAGTTCTTTCTGGAAATGTCACTGGAAGTCATACCAGTTACTATTAGAAGATTGTGATAATTCTTCTTTCTCGTTGATCGAAGAAGATTTCTTATTAAAATTTCCTGGTAAATTCAAACGGTTGGTTTTGCAAATAACTGATATCTTTGTTTTCATTAACATTCATCATCTGCCTATAAAACCTTTTCCCAACTATGTTGGGGCCGGCTTCTAACCACATGCAGCCGAATACTAGTGTTTTATATGGAGCGACTATCTATATGACCTCCACAACCCAGTTACTGGGTAACACGATACCTCTTGGTAAGACTGGTTGTCAGACTTTCGGGCTTCTGACGGCTTTACGTGCTTTCCGAGCCACGAAGGGGTCTTGGTATGTAAAGATGGACACCCATCCACGGACCAACCGCGGCAAGCATAGCTTAACCTGATCGATCGACTCATACGGCTTTTATTACTTAGCCACAAACAAGCCCCTTGCCCGTTTTCATTAATACTATTAGATGAAATCCAGTTACTGTGCTGAAATAAATCGCAGTTAAGATCAATTTCTATAAATATCCTACAATACAATACAATACAATAAAATTATAATGACTTTAACAATATTGCCCTTTCTTAATAACTACCACAGTGAAGTAAAATTAATTTATATGGATTCATCCCTTTGTATCGTTCTCCATGAAAAACTGCTTATATGAACTGATGAACACAGTTACGAGTAGGTATTTTTATATATTATTTTACTAGAGCAGGTACTTTGTAGAGTACCTTTAAAGGAAATCCATTTACGACTGAGAATACATAGGTAGAGCATACATTTATATAGATAGTAGATAGCTTGCAAGCTGACGCGGCGAGATGAGGCGCCGATGCATTCTGTTTTCTTTTCATTTTCTGATCGGCGTGTAGGTACCTAACCTGATCAGAAAAAACTAAGGGCGAGTTTCACCAACGACGCTGAACGTGCATCTCTTGAACGCGGTTTAGATGTGCTGATGGCTTTCACTTTCATTGGTAAAACTTTCCCTAAGTTATTTAGTTAAATCGATCTTCACTATTATTCCACTCAATCGTTTAACGGGGCTCCTCTGTCCTGTTTGTCTGTGCCTTTTTATTACCTTTACAATATTTTCCATAGCAATAGTACCTACGTAAATGGTCTATTCCGAAAGTATTTGATGAAAGTGTAAACAAAACCCTATTCAGGTTAAACTCTTACGCAATCGCTCACTCAAAGGAATTAGTACCTCTTTCATGTGTAGGTACCTATTTAGCAGGTTTCAATTTTATATAGATCTACCACTTTTTCCACAGGTTCGTTTTAAAATCTATTTGTTTACATTTTGTTGTGTGGGTTGTGTGTGCAAGGCGCGCGCACCGTGTCGGCGAGTCCAACTCTCGACTAAAGCACGCTAGTGCGTTGCTAGCTAGCCAGCGCGCAGCGGTACACTTGTGCACCCTTTTTCCTGCACCCGCGTACCTAACACATTTTAATCAGGTAAATAATGGGCATATTTGAACAATGAAGTATAAAGTATTAATACAGTGAGTTCTTAGAAGTGGAAACCGTATAATAATTACCTATATTAATTCAGACATTACAAGCAATTGAAATATTAAAAGAATAGCGCGCTCCACACAATTACACCTGTTTAGAATTTTCTCGGAATTGAAAGTTCAACGATTTTTATTTCGAGGCAAAGTTACACGACAAGCTTACTTGGGTATTTATAACTTAGCTTTGCTTCTTATTACCTAACTAGCTGATGCCCGCGGTTTCGCCCGCGCGAATGGCGGTTATTATATAATAAAACCTTCCTTGAGAACCACTCTATCCATTGGTGAAAACAGCATAAAATTCGGTGCAGTAGTTTTTGAGTTTATTGCGAACAGAACGACAGACAAACGCGGTGGAGGACTTTGTTTTATAATAAATATATGTAAGGATAGCACAAGGTTGGTCGACCTACTGTGCCCGCTACCGACCACTCGATGTTATACGAAAAGAGGCTACTAAGGTGTGTTAGAATTATGATTCAGAATAATGTCCTAATTTATGTTTTAGTGAGACGTACAGCCGGCGCAAGTCTGTTCAAGTAAATAAAATCTGTATTTACTTGGTTTCCACACCACGGCTTATCGCGGCATAATACTTTGATACTTTACAGATTTCAGCTAGTAAAAGTGCTATTATGTTTTGTATGAACTCACAATTATTTTTATTTAAAAAAAAAATCTTGTCCACTAGACTTTTTAATAGCTATTAGCGTTTAACGGTAATAACAAGACGATTGTTATACCCACAAAATGCACTGAAGTCTTCAGGGGGCCTACCACAACCGCTTACAGCAGTATCATTTTAATATTACTTCAGTGTAGGAAAGAGATGAAGCTCTACAGGACGTACAGTTCCATCTCTTTCCCCCACGAAGTAAGTGACCATTTCAAATTTGTCAACAAGAAAAAAAAATCTGCGCAAGTCGATTTTCGCTGTTAGTACAACTGCACCTTAAATCCTAACAATAAATGTTTAAGGTGGGCGATTATTACCGTAATACGAGCTGTAGAAGTAAATTATGAAGGTAACTTTCAGATTAGAAACAGTTAATGACATTACTTACGGTTGTAGCTATTAGAATTCGTGGCTAGAGGTCAAGACATGCATGTTGTTTATTGAGTAAATATGAAGAACAAGCGCATAATAAAATGCGTACTCGCTATGCCCCTTGCTCTGCTCATGTAGACTCAATTTGTCGGCCTATCCTTTTCCCAACTATGTCACGGTCGACTTCCAGTCTAACCGGATGCAGCTGAATACCAGTATTCCAGTTACTGGGTTATACGACACCCCATTCCCTCACTTGAGTTAGGAAGAGGGTACACCGGGACAAGTTTATAGTAAAACCTACACATAAACAAATTACAAAAATTATATAGCAATGCACGGCGTTGTACAACAATATATGCTTCATCATTTGTACTGCAGCTAAGTTTACGTAAAACTTGTCATGTGATAAATATGTCTATACAAAACGGAAGTAAATAATAACAGGCAGACTGCTTTTAAGTGCCTGAAAAAATTGTCACCCGGTGCTACTTTGTTAAGTATAAAAAACAAGCCGCAATCGATTACAGTAATACGATTCTAATCTGTTCACTAATCGCGAGAAAAATACAGCGTAGCGCCGCGGTGCAATACTAACGAAACGCAATAAAAATTAAGTCATTATAATAGATATAAAAGACCACCAGGACAGGGTGGCGAGACGACCTAGAAGCAGGCAAGGGTTGGTTCGAGGTGGCCTTGGAAAAGGATGCCTGGAAGGATTTGGGGGAGGCCTTTGTTCAGCAGAGGGACATGTGGTAGGCTAAAATAAAAAAATAAAAATAGGTGAGTCTAGATCATAGATATCCGTGGTATAGTTGGATGTCACCTATTTCAGCAAGACTCATTTTGCGTGGGGACAAAATAGTTTAAAAGCAATTAAATGATGATTAACTTACGCATGACAAGAGTAAGATGGCTGAGCATTTGAAATGTAGGAATAAGAGCTAACCAAATGTACTTAATTAATTTATTTTCTTCGTCACAAAAATCGAGAACTATTATTAGGTATTTCATTTTAGCAAACAATTGAAAATAAAATCCAACACGACAAGTGGATAATATCACTAGCATTAAGCTGTTTGGATTATATTTTGACAGCGCCGACAAAGTCAAATAGAGTACAAAAGGAGTAAGTGCTGACTTGTAGGCGTAATGGCCGCCATGTCACACAATGTCAAAATGCTTATTATTTTTAATACAACTTACTCTATGAAATATTCATGTCGTAATGAGGTCACTCGAATAATTTAAGCGACAAACATATCCGACACAATAAATAAAACTTATCAACATTTCGCGGCGAAAAACGTGAGAGAAAATGAACAATGAATGCATATTCTTTTATTATTTGACATTCTCTTGAATTACATGAAAGCCTAGAAAAAATACAAGTGACTTATCTTCCTCTCGCATCGGTGAGCGACGGTCTTGAATGTACGCAAGTATATATTTTTCTGCTTTTCCATGTTAGGATTTCTTAGAATTATGATGAAGTGTTGGCACGTTATAAATTTTCGAGCATGAATATTAATAATGCAATTTAATTTTAATAATTTAATTCTAAAGCTTCTTTAATTCTACATAAAAAGAAGCAGTAGCCTGTTTGCAATATCATGTCGTTTATATATTTTAGACACAGTTTGTGACATGACACTTGGTTTACACACAGTTAACACAAGAATCGAATAATTTTCAGTCTTCAGTCAACTAACTCTGACTAAGTCTATCTTAAAAACTTAAAATTAGGTCGATTTAGGCGTTTAGGTCGAAATTTATATTGATATCACTGAGTTTCAATTATACCCGAGTAAAATTATAAATGTGTCTGACTTCATTGACTCTGACATTATAATGACCAGGAAAGCTCATACTATTACATATAAATTGAAACAATTATTCTGCTATAACTATTTACTAAGATATACCTACCTACAACCAAAACAGAAAACAGACAAACATACACACGTGATTAAGGGTTTATTAGCTTCGACCGTTACGGCACCAATACCTTCTACCCACGAACCTTACCAAACCTAACTAAAACTATTAACAAACTAAAATATGGCGTCGAAATATTTCCTCTGCATCGCGACTGGTATAATGTTCCCAAGAGACTGGTGGTGCATTGCCACGTTGTATGACAAGATGCTTCTACCATAGTATCCATGAAGTCTTATGTCTAAGCTGGTAGCCTTCAGAATATTTATGACTGAACACTGACACAAAAAAAATCTATGTCGAAATTCGAAGAACTGGATCATTCACAATTCACTCCCATTCACTAAGTACACCGAAAAATCAACAAGCCGAAAGAATTCCACAATTGTTTGCACGGCAGGAGAATAAATATTTTTTTAGGGAAGTGTATTTAACCACAGAAGGAAATAACGCGGGCGAAACATCAGCGATTATGTTCACAGATAATACGGGCTGTGTTATTTATTACAGTGATAGCGTGGCGATGATTCAAGAAAGGCAGATAACAGACCCGATTTACAACGTTAAATAACATGTTTACAATCGTTTTCTTATTGTAAGGGAGGTTGTTTTAGCGTTGGTTGGCGTTTATTTTTGTGTTGAAGTGTTCTCTTGTTTTGTTTATATTTAGGTCAGGTGGAAGATTAGTGTTATTATTATAGTATGGCTGCGTGGTTATCGACTGAAATTGACCGTACCGTGCGTTTTGTGAAACGGAGTTATTTCAAGAGATCGGGTAATGTAAAATCTAGGGAAATGTCAGGAATAGTAATGTTTTGAGATCATAACCTATTTGATAAACTTGGTGACTTTTAGACAATTTTACATTATCTTGCCTTTGATTATGTCTAGATAGAATGTCACACTGCAAAAGAAGTAAAACAAACAAGACATATTTTGTTATTTGATGTGCGCGACAGCTACATCTACACTCGCGCCACGTCATTGTGATTTCTACTGTGCGCGCATTTAGCGACCAACTGTTGGACGCTTTTTTTTGACGAGTTCACTCTTCAGCTTTGACTGTCTATCTAGACATGTATTTATCTTTGGTTTTGCCTGTTGACGGGGGGGAGTTGAATGTAGGCTATCCAATTCGAATTAAGACGAATGAGTTCACCATGCATTAAAAAAATATTGCAACTTTCCTTATGACAGGGGGCTTAAAACAGTCACTTTGGCAGAATCATAGTAGGAACATATTATGAATCATCGTAAAATGTCACAAACTGACAATTCATAATATGATCTGCGTGCGATCCATAATAATTACGAAATAATTCATCAGTTTTACAGTTTTCTATGGAGCACATTATCAATTGCTTTTGTGTCAAATTAGGGGAATTGCTAATGACAGCTGGAAATTCAGGAAATGAATTGCTTTTAGAGGAATTGCTAATGTTTCCGTTTTAGGTCCCCTGTAATGCCTACAAGATAAAGGGCTACGTATGAAGATGATAGATTAGCCCACACTAATGTTACTAATGTGCTATAGCTAATCAAATCCCCTGCATGCATGCATGAGATTCCATATTGATTGATTACAATGACCAGATACCATTGATTAATTGGTCAGTGGCCAATACGGGCTTGCCTTTTGCTACTGATTCGCATGCCTGGATTTTCAATTGGTAATAGAGAATTAGGGGCACGAATTCCAGAATACAGGCAATTATCACTGTGTGAAAATATCGAGATACCGGGTCTCTGTAAGTTACTAGTCGTTATTGGATAATTTTACGTTGATGCCTGCTAGACTTATTTTTATGATGAGGATACGCCGTTTTATGTCAGTTTTGGAAATCAGAAAGTGTGTGAGTCAATAATTCAAAGGCGTATTAAAAATTAATGACTCAATAAAACCATCGAGTTCAATTTACATAAATAAATAAAAACGTTACTGTTGTATAATTAAAGCTCTGAATAAAATAATTTAATAAACGAAAATCATGCTTTATGCTTATTAAAATGTTGTATAATAAATTATTGTATTTATGTCTGAATACCACACACACACACATTCACAGAACACATTCGCAAGAAGCTGGCAGTATCATCACAACGGTAATGTTTTCCCATTGTTTGTCTTATTTCTTTTAGTATGTTCGTGTAGTTATGTGAATTTATTTGTTCTTATATTTATACATATATATATTTAGGATTATTATATATTATATATATATATACATATATAGTTTTAACTGTTTCAAGTATT
This sequence comes from Lithophane socia, assembly GCA_947522985.1. Taxonomy (NCBI): domain Eukaryota; kingdom Metazoa; phylum Arthropoda; class Insecta; order Lepidoptera; family Noctuidae; genus Lithophane; species Lithophane socia. Next base: position 7,563,243 of record OX383270.1, on the reverse strand, counting down.
TAAATAAATATTTATTCCACACTTTAGTTATTGCACCTACCACTGTTTGTCTCTGCATCACCCAAAGGTTGACTGGTAGAAAATGCCTACGGCATTAAGTCCGCCTCTGTACATTTGTGTGCTTAAAGTATTAAATAAATAAATACCAATAAGAATAATGATTCTTATTGGTATTTATTTATTTAATACTTTCGTACGCCATCCTACCAATCGGAAACATTCTTCTGTGAATGCACAGAAGAATGTTTCCGATTGGTAGGATGGCGTACGAAATAAAACGTTTAAATACCTGAAACGAATGTGAAGTATGCCAGACTCATTCCAGAATATTGTAGAGATTATTTAAATTAAACGTAGTTATGATGCAGCATTAATGAAATCAACGTCCAACATATTTGTTCTCAAAAAATATTATTTATTCGTGACATAAATTAGGGGGAAACAGTTATTTTTAGGAACATATTTATGAGTTTATAAACGGCTGCCATAAATCGCGGCTCATTAACGTAAGGAACATTGTTATTGCGTATTTCTCCGCAATGGAACGCGAAAAACAATATTTTTTAACTATTGCACATAAAAAGGCATATTTTCGCGCCTTTTCGTGTTGAAGAATATTTTTTACAGTAATACATACATTACTGCATGAAAATGCCACCACGACACAATTTATTGTACAGGCAGGGAAAATAATTATTTACCGAATTGACACACTACGTCAATTTTCCATGTAATAGCCATTTCTTACGACTGAAGAAAGAACCACATTTGTTATTTGTCTAAACGGACAATATTTAACATAACATAACATCACGCCTGTATTCCCCGAAGGGGTAGACAGAGGTATACCTACAGTACACCCACATTTCGCCAGTTAAGTTTAAGTTCCATGTAATAGGGGGCGAGCGTATTCCATCAACCGGGCACAAATCCAGACTACGGGCTGCTATTGAGAAATTCCAGATGGAAAAACCCAATAACACTGCCTGACCTGGGATTCGAACCCAGGACTATGGTCAGCAGTAGCTCTTACGGTCACTAGACCAACGAAGCAGTTTTAATTTAAGTTGGTGGTAAATTCGATAAAATATTAATTTCCCTGACTATACTTAGTCCAATTTCACAAAAAAACGCCTTCACGAAAAAGCTAGGATAAGGTTTTTAAATAGATTCTTCAAGACTTAAGATCTTCTAAGGCGTATTTAAATGGAAGCTTTAGCGAAAGAGTTTCCCAGCACTTTTCTCGAAAAAGACTCAATTAAATTGGATTGAACCGAAAAAACGGTATGTGCTCAGTGATTTACGGTGGGTTCTTAGAAAAGGTTTTCTAGTAGTAAGGGTGTTGCAATAGATGCTGACTATCGAGGATAGCTGAGGGTTACTCTATCGATTTTCAATGTAGACAGGTTCTATTCAAACCAACATTGGAAATGAGTTACGGTAATCTTTCATATAGTTTATGAGGTGTAATAAAATTACAGGATATTTTTACAGAACGATGAAGTTTTCTTTTTCACTATCTTCTTTACAAGACAGCATAACAGCATAATCAGCCTATAATGTTCCCACTGCTGGGACACAGGCATCCTCTCTTCGAGATAGTGGGCCGTAATCCACCACGCGGGCCGAGTGCGGGTTAGTAGATGTCACGTCTTCGAATTTTTGGTTCTAGGACATGCCGGTTTCCTCACAATGTTTTCCTACGCCGTTTTGAGAGCAGCGGTGATGAAATAATTTAAACAAAGTAAAACGTCTGACTGGGTTTAAACCTACGACCTACAACTCGTTAGTCGGGACTGTTACCACTGTTATAAGGCCCGCTGTTACGATATTAATAGAAATGATTTGAAATTTACCCCATTAATTTTAAAACAATCCCTATACAGGCATAAAAACTATCAAAAATATGACCAAACCCAATTTTTCCCCAACATTGGAGGACACATAACATTTTAAAATAAACCGTCGTGAAATGAAAGCACCTAAATCATGGGTCGCAGTTCTGTCCACATGCCACAGCGTCCAGACGCGTTACGGCGTGTTGCGCGGATCATAAAACATTCCGGACCAATCCGACGGCCGGACCGGACCGGCCGGAATATTGTCCGGATAATATATCGGCCCCCTAACTTTGTGATTTCATTGTTTGTGAATATTTTTATGAAAGTATTGTATGAATGTTATGTCTTTTTGAGTTTTGTTATTTTAAGTTTGGTGTGTAGGTAAGCCACTTCAAAATGTAACTTCTGAAAGGTTTATTCTATTCAATCGGTTGTCAATTGATTTCATTGGCCGTTGTTATTTCCGCAAATCAAGAGATTCGGTATTCAGTAGATTTTTTTAATTTTTTTAATTTTAATTTCCAGATTCAGTAGATTTTTTTAACTAACTGATATAAGAATTAGAGGCTGTACAAAACCAAATGTGGCTATGGTGCTGATGTGTAAAAGAAAGATAAAAAATTCATTGCAAAAGTGCCAAGATTTGTTCCTTAAGGGTCCTCGAAACGATAAATAGGGATGTTGACTGGGTAAAAAAAATAAAAAAATATTTAGTCTGCTAGTCAGATAATAAAAAAAAAATATTAGGCACGTATTTTTTGGTTTATCATAATAATATTAATAAAAAATCATTAAGATAAACGCCCGCTACGTCACAAAAGTCAGTATAAAATCTACGTGACGTCATACCACATTTTAACTCAATGTATTGCCGTAATTTTTTTAATTACGTAAAAATAGAAAAAATACTTGTCAATTTTTTTTTAATAATCTATCTGAGGGAAAAAAATTATCAACATTCCTATTGTAATCGATCAATGTGTAATCACGTAAAAATTGACAGTTGCAATTGCTCGTTGCGGGGACACTACCTACACATAATAAATACCTTATGAATGTGCCATTTGATTGGACGAAAATAATTAAGGGCCTCGCTGACGATAGCAAAACAGTGAGTTATTTGGCAGGACATGAGGGAACTTCTTTACTCAGCAATGCGACAATATAAGTTAATAAAAAAAACTTTAACTTTCTCTAATATCCTTTCTTTTTACTCATCCTCCTATTTTCCCTTGCTTTAAAAATACCTTTAACACAGTACAAATAAGTAACAGTATTATATCTTCATAGAAAACGACCGAAACGACGCGCTTCAAAATATCGGTTTATATCAGTACCTACGCGACAGGATCGAGTGCGCCGTGTGCGGCGCTTACGCACGGACGCGGAAGGTTTATCTACCGAGCGGTTGTAGGTAATTATTACAAGGTTACGGCCGAGATATAATACTTACCTACTGTTAATAAAAAAAACTTTATTGACATAAAAATATTACAGCCATACATGTGAAGCCCCTGACTCCTGTGCTAGGCGAACCTGTTACAGGAATCAGTGGCCTCCGCCATACATCAATACACATTTCAATTTTTATGGAATAAAATACAATAATAAGTAACACTAGCTGGTATTGAAACAGTATAACTAAACAATAAAAAGAAACAAAGCGGGCGTGTGATTTTGTGTGTGTGGGTGTGTGAGTGTGTGTGTGGGTGTGTTCTTATGGGTTAAGAACAACTTTATTTCTCATAAAGAATTGCATACATAATGCACTTACTGAGAAACAATATCTAAAACTAAGATTTAAGAGCGAACAGATGTATAGAAAATAACAAAATTGTTACTTATTTATATTGAGCCTTTAGTGACACCTTCAAAGCAACTACACATAAATGAACGGGTGCTATCTGCGCCATTTTATTTCCCTTTATTTTCCTTTCCTACAGGTTTGATAAGATTGATCGGGGTGTTAAAGAAGAAAACAAGTAATAAGTTTTATAGAAACTTTTTGTAAGACTGTATTCATAGAACAATTTAAAATGTTGCTATTTTCAGTGTAGTGTTCTATCAATCTGCCTAACCTTTTCCCAACTGTGTTGGGGTCGGCTTCCAGTCTAACCGGATGCATCTGAATACTGGTATTTTACATGGAGCGACTGCCTATCTGACGTCCACAACCCTGTTACTGGGAAATACGATACCCTTGGTAAGACTGGTTGTCAGGCTTTCCGGGCTTCTGACGACTGTCAAAGTTCCACGAATGACACCCGGGACCAACGGCTTAACGAACTTTCCGAGACACGGAGGAGTCTCGGTACGTAAAGATGGTGACCCATCCACGGACCAACCCCGGCAAGCGTAACTTAACCTCATAGTTCAACCCGTGCGACTGTTATTACTTAGCCACGGGCTCCTTTTTCAGTGTAATGTTGAGTTATGAATTAAAAACACTGAAGCACTGTAGAAAATAATATTGTCTTAGGGCGGGTCATTGTCAATATACCACAGAAAATAATGACACTGACAGCCCTTAAACGTAGTTTAAGTGCAGACAGCCCCTAAACGTAGTTTAATTCATTTTGGTGAAATCCGCCCTTAGATTATCGTATTATAAACTATTCGTATGTGATTAAACGTACATAATGGTAGGTGTTTAGTATTTAATACAAGAAGCTCATTATCCAATGAGGAACCTTGAATCTAGGTTAATGGTCTAAGCTTGAATCTAATTTTATATTGAAATTACTGTCAATATTAATAATACTTAGATACCTACTTAAAGTTAAGTAAGTAAGCCCTAAGAACTGAAAAAAGAATGAATACTTAGGTTTTACTTACCTAAATCTTATTTACAAAGTTAGACTAACGCCGTGTATTTACGGTTTATAACAGGCCTTCTTTCAACAATTAAGAAACTCGTGTCTTAATTCTAGAAATCTTATCTTCATTAAATACAATTTTCTTTATGGCTTCCGAGAATAATATTTTAACCCGGAAGATTTTATCGTTTCGCCTACATTTAGGCGTATTTCATTAAGATTCTTTATTGCAACAGTTACGGTATACCTAGCCTTTCCAATTTTATTTACCTTACGTATTCTGTAAACCAAAATTCATTTATTGGTTGTATTCACTTAATTAAGTAATTTTTAATTGTACAAACCACCATTCATTTCATAGCTCCGACATTACAATAACAAATTGAGTAAAAAGGTTCTCAACTAAATATTATTATATTCAAAAACACGAATGCTGGCATAAAAAGGGTAATAAACGATAAAAAGCCATAAAATATGTTAAAGAAAATAAAGAAAAAATAATAAATGGCCACTGAGAATTTTTTTGGACAAAATCAGCCAGTTAAAAACTTAGGTCTTTCAGAAGAACAATATTCGTTGTTTTCAAAGTCGATTCTTTGTGCGGTCTTTCAAAATATACGCAGTCATATTTTTTTTTTTCTGAATACACTGATGCTCAAATGCAGAACAATGAAAAATATAAGAAAGAAAAATCATAAAATAGCGTTGAGAAGACATTACAGTTGAATAGCCATCCAGTTATTAAAATTTTAATAGTTGTCATAATAATAATTCTTGAAAAAGTTCCATATAGGTATCTTTAAACTCGACACTGGCAGTGTAATTTTAAATTTCGAGTATAAAGAAAAATGGGTGTGTATGGTGCCAATTTGATTGGGTTTTGTTTGTGTAAACTTATTGAGTAATATTGAGTAATATAATTTTTTTAAGTCTTCAGAGAATATGTTAGTTCTCGATCCTACCAGGTACGTTCTTTTGCTGTTTATTTCAAAAACATTATAAAATGTAGTTACCTCATCCCTTCTTGGTTTGTATCGGGGAGAATCGCCGGGCACTCATGCTCCCTCCCTGCTGTAATAATGGGTTCACAAGAAACCCTAGAAGGCTTAATGACCTCTTCTTTTTACCTACATACTGGTTTTAACTATAGCGGGTTGGGTCAGTCTGTAGCTGTACATTATCTGTGAATTTTACTGTTTTGATCTGACGTTCACGGTTCGGTCGGTTTTGGTGTTGATCGAAACTTTTTGAAGTTTAAGCAATAAGTGCGAATTAAGGCTCGAGCGGACCGGATGCGTATGCGTAGACGTGCACGTACCACTGAGTTGTCATTATGGAACTGTATGAGACAGGACAAACCGCTTGCGTAACGTAGACGTGCGCGTCGTTCACATGTCTACGCATACTCAACGCATACGCATCCGGTCTACTCTAGCCTTTATTAGTATTATAACCTCATAACATAGGTAGGGTTGGTACTGAACCATGTTTCCGTTGCTGTAGTGATTTGTTATGTTCAGTCAGTTTTTATAATTAGCGCGATAACGATTGGGAAGTCGTTTTTTCTGCAACTGCAATGCAACATGGTGGCATACTTAAATGAAATGCTTTTGTGTTTTTATAATAACAAAACACGTATTTAATTTTTTTATGTCACTTAAAATAAATTGTGATTGTTACCCTCATTATGATGACATCGTCATTGTTCATAAAAATAAAACTGGACAGCCACTTGCCTAATATTCGAAAACAACTTTTATTACCATTGATTTGATTGTATTTTAGGGTAATAAAGGGTCAATAAATTACCGCCAGCGTCGTCTATTGGATATAAAAAGGTCAACTAAAGTGTCATAGATCGTCGTTGGGACCCACAGTTCTGTGGCGCCGCCCACTAATACGTTTTTACAATCGTCCAGAGGTAATAAAACAAGGATGGGGCCCGGATTAAGCTCGTTTATCATTCGTTTTGATGGCCCTTTTTGCTGTAATCATTCATTTTTCTTCCGTCGTTTTCTGCTTCCTTTGCGTTTAAATGCCTTTTGTTGCTCGGGCGGTAAACTCTTTTTATCAAATTAACTCACCTTAAGTTTTTCGCCGTTTATTTATTGAACCTTTATGCTTCATGCATGGACGCAGAGGGCGGGTGTTCGCGTCACTAATTTTCGTGACTTAATGACGAGAGTCGCGTGTTTTGTCCGCCTTAAATTCTTCATGTCGTGGCTGTTAAATCAATTGGCGAGGCTGAAGGACGTCTTAAAAGCTTTAATAAAACTAGTTTATGAACAAAAGTTGACTTAAGTTCTGTCGCAGAGAATGTAGCAGCTTTTTAAATATAAAATTCGCTTCTGTAATTGCAAAATATTAAAACTTATAGTATTATGGCGTGTTGGTCGCCATGAAATTTTAATTGCTTCATTTTCGTCGTGTTCGACTGTTTCTGTACGTGTGTCGGTATTTGTAGGTTGTTTCATACAATTATTATACAGTTACCTGTCAGCTGGATTATATTTGACAGGGAAATGAAATATATAATAGAAAAGAACTATTTCAAATATTGTCAGCTCTAATTACTTGTTAAAATCAAAATATTTTTATTTCACATAAACCTACATGGGCACTTATGAAACGTCAGAAGCTAGGTGCACGGTTCCAATTGGTCGTTTCCTATGGAGAAGAGCCGGCAAGAAACTCCATGGTTACTCTTTTAACATGTTACCTACTACATGTCTGCTTTATTAGTAGGTATTTCATGCATTTATTTAGCTAATACCTATTTAATCCAGCCTTATTAATTAAAACTTCGCAAGTAATATGAACCTGTAAGATTCAAAGTAAAGAACTATTTTACTTTTTTTTGAAAAATATATATCTAAATAAAATAATTATAAAACTTGTAAAATTAAATTAATCCAAAGCCACTTATATTAAAAATTCCTCCTTCTAATAACAAGAATAGGTACTTATACCTGATAGTTGGATAAGCACTTCAATAACTTGTGTAATGCGTCTAACCTGTAACAGCCGAAGTCGGCGCCCATTAACATTACGTCAAGTTTCAAAGTTAAAGTAAACCTTTTGGTAGTATAAAGTAAACAAAGAAAACCGTAGTGTCACGGTCGTGGAGGTCTCTAAATCAATTAGAGGCAAGTCGGTGCGTCCCCGGCGGTTTAATAAGAAGTTACGACGACACTGCGTCCACCCATAAAATGCTGACCACTGGATCCTAACAATGGACGCCCAGATAATGGAAAATTGTCTAAAGGGATTTTTTTTATTATAACCACACTGTATCCACTCTAGTTTGTGACGAGAATTTGTGGTGATTTTCTACCATTGTCCTTTACTGTGGAAGATCTTTTTTATTCTAAAAATAGTGACAGAGTCTCGAGTGCCTCGAGATCTGTACTTTTATTACATGTTTGAATGTTTTTTTGTAATCTTCTCTATAGCGTGGTCCCGTTTTGTATGGGTAGAAAAACCTTTATCCAGGCACAATTACGAGTATGGTAATTAAAGTAATTATCCCTTTGTTGCTTAGTTACCGCCAACTTTAATGAGAAAAGCTCCTGCACCGCATTGGGACACTACACTTACCATCTTGAGGCCCGGCCATTTTATCGTAAGCTGCCGTAAGGGTCTAATAAAAATGATTTATTTTAAAAGTTGTACTATAAGTTTGTCCTACCTATACGGTAAGTTTGTACACTTTCAGAGTTCATCCGTGTGAAAAATATTTTGCTTACTCATTTGTTTACACCGAGAGGGAGTGTTTTTTTTGTGTGTATAAACACCGGTTTGTAGTACGAAATAAAATAATTATCAGTCCCGTTTTAGTATTTCCCATGAGATTGTAAGATTAGTTACTGAGCAAAATGCTAATTTAAAAGCAAAGAATAAAGTTTATTTTTTTTATTCCATTCTTCATTAAATAACGTAAAGTATTGGTTCAGGAACGTTTATTCTTCTCGAAATCATGGCAATCAGTAAGTAGTCAATTTCAGTATAGTTATCAATCAGTAATTCAAAACTTATACGGGTCCGAAGCGTCCCCACGGTAGTTTATCTAAAGATCTAAAGTTTATTATCTTCGTAAGATATTGCAGGTTCGAATCGCAAATCAATTTATGTGTAGTGGACCAAGATTTTTGTGAGGACTTAGTGCGTGCGTCGGCGTGAGGGGTCCGCAGTAAAGCGCCTATTTAACACCCCCGGGGACACTGTGCCTCCGAACGCTATAAAAACCTGTATAATTTTATTTTGCCTGCAGGACTCGTGATATAGAGTCGCCATTAGCCTTTTGGAAATTTGCGAGGAGATATTTTCGTAAATGTTAATGTAGAAGTACCTTGGCACTTCTCAAAACTAAAGTATTTCATGTTTAAAATATATATTTTAAATTAAATAGTTTGTGTAAATTGCTTTACAAAAAAGTTGATTTACTGAGCTCAATAATTTTACTTCCCTATCAGTAATTAAGACAGTAAATTGTTAGTCTATTTTGCACACAGCAACTAGTTCGATATATTTCTTCATGTTGAACATGTTAGTGCACGCGAGGCACTCCAGTCGCTTTATATTTATCAACTGAAGCACTACATGAGTATAAGTAGCTGCGTATTTTGCGCTCACTGTCGGCCACGAGTGTTGAACTGTTTGCAAACAAACTTCAATCGTAATGAAAAGTAAATTCCTCCCGTCCCCGTTCACGACGACATCAATAAAACTATTTCTGTTGACTCCCAGAGGCTTTACTTTTGAGAAATATTTACTTATTCTACTGGCGCGGTCTCGGTTTTTATAGGTGCCTAACTAGCGGATCGAGGGCGATGTCGCTGTATTTTTCGATATTTCTTCGATTTATTGGACTTTTGTACGGCCGCTGAACATTTAACCCGATTACAGTGCTGCGCAAAAGTACAATATTCCTTTTTATCGTATTTAATTTGGCTTTCCGAATATTTAACTTCAGTCAAGGCGGTATGTTTTTAATTAAGTGAGTCTACAAGAGTTCTTCTATACTAAGCACCGTCTTAAACCACTTGTCGTCAGTTAGCCTGTATAATCTGTCTTAATTGTTTTCCCTACCTACTCGTTTATCTACGTTGTACGGCTTCTCATTCAAAATTATTTCTAAGAAGTCAACTTTTTCCTTATACGCAAACTCACCACATAATTTTCGTGAATGGTTGGTATGGTATAGCATGTATATTTTATGATTTCAGGTATTTTTTGGTAACATGTAGGTTGATTATGTTTATTTGTGATTACAGAGATCTACAGTATACTTACAAGCAGTTATTCAGCAAAGCGATAGACATGTGGTAACACATTTAATGCTTTTGTAAATACAAACCACGGGTATTTGAATTTAGTATAGAGTCAACAGTTTGCGATGCTGCCCCTAGTTTAGGCTAGGTCTATTACTAAACTTCGTTTGAGATTTCTTATCTAAGTGTCGACTTGAAATCTCCCGGGATTCTGTTTTAGAAAAGTGTGTCAAAAAGTCTACACTGACTTTGAAACTTGACGACTCGCCTTGGGATTCTGGATTGAGGCGCAATCTTTAAATTGTTTTATTAAATATGCTCCACTCTTGATTTTGGTTTCTGATTCAAAAACTAACAGTATGTTTCTCCAGAATTCTAGATTATCATAAACACGTCGTGTTTTTTAAAGTTATTTCTGAGCTAAACAATCATAATTCCTAAGCCGTCTTTTACGACGTCATTTAGAAGACATAGTCATCCTAAGATGTGTATTCTTATCCTGCTAAAGTATTGTGTACTGTATCATATTCTTGATTAAATGTTTACGATCGTAGTCGCCGTATGTAGCCTCTTAATAAGGTTGTTTCCTTCGCGAAACCTCTCAACCGCGCTCGCTCGTCGCGACTAAAACCAAGACTGTCGGTAGATAATAATATAGAACGGTAAGCTTGTTAAGTGTTACCAGGAAAGAGGTACAACACTCAACATTTATTATTTTTGTATATTCTGGTAGATATAAAAATCAAACAAAACATGATATTGCTTTTACTATAGTTTTGGTAAAAAAATAGCGTCGTGTTTAAAAAAAAAAAAAAATTCTTTATGTCATACCCAGTGTGGTGAGAAAAGCCTAGGCATTGTCATACTTCTTAGCGTGACCTTGAGTAAAAGGTATCTTTTAATATGCCCATCGATTTTTTTTTTTCAGTTTAAGATAGTTAATTGATTCAGGCGTGACAAAAAGAAATAAAAAAGAGTAGGTTACTAAATATATCAGCGTGTTGAGACCCTCTTCTCAACATCGCCGCGCGCTGGCGGCAGTGAACGAGGGATGCGGGGACAGCGGCGAGTCAGCCGGCCTCACGGCCGATCGCGAGCCCCGTCGAGATTAGTCAGCTGTTGCACGCCTCCACGCACGGCTGCGCTTGCGCGTTTTATTGTTCATAATTATTATTTGTTCTCTTAACTTCTTTTAATCGTTGTATTTCCGTTACATCATTATACATATTATACAGTCCACTCATTTTAATTCTTCTCCTGAGACCTATCGTCGCGATCACAGCGTCTATTGTATTTTTCAGTTTAACATTCTTTTCATTGTCACTTTTATTGAACACTAGTAACCAAAAAAATTACAATAGACGTAGATATTATATTTAGTAACCTATTCCGCTTAAATATTCTTCAAGAGTCATAAAAACCCTGTAAGAAATCGACACGTGTTTCACCTCTCAAGGAGGCATCCTCAGGATGACGATTGACCAATTGCAAACCAGAACACGACGTGTTACCACACCGAGCGCTGGACGCAAAGTCCAATCAAAGGTTACTAAATATATCTACGTCTATTGTATTATGGATTTCCGCAAAGTCACGCCTGAATCAATTAACCATCTTGTAACCCAAATTATTTATTCCATAACTTTGTAAATTATCGTTTTCAAAAAAAATTGTAACGCGCGCATCTCTTACGCAAACCTTTTCAGTCAGCACAAAAAACCAGTTGTGTCATAACATATCTTCAACTACTAATAACCCTTACACCATCACGTTATAAGTTATCCCTTATCACTCTTCCCATCGCTAAAACGTGATTTCCATCGCGACATGTAATCGGCGCAGGTGTAGGCATTATATTGAGTCGGGCTGTCATCGTTTCGCCCTTTATAAGGGCTCTTACGACCCGCTTAAGTCGCCGGCGACGCAGGTGACGACCACTTAACGACTCTACTTTTACTACATAATACATGGCATATATAATGACTAGATAGTGTTAATGTGGATACGTTAATTGGGGAATTATGTGAGGCGTAGTCTGGGATTTGTCGACTTTCAATTTACATAGATAGGTACTACAATTAAGTTCTATGAATCTTAATACTTAAATGTTTTTACTTATAAATAAGTTATTGGACTTAATGTATTCAAGAATGAAAAGTGTACCTATAAAACACCGTTATTTTATTCAAATATTATGCCGTCAAACTACACTAATAGAAATAGAAAAATAGAAAAGATTTGTATTTTTGTTTGTAATGAATAAATTAAAAAATTACGGGATCGATTTAAATAATTCTTTCGGCAGTAGGATGCTATATTATCACTGAGTAACATAGGCTTAGTTTATAAAGATGTCACGCGGAAGGAACCGCTGGCGGAAACTAGTTTACAAATAAATCCACGAATATGGATTATCTGTAAACTAGTGTTTATGGTTTGGTCTATGGATTTTTTTATTTTATTATTTATGTACACACAGTAAAATCCAAAATAGATACGACATAATTAAAGTATGAGTACAAAGGTACTGCTTATTTCTTAAGAAATTTCTTCCAGCAGACCTGCGAAAGGAACAATGAGAAATAATAAACAAATCTGGATAAAAACGGCGCCCAAAAAAGAAAGACTTGGGTAAAATATTTATCACGTCGTCATTGCAGTTGAAATATTATTTAAGAAAGAATCCTTATAACTTGTTACACGTGTTGTGGCACTCCCTAAATAAATACCTCACCACACGGCATCCACACGTGACATTGACGGAATTATTTACAATGTACTGAAAGGATCTAGCTGGCAGTTTATAAATCTTATATAACACTTGAAAAGTTTTTCGTCTATTCTGAGTAAAATAAAACTTGACAAGTCAGCTGTCGACTCGCGGAACTTACGTAAAGGACGAGTAATGGAATTTCATTCTCGTTTTGAACCTAACGCATTCAAGGACACTGAACGAGACAGTAATTTAAGTTCTGTTGTTATAACGCATAAGGGCGATTAGTGTCAGTCAAAGTGTTAACAAGAGTGGTTGTTTCTTTTTTTTAAAGGCTGATTGAAAAGCTGAAATATTTAACAAACAATATTGGAAACTTTATACTGTGTTGTCTGTTCTTGTTTTTTTTTTCGATTCAATCAATTTGGGACTATTAATTAATCATTATATAGAATCTTAGTCTGTAAACGTTGTTTGATAAACATCACAGATTCACAGCTAATAAATAGGTACGGAGATCTTACTTTATTGGTATTACATGAAAATGTGGAGAAACCCAAAAATATCCGGAAACCCCTGAAAATATAATAATTAACTTAAAAGTAAAATTCGGAAAAGGTTATACAACCTTCTTTTTTTTGTACCTCCACTCTTATTTCATTCAAACATTCGTATTCAGATAGAATCTAAAATATTCCTGATATTGTATGTAGGCAGGCAGGTAGGTAGGTAATATAAAAATCCTATTATATTTTTTTCTACTTTTTCCCTCAATTAATTTTGGGTCGGTCCTCGATTTGGAAAAAAAACGACAACGGGTTATATCTAATAAAAAACAACAAATTCTATTATAAATAGAAAAATCGGTGTACTATAACCAATGATATTATATTAATATAATATCATTGAATAAAGCGGTATGCAATTTATTCAGTAGTGAATTCTAGGATTTGGATTAAATAAAACCAACTAGGTTAATGGAAATTTTGGGTAATTTGATTTACTTTGAAAAAAATATTAAATATGGTTTTAGCCCGTATAAATAACAAGTAATATGAGTGCCGCGGTTGTGGCCGGCGAGCGCTATTTCCAAGTTGCCCGCAGCTAGATAGGCTATTTAGTATTAGAGCAAGGTGCGTTACGTCACAAGCAAGTTTGATATGTACCCGTTCACAATTCGTCGGAATTATTTCCGTTATAAAACTATCGAAAAGTAATGCGTTAAATTGTAAATCAAATTCCGCAGGAGTCCACCGAGCACCAGATTCCAAGGACACCTTAGCAGTTTTTACCTGCCGGAGAACTAAATACCTACTTCAATATGCTGCGGCATTTTGTAAACGGCGTTTGAATTGTCCATCAAATGTTGTGGCATATTATAAAGTGACAAGGCAATTTACATTTTGCCTTCGGCATATTTCAAAACCGCGAGCGTTTGTAAACGGACGACGCCGTTTGTAAAAAGCGGAATCATACAAATTGCCTGCGACAGGTACATACTTGCCGTCCATGAGCTTTTCAAGTTCTTAATTTCATTTTAGAACTGTCAGACCCGCATGTACCAGACTACGTCAATAATATTTTCCATTGTGTGTAAAATAAATAAACAACGCTCTCAAACAACGCATTAAGCAATATATTTTCCAAGCTTTTGTAACATTAAGTAGGTACTACCGGATACACAAACTTTAATTGTACTGTTTTAAGCCTAGATGGAACCGTACAAAAGTACCTAGATGCTTTGTTTAGTAACTTAACTCTGAATAATAAAATTCATTAAAATGACTAACAAACACGACTAGCATTCAGATTATGAGTACTTTCCTTCCATTTTCAGGAAAGTTTTATATTACACAACTAGCAGACCCGACAGACTTTGTCCTGTCCAAACAATAATTCATACAAAATTCTTGTAGAAAATGCACTTTGAGTTTTCCCGAATTATAAATCCGTTCAGTCGTTTTTGCGTGAAAGAGTAACAAACATCCATCCATCCTCACAAACTTTCGAGTTTATAATATTCAATGATAACTTAAGATTCTATTGGTCGCGTTGTTTTTTTAATTTATTCATTACGAATAAAAATAAAAGTATTTTATCTTTATAGTATTAAGTATAGATAGATAGGGCGATATGGGCGTAGCCTGAAATAAATGATGTAATAATAATAGATTGAATAACGCAACTGAAAGATTAGTTAAATAATTAGATTTTTCCTTTCTAAAAGTTAGGCACTTTTGTCAGGGATTGTACCTTTTTCCCGCTTCAGAGTCGGAAGCGATTGTGAAAGCTCGGCATACAATGGCTGACAGTATATTAAGTTTCACTTGTTTGTAAGGCAGCTTTTATTGTGCTTACAAATTCATTCTGACACATCACATGTGATGCAGACACGTCAAATAAGAGTGGTTTAAAACCACTCTTATAGAACTGGAAGAACCTATGTTGATTGTGTCTATTAAACGACGACAATGTGAAATTATGTGTTTAGAATTTGTTTTGTGAAAGTTTTCAATAAAGCTTGCTTCCGAATTTCATGTAGATAATAAAAGCGTAGAAGACAAGAAAAAAGCAATATAATTGAATGTTAGGAAGACGATGGAATATTAATGACTTTACTAGTAACGTGGATACAGAAAAACGAACTCTTTAAAGTTAAAAATAATAATAATTTCCGCACAAATAAAAGCTACACAACACAATTCATTAAAGACCTTTCAAAAAAGACCTCAAACGGGCAACAAATCACGGAAACAAACTGTTTAAAACAGTGCAATGAAACAGGTTTTACTGAAATGCAGCAAACCGTATCAATATTTCATCCGTGATTGTATTCACGATCAGTTAAATTTCGATTTCCTTAGTCAATGAACGAACAAACAATTCAATCGTAGACATTAAGTTAACCGACGGTAATTCCACTGACTACGTTTTCCTGTTTATTTTCGCGATGTAAGCGTAAACACAATTTCACTGTGTTACCAAATAAAACCTTATATTTGTTGACAAAGGTTTCATAATTTAACAATTTGCCAGTTTACATTATGTTCTAAGCACGTGTTTGTACAAGTATGTCTTAGGCCCTTTGTACACTCACGTTTTTCTTGTCGTGAAAAACTACAGTTTGTTCACCGTGTGTAGCGATGTGTGTAGGCACGGTCGTCTTGTATAGATTACTATGGAAGTTCGTTGACAGACACGTTTTATTTACATCGCGCTTTATATGCCGCGCCGTCAAGAAACCATGCCGTGTACAAAGGGCCTTACTGTCAGTGTTGTCGGAAATGGAATTTATATTTTTCTTCTTCTTAATTCAACAGAAAAGTATTTTTTAAGGGGCTTTGAGGTCAGTCACACAATGTGAGTGCTATTGTAAAGAGCAACAAAAAAAGGATAGAATTCTTTAGGGCTCACGTAGGCAGAAGCTCTTGAAACACTTGACCACATACTGCGTATAACAATTCTTACAATGTTTTCTAAAAATATCGTGATATCCAGACTGTTAGGTGTTTTTTTAAATTAATTTACAAATTCATAACATTTTGAAGGTTTATGATGCCAAAATGAACAAATGGAATTCATATTATTTATATCGCCTTTCAATATATACTTCCTCTTGAGTCATAGTTGCTGTTATTAGGTACCTACCACCAAATTGCTGCTCGGATTACTTACATTGGCATTCAGATCCTAATTCAACCTACTTTGTGTACCTACAGAAAAAGAGACCTCACTTCTAGCCACCCGCACAAACGAATAAACACAAATTATAAGGAGAACACCCATTCGGACACAGCCACATCCCTTCAAGCAGGTTTTTCGGCTCACGGCCTTTGTCCGTCTCAGCACGAACAATGTCCGGGTCTACAATATACCGTAAGTCTTTGTTAAAATAGCCGCCCTGCCCAGTATCCGACGGTCTAATTGATTCATGAGGCATATGAGCCAGAGATAAGACCTTAATAACGACTGACACGGCACTTAATTAGTGACGATTTTAGCTTGAATATGGGTTATGATAAGACTGGGCACGGGAAAGTTACATGGCCTACCATAGATATAGATAATGGTAAGAATCGTTTTGTGAAATTGTATGTGTGAAATTCGAGGTTGTCACCCTATTTGAAGGTAAATTAAACTCGAACTCAGAATTGATTTCAAACTAGCTGCGCCCCGCGGTTTTACCTGCGTACGTCCCGATCCCGTGGGAATATCGGCATAAAAAGTTTTCTATATTCTATTACAGGTCATGGTCTAAGAATGTGCCAAATTTTATCTAAATCCGTTCAGCTGTTTTAGTGTGAAAGAGTAACAAACAAACTTTCTTTCTCATTTATAGTATTACTTAGGATAAACCAATTTAAAGCCTTTTGAATTGTCAAGGAGTCGGTCAGTCTTTCTGACTGACCGACTCCTTGCTAGTTGCCCATTCTAAAGCATAGTAGGTTCCCATGGAATGGAACTAAGAGTTTACAGGTGATGGTAGACAAAAAAAATTTTGGATGAAGTTTTAATAGTTTATTTTAACACGTTCACTGTTCACGAAGCAGACACAATAGAAATTCGAGGTGTATGTGAATTATAGATGATTGTGGTAGGGTTACCCTGTGGTATGAGTTAACACTAAAATGTATTTTTGAGCTATACGAGACTACCAGATCAAGCCAAGATATCTTTAGGCTACGCAACGAGTGGAGCTTGTTATCTTACTTTCCCTACATCTGTGGTACTTACATATTCTTATTACGATCCACGATAATAACATTCATTTAGATGAGTCCTGCATAATTTCAGCGTATAATAGACTGACACACATTAGGGCAGTATAACCCTTTGTAAGATTGGTTTATAGCGGCAATTAAAAGTACCGTTAAACTAAACTGGGGGTACGGAAAGGAGGGTTGGGGTATAGGCAATGCTTCTGTTTTACTGTTAGTAAGTGTCAAGTGATTTAACGATGTTAAAGCGCTTTAGCACCACTCTGAAATCCTGTAATCTAAATAAATAAAAATGAAATGCTGTTCATTGGTTGAGATTTAACAAATTTTGGGGAAAGAAAGATTGGAAAAGTTATCCGTAAAATTATCAAATTCGCGAAAAACTGCACGCCCTTTTTACTATGGGTGTTTTGTATGAATTCTTGAAATCTGGACAGGAGAACGTCTGTCGGGTCAGCTAGTTATTATTAAAAGTAAAACGGAAAAATGTGAATCATTTAAATTAACGTCGGTGCTATATTTGTAAACGTAAACATGAATAGACTACTTTACTTAATAGCCGAGGTTATCGGCACCGAAAGACAAATACAATACACTTAAAGACAATTACAGTAATTTTATCGGTTCATCAACTCCAAAATGCCTTCCAATATATATGGCCACGCATTCCCTTAATACCGCTAGAACAAAATTTCCCGGACTATAAAAGAGTTTCCGCGTAAAAACTTCTTATCAGTCCTCCTGCATCATGATCAGAGCCTGCAGTATAGGATCGTGGCCAGGATTTGCGCGTGATTGTGCAGAAATTCCACCCTCACACGAGGCGTTTGTTTTTTTTTTGGCAAGAAATATTTTATCTCGCCCAGGGGAAGATAAGTTCACAGGGGAGTTTTATTAACGACAGTTTCGGAGTGGGGACCGCAAAGATTACGCGTTTCTATCATGTTCGAGTTTGCTCACTTATGTCAGACGTGTTTACCGACGGGGAAACGTTTACCAACGTCTTTAGCAAGTTTAACTACAACAAAGAAATGAAGAATGATAGTTGGGGATTGTTTAGAAGAAACTAATGGTTTCTACATCAGTTTGCACTTTGCTAACTTCCGCAGCTCTCTAAGAATATCGAAGGCGGTAATTTATACCGGAGATATTTTTGCGATACTGAAAATGTTGAGATAATAATAATATGCTTAAAATCAATCTTGAGTTCGAAACCTTATTTTCGCTTAACGTAATTAGGTCAGAAGGCTATAAATAGTCGGCGGGCGCTATAAAAAGCGTCAACACTTTACCTGAGAGGCTCGAAGCACGTTGTTACCTTAGTTAGGCCCTCCAGGGTATTTGTAGGGTCCATAAGTAATCGCCATGAAACAGGAGAGCCTCTGGTCGTTTATCACTTGGTCTAATAGAGGTTTTTACCTAATGCGTTCATTCTTTCCGAGGCGGTTTTTGCTCGCCTTCCCTTATT
Source organism: Lithophane socia (assembly GCA_947522985.1). NCBI lineage: Eukaryota > Metazoa > Arthropoda > Insecta > Lepidoptera > Noctuidae > Lithophane > Lithophane socia. The sequence goes on along the minus strand of OX383270.1, from coordinate 7,544,417 downwards.
TGTCCCGCAAAACGGAATTCTGTTGAAACTTATGTCTTGACCTTAATTAGTTTGTGCGTTAAATGTTGTTTGATATTATTATTTTAAATTATTAAATGATAAGCAAAAAGTTATGAGTTTTTATTTATATGGAGATTTTATTATAACGTAACGTTTATTGTAAATTAGCGTTTATTTAAAAACCGTGACTGGATAAACACAGCTTGTTAGGTATTACGATAAAGGACTTCATGCACAAGACAATCTTTTCATAACACAGCTAATTCCCTCAACCTTAATCCATAACAATTAAGATCCTATCCAACAGCTTCCTCAACGGAAACGAACACCCACTCACATATTATTATACCGTACATTATTATCTACAAACACAAGTATACCTAATCACAATACGCTGTCCGAAGTAAAAAGGTCGAAATTAGCGAACAATGCTGTCGTGGCGAGGGTAATAGTTAGCAACGCCGAAAATTACCGCTCCGAGTAACTAATACCCGTGAGACTCAGGTGGCACAACACTGGGGTAGAGGCTTAAACGATTTCCCTTTCCCCTAAAGCGTGCCGTGTTATTGCAGTAAAGCCTAGTTCCAGGTTAGAACAACACTTACCTGCTACCGTAATAGTGTTGGGCGTTTTTAGCCCACGTCATCAGTTAAGGATAAGCTTTTTCACCGTTTTCAGCGCTGTTTTAACAATTGTGTTTTCGTGCGTTGCGCCAAAAGATTTTTTAATTGGAATTTTTGTTGGGTTTTTTTCCGTGGAGAGGAAAATAGGAAAATGAACACATAACACAACGACATCGCAGCTGTAATCTCCGAAGGGTTAAGCAGAGGTGTACCAAATAGCACATCCACAGTACGCCAGGAAAATGACTCTTTTTTTTCTTCAAAATAATACAAAAGACGTAGGAATAATAATTTGTCCTTCTATTTAAACAGGATAATAATGGCACTCTATAATAGCGAATTGTTTTTCGTGTGTGCAACATTTCGCAAATCGCCTGTGTAAAAATAAAGAAGTTCACCATCAGATTTTCAGTAACATAATGCACCCAAAATTCTATCACGTTTCTCCATTTTACAAAGGCATCCAGACTAGCTAATGTCGGCTACATTTCTAACATATCTGGACGGATCTCACCGGCAGGCTCGCCGGGAGAGGTGCGTAATGCAATGAAGTCCGGTTCCGTCCGGCAGGCAAGTCCATTCCGTGCGGCCGCATCGGCACCGGCTATTAGGTGTTAACTTGGACATGAACAGGAATGCGGTTTGTCTCCGACGTATAGGAACGCACTAATGGACAAGTGTCGGGGGCTGGCTTTAACTCGACGCCGTCGGTCCGGCTTCGATTCGTTAACTTAACGTATCGAATTTGCGCGGAGAGTAATGTCCGGTTTCTAGTTACGGACTGATATTGGTTGTAACTATGTCGTGTGTTTTGGGTAATTATGTTAAGCTGGGTAGGTAGATCTGTAGAGCGTAGTTTCTTTTGATTAGTTAATCGTTTAATGGGTTTGATGTGGCTTAGGCACTATTGACGAGGAAAGAAAATGTTTCCCGGAATCGATCTTTGTAAGCAGTGTTCCTTAATACTGGGAACATAATTTATTTTATTTATTACTACTAACTACACCATCGTAAGGATCGGTGCCTTACGTGCATCAATGATAAGACAATATCTTATGTTAGCGGTGTCCCCATCTGCCTTTAATCCAAGCAAACCCTATCAGGATACAAGTTTCTTTACCAAAATAAAGCAAATCTCCCGAAGAGAAACACAGACAAAGCTTTCGATGGTCCTTTGTACAAATCCCATTCCGAGTAGTGTCCGTAGTGAGCGCCCCTGTTTCGGCACCATAAGTCATGGTGGCAAGACACATTGATCCCAGATTTGTCAAGTCCAATACGCTACTAATATTACAGGTGGTTCCGAACGTTGCTTCCTAAAGCCTTTGGAAATGGTCCAATCGACTGGACTTTTCTTGGCTCTCGATTCCTTTTCACAGCATTTGTGTGTTTGGAAAGTTGGTATGTTTTGTGTTCTTTCAATACCTGCGATATAGAAATGTTGTTTATAATATAATAGCACATTGAATAGTGTGGTAATAATATTTTCATTTATGTCCAGTAGTGACTACAGATGATCAAAATTATTGATTGATGCCATATCTCATTTTTTTTGCTTTCCTTTTTTCTTCATCCCCGTAGCTGTCTCTACTTTGACCTGTGTATCAAAAACCAACAGCAAATAATATGACTATTGAATCCCACAAGAGCATATTCGATAACACAACTTCAAGAACAAAGCTCAGTAATATCTACAAACTCCAGGAACCGCATTTAATATGACAGGTAGGTACGGAAGCATTTCACTAAACGCAGTTATGAAATTTCCCCGCTGTATCGACTTTACATTGTGGAAGTCTGTAACAACGCTGCCAATAGGAACTTAAGATATAGCAAAACTATGCAACAATGGACTGAAACCGATTAGTGTTACAGAAACTCGTGTTGGTGACAATGGAAGCGTGTAACTATATCTGTAGATAGTGTTTGGGGGAATTCTATTGAGTTTTAGTTAATCAATACCTAGATATTAATAAATAGTTGTCTAGCATTAATTAGTACTTTCTAAAGAGGTGTTGGATGTTATATACCAACACCTCTTTAGAAAGTACTAATTAATGCTAGACATATTTATATCAATAAGTTAGTCATTTTGAATAGCAATTCGTATTCTATTTTATTTGGTTCAAATACTATTTCAAATTCTAAAATATTTTCACATTTCCCACATCGACGATTGACAAACACAAAAATATTTTTATCTATACCCCTTTGCATACTGTTTTAGCAAACACGGTTATGTAGCGAAATAGTTTCATTACGACATAAATGTATTATCATGATGTTTGCAGAGGTCTCCCCGGCGTCTCGGGGAACTCGTAGCGATCCGTCGAACATTCCTGCTATATTTCCCGGGTGTAATGCCGAACTTAGGAACAAAGCATCCCTTGTACCGTCTAATGCCGAACATGGGTTAGTGCGTCGGCAGCCGGTTCAAGCCGTCACCGCTAGTACCGCTAGACACACACACAGCAGCACAACTAATTGTTTGTGGGATGCTACAACTTCGAAGGGGTCGTAGCTTTGAATGCCCGATTGTTTATTTCACTTGCCGATAAATATCAACTGACATGCGTTTTATATTGGTGGGTCTTCTTTTTTTTTGTGCACTTTTTGCTTATCTAAAAAAAATATATAATAATATGCATTTTACAGTTTTGACACAAAATATTTCTAGTTACACACCTACTCAGTAGATATACCTACTTGTTTAATTAGACGATGCTTCCTTCATATCCACTTTCAGGAGCCATTGTTATGAGTATACGAAAGTTAAAATTTCCGTGCTAACTTGTTGAGCTACGACATAACACCGTAACTTCATTCGTGAAGCGAACTTGTGAAATTTATATTTAAGGCGCTACTAAGTTAAACCCGGCTCGCAAACTCCTCAGTTTTAGAGACAACGGTAGGGAAAACGGGCGACGGAAAACGGGACACTTTAGAATTTTAGAAATTTTGCACGGAAAACTTTGTAATTTCACAACGAGCGTTTTGGACTGAAGCAACATAAATCATTGTACTTGTTTGTTTATATAACATTAACTTTATCAATCATGACGTAAACGAGCATTTACAGCACTTACATTTTGGTAATCTGACGTACAACTTTGTGTATCCGCTTTTCAGGACTATTCTATTCTAAATAATTTAACGGGCACATCTGGAATTTATTTGGTATTTTAAGGCTTATCTTACATAATATAATGTACACGGTACATAGTAAGCTTAGCCTTTAAAAAAAATCGTAACACTCTTCATAAATGAGGCCGTTTAGCTCATTGAATAAAACATTGCCGACAATCCCAAAATTTCTAAATGGTTTCAACTAAATCTATCCCAGATTTTATGTAAATCAACCTGAAAGCCACAAAATTTAATTATTGCCGTACACTATTCACATAAAACGCCGTTTATTCAAAGAGGTTTCAATAAAATAGGCACAATATGAAAATACAATATAGCGTGGTACAATCATAATTTCGGAGGCTCAGGTGGCATAACACTGTGTGGTATTTTACGTAGAGAACGACCTATTCTCTCGTAAACTGTGGGATTTAGAGCCTAGTTCATGCCTTAAACTTTTGTGTTCGTCGTTAACTAAAAATTACTTACAATCTTCAAGTTTTATCATCAAAAGTGGTTTTACGCCGCATATTTACTAGACTGCATTTGTTTTAATAATATAAATTTTACAAAGACATTAATAAGTTTTCGTCTGAAATCTAATGTTTTGTTTTACTACTTTTAACTTTAAGCTGGGTATTAAAAGTGAAAGTTAGTCTAGAAACTTCTTTTTAAAGCCTAAACCTAAGCCTATAAAGAGGGCTAATTCATTGAGAGGTAACAAAGAAAGTAGATTTAAAGTTGACAGAAGCTTTAAATAAATCAAAGCTTTATGGAATAACAAAGATATTAAGATTATGAGTAACATCGTGCTCATATTATTTTACTAACATGTTCAATGACAATTCCCTAGCAACAGTCCTCAAGATAATTTATTTAGTGTAAAATTTTAACGTCTAGAGGCCCAAGGTATTTATTTATTTACCTATGTACAAATTATTACTGTTGACATTACAATAATAAGATCGCCAGTGGCAGTCACAATACCCCCCCGTACTAGTTGATAATGTAGTATTACAGTGGGGTAAGGGGGGCTCCTTACTACGAGCAGAGCCTATGTAATAGTGCTGTGCATAATGACTTTGATGTACCGGAGATGGCCGATCAAATGTCTGTAGAATGGTGCAAGTAAACATTATCATGTATCGCGCAGCCCTGTGCAGCACAGGCAACATTAAATTAGGATTGTATTACTGTAGTTACGCTGTTATTTGCCTAAGTGCCTCTTTATTCTGAGGAATAACTGCTTCTATTTTAATATGACACGATTTCATTGAAGAGTTTTTCACTGGAATTTCCACTTACATAACATAACATCACGCCTTTTATTCAAAACGGGCTAGGCAGAGGTAAACCTGTATTTCACCCAGATTTCACCAGACTGACTTATATAGGAAATACCGTAATACGTTTTGAAGATAGTAAAATACCCGGATCTCTGCCTTTTCGCCGAAAATTGTTTAACAGATTTTCACTTGGCAATTAACGTTTCGCAGCTTTTATTTCGCCGAATAATCATTTGCCAACTTATCATATAATTTTTTTTTTATTTCCCAACCTCACAATTACCAACTGTACGTTTGGTCTGCTTTTCATAATTACACTTTTTTAAATGCCAACTTTCAAGTAGAGTTCAATTAAAATGAGTGAGTGTATTGAAGAGTGCTCAGTGAGTGAGTGTTTTTTACTTTATCTTTAATGTGACCTAACCTAACTTAACTGTTTCCTTTTACAATAGCGATTCGCTTCTGGCACATCGCCGGCCGCTGCCGCGGCACGCTCGCTTCGCTAGCTCGGCTCGTGCGTTGTTTGTCATACTATAACCTAACCTAACCTATCGTAACCTAAGATTGAAAAGTTTGACAAATGATAAATGTCCCAAACGTTTTGTGCCATTATAATAATCAGCTTAACAATAATTCTACCAAATGAAACGTTGTCATACAAAAATTTGCTAATCGTTAGTTTTCAAAGTGAAACATCGGCGAAACGTTGGTTGGCAAGTGATAATCTGCCAAACAATTTTCGGCGAAAAGGCAGGATACCAAAATACCCAAATGAGCTATTATTTATGTGTCCCAAATGAGCTAAGACACAAATAAATGCGCAGTATCAGTCGTGTTAATTCCTTATTTCAAGATTTTTTGATCAAGTAAATACCGATCATGTTACCAATAATAAAATATTCTGCTCAAATAAATCAATAACGTGTGGCGTGTCGTAATATAAAATATATTTCTCTTGTAGGTCAAGGATCTTGAGGGTTCGAAAGAGCGAGAATAACCGAATGAGCACTAGTCGCAGAATTTCACTATGTACTTTGTTAGGTCAAATAAAATATTGTGATCGTGTAATATTGAATAAAATGTGCTTGAAAATATGGTAAATATTAAGGAATTTGGAGAGGTTACTACCGAACAACAACGTCTCTATATGGAATTTAATAAGTCTGCATCATTTAGTGTATATAGAATTACCTTTAATAATGAGTTTAATCTGTGTAGATATCATAACAGTATTGAACCCATGTACTGAAAAATTACATTGTAATACAGTATCGGCTATCTCAGTCGTTAATTGGATTATAGTTGTAAAGGCTCGAGAAAACAGGCGCGATATCGTGGGCGCGACAGGCAGCGCTACCATTGTCGCACCCGCGATATCGCGTCCTGTCCGTGGGTATCGCCATCCTGTTTCTGGGAGCCTTTATTCTACCAATATTTGAGAACCAGAACACGACGTGTTGCCACGCCGACCGCTGGCGACTGATCAATCGTCATCCTGAGGATAGGTCGTTGATAGTCGAAACACGTGTCGATTTCTTACAGGGTTTTTGTGACTCTTGAGGAATAGTTTGTATTTTGTAATGGATTTACGTAAAGTCATGCCAACTAAGTTTTTTTAGTTTTAGATTTATATTCTGCAGTGAGGCTTTGGTATGGTAAGGTAATGAGCTAATAACATTAAAAACAAGTGCATGCAATTCTATTAGTTACTAAATTAAATTAGAACGTGTTCTATTATTTAATACTTATCAAAACTGGATTATTTACATATTTAATTAGAAGCGCTGTAATAGCAGAGCATTAACCTTAATCAAATAAATATTATACTTCGATAAATATATCGATATTCGTTATGTACTCGTAATAACAGGATCGCATTGTTCTCATATTTGTGGATACTGCATCAGAATATTTACGATGCCACTAAAAACGTCCAAATAAAATGTTGCCAGTAACAAAAAAATATTTTTTTGTTGTTGTATGTATTAAACGTGTTATCACGTTGTCAATAAATGCTATCTGGATGTTTTGTAACCTGTAATTTCGGTGCAAACGTACAAAGTCGGGACTCGTAGTCGGGGTAATAGGGTAAATACATAGATTTCCGGGTGATTGCAGACCGTGCGTGACTGAACGACCGACTGAACTCAATCCACAAATATAACTAAATTATATAACGCCATCACTGTAACTTATCGTCTTGCATTGAATATGTTTTTGTCATCTATATGCGTCTCAATCATAACTACTATTATAAATGCGAAAGTGAGTTTGTTTGTTTGTCAAGCTTTCACGCTAAAACAGCTGATCGAATTTGGATGAAATTTGGCACACGGGTAGAAAAATAGTCTTTGTCCTTCTCCGGGTCTCATGACCTGGAGAAGGACAAAGACTATGTTTCATCCTGGATCGCAGACGTAGTCGCGGGCAACAGCTAGTATTTTATACATCCTAAAGCAACGCGTATTCGTATTATAGGATATTCAACGTAACTATAAATACGCTTGACGCTATAGCTATAACTAATTACCTAATTAATAGATACGTAATAGTTAGCACTTAGCTCTACTAGATAAAAGAAAGAAAAGAAAAAAAAAAAAAATCGTTTTACGTGTTATATTCATACTTAGTTTGTTCCTGCCATTAATAACATGTATAATTATTAATATGTCTGATAGAAAGTAAAACTATGTATGATACTTCACCCAATAGAACTTGTCAATACAGCCCTAAACTATCCCACAGACAACTTGATGTCTTGATATCCACACATTATCCAAACTTAAAACAAAATCAGTAAGCTATACAAATATATTGGTCCTATTCCGGGCATCGAACCCTTTGCGCAAAAGACGAAAACTCCGCTAATGCGCTAATTCGGCCTTCAAACAACAGTCGTGGAATAAAGTTTCTGATATAACTTAAAGTATCTATCTATCTATCTGCCTAGCCTTTTCCCAACTATGTTGGGGTCGGCTTCCAGTCCAACCAGATGCAGCTGAATACCCATATTTTACATGGAGCGACTGCCTATCTGACCTCCACAACCCAGTAACTAGCTAATACGATACCCCTTGGTAAGATTGGTTGTCAGACTTTCGGGCTTCTGACGACCCGTAACGACAGTCAAAGATCCACGAATGACAGCCGGGACCAATGTCTTTACGTGCTTTCCGAGGCACGGAGGAGTCTCGGTATGTAAAGATGGTCACCTATCCACGGACTAACCGCAGCAAGCGTAGCTTGACCTGATGGATCGACCCGTGCGGCTGTTATTACTTAGCTACAAGCCCACATAACTTAAAGTATATAAAGTATAACTTAAATTATATTGATCAATATTACTTACTAGACGTTATCTTTAACTTAACAAGAATTCACTAGCATTGTAGCTCCAGTTTCAGCGACTGTAATTGATAGCATTTGTCTTACTCCAACTAAGCACATTATTTATCTTCTTGGCAATAGTTTCGATAACTATTTCAATTCCAATAACTCTATTGTAAGTGAAGGATTCAGTGACTTGCTGCTGAACTTAAGAGCTTAACTATTATATTATGTACTTATGTGTACATAAGTATCGAAGTCAAAGGCAGCGATATTGTATATGAAATCTAAATAAAGGTATCTAAAGTTGTCTGTAAAAGATCGCTTTTAGTGATAAATCCGCCCATTGTGTCATCGTAAGTAAAATGTCTATAGCTGTATTTATTCATTTATTTTATTATTTATGTACACACAGTAAAATACATAATAGATACGACATAATTAAAAGATGATATTTATTATTGTGTTATTTTATTCTATTCTAAATCAAAATTTTCTTGAAGGCTGTACCTATAGAGAAGTTTGAACTGTCCTCAATTTCAGTAGGTAATTAAGTCTTGCTTTTATTTTAAGCAAAGTTTGCTATAAAAGCTGTTTCACAGTTGCTGTTGTCAAGCTGAAAAGACCAGAATCGATTGTTAGTCGAACAATAGTTTGGTTGACAGTTTAAAATGTCCAAGCTTCAATAGTGCTGCACACGTACGGCTCAATTAAACTGTCGTTTCGTGAACAAAATATAGTTCCCCAAACAGTTCGGATCGTCAGCGAAGGCTCTGACTCCTGACAGAAATAATCCGGGATTCAGGAATGAAATGTTTGTTAACTTTAATTTACTGCATGCTTTCGCAATATTGCAATAGTAAATTTTATTTAGAACATAGATATCTAAAAATAGTTTTTAAATGAGAATCTAAATTGTTGTTAACGCATAAAAATAATATACCTACGGCTCAAGGAAATATACATCAATCCATATAACAAAAATGAAATGACGTACGTTGGTAAGTTCATAACTTGAGAATGCCTGCACCGATTTGGCTATTTATTGTTTTAAAACGTTTGTGATAGTCCGAATTAGGTTCTTACGGAAAATTGAAACAAACATTTGAAAAGTTGCCGGGAAAATTGGAAAAATCCGTTGAAAGTGAAGGTCCTTTTTGTATGGTACAGGACAACGTCTTATCTATTGAAATACATAATATTATAAACCAAAGTCGCGTTTCAAGTCTGTCTGTGTGACCGCGTTGTTCTTCTAAATGACGTTACGGATTTATTAGCGGTTTTCACTATTATTTAGAGAATTTATTTTGGAAGGTTTTATTTGTAGAATACATTAACATTAAACTTACTTAAAGTAAAGAAATGTCGATGTTTTGTCAAGTTACGAAACCGTACTAAGCAGGGGCGGGTTGCTAGTGTTAATAAACGAGGCAAAACATTCTCCTAGCAATTCTTCATAGTTTTAGACTTTCTTATTAGACCTTGTAGTGCAAGGGTGACGACCTCTGTAATGTTTGTAGAAATATTGTGTTATCGTACGTATACTTTAATGTTTGTAAATATGTGAGCACCATGTACCTATCACATACTTAATTTATTTATTTGTCATTGCTCCATTTTTAATTTTTAATTCTTTTTACCTATTGTAATTGTATTCTCGGTGCATCGTCTTCACATGTAATTATATAATTGATGTACCTATACCAAATATTGTATAACATTATTTTTTTTTTAAAAGAGTAACGGTGGAGTTTCTTGCCCATTCTTCTCCATACGAAAACTACCTTTTGGAAGGGGCAACTAGAATCAGTTCTATTTCTATGTATTTGACGTTCAAAAGTGCCTTTAATGTGCCTACTTGAAATAAATTATTTGACTTTGACTTTGACTTTGACTTTGACTTTGAATGTTGTCTTTGGAGGCGATGGCATACTTTCAGGTTTAGGTACTGCTGTATCATAGCAGTCGTAGAAATATTAGAACTTACCACATCACGCCTGTATTTCCCCGAAGGGTTGGGCAGAGGTGTACTTATAGTACACCCACATTTCGCCAGTTATGTTTAAGTCCCATGTAATAGGGGGCAAGCCTGAATAGGCTGGCAAGGCTGAATAGCCCCGGAGTCTGGATTTGTGCCTGGTTAATGGGAATCCATTAACCGTAATGGCAAGCCTATTCCCATCGACCGGGCACAAATCCAGACTCCGGACTGCTACTACGAAATTCCTGATGAAAAACCCAATAAAACTTTACCCGACCTGGGAATCGAACCCAAGACCTCTTGATTCGCAGTAGCGCTCGTGACAACTAGACCAACGAGTTAGTCTACTAGTTCCTATTAGTTTTGATTTGACATAATATGACATGATCCTAAGTCTGTATGTACCTTTTTGAGAGAAATAAATCATTAAATCATTATAGTTCCGAACTATAAGTTTTGCCTTGAATTGACTATGGACAATCAAAAACCAAGTGAACATTGTATTCGTCCCTATCAAATAAGAAGGAACAGGCGGCAAAATATATTTCAGCACTTTACCTAGGATTTAATTTAAATTCAAGTTTTACAAACACCATCTCTATAGCAAGTTTCTACTTAGTTGCTAATTTAATTTTTCATTCGTGTATCACAAACGGCCCGGTCGTGGGCTTTACGTTTATGGCTGCCCTATCCTAGGTTAAATCTCATTTTCGGCTACCTAGCGAATGTAAAATTATATTGGAGTCAATTTTGTTTAATACCTGAGGGGGTTTCTCTCTAGAGGTTAATTGGTTCACGCCGGGAAACTTCACAAGCCATATGTGGTTTTCTGGATTTGCCTACCCGAACGAATTTAGTAAGCAGGTGGGTCGGCCGCCGCAGTTGGCCTAAATTCTGTACCTTTATACTGCAATATGATATTATGTAACATTTACTCGAATTGATTCCATGTTCAGTTACTTTGTTAGCTAAATTAGGTAGAGTTTCGGTCTGTGGATTTCTATACTTATTTGGTATGGAATCCATGTAACCGTGTAGCCAATCTAATGTAATTATATCATATAGCTGTGGGATGTATAGGTATGCAATGTAGGAACATAGCTATTTCGGAGAAGTGCTTCAAGAATAGATATAATTTGATCTTGGGTTTCTTAATGCCTTTATGAGTTAGTACCTAATTCAATTTGTGATTGTAACACTAATACTACTGGATCGTCGGGAGGAAATGAGAAACATTTCACGGGATACTTTCTCAACACTATTATTTTATTATAACGTTCTATATAAGTGTTTGCAAATTCTGGGTCTAAGCGAAGTCGTAATTTAATTTAGAGTTACGCAACGAGTTGGTAGGGTTGTTGTTACTATTCTGTGATGTTTTGATTACAATTAAAGTGTAGCTCGTCCTCTGAGCGCAACTTAATTGCTCCACGTAGTCGAACTTTGAAGCCGCATGCGGTCGCTCCTCTAAAAACACTTTAATCAGGTGTAACTTGCAAGAATTAACAAGTCAACTTCAGCCACAGAGAGCCAATTTACTTACTTTACTACTCAGAATGGTAATGTATTTTATTTCGCGAACAAATGATACATCGTTTTAGTTTTCAAAAAATCCTCAACGAATGAAAGATGAGAATGAAAGATGTCAGTAAGCCGATTTTCAGGTGTATTCGAAGATATATTGCTTTAATGATTGCTTAGAGCAGTGGTGGCCCAGTGGTAATGGCCGCGACTTACGAGGTGTAGGTCGTAGGTTCGAACCCCGACAGGCGCTTTACTTTGTGTAAATAATTTCATCACCACTGCTCTCAAAACGGTGAAGGAAAACATCGTGAGGAAACCGGCATGTCTTAGAACCAAAAATTCGAAGACATGTGACATCTACCAACCTGCACTGGACCCGCGTGGTGGATTACGGCCCACTCCATCTTATAGAGAGGAGGCCTGTGTCCCAGCAGTGGGAACATTATAGGCTGATTATGATGATTGCTTGCTGTTTTCTCTAAATTACTCAATCGAAGAAGCAATCAATACAGTCTTATCGGATAACTATTTTGAAATCCATGGCTTTGAATCTCTTTATGCTTTTAAGTTGACACTTCGAATAAAATAAATAAGTTTAAAATTGTTTTTTTTTATTGAAAGCTTATAAAGTGCATTTTTTTTTATCTGTCTATTTATGGTAAGGCTTCCGGATAGCCCGCGAAATTCAAAATTTCTTACATTTTTTTGCAATTTGCAGGTTAGTGTCAGATTCGAAGTTTAAAATATGATTCGCGACCGTAATAAATATGGATTTACAGAATTATTATAAACATTAGAATCAGCAATACAACTCTCTAAGTTCATAATATAATCCTATTGAATGACTATTTCATGAAATCATGACATTTGAGGATTATTTTAACTTAAAGAGTTGTATTGCTGATTCTATAATGATTCCTCCCCTTTATGAGACTTAGGTAATTACGATCAATTAATTTGATGTCTTTGTACAAATTCTGAACGAAAAAGTTTAAGACAGAATTTTGTTAGACGTCGAAAAGTTTTAAGATATAATTTGTTGTTAGTTTTACAAAGTTAATTCTGACTGTTAGTCTCAAGTCTGTATTTAGGGCTAAACAAGAACGGTTTTCATTTTCACACTCGCAGTGGGGCCGCCCCACTTTGCGTTGTGAACTCGGCGTCAAGTTCCACAAAGGTTTTGAATAAAGACTACGGCATTTGTGCTTTTTTGGTACGGAACTTTGTGACGCCCTTTCTTCGAATACGATTTCGTTATGAATTTATCGCTCAATTGATGCTGTTTTGCGTTTATTTTTGGTAGTTTTTAGACTCATCCCTGGTTTATTTAGTTGTGAGTAGTATAAAAAAAAACTTCTTTTGATTGACCCGTTCCGGTAATCGTCTAAAGCACCTATTTGGACAGCAAGATCCATGCTTATTCACTTTAAAGCTTATGGTACGGGTTGACATGCTCAAAAGCATTGAGCATGTCAACCCGCCTTTTTTTTTTTTGAGTGTGTGAAATCATCCAATGACTTCTCCCGCTCCGGGCGGAGTAGAAAGGCGTGTCAGACTTTTACCGACTAAAACCCTCCCGTGTTCCTTCAGTTGCCTGTTGCCAAGGTCCCGGAATCTCTTTCAGACTTTCCCGCAACCCTGGCAGGCCGCAACCCTGGCAGTATGTCAATTTAACTTTACTTGGTCTTTTTATTTTTAAGGTAAATAGTATATAAGTAAACAAGGTATATAAATATAAGATTAGGTAATAAATTAGATTATTAAATTTTGTCATTATTTCAAGAATTCTATTGTTAAATATTGTTAAGAATTTTATTGTCCTTATTATATTAAAGTGTGAACTCATGCCGCCTGTGATACAGGTTTATCCTAGTACAGGCATCTAACATTAAAATACCTTTGTAAATTATTTCTAAGATTTTATGTTAATATTTTACCAATTTTATACTGAATAAATATATATTCTATATTCTAAAATATATATTCTATATTCTAAAATATATATTCTATATATTCTACATTTAATTTAACCTTCCCTAGAACTTCACACTTGCTATCTTTTCCAGCTTTTCCTAGTCTTTTTTGGAAACATCCTCCAGTCTGTTCCCGACATGAATAAGATAAACATTAAAATAAATATTCCCAAAGAGTAATGTTAAACCATTCGTGTAGAATATTTATTCATCATTTATTTGAACCAACTTTGTATGTATCACATCACCATTCATTATTCATATAAAACGAATGTAAATTAAATAAATCAATGTATTTTAAATGTGTCCATAAAATAAATCTGTACAGCTACTTAGCATTATAGGATCAATCTCCAAAACGGGCGTATTCGTGTGATCGCTCTGGTGCTTTTCAGATATTGATATTTAATGGTAATTTTGTATCTCATTAAAAATAATGATATTCAAATAGTACATTTTTACTATTGGCCTTCAATTTACACAAACAGTTATGGAAATATTCAAGTTTAAAAAATTTCGCGACCAGAGCAATCATATTTGGTGCCAGAGCGATCATAAATGGTGAAATCAGTGAAACAAAAAAACTTATATTGATAAAATATTATTTATTTTGCCATTTTCAGTCTCAGTGTACCTACGTGTAAACAAGATTATAAGAGAAATGTATTATTTTACAAAAAGATCAAGGCATATTATCAGTCATACATAACAAAAATACGGAATATTTTATATAAAATAATTGCTGAAATAACAAATTAACATAATTATAAAAATCAACTTTTGGCTTAGTTTCATTTATTTGGATTAATTAAATCACTTCTAGGTAAATGAGACAAAAGGTTTTTAACCTTTTGAATTCAACCATTAATACCTACAGTCTTTTATAGTTATAAAATGACTTCATTAAATATTAGTTTTTAAAAAGTAATTAAAGAAAACTAACGTTTATAAAGAACAAAATAAAATTCTTAAAAATAAACAATTTATAAACGTAACTATTTTGTAATCGTAATGCTAAAAATAATAGGACTTAGAATCATGACTAATATAACAGTCTTTTCAAGATTATCTGAGAGATTTGTAATAATCACATCTTCCTTAACTATATTTCTAGTGGAGAGTAAAGAATTAAAAAGAACAACTCAAAGTAAAATTCAATTCAGGTGATCAGATCAGATCAAAATATTGTTTGTAAAATAAAGTGATACAAATTTTAACACCAAGTAAAAAAAAATACAATTTCTATAAGGCTTAGTTGATCAAAACTACAAACTAAGAAAATAAGGTTTATTGGAAGCTCAGAATATTGAATAGTCATCGGAGTCGGAGTCGGGTAAATCTGCTGCTGCAGCAACCTTTGTCAAGGTGTTATCGTTTTGCAACGAGGATAAAACTATCTCGGAAATACTTGGAGTAATTAAATTTTCATAGTCAATAGATGGGACTTCATTCCAAAAACTGTCCGGCAGGTCCGAGTTGTGTAATGATTGTTCACTTTGATTTGCAGTTATAGTCTGTCTTTTATTTATCATTTGTGGGAGCTGAATTTGCTTCTCTTGATTGCATTTTTTGGAACGCTTAACCAGCGAAGGTCGGCTTGTCTTCCTTGATGCCCGTGACATGTTTGTCTTTGAGGTGTTTTGGTTCGAGTCGCTATTAATTTGGTAGAAGCACGTACAATTAATGCAAAATATCATCGCTCTGGTCTTTTTGGGCAGAGCAATCACAGCCATAGCGATCAGAAAAAGTCACAAAATCATAAATATAGCCGAATTAAAAAGCAGTAGAATGTTGTGATTACATCTCATAAAAAACATCATAACGATCACTTAATTCACATAACAAACACATTCACATGCTTACTATTTAATATAAATAACGTGCCATAGCAATCATAAAATTCGAGAACCAAATCCAGAGCAATCATAAACTTACCTTCGTAATGTTGGAGCGCGGGAACGTGGCACACAGGTACCCTCCTCGGCGGTTAGACCACTACTGGCGTTGCCCCGCGGGAGGGGAATAGAGTATCTATAACGCGTAACTAAGGATGAGCGCGATGTTTTACCTCAGCGCAGAGCGATGAGATAAAATGCCCGGTCACGATTTTAAATTCAAATTGTGGCAAAAGTATTGTTAATATAACTAAAAATATTTTATTACTATGAAGATTAACTATTGATTATGTAATCTAAATAAGTTATTTCATATGAACCTTCTCATTAAAAAGTTAAAAAATATTTTTTTCATTCAATCGGGAGTTGGGTCAACCCAGAGCGATCAGGATTGAAGGGTTTAAGATTTTTTTTTAAATATTTACAATAAACTTATTCATAATACTAGCCTTGTTCCACGTAGATCAGACACCGAACTGCATATAAAATAATATTTTGAAAACGTTTTTCGATTTTAAAATGGGTTTATCCAGCCCGACACGAAAAAAAATGCCTCTGGAGATCGACCCTATAATTCCCGGTCGGGAACAAAAACGAATATGAATAAAAATAATCGTTTAAAACTTTTCGGGTACGCTCTGTCACAGGCCTTTTCGGTCAATTAAAAGAGCGCTGAATTTTGAATTCCGTCGTTAGAAATTTTGAGGGTGCTTAATCGAGAAATCCAACTGTTAAACACGCATGGGGGGATTAAAGCCTATTATGTACCGACGAGTGGTCGTCGTTGACTTGCTTCGGTAATGTTTTATACTATTTTGGGTGTACGGTCAGCATATTGTTTTACATGTTGATATATTGAGATTAATTGCTAAAGCAGAAAATTTATCTGAATACTTTCGCTGTAAGTGTTCAGCTGTGTTATTTTATTTTTATAATTAAGAGGCTAGTATTCTTTCTGCACCTTTTTAAAAGTTAAATGGTCACTTGTTTTCTTCGTTGTCGGTACCGCCGCGGGGTGTTTGATCGCATTGGGCGGATGTGAGCAGTCCACAATGGGTTCGGGTACTACGTTACAATTTGTTTATAACGGACAGATGACAAGCCGTGCGCCACGTTGTGCAATTTGACAGACTCCTTTTAACCAACTGAATCGATGTTATATCGAGTCCATATTCATAATTAGGTTTGTGTTTTGGTTTGAAACTGTTAATGGTAAGTTTAAAAAGACGAAATAGAAAATAGAAGATATATTATAAAGAGAGTGAAAGTAAACAGTAGTTTACTACAACATTATCCTTTGGTACATAACATATTATAAAATTAAAGTCACTTTTCGTGTTTGTCTGTAAGTCCGCGTTGGTTTTCTAAACCAAGCAACAGATTTTGATCAGGTTTTCACCATCGTTTAGAGAATTTATTCCGAAAAGTTTATGTGTATAATACGTTAATAATAATGTTAGATATTTATGTAACTAAGAAATCTCGATGGTTTTATCAAGTCGTCAAAACCCTGCGAAGTAGGAGCGGGTCCTTGTATACCTATAATGACATAACAGCTTTTTATATATATCAAAACGTTGGTAAATTGATTTACAACGTAGATACTTCATGCCTTTAGGTACTCGTTCGCTGCTTTAGCGCTCAACATTATTGTCAGTCACTACATCAATAGGATCGATGTGCCAGCGAGATGAAGACTCGAGTCGCATCACTAACGAACCGTGTACTTACCTACGCTTGTCAGCTCTTAACGAGCCACCAAACACTGTGTACCTTACTGGCTGCTATACCTCACTGTCAAATATTAACGAACTTCTGGAAAAAAATGACGAACGATATCGGTGCAAAAGCAAAAGTATTCCTTTTATGGACAGCGACTTGTTTTTCGTATCAATAAAGTGTTGGCCACTCAAACACGCCACTTTTTTTGGACCTCCGCTAATCCCGTTTTCCTTCTTCCACTATATCAAATGCCCATTGAGTTAATGACTGCGCGGTCGTCGCCCCTCTTAGCTTACTTGTCCTAGCTATACATTTCCATATTTCTTTCAACCAACATTCTTTGTCACTGAAAACAGTAAAGACAATATTAAAAGCTTTTGTTTTCTTTCAAAAGTATACAAAGAAGCTGAATAGATTGCTTATCAGTTTTTATAAACTATCCTGAGAGACTTTATTATTTCCTCTCAACCTAGTCCATTGTAAAATTGCTTTTTTCTGAGAGTAGAATTTAATTAAAATCATGCAAATATACACCTTTACTGTTAGTATGAAACTCCTCGCGAGTTCCTTTTGAGAAGAGAGTTTTTATTAAAATACTTCGTGAAACTGCCAAGTTTGAATGTGACAAACATTGGTCATAATATCGTTCCGTATTGTCTCAAGTTAAATGAGGGTTTTGCGAAGTCGTTTTGTAAGCTATCAAACGAAGGCTGTGAGTGGACTTGATAAAAATTAGTTTTAAAAGTTTAGCTTGCATGGTATTGGTATTAAATAAAAGTATTTATGTATTCAAATCAGTGAAAAATCTAATATTTGCACATATTCTTTGAACGTAGGTAGGTACTCTATAGAACAGGTAATATATTCGCTTGTAAGTAATTAATTCTTTCAACCACTTGCTTTATGGAAAGAAAATTGCTTTGAAAATTGCATAACATTTTCGCTTCTTGACTTAGTAGCTCAATAAAATTCAGATAATTATTTAATCAATACTTTGAGCATGAAGCACGTGTAAGAGTTTTATCAAAAGGGATTGTGTTTCACTTCCACAGCCGTTAGTATCTGAGATAAAAAAACCCAGTCAAGTGCGAACCTTGCGTGATTAATTCTCGTACGTTAAAACTTTATTATAGTTACCGCTTGTTGCCTATTAAAAGGAATTTACAAATTGTTTGCTAACTATTAAAACGAATTTTGTAAACAAACAACGTACTTGTATTTTCAACTGTATTCATTATGAAACATTTAACCTTCTTTCTTTGAGATACCTTTTTTAACTTATCAAGGTGTTTCACAAACATTTTCAAAGGACTTGAAAGGAATCTGTATTCTTGTGAGATTAATAGATAAGGGATACCAAAAATGCTTAAATACATTTTTGTAACGACATATATTCCCATTTCAAATTTTTCGTTTTCAGAATATGTCAAAGAAGAGTTTTATATTGAAAGACAAAACATAATAAGGAAAATATATTCAAACAGATCACAAAAATGCTACCTATCTGTTTAGTTAAACCACATTATTGTACTGCTAGTTTTCGCGCTTCCTCATTATCACACGACGTCTTGCCAATCTTTTATCTCTATCCTGACGATAAAATATACCATACATATTCTATTCACTTTAAGCGAAATTAATGTTTAACATTAAAAGTACCTACCAGCAACTCATCAGTTAAAGTTGAACGCTTGCCAAAAAAGGGCCGGAGCAGACAGTAAGTTGATTACATGTAGGTTTTTGTTACGTTTACGAACATAAAAGGTCTTTTAAATAAACACAAAACAAAGCGATAATGTTCCGAAAATAAAAATATATAAAAAGAAGGCGTATTTTTACATTAAAAAATAATTAACTTGCCTTTATAGTTTGTTAGTATGTATGGGTCAAATCTTGCAAACATCCTTCGGAGTTTTTTTCATGTTGGTTCTGTTTCAAAAACATTGCAATTTTATGATGCATGACCTGATTCTACTCCCAGGATTGGCTTCAGACGGAACTCTTCAACGGTCAACGGTACAAACACGAAATTAAATACACGCATTCAATTATGGTATGGTTATAAAGTCCACCATTTTTTACTTAAATTTAGTTAATAGATGGACGTTCTACTGATTCCATGATGAAAAAGTGAGCATAATTAATTACATTACGCGTGTAACACATCTCATTATCTTTCCACGTTATTAATTTGAATCATTAGTGCAATTAGGACAAAAGCTATAATGTTACGCTTACAACATAAAATCGAGTCACGCGAAAACTTCCCCAACTGGGATTGGCTTTAATATTGTTTCACCTGTTCCGCATATTAATTTGCAGTGAAAATAGTGAACTACTCGTAATTATTTATTCTGCAACGAATATAATATTTATTACTTAAATGAGGTTTGGTGGTCAGAGAGAGAACTAAATTTGTTATTTCGTTTCGAGTCGATGAACGGATTTACTTTCTGTTTCGTGATTTTATTTTGTGATTGTGGCGGATTGTAAGTAATGCTAGCACGGATTACTGTTTTTTTTTGTAATGAACTCAAAATAATGTTGTTATAGAATTGTATACCTACACAAATACACCGCTAGGATGATAAATATAGCAAAGTACGGTTGTTGTTTGTTGGAAATGGTCAGTTCTTTAAGTGCTACGTCAGTCTTCAATGTAACTTCATACTCAGTAAAAACGGTTCATTCTAAAAACCTAAAGTACAGCAAGACCCACAGTGCAATAAATCCAATCTACCCAAAACAGACGTAGCCACTAAATCACATCATCTATCCAGATTGTCGGCTGTAACGCGACGCAGAACAAAGGTGGCAGGCTGAATAAAGTCCAGTCACGTGGACCCTCACCTCAGGGAGTGCGGCGGAGGTCCCTTGTGGCACCGCTGACCGATTTCCACTCCTCACGCGAGACTCACTCGAATTGAATAATCGATTCAAGACAACGGTGTCTTGAATCGATTATTCAATTCGAGTGAGTCTCGAAATATCAGATTCGAAATATCACGTTTGGCACGGGCCAAACGTGATATTTCGAATCGGTTTCAAATCTATTTGCGCAAACATTGTATTTTCAACGTTGTTCCAAAGCAAGAATGAATACATTATAAACAGGTTTTTCACATAAACTAATGGGAGTAATCTCTTCATTATCTTCCATCTCCAAACATTAAGTGTGCAACAATTTAGTCTGTAATTAGGTGAGCAATAGGGAGTCGCTTCTATTCATTTTAGGGACACTTACCAAGATTTAGCGTAAAAGCAAAGCTGTTTGAGAGTTGAACATCTTCGCATATCTTTTACTGCCACCTAAAATCTAAAGTAACGATGCTCATTTCGCATAGATAAAATGCGCGTTTTATACAAAGAGAATATACGTTTTATTGTTTAAAACCGTAAACTTTTAGTTTAAAACGAATGTTTATGGACAGTAAGTATTCAACGTTTTAAATATGGCTTTAATTTCACATCGCAGTGGATTTTAAATAATATTATTTTATGTGGTGTCGTTAAAGAATAATAAACTATGAGATTGAATCGAATATTTTATTTTCGTAAAAAAAATATCTGCAGTTTGACAGGTATTGGATTATTCTTTCAGGCTTTCAGTGGGATCGCGTGATCGAAGCCGTTTCATTCACCACCTCGATACATGTGCCGACCCGCCTAATATAGGCGCTATGTAATAAGCACCTTTGTTTTGCTTCGCTTAGGTCAATAGTTCGGCGTCCTGAAATGCTAGATGTTTTGAATATCTGCCGGTTGACTAAGGATTGCATGCGGAAGGTTTCTTACTGAGACTTGTTCGTGCCGGCAACAGTATTAAGATTTTTTTACATTTTAGAATAATAATATTTTCAGAAGAAAGCTTAACAATAGTATTCAGCACTTTGAGAAATTATCATATTTTTTGGATAATCATTATGAAATGTTCAACAGCGAGCTATGATCATTATAATGACATTTATATTCCAACAAAAGGAGATCATTCATTTTGGGCTAAATTATGAAAGTGCCGGCCAAATAAAAAAAATGATCTATTTCGTTAGAACATGTTATTCTCTTCAATTTATTTATTGGGCCAAACCTGTTCGGAAATTCCCTGAAAAATACTGTTTTCAGTATATTTTGTAGTAAAATTGATACAAAGTAATCTAATTAAAGTAGCTTGTAGTAGTAAAAAAGTAGCTTGTAGTAATAAAAAATGAAGGGAAAAACGTACTCTTTCGGAATATAGCTTCATTTTTGTTTGGCACTCGACACATTTTTGGGCTAAAGAGGTGAACTCTTTAGCCCAAAAATGTATGATCATCCCAAATAATAGGTACTTATCATAATTTCCTTGTTCCTCATCCGTTTCCGATGTATTCGTTACTCATTTCATTTGTCATAAAAAGCGTTTAAAACAGTAATGTTTTCTGTTGTAGAATTTAACATGCTACACAAAGAACGTCTTAAAAGAAATTTAGCAATTTAATTCCGTGGATATAAAACATGTAAGAGGTATAATATAAGGATTTTGTTGGTGTTTTACCCTCGGATAGCAGTAAACGTCGGTATTAAACGAGGTTTAGTACACATATGAAGTAAATATACAACACAAAGTGTATTGTACAAAAAACTTGAATGAATGTCTAATGGTCGCAAGGAAGACTGCATAACCTAAAAACACTTGAACCGACCTGGGGTCTAAACCAAAAGTCCATGCAACTTTTGGTTTAGACCCCAGGTTGGTTCAAGTGGTTTTAGGTTCTTCACTGACGATCTTTTTATTTGCAGTTACCGTGGCCTCTGGCAACATACTGGCAACTGAAGGAACACGGGTGTGTTTAAGTCAGTAGGTAAGAGTCTGACACGTAGTGCGGGAGAGGTTATTTGACCATTTCCAACCGAAAAAAAAAGGCTTGCATTTAGGTTTGTGCCCGATTGATGGCTATAGGGTCACCCCTTTTACATGGCACTTTAAACATAATTTTCGAATTTGGGGAATAAATCTTTTGTAGGAATAAAAATTTTGTAGGAATTCCTTAAATTACCTACTTCATCCGTGACACGTGAATTTATAATTAGGTTCAACGTTAATAACCTATCATTAACTAGCCTGACCGAAGTGATAGGTCACTTGAAATCGCTCCACTTAAAACAAATAAATACCACCTCATTAACCCTTTGTAATTATGTCTTTCATAAACTAAATCAATCATTAATAATGTGATCAACGTCCAAATTACCATTTATTAATTATGGAATATCATGTTCCCCTGTAGACGGGAAACATTATATTACATAATTAATTGATTGTTATAGTAATCAATACTCAATTTTTGATTGCATTCCATATGTTAGATTGATGGTATAATAAGTAAAAGATCAATAAGCACCCTGTCGGGCACAGCAAAATTAGGAGAGAGGAAGAGGGCGAGCAGAAATGTAATTTTATTATAAACTAGCTGTGCCCCGCGGTTTCACTCGCGTAGGTCTCGATCCCTTGGGAATATAGGGATAAAACGTATCCTATGTCCTATTCCAGGTCATGGTCTACCCGTGTGCCCATGTCACGACGGCGCGGCACCGGCTTCGAACGGTTCGCGTATTACATTTTTAAACTCAAGATAACTTCGAAATTAAATGTCCGATTCGAATGAATTAAAAAGTATTTTACTGCTACATAAATACCCTTGATGTTAAAACTATTTATTTGAATAAGAATTAATATAATGTTGATGCAAATAATAATAATGAATCTCCTTCGCAAATAATGCATTAATTTCTAACAAATTTTAATACCATAAAAAAGGCTACAGTAAGTCAATCATAAAAGATAGACATATGCTGTTGTGGACTTTTTTTTAGAACTTTTAAAGAGAAACAATTCCATCATACATGATATTTACGTAACATAAACCGTTTACGCAGCGCACGCAACGGAAGCTCTCAAAAAGGAATATTATTCCCGTTTTTGCAACATTTGTCATTTATGCTTCGCTCCTATTAATCGTAGCGTAATGTTATATAGCCTATAGCCTTCCTCGATAAATGGACTATCCAAAACCAAAAGAATTTTTCAATTCCAACCAGTAGTTCCTGAGATTAGCGCGTTCAAACAAACAAACAAACAAACAAACTCTTCAGCTTTATAATATTAGTATAGATTATTAGATTATGTAGGTAGTAGATAATAATTTGCGATTCTTTTGATTGATTTGGCTGATTATAAAAAAAAAAAAAAACATATATTTTAAGCACATATACGCACATACACGTCCTTTAATAGTATTACCCAGTTACGGGGTTGTGGAGGTCAGATAGGCAGTCGCTCCATGTAAAATACTGGAATTCAGCTGCATCCGGTTAGACTGGAAGCCGACCCTAACATAGTTGGGAAAAGGCTAAGCAGATGATGATATTGAATGACGTCTTTTAATTTTTCGTATGTATACTTATCAAATTCAAAGTCATAATAAATCCACCACAAATAAATGTGCATCAGGATTATTATAGCACAGCACCTAGCAAGACACTTCTTTTAATTGCATAATCAGCCTGTTATATTCCCACTGCTGGGATACAGGCCTCGTCTCTTCGAGAGGGTGTGGGTGTAATCTACCACGTGGGCCCAGTGCAGGTTGGTAGATGTCACGTCTTCGAATTGCTGGTTCTAGGACAGGCCGGTTTCCTCACTATGTTTTCTTTCACTTTCAAAGTAAAGCGCCTACCTGGGTTCGAACCCACGACCCTTACAACTCGTAAGTCGGGGCCGTTACCACTAGGCTACCACTGCACCATATATTTGTTTCCCATTGTACTTTAATTTTATCTAAAACAATCCTGCGATACTGTTTGAGGGTGTTTCAGTTATTAAACCCATTCAGCACGTTTACGAACAACAACAAGAGCTTACATCCATTCACGTTCTCTATTATAGTCTCACGAGAACAAAAATATGAAGAACACAAGTGTATTATAAAATTATTTGTGTGCGTTTCATCACGTGCCGCCAAGCGTTTCGTGGCGCCGCCTCTTCCGACGGAAACGGCGCGAATTATCATAATGCATGCCTCGTCTCGACGGTTTGAGCTTCACGCAATAACGGATACCTGAAAAACGCGATTTGTGAGTAAGACATATTGACGGAATGACGTGACTCTTTGTTATAATTTGAGAGCATTTCTTTATATTCTGAGTGAGCGTGAAATAAATTTTGCGCAAGCATGGGCTAAGTACTATCCACCTTCATACATCCATTTGCTATTTTGATTGCTACGATGTAGCTGGTGCGTAAATGTAAAGCTACGCTGCTACGCCGTAGCAGAAATGCTACGCCGTAGCAGATATGCAACGTGGTTATTATGCAAAATAAAAATAACACTTGATTAATTATTAACAGTCAAGTCTAAATAAAGAATAAGTGGAAGCACTCATCCGATAACAGGAAGTACTGAAGTAAAAAATATTTTAAGAATATAATTTTTTAAACCTTGTTATTAGTATATAAATAACTATGGTAATTTAATTTAACAGTAACGGGAAGTAAAGTGATATTACTTGAATACCTCAACAAGACAAGCAAGGAAGTTTTGCTCTTCATAATACAAGCGTTCTACATAACAATTAAAAGTGAAGATACCACAATGTACATATAGGGTGTTCACAACTCGGGTCGTGAGCTCCAACTTTAACTTGGTAAGTTATTATGCTTGTTATATCCTAGCCAAGTACATTAGGCTTAGTTCAAGGAGTTAACAATAACATAAATTGTTACGTTAATATTATGAACTAAACTAAGTACCAGTTATGTGGAAGTTTTTATTGTTTAAAGTTACGAATTTTATTGTATTTTAGAAGTGTGATGCGAGATGTTTAGACTTTTTTGTTTATAATTTGCCCTGGTTGTAACGTATGACTTCTAATGGATTGGAAAATGGCCGGTCTTAGTAGGTATAGGCCGATCGCTCATCTGAGTCTGTACCTGAGGTAGCTGCGCGGTGCGGGAGGGGTGTGGTGTCGTATATCTTCCTATATAATTATCTATTTCATGTATACAAAATATTGTAAAACATTTTTAAAAGAGTAACGGTGGAGTTTCTTGCCCATTCTTCTCCATACGAAAACTACCTTTTTGACGTCCAAAAGTGCCTTTTATGTGCCTATTTAAAAATAAATTATTTGACCTTGACCTTGATTCGTCAGCTATTGCTCCATTTTTTAATTCTTTTTAGCTATTGTGGTACAGTAATCTTATTCTAGGTGCATCGTCTTCACATATAATATGTAATTGATGTATACAAAATATTGTAAAACATTTTTAAAAGAGTAATGGTGGAGTTTCTTGCCCATTCTTCTCCATACGAAAACTACCTTTTGGAAGGGGCAACTAGAATCAGTTCTATTTCTTTGTTTCTGACGTTCAAAAGTGCCTTTGACTGTTTGAAATAAATTATTTGACTTTGAATTTGATGCGAAAGCTCAGTGATTCGTTAGCTATCGTGACAACTGTCGCCCTTCCCGCACCACCGAAGTCCAGCTACCTCGAGAACGGACTCAGTTAAGCGATGGGCCTTTAACTATGTTTTTAATGATATTTTTGTCTCAACCATGTATCAGTTCTCGTTTGACAACGACTTTAACTCTTATAAGAATTAATATTCTGGCAATCCACCGAGAGTGCCATTTGCTGTGCTTTTTAGGTCCAAAATACATTGAGTTATTTTAAACCTTTGGTCTCATCTATACCCTGCCAGGGTTGCGGGAAAGTCCGAAAGGGATACCGGGACCTTGGCAATAGGCAACTGAAGAAACACGGGTGAGTTATAGTCAGTAAAAGTCTGACACGCCCTCCCGCACCGCCCAGAGCGGGAGCAGTCATTTAATGATTTCAAACCATAAAAAAAAGGTCTCATCTATGTCTCATCACTCGTTTAGATGGCTAACCTTTAAATAACAACTTAAGACGTTACACACGAAAAATTGAAATACACGTATGCACAAATTGTCAGGTACATTCCCAAGAAATTCCTTACCCAATACTATTTTCGCAAGCGGTGATGTGATAGAAAAGTCCTTTGTAACCAACAATCGAGTTTTGTCTTCCCTTATTAGATTGATTCCCGAACCCAACACGTATGTTTTACGCGTAACTAAATTGCCAAAAGAAATTTCGTGCACCTAACAGTTTGTAGACATGTATAAATGTACAAAAGGAAAAACACGGAGCCCCAATTAAGTTTGTCGAGATAAATGTTGGCCCTAAACAATAGCACTAAATAGATAAATGTACAGAAGGTCGGGTCCATACGACGAGCGACCACCCACGCACACATAGACATGCTTCACGTAAAGCGATTACAAGCACAGTCCTATTAGCATTCGCTTAAAGGTTGAATTAGACTAAACAAACATAGAATCAGAACAGGAACAAAAGCATTATTGTCTTGATGTTCCTAACTTTTAGTATGGATAGACCAACGAAAGAATGCTCCTATCACTGTTTATACAAAATTTTGCAGAGAGAATGTGCATTCGCTCATTTGGAGTTTGGTAAACTGATCTTAAGATAATTTGAGTAAAAACTCTAAACGTATTTGTCTATTAGTGAAAGAAAGAAAGAAATAAAGAAAAATAAATTTATTTGTCACAGAAACACGTGCATACAAAAAGGTAACAGTAACTTAATCATAACAAATAAATCATAAAAATATGATAATTTATGAGGAGTAGGTACATTGAAATTAAATTAAAAAAACAGTTGGCAGCTGCACTGCACGTCATGACTGTGACAAGAAGGCTTCCACTCAGCATGATGCTGTGCTATAGACCCACAGCACAGCGCTGATTTTCAGTAGTCACGCGTGCGCCTGTGTACATTTGTTGTATAAAGCCGACCTTCTGTACCTATCTGTTTCCCACGGTAGGCAGTTGAGCCAAAATACTCGGTCCATCCGACCTCATGGTAACGTTTTTAGTGACCCGTGCTGAAAACGGAATACTTATGGCTTACTTCGTCATAAATTGTGGTGCGTGTTTTGTTTTTTGTTAATTTTTACGCCTTATAAAATTACATGATTATTTTGTATAGTATTACTATTTTAATTATTGCGAATGTGAGAACTATGTGGATCATATTTGTTTTTTTTCTTGTCTTTCTCAGTTTTAATGATGGTCTGGCAGTTTGAGTACTTTATGCGGCCTACCAAAATGTCCTTTCTTTAGTATTGTTCGTCGAGTCGTTGAGCTCCTTAAGTTCTGAGTTGAGCTCCTCGGTTACTGACAATGACTGGACGGATCCACTCAAATCTGTGTGATTCTTTCCTCAAAAGACCATTTCGGACTGCATGCGATTAATTTGCACGGTCCTCATATGGCCTGACCAAGATTATTTCTGGACTTTAAAAGAGACTGTGACCTCTGAGTTTTTTTCGGCCTTTCTTCTCAGAGTAGTCAGATAGGAAACGCCGACCGCATTTTTTATATTTTTTTATATTATGTACGTGTAAACGTGATTCCGATAACTTATTTATAGAGTAAACAATTTCATTTCATTTCATTTCTTAGTTCATTGAATGGATGAAGCAGAGATGTATTATTTAGTACACCCACGTTTTTCAGTAGGTACCTAAAGTATGGTATCCACACTTAATAATATTGGCACATTAATTTGTGTCTCTTGTATTTTGCAACTTTCTGTAGTCCAATCTCAAAATAAGCTACTGGGTCAGTGGACCAATCAAAAGTTGAACTCCCCAATTTCAATACGGCCTGCTGGACACAAAACATAACAGATTTGTTGATTGTACACCTGAAAACGCGTGCCTTTTCCAGTTCAGGAAACATATTTGATTAATCATAAGCTTGTCAATAGGGTGAATATTTAGTCATTGATATGTCAACTAGGGAAGCAATTATTATCGGCACAGTTGGCAGATAATGGTAGCATAATTAATTAGGTCACAAATAAATATTGATACTATCATGTACTATAAATATAATATCATATTATCATGATCTATTAAAAAAAAAAACTATGTCATACCACATAATTATTATATAAAGCAGACACGGTGAAATAAAAATAAAACCAGCCACGTGCGAGTCGGACTCGCGCACGAAGGGTCCCGGACCATTATCTATAAAAACGGCAAAAAATATCAAGTTTTTTGTATGGGAGCCCCCCTTAAATATTTATTTTATTCTGTTTTTTTGTATTTGTTGTTATAGCGACAACAGAAATACATCATCTGTGAAAATTTCGACTGTCTAACTATCACGGTTCATGAGATACAGCCTGGTGACACACGGACAGACAGAGACAGACAGCAGGGCCCCGTTTTACCCTTTGGGTACGGAACCCTAAAAATATATATATTGCCTCTGCTTTGCTTATTAAGATTAAATAATCTATTTTCATGGGGGATACATATAAAAAAAGAAGTAAAACTATGATTAATATATATTAGTAATATATATTTGTAGGTTAGGTTGTATGGTAATCAAAAAATTTGACGCGCCTATAACAATTATCTTGATAAATTTAATAATAACGACATAATGGCGCACAATTTTTAGCTCAAACACGCTTCACAAACACTTTACGGACAAGTCCAGGTAGTTATAAGTTTGCGGAGCTGCCTAGCAAAAATACGCGTCAGTCAAGCACTTGTCTAACTTAGCCTTAAAGTTTTACTCAACTGAATAGGCATTTTGTTTTCAGAAAATAGTAAAAAGTTCGTGTGCGTCTCTTCTAAAGCTCTAATTGTACGGAACACGAGAAAAATATGACAGTCCTCTCTCATACTGACTTTTCATTAAATTACTTTCCTAATGAATAAATGTATTACACCCGGGATTCCTTTCTTCAGTTTTTTCTTCCTTATTTTATTATAAACCGTTGAAAGTGTCTTATGCTCCGAGTTATTTTTTTATCAAGGGTGTAATAAATTTTATTTCAACGCCTTTTTTGGATTATTTTTAAATGCAAATGGGCTGTCCTAGCCGCTGTCATCCCTTTGTAATTCGTAAAATGAACTGGATGAAATCACAATGAAGGAATATTTAAGCTGTTGGTAAATAAATAAAAATATACTACACTGTTCTCAATGTTTGTTCTCCATAAGGTTGCGTTCTAATTGCTCAGAATTTCCGAAATTACACACAATAGAATTCTTGTTTTTTTATTACTGAATTTTTGTATATCATAAATTAAGCAGCTTTTGAAGATTCATTTCTCAGCTTTACTAACTGTTATTTTAATGCACAACATTTTCAAAGCTGCATAATTATAGTATATGATTTTAATGACAAATTATAGAGTTGTACAGTAAATGTAAGCCCCAAGATAATTAAATAAAAGCAGAATATCTCAAAACTTACGAAATTAATTATACAGCTAGTAGCTACTCCCACTGTTGACATAAAGGTGGCTAAAGATTTACGGTGCAAGAGGCGCTAAATAAATAAAGAATTTCTGAAGTCAATATAACCGTTAAAAGATAAATGTGAAATCAAAACGATTTTTAATAATTGCATCGCATAACTACCCGGAGACTCGATTCACGAAACAGTAAGATACTGATAATTATCGATAGAATCTTATTCTTTTTACCCTGCTTAGAGCAGCCCTCACATCATAAAAAAAAAAACATCTTCAAACTCTGTACTGTCTAAGTATACCTACCCTATATCATTTGATACTGCAGGATATTAACATCAAACACAGATATATACACGCCATCTTGATAACCCAGTCTTTACAACTAGGTACTGTTATTGTCGCACTAACGGCACGTGTCCATTGTTGCAGTGTCGACCGTGGACGTGGACGCGGTGCTGGGCCGCACGGCATCGCTGCCGTGTGACGTCACGCCGGACACTAATGAAGACAGGGTCTATATGGTGCTGTGGTTCAGGAAGAGTGGGGGGAAACCTATTTACAGGTAAGTGAGGTTTTAAGGATGATTAGAACTTTTATTTCTCTTTGATGTCTGTCTGTGTGCTTGTTAATGCATACGAGTCAATTCCAAACAAGAAGGCCAATTTCTGTTATTAAAAACGCTCATCTCAACGACAATCTATTTCAAAACTTGTAAAAAATGTAGGATAATCCTAATTATCCTAACTTTAAATGCGAAAGTGTTTGTTTGTTTGTTACGCTTTCACGTTAAAACGGCTGAACGGATTTGGATGAAATTTGACACCGAGACCTTGATCTGGAGAAGGACTTAGGCTACGTTTTATTGACATACCATGTGGGCTTAAGCCACGGGCGAGATAAGCATGCAAACATTCTTAAAAATACGGCCCTTTAGTTCTTTAGTCCTTATGCCCTTTGGTTTTTTTTTCCAGACAGATCATGGTTCCTGTTTTAAATCCAGTGGTGTTACATTACTTAGATTTGAGGGTAGAGGTTGGCTCTATTGGACCACTTATAAGCAGTATGTGGCAGTAACAGGCGTAAACCCAAAATCCGATATCCAACCAAAAAAAATTGGGCAGTATAAATGTCTAACTTATCATTTTTTTTTGGGCCGAAAATGTTTTATCAGGTCAAAATATGTAAGAAAGAAGAGGAAAGAAAGAAAATACGTTTATTTGCGGTAAACATGACGCAAAGAAAAAAGAAAACAAACACAAAGAAAAAATAAGAAAAGGTTGGGGGAAACATGCGTCACATCCACGCAAAACGGCTATCGCTCAGCATTATGCTGCGACCCTGTGCAAGACAGAGCACCAGCGCTGGTTTTCAGCGACAGCCGGCGCTGACTTAATGACGTCGACCGGTGCGGCACGGGTAAACTACTATTAGGACGCTGTACCAGTACAGCGCACTGTAATAAAAAATAAAATAAAAAATATATTATATTATTATCTAATAGAATACCTATACTATACATAAAAAAAGATAAAAATAAAAATAAATAAAAGAAATGGGCAAAATGAGAATATCCACCGTGTTACGTTTTTCGTTTTGCGTAGTGGCAACATTTCGAAGCGTCCTCTTTGACGTACACCCAACTTGCACGAAACAAATACGAAAATGGTGTAATTATTACAAAATGGCCAGTGATGTAATGTGTTATTGCAAAAGTTATGCATGTCAGTGATTTAAAATGCGTTTTTATGTGAATATGAAATGAGATGAGATGGACTCAATAAGAAAACAAAAACTTTGGAAACGAGGGTGACCAGCCAGCCAGGGAGGCATGCCAGCCAGGGAGGCATGCCAGTCAGGGAGGCATGCCAGCTTACAGCAATAACGTATTCGTCATTATGATTATATGTGGCCAGGTCTAATTTCACTTTCTTTTTTCGATTCAGGAATTCAGGAACACAGCGACAATAAATAAATCCTATTGAAAACCAATCTCCATTTAATATGAATCATCCCTATGCCATCAGTTTATAATGACTTTTACTTAGTTATAACAAGAACTTTAATTATACAACTCTAAAATTTGCCTCCTTACCTTTTTACGTAACTGTTTTATATGCTATATAATGAGAAGATAAGAAGTAAACATAAGTACGAGTATAACGGACATGTTGCGCGGCTAACTGATCCTAGATGGACCAAAAAAGTAACATTCTGGAACAGCCCACTAGGCAAGAGGGAGACCTATTACAAGATGAGAAGACGTTAACACAACAATAGCTGGTCCAAACTGGAGTCAAGTAGCGCAAGACAGAGTCAAATGGGCATCACTGGATGATTAGATAAATATGCATACCTAAAAAAAAAATATTTGTAGGTCGGTCATATCGGTAGAAATATAATAGTTTAGATAAACCATAACTATTACCTACATGCATGCGGAAATTTTGAAATGTAAAATTTACTGGAAATAAAAGGCTTTTTTATTTTATTTTATAACGTAAAGGACGCCAAGGGCAGCTCCGTCGCAGTAGATAGGGTGGCGAATTAACTTAAAAGCCCATGCATAACTTATTATCCCGGAAAAACTCGGAAGGAATCGAAATTTTAACTTTTAGCTTATTAAACTGAAACGACAGCGTCAGTTGGGAATATTCTGTAAATGTCTTAAAACTTGGGTAGTCTAAAGTATTATTAAATTCGAAGCTGCTTTTAAAATAATTATAATATCCAATAATATTTAAAATAATTATAATATATTTTTTCTCACAAATAGATAACCTCGTTACTTCTATGATTTAAAATATTCATCAATTGCTTGGTATTATATCGAATAATGACCATCATAGACAACTACCAATAGTAAAAAAATCTTATTATTTATAGTTTTACTAAACATAAGGAATACCTTAAAAATGACTCCTCATTTTGTTAGCAGAAATGACCACTTATTTTTTTAACTTAGCCAAAACTTATTTTTGTCGCTTAATCTAAGTGGCATACGTTGTCTTAGTTTTTAAACATTAGTGCATAAAAGTTTTAAAACATTAGTGTTCATGGTTTTTATATAAATTAAGAAAATATTAGTATGAAAATGCAACTTCTTTAAAATTCCCCATACAAAATGCTGATTTCATAGGTGGGTAATATTATTTATTATTATTGGTGAATCAGACCATAAAATTTCTAATTTGATGTTGCTTTCTAAAGGGCCTTCTGCCCATTGTCTCAGTGAGAAGATTATTCGAAAATCAATCATTAATAATGTAGGTACTTTTGTAGGCCTTACCTATAAAGGTATTTACTGCAATTTATCATCATCTGACTAGACTTTTCCCAACTATGTTGTTACCTCCACAAGCAGTTACTGGGTAACACGATACCCCTTGGTAAGACTGATTGTCGGCCTTTCAAGTATCCGAATACCCGGAATGACTGTCAAAGATCTACAAATAACAGCCGGGACCAACGGTGTCACGTGCTTTCCGAGGCACGGAAGGTGTCTCGGTATGCTATGGTTAGTCACCCGTCCGCAGGCTGACCTCGTTAACTTGACTTGGCTTGATTGATCATGCTTAAGCTTGAAGATCAACCCGTGCGGCTGGTATTATTAATAAGCCACGAGTCAAATAATGAAGTATTTACTGCAATTAAGTATATTGTTTAATCAATGAAGTATGAAAATTCCGATTAATTCAAACCATTTTAATACTGATAAACAAACATAATTACCTATTACAATCTCCAGTGTAAATAATGCAATCGGTATAATAAATTACAATACTTAATTAATGGATCACTGAAAAATTGATCATTGTGTGCAATGTTCTTAATACAATTATGAATGCTTTCATGTAAATGAATGATGCTCACCTTCCGCAAATGTTGCTTTATTTCAATAATAAACAAGCTTTTTCAAGCTAATAAACTGATAAAAGCTACGGAAAATACTGCTTTATATTTTCATCTAAGTGAAGCGTTCACAAAAATCAAAGAGGTACGGTGTCGTCATCTTTGGAGACCACTGCGTGATACTTTCATGGGTAAGACATAAAAGTATTTAAAAAAATTAGGTTAGAACCAGGTGTAACCTAAATCTTTTTAATACTTTTACCCAAGTTTACTAGTACGATTACTGCTCGACAGGACATGGTTAACTAGTCATCCAACAAACATTTTAAATATTCAATAGAAAAAAGATAATAGTTTATATTTGCGTACCTACATACAAATAGTTGTTTTGTGTAAATATTGCGTGTAAATAATGCTTCTAGGATTTTATGTCACAGGCAATGAATCAGTTATTTTAACATGGTTGTTGCATGTATTCATGCAAAACAGTTTGAACATCAGATTATTAAAAAACATGTGATCATCCAATACCTGTTAGATGTCTACATCACACCGATGACATGGATGTATTAACATCATCATAAGTCTATAGCAGTTCAGTAAAGTTCAAAGGACTCTGGACAAAGGCTTCCTAATTGCTAACCTCTAAGCTCGTTTCTCGACCAACCTCACTCGCTCACACTATCGGTATTAAGCAAGCGATTGCTTATTGAGGTTAAACTAATAATTACTTCCAAATTTCGCTGCCAAGAACTAGCTTTAGTTCAAATTATACTGAAATACAGTTATTGGCAGAGATTGGTACTAGCCCTCTAGTACCTATCTCTGCCTATACTTCTTATAGGAGCTAAGCTCCAAGAAGAAACATAATTGTAGTTGATAGGGGTTTTATATCGAACTATTTAGGTACATTCAGCTTATTTTCCCAATCAGCTAAAGTTTTCCACTGCCAAAATGGCAATTAACTGACATCTCACAATCGAACACTTATTGCAATGCAAAACATCGAAAATTAATAATTAATAACAATCAAGTTAATAAAAGCCAATCCAACTTAAGAAACAGACAGTCGCCGTAATTCCAGTTGGGCAGTGCCTTATAAAAACTTTGTGAATACGTGTTTAATTAATAGCATAAAGTCGGGCCTAATGAACCGTTCGCTACCTTAAACGGATGAGCGGAAGCCGAGCACGACCAATCCAATTAACGTTAGGAACACACCTACAACGTACAACGAAACACACTTAAGATGTCATGGCGCTCGTTAAGGAAATCACACTTGACGATGGAGGTCCGAGGACTTTCCATCAATGTCCTTATGCTGTGAGCTCTTGTCACTCATACGTAACCTGATTTGGATACACGTGGCTTAACTTGAACTTTGCTTTGCTATAATATGCTTCTCGTGTATGTTTTTTTTTTTCACATTTTGTCTTTAGATGGACTGTATTTTGTAGAGAAAAATCTGAATTAATTATTAGTTACTAGGTGTACACCTAGTAACTAATAAGTAATTCAGATTTGTGTCCTGTATCGCAGACGACGTCTGCGATACAGGATTAAAAGTAACCTATCCTTCTCCAGGTCATGATCTACAAATGTGCCAAATGTCATCCAAATCCGTTCAGCTGTTTTAGCGAGAAAGCGTTTCCAACAAAAAAAAACTAAAAAATAAACAAACTCACTTTCTCATTTATAAATTATTGTACTTATAAGTTATGATTTTGAGAACAAGACAGAGTAACGACAAAAAGCAACGCAATTTCCTGTTTCAGAAAACTCAAACAAGAACTCAAAGAAATATTTAAAGTAAACATCTATTTTAGTATTAATTAATTTTGCTCATCCTTTACACAAAACGGGAATAAAGTGCGTATTAAACTCTCAACAGCAAACATCTGCTTATGTAACCAAAACAGTTACGTAGATAAAATCCCCATTATATCCTTAAAATTGTTTATAATTACTATTTTATATCAGCAACCGGGCGAAACGAATACTTGGCAGAGATCATACCGTCATAAAATGCGTGCTGAAATTGTTAAATTTACCTGAGAACACCAGGGTGTGCGATCAACATCAAATCATCTCTCTAAAAGCTTCTTGCTTTATAAATTAGGATGGAGGTCGGTAGATTGAGAAAATGTAGCCTGTCCGGAAATTGAAAAACTTCACCGTGTTGGGCCGTTCTTTTATTCTAGAATTTGACAGTTTTTTTAAGGAAAATAAATTCAGTCGCGGACCATGTGGCAATTTACGCGCTTTCATTAGATTCGGAAGGGGACGTGATTGTATTAGAGCTGATTGTAACCTGGTTTTTGTATGACACGTTTGATGTCTGATTGGATATAATAAGCTATACTTACCGACTGTCATTCTGAATTTCGACAGATCATTATTTCGACAGCATTTCAATTTCGAAACACAATATTTCGACGACTCATTGACTAGCTGCCGCCCGCGGCTTTGCCCGCGTAGTATGTCGATAAAAAGTAGCCTATGTCCTTCCCCGGGCTTGCCATCTATCTCCTTGCCAAATTTTATCGAAATCTGTTCAGTGGTTTAGGCGTGAAAGTTAACATAGAGACACAGACAGACAGACTGAGTTACTTTCGAATTTATAATATTAGTATGGATCTATCGAAACAAGCTTTCTTATAAAATACTAGCCTCCGCCCGCGGCTTCGTCCGCGTGGTATGTCGATAAAAAGTACCCTATGTCCTTCCCCAGGATGCCATCTATCTCCTTGCCAAATTTTGTCGAAATCCGTTCAATGGTTTAGGCGTGAAAAGGTAACATACAGACAGATAGAGTTACTTTCGAATTTATAATATAAGTATGGATAAATCTATTTATTCATTGATGTTCATTGACATCTCGCCGTAAGTGATTATATGTCAAGAAACTTTAACTCACTTATGTTCCTTGAATAACATCAACCAATGAACAAAATTATAGCTACTGTATATGAGTGTATTTTATGTATTTTTTTGTAACATGCGTTTGTTTGTGCTGAATAAACAATTTTTCTTTCTTTATTTTTTTTCTATTTATATTAGGAAAGTAACTTGAGGGTCAACTAAAGTATTAATTTAAACATTTCAAAGTGTATACAGAACTTCCGAAATTATAAATATTTTTTGTTTCAGTTTTGACGTGCGTGGCCGGTCGTTCAACAAGGCGCTACAATGGTCGGACCCGGGCGCGTTCGGACCCCGAGCATACTTCGCAACAGTCGCCCGACCGGCAGCACTTACACTCAGCTCCGTACAGCTAGACGACGAAGGCGTCTACAGATGTAGAGTAGACTTCAAAAACTCACCAACAAGAAACTTCCAAATCAGACTCACTGTAATAGGTAAGTTAGTTGATAACATCTAAGCCACGTCCAGATAAAAAGAACCAAAGTTAAGCAAACAAAGCATAATGAAACCAAGCAAATAGAATTAGTGAAACAAAAATACTAGATCAAAGTAACTGTCTAGTTTCGGGTACAAGTTTTGAAAACCAAAATTAAATCAGTCTAGACCAAATTTGGGTTTTTGTAGTACACACAAAACCATCTTTTGGTTACCCTTTGCCTTCTAATTCTGGGTAAACCTTTAGTTTTGCTATTATTTCAAGCATTAAACTTGAATTTGTTCACAAAAGAGTTAATTTATAAAATGGTATTATGATCTGAGCAGTCATGTTAAGTGACGCGAGACTAGACGGTCTGGTTTTTGTAAAAATCAACTAAGTTTAAAATGAAAATTTTATGAGGCGACAACTGGGAATCAATTTAGTCATTACGATGAATCGCGGGAGCCGCGCGGTCGCCGAGTGATGACATCGCGTAGACATTTTAATTATCAACTGTCGACCCGGGATCGGCGAGGTTGCTCAGCTGCTTCGCTGATAAAAACGATGCCTGCCGACGATGACACAGATAAAATCTGCAGGAGACAGGTTAAATTTAAAAGGAAATTAGATTTGAATAGATCAAATTGTCTGAACGTTATCAGCCCGCCGTTCTGATCCCCTTTATTTGCTTATTAAAACCTGAGACGGAAAATGGTTCACTAAGTTATAAAATGAGTTATGAGCACATTGTATTCATTCTTTGGTGAATGCTGTTATAATTAATATTGCGCAGTGCCGTGTTTTCACAACGTTATTTACCACTTCCACAATCTGTATCGATGTGAATTATTGGCATTACATATGGTTCCCACATCAATATAATATTCACTATGGATTTTATTAATATATTAACCTTGCCGAGTATTGCGGCTGTTCCTCTATAATTACTCTAATAGGCTTATTCAACGGCAGCGTAACCGTATTCTTAAGAAATATTACCAGCGGAGAGCATAAAAATATAAACATGGCCTATAAAATGCCGAGCAAACTACCGTTGAGCTTTTCAAAGAAATTACCCTATTCAAGGCGACGAAAGACGTAGGCAAAGGAGATGAGGGAAGTAAATTTCTTTTGCGCAGAACAAAGCATTTAAAAGTAAGCCTACATCGCATATATGCAACTCCATTGAAATCCATTAGTCTCTCGCGCCGAGAGGTAATTTGCAAGGAGCCTTTTGTTAGCAAAGGGACTGTTCACACAAAGAACTCTCTTACTTACATAATCAGGCATATTCATAACATCATAAAATATCCAATTACCATTGAGGATGGAGGGTGTTCATTAATGGCGTCAAATAATAATCAAATCTGGCGCTCGCGAAATATCGTGAACGATCGCGCACTCAATTTTCATTCCCATATTGACATAATGATGAAGATTGTTAGATAGGGTATTAGTATAGAACCTCATTATATTTTATGGGTGTTTTTCGTAGTGCCTCCTCATCAGATGTTGATGTATGACAAGTCTGGCGCGGATGTGTCCGGCGTGGTGGGGCCTTTGGAGGAAGGAGCAGCATTGGTGCTGGTCTGTGAAGTTCGGGGTGGTAAGTAGACTTAGATTTCCTAATAGAATTTACCCTTTCTTATGTAAGATGAAGCTGACGCCAGTTTATTAACCAAAACCTGACTGACGACTTATCTAATTTTCATCTAAAACCATGAAGTATAATTCAGTTTTTTTAACACGGGTTTTATAATTTGCATACTAGGCTGAATCAGATCCTAGAATACCGGCTTTGTTTAAATACCTACCATATGCAGCCATAGAATGTGTCCTAAAAGCTCACTTTTATATAGTACCTACACCCAGGCTTTACACAAAACTGAACAGTGATATGAACTACATATTGACATTCTACAAACCTCGGTTCACCGCTCAAAACTTTAATATCGCAATAGGTATATAAGCGTAGAAATATATTTGTTAACATCTGCCCGTACCGTGTTTACACTTATTGGTTATTTCATCGACTGCTCTTTCAAATGTCGCCTCACGGAAAAATGTTCTACCTGCATGATTCGAGGTACTTCTGAAATTCTTAATATCTAAATGAATAGAAGTTTTTCTGAAATATTTCTTTTACTGTAAAATAAAGTAACTAAACCGTTATATATAATAATTTCCGAACCGTTATCTATACTAATTCAAACCGTTATTATATTATTATTTTAATTAAATTAAATTATTATTTTAATTAAATTAAATTATTATTTTAATTAAATTAAATTATTATTTTAATTAAATTATATTATTATTTTAATTAACCGTTATCAATACTAATTTCGTATGTCATTATAAGTATGAACTTACGTAGGAAAAATGAATCAACTAAATAATTTCAAATCGCGGGAAGAATCACGGATTAAAAAACTAGTTAATTCACTTCGCCGCTTAACTTAAAGCGTCGCAAAAATATTGAACAGTGGGGGAGCTCAATTTTTTTCTATTGCTTGATTTCTTTTATGGAAACATTGGAAGAGATATTCCATTCGAATGGGTTCATTGAAAAGTCCGCAGTATGGCCGCCTGG
Organism: Lithophane socia; assembly: GCA_947522985.1. NCBI lineage: Eukaryota > Metazoa > Arthropoda > Insecta > Lepidoptera > Noctuidae > Lithophane > Lithophane socia. The sequence goes on along the minus strand of OX383270.1, from coordinate 7,504,808 downwards.
CTTCGAGCCAGTGCTCGCAGCGGATTATCTTCAGCCGTGCGCCCACCAATTGTGATGATGCAGCGGGCCGGACAGGGGGAGTTTAGGCTTTGACCCTGTTATCACGCTCATACTTAATTATGTGACTGAAAAATGTGCGATTTTGTAACCAGTTGCTTAATGATGATTTGAATTGAAAAGTTTCCCGGAAATAAAAACTGACGTTCTTTTTTCAATTGGATTTTTGTATGAATGATTGAGGACGTCTTTCGGGATTACAGGTTAAACGTATTTTAACTTCTTGTTATGCAGTATAAAAACCGGCCAAGTGTGAGTCGGACTCGCGCATGAGGGGTTCCGTACATCGTATTTGTTGTATGGGAGCCCCCTTATATATTTATTTTATTCTGTATTTTAGTATTTGTTGTTACAGAGGCAACAGAAATACATCTACTTAAAAAAAAACATCTAGACAATTTCAACTGTCTAACTATCACGGTACATGAGATACAGCCTGGTGACAGATGAGAGACGGACAGACATACAGCAGAGTCTTAGTAGTAGGGTCCCATTTTACCCTTTGGGTACGGAACCCTAAAAACACGTGTTTACAAAACATGGCATTCAGGTGTAGCCAGCACTGCGATTAAAAATTATTCTGTAGCTCATGCTATCTTATGTATCTACACGCACTGGTGATTTAAAATAAGCGCTTGTTGCTATGCCGTACACTGAATAAAAACCTAGGCCGTATATAAAAATAATAAGCACGAAATATTCATGTCGTAGTAACTTTTTCAATACAATTTACTATGTGATTTTTATGAAACGTGTCAGTTTTTTCGTTAGTTAAAATAACAAAAAAACTCTAAAATAGTATAAACAGACTTTTTTTAACGTGGTTAGAAAGCTATACAGATTTGATCTAACTTTCTCGTAAAATGTATTTAGCTCCAGTTTCGTATACCAGGTCGCCCCGAGCCGACAGTGTCCTGGTGGATAGACGGGACACCAGCTTCCCAGTACATCGGTGTCAAGACGGACACCCACGTGATCGTCAACCGCCTGGAGTTGCAGCATTTGAAGAGAGAAGACTTGAACACCACATTTAAGTGCAGAGCATCGAATACGAACCTGGTACCACCGCAGGAGAAAGTCGTCAGGCTTGAGCTGAACTGTAAGATTTCAGTACCATATTTATTTTACCAATCAAAATCAAAATCAATCTGCCTAGCCTTTTCCCGACTATGTTGGGGTCGGCTTTCAGTGTAACCGAATGCAGCTGACACCAGTATTTTACATAGAGCGACTGCCAATCTGACTTCCACAACCCAGTAACTGGGTAATACGATACCCCTTGGTAAGACTGGTTGTCAGACTTTCGGGCTTCTGACGACCCGTAACCACTGTCAAAGATCCACGTGCTTTCCGAGGCACGGAGGAGTCTCGGTATGTAAAGATGGTCACCCATCCACCGACCAACCCCGGCAAGCGTAGCTCAACCTGATGGATCGACCCGGTGCGGCTGTTATTACTTAGCTATGAGCTCCTCACCATATTTATTTTACCCTCTGCGGTTTATACATAATTAGGAACTTTTAAAACCTCCACCATAAGTAGGCTTGTGTAGGAATAGCAGAAAGCCCATAGTTGCTCATGGGCCATGCCATAGTCGAATCCCGTAAGGGATGTGGAACGAAATTTGCTCGCGCCGATTATGTTAAATACCTAATTCAATGGAGGCTAAACTGGTGTGAATACACGCAACGTGTCTCCCTAATCATTATAGCAATCAACGCACAGGTGTCCCGCGTGGAATTCGCTTTAGTTAGACCAGCCCTTTAGTCTTAATTGAATCATAGGTAAGAACTCACTTTTCCAGTTATTCTTTGTTATAAGCTATACCCTTTTTTTTTGTGGGTGGGAAATCATCCAATCACTTCTCCCGCTCTGGGCGGGAGGGCGTGTCAGACTTTTACTGACTAAAACCCACCCGTGTTCCTTCAGTTGCCTGTTGCCAAGGTCCCGGTATCCCTTTTGGACTTTCCCGCATAAGCTTTTCCCTAAGGTTTTGTTGCAATTTATCGTGGCCATGAGCACCTCCCAATTTATGCCACGACATGAAAATACCATCACCTTTCAAATCATCCAAACGTTGCCGTCGTAGCTATCTTCGGATCACCATACTACCATAAATCGTACTAAAACTAGAATACGATTTAAACGTATGGGAAGGACATGACCAGTTCCTGCATTCGAATTCGGGAACTTGTGCAGGATTACAGTAAATACACTAAGATTTAAAAATAAAGATCTAATTTATGATGGATAAATTATTCGGAATAAAGCCAAGGTTAAAATATCTGCAAAAACAGTATTTTAATTGCTTCCGCTTTTCTTTTAGAGTGCGTTTCATCAATTAGTTCCTATGCCGTAATGTTGGTTCCACTGTTGTAGGAAAAACATTTGTACGTTACGGGGCCACCTAATAGGTCCATTGTTAAAGTGCCAACATTACGGCATAGGAACTGTAATGATGAAACGCACTCTATAAGTACTTCCCGATTTTGACGTTCCATTGTATCTATTACCATCCGGTAACCATAATAAGCTACACATAGTATAGGAAAAATAAACTAAGAACGAGTTATTTTCGATCAAGAGAATAAATGACATGGAATATAATTATAATGCATGTTTTGTTTATAATTAATTTGATTTATTTACACGCCTACAGGTTAGGTTTTTATTGATATTTGTGACGATCGAACACCATAATAGGTAATCACTGCGTATAAAGGACTGTTATTTCTTTGACAATGCATCTGACATTAGTGGCGGGACCAAAGGCACAACCAATCTTTTACATAAAACACCCAATTAATTGATTCGAGTCAAAGCATGAAAAATCGATTCACAAAAAAATTATTTTGTATTGATATTTTATTATACCCTTTTTAACTGTGTTTGTTTAATAATAACAAAATATAACATCACGCTTCCCCTGAAGGGAGAGGTGTACCTATACAACCTCATTTCGCTAGTTATGTTGTAAGTCCCGTGCAATAGGGAGCGAGCCTATTGCCATCAACCGAGCAAAAATCCGGACTCCACTTGCTACTGAGATATTCCAGATGGACAAACCCAATCACACTTTGCCTGACCCGGGAATCGCAGCCAGGACCTCATGCTCAGGTCCTGGGTGCGATTCCCGGGTACAGCGCTACAGCGCTTGTGACCACTATACCAACGAGGCAGTCAATTGATTTCAATTTTAGTGGAAAAAATCGAGTATCATTTATCGATCTCAGATCACCATTCACCATCCCTACTTGCACATCGGATCTTGACGTGACGTTGTGTTTACAGTTCGTTGTGTACTGTCAATTTTTGTGTTCTATTTCTAACGACTATTGCTATTCTTTACGAACTGATATCTTCAAAGCCTGATTACCATTGCTATATAAAAAGGATTCATCTGTTTTGCTCTACGATTCGATTAAATGGATATTATGATAAGGTGCATAAACTGTGGCATATTTCGTAAGGCGGGTCCAAAGCCGTATTATTTCAATGCCAGGATTACCCCTGCTAGCGAGACTTGCCCGGTGGTTGAATAATCAGGTATGTACTTAAACTACATTGGAACAATACTATTTAAAAACAAGACAGCAGGTATAAAGTCTGACACAGCGGTTCGATTGCGTGTGAGCCAGCAAAACTCAGCGTTTATTTGTGAAAAGGGTGGCAACGCATCAGCAAAAACCCTGGTGTTGTGGATGTCTATGGGCGGCGGTTATTGCCTTATTCCCGTTACAAAAAACGTTGCAATTCAAGTCGAAGTCTCATCTCAGCGACAATCAATGTCAAAAACTTGTCTTATACTCGATAACCACAATGCTTAGCGCCATCTCATATCGAAAAGCAGAGTTATTTAGTGAATACTTATCTTTATTTTTCTCAGTTTCCTGATCTTTTAGACTCGTGAAACTTTTTTGTCTGGAAACTGTAGAATACAACAATTGCAAAAATAAAACAATATTTGCTGCACATTGAATTCGACACTTATGCAGGCGCCCATAGTCCCACTGGTCATGTCATACTGGCATTACCTACTTCATATTCACAAGGGCGTATCTGTCTTCTAGCACCAACGTACAAAAAGCTACAAAAGGCAAATGACTAATTTCTTAGAGTATTTTGTGTGGGGGGGGGAGTTCTAGTAATTTCGTGTGGGGTTTTAGTGTGTCAATCATCTTTCCCTTTGTTTATTAAACTTGTTATACCTTAAATTACAAAGAAGCTTAACATATCTCTTCATGACCAACTCTGAGAATTAAGTAGCCTGTTTTGTTGTTTTAGATACTGTAGACATTTTAAATTCAATTAAAAACAGTTTTATTTTAAAAAAAACAGGAAGATAAATTAACCTAAGAAGACATTTACTGTAAAACTGCGTGCCATTCCACTAAAATATCTATACAAATATTTGAAAAGTTTATGCAACGTCCAGTTTTAAAGTAAACTATTTCTACGTTAGGATGTCAGTTACTGTTAACCCTGACATAAATTTAGGTACCTCTTTTTATTATGTTTTTGTTCTAGGAAACCAATGCAACAAATAAATCCACAGTGACTTGTAGTTTGCTGAATTTCCACTCAATCCGTACAAGCGAACGTGGTAGCGGAGATTGAAATATATGATAATACGTTACTTTTGTACACAATCGTTCCCTTTCTTTAGAACATTTTCTAAACAGCAATAAATCTTCGGTCCAGTGCAATTCAGTAGGTACCTGACAGGAGTTCCTTCCGAATTCCAGTTTTAGTGCTCAGTTTTATATTGCGTTAAAAAGCAAAAGGTGAATGCTCGGATGTTGAAATCCATATGCTCAAAAAAATCTAGTAAATGTGAAAGCAACAGACGACCGACATCGTATTTTCGCGAGCGAAAATATCGTCAAAAATCGAGCAAATCCGTACGCACTTAAATATTTCCCCTATTTATTTTTATTTCGAAATTGATATTTGCGAGATCTAAAAAACTATTTTATGACGTTGAAAATATATAAAGGTTTCTTTCATTGGTACACATGTAAGTACTTATGTTCTTCCGGCAAAGTAATTATTGCAATACATTTGATACCCACTAGAGATTTATTAAGCTGAAAATATTGTATTAATCCTTTCCACCCCAGACTAATTTAAATGAATAATATTTATCTTAGTCTAGACATACCTACGGTGCAGACTAATAATGCGGTGTGTTAAATAGATGATTCTTGGAACCTTTTTTAAACAGCTAAAAGGCTGGGCCTTTTTAAATAATGCAAATCACTACTTTAATTTATTAGATATACCAAGATTATTGCGAATATTTTTATATTTTTGGAAAGAGATATTTCATGAGCTCAAATTACAGTTTATTAATGAGCTCTATCACAGGAGGCAAATAATTATGTCGTCTGTCACTTTACGTAACAATTCTAAGATTAAAATGATATGATAAAACTTATCTAGGTGCCTTTTTAAAGGTGGCTAAGTAATAACAGCCGCACAATCCATCAGGTTAAGCTACGATTGCGGGGTTGGTCCGTCAATGGGTGACCATTTTTACATACCGAGACTCCTCCGTGCCTCGGAAAGCACGTTAACCCGTTCTTCTCTCTCGATCTTTGACAGTCGTTACGGTTCGTCAGAAACCCGAAAGTCTGACAACCAGTATCCAAGGGGTATCGTATAATCCAGTTACTGGGTTGTGGAGGTCAGATAGGCATTCGTTCGACTGCCGAGCGAATGCCTATCTGACCTCCAGAATAGCTGAATACCAGTATTTCAAATGCTGGTATTCAGCTGTTTTAACTAGGTTAGACGGGAAGCCGACAGCAAAATGGGAAAAGGCAGATTGCTTGATTGATTGCTGCTTTTTACAGTCTACTTGCTTGCTGGGTTGTCGTCCACTCGCCATTCTCCAAGTGAGACGTGTAATTTTATTTCTCGTGTTTCTTTCACCAGTGGTTCCACTATCGGTGTCGCTGCTGAACCGACCACCGCAGCTGCTGTCTGCTGCCGCAGCGACACTTCGATGCGTGTCTGAAGGCAGCCGGCCGCCTGCACACATAGCCTGGTACAAGGACAACAGAGTCTTCGATAGAAATATGGTAAGTTATTGACAATTATTTAACGATGTTTGGAAATGTACAGTTTGTGACCACTTTGTGTTTAGCTGTTTAGCGATGGAAAGTAATCAAAGACACAAATATTCAAAAAAAAATCTAAATAATGGCATCCGGCGTTATAATGCGAATATCCATAATATTATAATGATAGTTATGTATTGTTAGTAATATACTAAACACTAAACTAAACTGATGCTAAACTAGGGACCTTCATAATTTGAATCTACCGTCTAAACTGTTGCCAAAATATGGCAATTTCAAACGAAGACCCCATTAAATTGAATAACAGCTTGGCCAAGGTAAATAGTTTGCGACTTGTTAGCACACAATTCTATTTCTAACCGACTATATGCGCAGTGTCAATGCTCCGCTTAAAATAGTGTTGAGATCTAGCTAAGTGTCAGGTCAGTCTCAGTTTGCCTTTGTCAGTAGTTTAGGAAGCCTCTGCAAGACGCAAATGACATAAATACAGTCCCGGACTCCTTAATCGAACCACCGCGCGATTTTATGTTTAAAAGCATAAAACATCAAATTATTGATAAGTCATAGAAAAAGTTTTTATGCAGTATTGAAGCTGACATACTGGCCATCATTTCGGTATTACCATTGTTCCAAATTTAAATTCACGAATTTGAAAAAAGAGAAGAAAATCGTCTGGCTGCTCTTATTATAATCAACCAGCTTTGATTAGAGCATTCTATAAGTCAATAGTTATTTCGATATTTGTTTTTTTTTGCCTTTGAAGGGTATCGAAATTGTTATTGAGAGTGTATGTTTTAATCATCATCATCCACCTCGCCTTTTCTCATCTATGTTGGGGTCGGCTTCCCGTCTAACCGGATGCAGCTTAATGTATGTATGGCTGTATTTTATATGGGCGTCCCACGGATATGCCAAACGGAGGGAAAGTACCTTAAATATTATAGATGGAACATTTTACTGAAAGAAGACATTATTTGAATTTAAAAAACAATTTAAATTGCATTAATAGTTAATTAAATAATTACATGATGGAACCGGGAATCGAACCCGTTACATGAGAAAAATAATCATCCTGTAGCTTTATCATACCGATCAAAAGGCTTCATCATAAGGATTATTTTTTGCTAATTAACATAGTGTCACAAATAAAAGGAAGAACATGAATTTTAACATTTGATGTGAAATTTTGTTCAGAAAAATGAAAAGCTGACATTGCCGTAAGGACATATAACTGACATTATCTTATGTACCTATTACTAATAAATGTACCCACTTGAGAAGTACGCATAATTTTCCTATTTTAATAGTGCATGATAAAATGATAAAGAGATACGTAATTAGTAGCTACCTGGTTGTATGCAACGAATCGAGCCGTATCCTGAGCCGAAAGACGCGTATTTATAAATTGATTAATTTTGTATTAAAAATGTTAAAATTCATGGTCTTCCTTTTATTCGTGACAGTATGTTATTTAGCAAAAAATAATCCTTATGATTGTGATTATTTTTCTCATGTAACGGGTTCGATTCCCGGTTCACCCATGTAATTATTTAATTAACTATGAATGCTGTTTAAATTGTTTTTCAAATTCAAATGTCTTCTTTCAGTAAAATGTTCCATCTATAATATTCAAGGTACTTTCCCTCCATGTGGCATATCCGTGGGACGCCCTTTATAGCGACTGCCTTATATCTGACTTCCACAACTGGGTAACACGATACTCTTGTTAATACTGGTTTTCATACTCTTTCACACTTTTTGACACCAACCAATTTTTCTTACTTATTTATCGAAGGACTTAACAATAAAAGATATTAATTTTGAAAACTTTCTAAAATTCATTACCTCAACATTTCAATATGAGAAGCTAATGCAAAGGTTACTTATATGTATTAATTTGGTTCTATTCACACGCCCTTCGTATTTAGTCGAGTTGGTCAATCCGTTTGTCCGGAAGGAGCCGTCCTCCGGCCGGGCCGACCGTACGTGATCCTCTTTGTGTCCTGTGACCAGTCGTGGTCACACTGACTGGATTCAAGGAGCATTATCTTAATACGAATAGAAAAATAGAGGTTCTAAGCTATTTTGTAAAAACTAAAAAATAAGGTCATAATGTATTAAAACATAAAACACAAGTTCAGCTTAAATAAAGAGGTTGAACGAAACTAACAAATGAAATTGTTTATTCTGTAAATAGGATATTGGAATCGCTTTTACATGTCATATAAAAAAATTGTAGAAATAAGCTAGATGAGGTCGGCAACAATAATCTGCGCCATTTATTCCCAGTATTCTTTATTCAAAAAAATGTTTTAAAACGTTAATCTTTTAGCAGTTAATGTGGTAAAAATTAGCTTCCCACAAAATGTCCAGTTACTTGTAATTTGTTCAACGTCCAGTGGTCTTATTTGAGCGGAGCGCGGCAGGTAATCCCTCAATTAACTTCCATTCTGAAGCTAAGCACGCACTGTGGCTTTTAAATCGCTTGTCGCGTTTTATAGTCGTATTCGGTCATTGATGGACTTTGATTTAGCGCCCGACTAATTGCGCAGCGACCGTTCCAGCTTAAACAATAGCTTACAGAAATGCCACTGTTTCGAATAGTCCGTTTGTGACTTTTTATTGAGTTCAGCTGAAATATCGTGCACGTTGTATGCAAGCGTCTGATTTACAGGAATTTTATTTAGAAAGTCTCGACGAAGAATGAGTTTTCGTTCGTCGTTGAGAATCCAATAAAGTTTCATTAAAGTGCAATATTCGGATTAATTGCAGCTTCATTCGTCTCCCGTATCGGTATATGTTCGGGGTTTAATAACATCCGCATTGATTTCTTCATTCAAACAAGATGATGGTTTCGAATATTTTTGATTAACCCGAGAGTGCGGCGGGCTTAGGGCCCGAAAAAACGTACCACAACCGCACCACATCGCAGCGAGAAAATTTACGTGTGAATAGTGTCGCTGCAGTTTTTCGCAGCTTTGCTTTGTGGTAACTACAAAATTTCGATGTGGTTGCGTTGACGCTAGTAGTTGCGATGTGGTTACGTTGTGGCTAGTGTTTGCAGGCAGATCGACCCCGGCTGTGACAGAACCGTCGCGGTGACGTAACGTTGTGGTTACTAAACGGTTAATTTTGACGGCCAAATGTGGTCCGTGTGAATAGACTATTCATTTTCATACAAAGCGAATATTGCAAATTAAGAAGTATCCGAAACCTGTCAGTTGTATGACGTGTTCACATATTAATTTCACATAAACGAGAGACTATTTATCAGTAGGGAAAAAAAACAGACATTTGAGTAAAAAAAAATAAGAATTGCTTTTAGGTAATGATGGCCCCATCTTATTACAATTCCTGGCATAACTAAGCTAGAATGGGGTAGTCGTCAAAAGATTACAAAATACTTGAAGTGAAATTTAATTAATGTTAAAAAATGATATGATTTCCTGATTATATTTGCCGGTCGCATTTTTCTATGTGTCCAAAATAGCTAACTTTCGTTCCTCTCCGTAGGTGACAGATCACTCCAATGAGACGTGGTCTGTCAGCACTCTAGTGTTCAGCCCGAGCCCGGTGGACAACGGCGCAATGATCAAGTGTGTAGCCGCCAACCCTAGCCTACCCACCAAGTCCATTGACGACCAACTACAGCTCAATGTTGTATGTAAGTATTACATTTCTATTACAGTTGCTTTTCCACAGGGTTTCTACAGGTTGTCTCATTGCATGGACAGCGACTTTACGTTTTTAATGTTTTTATACTTAATACATAAAAAAGAAATACAAACAAAATGGCTACCGGGAACTGTCTGTGAAGAGTTTTCAAGGGGCAGGTCACTATGTGTGCAATTAAATACCTACAGTACGACACAACTTAGATGTAGCATCGGTAATATTTGTAAAACCGATCACAATCCGTACTGAGTGCGCCTTCAAAATCTCCAATCTGTATTACTGCTTAGGTGAAAATGATCTTTACCCAAACGCAGTAACTTCCTAAGTCAAATACATTCGTAAAATTGAAATTAATGAATGCAAATTTTCATATTTATGCTACATCTAAGTTGTGTGGTACTGTACCCATGTTTAACTGCTTCTGATTAGACTGAAAACTGACCTAATTTAATGAGAGAAGAATAGACTGGCTGCCACTTTAGTTACATTTGTCTTCATCAGTGAGGTCATAAAATATATGTTTTATGACCTCACTAATAACTAATGTAATTATATAAAGTAGGTATTTATGTATTGCTAATAAACACGCTATTTGCTTAACTACTAAAATATGTCGTGAACCATAACACTGAAAGCTTTATTAAATTGTATCGTAACAAACAATTTAATTTCATCAACTATAACAAGGTTTGAAAGCAAACTTTAGGTATTTAGCGTGTACTTAATTACAAAGTAGTTACTTGTGTTCAATATTGATTCAATTTCTCATAATCCTTTGGCCCGGTCTCAAGATAATTTAATAATACAGTTTCAAGAACTGCTCTTTGATAAAATTGTGATAAGTTTCCCATAAGACAGTCTGGTATGATCGCTAATTGCGAATATCTGCGCTCATTGGATTTTTAATTAATTATTCTGAGCAATTTGAGGAATTATGGGATTGATCATCATAATTCCTTTAATGTCAGGCAACTAAGGGCAAAAGATAAAATACATAAATTATTTTTACAAAATTATAAACTAATACTTAATAAACATTAGGCACTGTGTGTAATTGGAAATGCGAAAGTAGCTTTAATTAATAAAAGTTTCTTTCAATCATATTTTTGTGCTCATGTGGGATGTAAGTTTATTATGTAGGTACTTAAATATTACTTTATATATTTTACTTTTAAAGCCATCGCTACATTAATTAGTAATAACAATGTTGTATTCGATACCCAAGAACCATATTTTTTGCGTAGCAAATCCGTAGCGCTGCGTAGCAAACCCCTTACCGCTGCGTAGCAAACCCGTAGCGCTGCGTAGCAAATTCGTAGCGCTGCGTAGCAATAACGCAGCACTGCGTAGCAGAATTGGATCACTGCGTAGCAAGGTGAAACCATGCCTGAGACTCAACATTTCTTGTCAGATACGAGTGCATTTTATTTTTTTTGTTTGGTTTCCCAAACACAGTCACCAGTATACCACCAAACTATAGACTAACCAGAAAACAGCGTCAATAAATCTCAAAACTACCCAGAATGTACGTAATGTCTGCAATAATGTCACTTAATATTATAAATGTTGAATCCAGACAGTCCCCTAGTGTCGCTGACGCTCGGCAGCACGCTCAACCCGCACGACATCAAGGAAGGCGACGACGTGTACTTCGAGTGCAACGTGAAGGCAAACCCTAGGGAACATCGCATCTCCTGGTTCCATAACGTAAGTTATTAATTGTTGATATAATGTTAAACAGAACTGTGCTTTGGAGTGAATTGTAGCGGGTAATAGGAACCTAATGAGGAGACATTATAAGGACCTTGTATACCTCACCTTTTATCTTACAAAAAAAAATTCAACTTAGATTAACTAATGAATGACCTAAAAAGCTAACACATCCAGAGATATTGAAGGTTGTGGGAAGACCTTTTACTGCGCTCACCTTAGGGAGTATAGCATGTCTTGGTTCTATAACGTAAGTTATTAATAGTTGATACTGTGTTAAATAGTGCTGTGTTCTGGAGTGAAATGTAGCGAGTAATGTGAAAATAATAAGTAGAAATTGTAAGGATTTCGCATATACCTTGCCTGCTTATGATTTAAAGTCAGATAAATTAATTTATTAGTAAACTAGCTGTGGTTTCACCTGCGTAAGTCTCGATCCCGTGGGAATATCGGGATAAAAACTATCCTATGTGTTAATCCAGGTTATAAACTATCTGTTTGCCCATCGAAATCCATTCAGTCGTTTTTGCGTGATTGAGTAACAAACATCCAAACACACAAACTTTCACATTTATAATATTAGTAGGATTGACTTCCAACTTAGGTGGTATATTACAGAACTATCATTCTTTGACAGTTGCCTGAAATGGCTATAACACAGGAAATTGACGCGTAGGGTGACTATTTACCTAACAAGTACCTAATTTCTTACAAAATATCGAAACAATTTAGATTATACATAATCAGCCTATAATGTTCCCACTGTTGGGACACAGGCCTCCTCTCTGTGAGAAGGAGTAGGCGGTAATCCACCACGCGGGCCCGCGGGCGAGTTGGCAGATGTCACGTTTTCGAATTTTTGGTTCTAAGACATCCCTCACGATGTTTTCCTTCACCGTTTTGAGAGCAATGGTGATGAAATTATTTACACAAAGTGAAGCGCCTGCAAGGGTTCGAACCTACAACCTACAACTCGTAAGTCGCGGCCGTTACCACTGGGCCACCACTGCTCAATTACATTAAAACATATCAAAACAATGGCCAAAAAAGTCAAACATCCAGAGGTGTGGAAGGTAATGGAAACATTTTCTAACGGAAGAGAACAGCACCTATACCACGACGTAATAATGCCACCATTTTTCCGCTGTAAGTGAGAGACGGAGCTATACAAGGCCGCTAGCACCATTCTTTTTTCGCAGTGGACTAATGATGGCATTAATACGTCATAGTCAGCCCCCAGTTTTATTTTTAAAAAGGAATGTCCCCTGAAGTTTCTTTTTTGTGTTTTATGACTTATGCTATGTCCAAAAGCTAGTAGAATCATAACTTCAACCACTGGACTTACGAAGTCTAGTTCATTTTAAATTACAGTTTTAGTTGATTCAGCGCAATCTATTATAGTTTAACTTAGAAAAAACTATTGCGGTGTACCACTGAGAATCGTGTAATTATTTCTTTAGTATTGCTAAGCTATTAGGATTTGCTATAACATGCCGTTTGCTTACTCAGTTTATGGTCTTCGTCAGTGGTAGTTAAATGTGTGACTCGTAAATGGAATCTACCGCAAATTTTTATGGCGTTTTCTATTTATCGCTTGTTGTGATTATTATATATTGAAATAATATTTTATAATTATGTTGCTCGCCCCCTATTACATATGTTTTAAACATAACTGGCGAAATGAGGGTGTGGGTACTATAGTCACGCCTCTGCCTAACCTTTCGAGCAATACAGGCGTAATGATATATTTATTTTACTAAAATAAAAAGTAAATTGCTGTTGATTGTTCACGACAAGACCTCAAATTAAGAAGATCTAAATGGTGCAATGCGGAACAGTTTCCAACCATGCAATGAGTCGTGACTTTTATTCTCTGCACCAAATAAATATGTGATATATTTTTTTTAGGTTCTCCTAAACTTTATAGGTACCCTTTATTGGTAACCTTTATGGATCAGGCAATTCTAAATGCAAAATATTTAAACTCTCCTTATATTGAATATATTGTAAACGGAATACCGTTTACTATATCTTCTATCCACGCAGTTTCCAAAATCGGCTAAGTTAATAATATGGAGGACTAGCTGTGCCCCGAGGTTTTACCCGCGTAAGTCTCGATCCCGTGGGAATATCGGGATAAAAAGTATCCTATGTGTTAATCCAGGTATAGTGTTTGTCTCATCCAAATCCATTCTGTAGTTTTTACGTGAAAGAGTAACAAACATCCATCCATCCATACTTACAAACATTCGCGTTTATAATATTAGTACCTAGTAAAGTAGTATATTATGATGTGATCAAACCTGGCTCGTACCTACTGAAGAAAGTCAATATTTTCCTAAACGACATACACTGTAATTTAATAAACTGTTTATTACACAAGTGGGTTACCCTGCAGGACAGGCCAGTGAGTCAGAACATGACTTCGGGCATCATCGTGAGCACTCGGTCGCTCGTACTGCAAAAGGTGACGAGAAGAGAAGCTGGCAGCTACTCCTGTAAGGCGGCAAATGCGAGAGGCGAGACCTCAAGTAAAGTCGTGACCTTGAGGGTCCAATGTGAGTAAATAACTTTTGTAGTTTCTCAGTCATTTTAATATTAGTTATTTATGAACCGTCAACACAAGATGAATTTTGTACTGGTGTTGGCTTGTTATGTCTTCCCAGCTGTAAAACGACGAATACAATAAGTAGAAGTCTCCCCTAAACTCCCACAATAAATAGCTGTTGTCGTTTCGCGTCCAGCAGATTTTCATAACCACCATAAGGTCGTTGGAGGCATGAAAGCATTTACGATTTAACTTATTATTCATTATATTCAGTGCTATTATTCTGTATAATTTATTTGGGAACGAGAGAAATTGTAGTTAATATTGCGAACTTCACCAAGCGAGAATCTTCAACTTTATATTCTTTTTGTTACGTTTGAGCCGTGACTTTCGCCGACAAATACGAATTTACGCTCCCAGACACTCTTTGTACTTTTTGTTAAGCCTGAGGGCATGCGCCCCTTTAAGCTAGTAGGGTATAAGGAAACATCCCTTAATTTTCTTTTTATGTCAAACTTTTGGAGCTTTTTTCCGGTTTTAATACATTTTAACAACAAATCGGAAGCAAAGGCTTTGACTTGCTGTTAAAATTAAATTAATGTTTATATTTCTTACCCGTTTGTTTGCATACAACATTAACTCTTAATTAGCTATTAGAGCTTTACTCTTACTAAGCAACATTCTTTCCCGTCAGACGTTTAATGCTATTTACATTTTAATTTCACCCGCAACAAACAGTGCTCACCGCGAGGGAAGGTAGCGACATCAAATTATAACGGGTACACACTAGACACTTCATTTGCATATCCCTAATCCCCAGTAATATACATCGGACACACAGGCATCCCATAAAATGTCACCGAGCACAGTATGAATTACTGGCCTATAAATACCGACGTGTCTGCGAATAGTATTCAAATGATTGCGGTCGGGATCGACGTACCAACTTCCTTCCGTGGCCGACCGGCCGCATAGTAATTGGCACGAGGGAAGGCGGCTCCGGCGGTAAATCATCAAAATTATTGTCTAATATTACTACGATTCTCACCGTACCTCCTCAATCTGCTGTTTCGTGGCTTCACTTTAATTCGCAGCTTTGTAAATTTTATTCAAATCCTGAGCATATAATTAATTTCACTTCTGTATGTGGCTGGCTGTTTAGTGCTCAGTTGTGATAAAATTATTTTCTTGAAACTATAGAATTGTTATCTATTCGCAGAAATGATTTATTGAATAATGAAATCTCGTTACTAGGTCTACGTCTTACCATGAAAAAGGTAAATTCAAGTTAAAAGAGTAAAAGGACAGTTTGGTTCATTACCTATTTTTATGGTTGAGTACCTACTTATTTGATTTACTTTCGAATCCGAAATATTAATGGATATTTTGACTTGTTTCACGAATCAGCGAGGACGATTAATAAAATTTCGTTTTGTGGAGGAATTCAAATCAATTTTACTAATTACCAAAGTTAAATAAATTTTAAATAACAAAAACCTTGTTCCGAATTTTAGGGTTTCGCCGTATTCGTATTCAATAACGGAAGCTGAAATCATTTTTACATTTTGAGATTAAATTTTGTAAAGAGCAGCAGCGTATGGATTTGGAAGCGGTTTAGCTAATGTAATTAATTCAAAACTTTGCAAACGGATCCATCGTACTGGGAAAACACACGATCCCATTATAATTAGAGAGTATATGTTGATTATACATGGTCGTACGTAAATCAACAACAACGTCCGCAGCGTGATTTATTACACAATTCTATATTGGCGCATCGAGGTGCTTCCTTCCGAGCCCCACTGGCCGACACTTAATTGCCGACGTGAGAGGGAAGACGAAATAATTCGTAACTGCCGAAATAATTGTTCACTTGATTTATATTTATCGCTTTATGACAGGAAAACTGGTCGTTGGAGTTTTTAAATTTATGGATATTTTATGCTTGTTATTTAGAAGGCCGTTGTGGGGTAGCGAAGTTAACGATGTACCGGGTATTTGCCTAGTATGCAAATGTTTCCAAATTGTAGTATACCCATCACGTCCGGCCTGGGCCTTTTCCAGTCGACAATATTTTGTTGGCGAATATTCGACCGATGTTCTTTTTATCGTTATTCCGATCTTTAAATATATGCCTACAACGAAATAAGGAGGAGACACACATGAAGGTTTGTTTCATCAGAGAGATACTGTTACAAGAGACGCAGACTAGACTAACAATGTCTTACCTAATGTTATCATTGCGAGTAAATAAAAAATGTTTGGCAATATTTTGTCAGCGACTTCTTGTTTTCATTATGAGAGCTTTTGTACCTTCTTGCCAGATCACTGCCCTCGGATGTGGATGTCAAAGACCTCTTAATATTATTATATCGATTATCGGAGGAAGGATGATATTCCTTGACACGTAGTAGAGGAGTGCCAGTCAGTAGGTGCCTGATATAAGTAACTGCCTTTATTCGGGCAAAGATCTACATAGCATTATGTGCATCACCAGTAACATTATGTGTATTTAAAAGGTTATAGTAAATTAATGGAACGTTAGATTTATATTTCGTATTAACAGTGTACTATTCTTATTCCTATGATCATATTTTTGATGTTTTGTTTTGAGTTACAATGTAGTGCGTGGTTGCTACGCCGTAGCCGACAGCCCCTATTACGCTAACAAATGATGTACCCAACCAAACTACATGAGTTATTTTCTTTCCACAATTAATTTTATAAGATAACTTGGATCTATATAAACATAAAAGTTTTACACAAAAATATTCACCATACAGATGCACCAGTATGTGGTGAGACATCGCCTCAAGTGGTAGGCGCGGCGCTAGACGAGGCGTTGCGCGTGCGCTGCTCAGTGCACGCCGACCCCGCTGACGTCACCTTCCTGTGGCAGTTCAACAACAGCGGCGAGAGCTTCAATGTGTCACCTGCTAGATACGGTTCGTATAACATCGTTGTAATATTATCATGTTATTGTATGCAACTGCAGATAGGTAGATACTGTTTTTTTTGGACGGAAGGAACTATCGAAATACACTGATACACTTCTTTTGGCTTGGCTTAATCGCACAGTTAAAAGTAAATGTATGTACTTACATTACGTACTTTAGTCTAAGTTATATTTAAGTTCCTGAATTTCCTGATGGCCTAGTGAAGGCCGCGGGAATCCGTTGGATGCGAGAAGCACAGAACCGCTCGAAGTGGCGGAGCTTGGGGGAGGCCTATGTCCAGCAGCGGACGACTTTCAGCTGAAATGCTGATGATGATATTTAATTTCAGATTTCATTTGATTATATTAATGTGTTGTGCTTTTTAACTTTCTGGGCGGATCATCACAATCAGCATTTATGTAAATAAAATTGTTTGTTTATTATTTGAATATTGATATGAAAATGTTATCACTAAAACTATAGGAAATCAAAAAACTACTACTACTACTATCATAAAGCAAATAATCAAAAAAAAAGCAAGATCTTATTTCAAATTATCTCTTTTTCTCAAATCTTACATAGAAACAAGTCAAGAAAGCAGAACTTAGATTGTCCGTGTAGTCTTTAAAAGAAATTCCATTTACGTAGCGCGGTTCGTTACATATTCAGGGCGGTGGTACGAACATGAGGTGCTGATTGAACTGTCTCGAGTACTTGCTGCAAACACTCGACTAGCTCGGGACAGTTGGACCACTCCCCTGTGTGTAAATGAACCTAATTACTTATGAATGCTAAGTTGTGGATGTTCTTTTTGATGTTGTCTCTTTGGGACGGGGTGTTCGTAGTTCAAAGTTTAAGTGGTGATTTGATTTAGATAATAGAGATATTTTTTGTTGTTGAAACTGTTGACTGTTAACTGGGTTTAAATGTGTTTTTTTTACCTAACACAATTAAAGCACAAAAAGCAATGGAATTCTGTCATAAGACGGGTTGATAACTTTCCACTTACTATTTTATTATTTCTCAAGGTCCATGTCTTGGGTATCATATTAGAACCTGTTTTGAATGTAATATCATTATCATCTGCCTAGCCTTTTCCCAACTATGTAAGGGTCGGCTTCTAGTCTAACTGGATACAGCTGAATACCAGTATTTTACATTTTTTAATGTAATATCATTGACTATATTCTTATTTTTCTACTCAGGTACAGTAAACGGCAGTATAAGCGAGCTTCGCTACACGCCCGCGAGTGAGCGCGACTACGGTGCATTGACCTGTCGCGGTACCAACACCGTGGGCAGACAGGCGCAACCCTGTGTCTTCCAAATCGTGCCTGCTGGTGAGTACCTTCTTAGAAGATTTGATGACGATTTTCATGCCTAGGAACACTCAAATATTTGCGTGTTATTATTTATGTACACACAGTAAAATACATAAAGATACGACATAATTAAAATATGAGTAGAAAGGTACAAAGGTTAGTTATCTATTAAAACTGATCGATTTGACAAAACATTCAAATAACGCTACAATATGCAGATTTTCAGAGAGAACAAGAAACTTTTATGTCTCAGATCGACCATACTAAGATACTACAAAGATAAAATTCTGAATTTAGGTGCAAGAATACAACCTCTTTACCGTCCAAAAAGCTGTGCAAGCTTTCTGTCAACAAACGTTTCGTTTTATTCAGACAACTTTTTTAACTTCCATTAGTCTTTTTAAAGAATTTAAGTACAGCCACGACTATGAGCTTCGAAATCGCATCGCATATTTGAACTAAATGGACCATCGTTAGTAACTGTCAACAATGCCTTTAGTATCTTGTAAAGTCTCCAACATTTTAATGTCTAAATTATGCGCGACTCTAGATCTGAACTAGTAAAGAACAATTCCAAGCAAATATTCCAATTTGCTCTCAAAGAAGAAAGTCAAACATAGTCAATGAGACGAGTAACGTCGGGCCAAGTTTCCGAACTATTTTTGTCTAGAGACGAAATTATCTTTAGCTTAGATCCCCAACTAGTTTGTTCCCCGTAGTCAGGCCCCGTTCCCAATTGACGAAGTTGGACGAATAATATTTATAACATTTTGATAGATTTGTAGACGGAGTTGGAATGGCTAATATTTGGCAATTAACGAACATTTCAATGTTGACTTTGAGTTGGAGTTGAGTTGTACTGCTTGAATGACGGTAAAGAAATTTTGTATGCAAGCAGTGGGAGTAGTACTGATAACTGGATGCTTTTAAAATTCATTTGATTTAGATTACAACTTTATTGAAACTGTTTCTTACAACTACAAAGGGGACTATTATTACTCGGTCCAAAAACAGAAGAAATCTTGAAAAAGTACTATAAAATGTGTGTAGTCCACCTTCTCATAGGCTGACCAAGACGTCAGGGTACAATGATTGCGGGAAAGTCCAAAAGGGATACCGGGACCTTAGCAATAGGCAACTGAAGAAACACCGGTGGATTTTAGTCGGTAAAAGTCTGACACGCCCATCATCCAATGACTTCTCCCGCTCCGCCCAGAGCGGGAGAAGTCATTTGAGGATATCCAACCCTCAAAAAAAAAAAAACGGTACAATGATGTCTAGGTTTGCCGTCCACTCCTTAAATGTCTCTGCCCGTCATGTTAGTTCACAAAATGCAGATGCATGACGTCACAAACTTGTCTATTTTCATAGCTCGTCCATCACCTCCACGAAACTGCACGGTATCTTCAGGCAATGGCTCCAACTGGATCGAAGACTCAAGCCGGGAAGACTTTGGTGAACCTCTGGTGGTGCGCTGTGTCACCGGGTACGATGGAGGTCTGCCTCAGTTGGTGGTGTTGGAAGCACTGGACTCTAATAGTGGGAAGATAAGGTTCAATGTTACTGCTAATGAGACTGGTAAGGAAAAAAAATATCCTAACTAATATTATAAATGCGAAAGTAATTCTGTCTGTCTATATGTCTGTCTGTCACGCTGTCACGCCAAAACTGCTAAACCGATTTAAATGAAATTTGGTACACAGATAGATAGTCTAGAGCCTGAGAAAGGACGTAGGCTACTTTTTATCGACATACCACTCGGGCGAAGCCGCGGGCGGAAGCTAGTAATTAAATAAATAAAGAAAGCAGGGGAAATAGTGGTGGCCCCGAAAAAAGAGGTGTGACAGCGGTCCAGCGATTAAAAAAAACATAGCCTCTAATCTAAGTACTAAGTATAGATCTTATCTAGTCCATAATATCATCCCACATAAAACCACTAAATAAAATCCTATTAAACACAATTGACAATCATTATTTACCCAGTTTAACTACTACCCGCAGTTACAATCTTCCAGACAATTAACCGCCCCCATTATATTGCAATCCTAGACGGTGTTGCTATATTCCTTGTGCCGGCCGGCGTGCTATGGTCGAGTGGCAGTGCGCTCAGATTAACGGTGCATTCGAGAAATGATAAAGGAGCTTCGGATCGCATCATGCTGCACGCACTCGCTTATCAGGATCCTGAAAGGAGAACAGGTATGTGGGAAATTAATAACTGACGACTTTTTAGGGTTCCGCACCCAAAGGGTAAAACGGGACCCCCTATTACTAAGGCTCCGCTGTCCATCCGTCTGTCACCAGGCTGTATCTCATGAACCGTGATAGTTAGACAGTTGACATTTTCACAGATGATGTATTTCTGTTGCCGCTAAAACAAAAAATACAAAAAACAGAATAAAATATATATTTAAGGGGGCTCCCATACAACGAACGTGAGTTTTTTGTAAAAAATGCCCGTTTATTTTAACACAGGCTTAAATTCACAAAATGTAAGCATATAAAACAAGGACGCTTTACTTTGTATTAAAATTCACAGAATTTAACGATAATTAATTTGGAAATATCTCCAACCCTTTTTGATGGCCAACAAACTAATTTCATAGCGTATTACGGCCAGCGCAATTTGCCATTGATAGGAAGACAATAAGCAAGCAATCTGCTAGATAGCTAGGCGTAAATTTGAACCTGCTTAATAGCGTTATATAAATATTCCATCTCGCTCACACACCCATGTTCAATGCTGCCAGAGTGAGAGAGAAGAGTGTAATTACGCTAATTCACCGTCTGACATCCAATATCGTAATATTCTGTACTAATAATAAGGTAACGGGCGTCTGTTGTGGTTAATTTTCAAAATATGTACCTTTTGATATATATTTTGTTAGTAGTACGTACAGTTATAGTACATAACTGTACGTAAGCTCAAATATTTTATAATCGAACTATCGGTAATGGTTTATCGATAATGATGTTACTTAGAACTGGAAGCGTGAGGGAAATTCTAAAGCCGATTGTGGCGCATTATCTTTCTGTTTTCCTTTGTGCAGATTTACCGAATGTCTCCATTTTATAGAACGATCGATCTTCTGATTTTAAGGTTATTTTCGTTAGATTAATTATTGTACTACAGCCTAAGTTTACACTTGTAGAAAAATCGTTATAATTACGGTTTCATTACAATATGGCCTCCAAAGTCTATAATTTAAAGCTAATCAGTGGCCTACTGGCCAACAGAACCATATCATCTGCTCATAGTCTAAAAGACTGATAGCATGATAAAACCGAGAACAGTCGCCTACTGATTTTTCGGATTCAAAGACACTATATTCTTTGCGCGGACCTAGTTATCAAGTGGTTATTTAGAAAAAAAAACAACGTAATCAGATTTTTTTTAAGTGAAAATAATAAGTTTTAAGTTTGTGGTACTGGTAGGTATACAATAATGTAATTAGTTTAGAGATTGTACTATCTATCAAAATTAGTAAGAATTTAAAACAGTCCGACAAAATTGATAGGTGCTAAGTACCTACTAATGAAGTCATAAATGAAGAATTGCCAATTAATTCAACAACATATATATTTTTTTTAATTAAAATTTCAGGTAATAACCCATATTAGAAAACGTCAAACCATTGAACAATAATATAAAAAATTGATATTAATCATTTACTCTCATAAAATGATTTGTGTAGTTCAAATGTACTTAAGAACTGCTTTGGCACTATTGTACTAAAACTTTAACAGTGTACGACTGTACTTCTTTTATTCTTTCTATATTTTGTATCGTATAGTCGACCTACCTATTACCATAAGGTTGAATGTCACATGCACGTCATAAAACGAGAAGGTTGAATTGTCTGTGTGAATGTTAGGTCGTTTCAACCTTGGAGAAGTTACAAGTCGTTTGTTCGTTAGTTTTCGGGTAACCACTGAATTTCAGCGCTGTGCTGTGGGTCCCCCATAGCTCAGCATCATGCTGAGTGGAAGCCTTGTTGTCACAGTTACGACGTGCACCATTATAAGGATCTTTGGGAAACATGTTTAAATACGAATCGAAACTAAATTCCTTAACGAACTTTGACTCAATAATACAGGACGCACAAGACGATCTCATTATCTTGGAAAGATGGTTTCTAAATAACTTGTTAACTATCAATACATCTAAAACCAACTATATTATAAAGATAAAGATAAAGATAAAGATAAATTTATTTGTTCAAACATATATTATATATATTTTATTATTTTATTATTATTATTATTTTATTGTTTATATTTGCAGCTAAAAACAAAAAAATCTCAGATCACAAACCTCTTAGTATTAATGGAGTCAATTTAAATAAAGTTATTAAAGAGAAATATCTCGGACTTATTCTGGATAATCAATTTACATGGAAACCACATATCGATAAAACCTGCTCTAAAATATTAAGCCAAACGGGAGCGTTACGTCGAATTGTGAGATGCTTTCCTCTTAAGGTCCGCCACACTATTTACAATTCACTGGTGAAACCGCACATTGAATATCTTATAGAACTGTGGGGTTCAGCACCTAAAACTAACCTAGAAAAGCTACAAAGAGCGCAAAACAGAATTATAAAAGTCCTATTTCACTACCACTATCTTACCCCAACACACAAAATTTACAAAGAAACCAAGCTATTTAACATTTCTGATATATATTTATATAACACATGTATTTTAGTTCGTAAAATACTTTCCAAAGACTTACACACACAAATCACATTCACAAAAAACATACATGTACAAAAACGTATTCTGAGGAGCGCCCAAGATTTACATATACCTAGTGCTAGAACTAACTATGGAAAAAAAACAATAATACATGAGGGAGCAAAACTTTATAACTCACTACCAAAAGATATAAAAAATACACAATCGTTATTACTATTTAAAAAACTACTAAAATGCCACATCTTAAAAGGTCATAAATAAAAATAATAATCAGTACATATTTTATTTGCCTCTAGTGTGAACGAGTCCTTAGATTTCAAATATAAAAACAAAGCTACCGAGTCACCGCACGCCGACCGCGTCAATGCGTCCCACGGGCGGTAGACAATACAAAATTTTAACAAATTACCTTCTAATTTTAATTTTTCGTAATTTTAGCACTATACTCGTAAGCTCCTACTACTACTGGACAACAAAAATGTATAAATTAAGTAATGTTTTAGTATTTATTTCTGTTCAAGTGATTTGTAATCTTTAGAAATAAATGAATTCAAACCGTAACTTTACGTACATTAACCGTAGCTTTAAGAGATAACGAAATGAATTCTGTTGCCTACACTTTAATATGATTATAGATCTATTTTGTTTTGTTTATTCCAATTATCTTACTTGTCTTTTTATGTACACGTATTTCTGTGACAAATAAACCAATTTTTCTTTCTTTTAATTCACTGGCGATTTTTTCCAAAGTTGTACTTAAACCAATTACAAGGTTTACTATACAGAGGTATTTGTTGCTTCTATTTTTTAATATTTATACCGCGTACCAATTCGAGACAAAAAAAAACACATTTACCACTGACTGTGCTTTTTAAATACAGTTCATTATTATAAGGCTCCGCTAAAAAACACTGCGGATGTATTTTACGTAACATACGTGCATAATGATGCAGTCGCTTAGAACACGCTTTAAAAATAGAAGCTGAAGGCATTCGTCACTGAAAAAATAAGCACGTACAGTACGACATAACTTAGATGTCTACATCAACTTAGATGTAGCATAACTATCATTTATGCTACATCTAAGTTGTGTCGTACTATATTACTTTTTCATGTGCAAGATGGTGGCAGCAGTCTGATGGCCGGAGTCTCCAAAGCTGCGTTCTGGTCAATCATCTTCACTGTCATAATCTGCGGTTGCGCGGCCATTTTCACCGGATTCTTCCTTCGCAGAAAGAGGTAAGAACATTCGCAATAAAGTCAAGTATTCGTACTATGTCACAATTCCATTAACTTTACTGAAACTCCTTTTCTTATTTTAATGATTACGTTAATACTTAACGTGTAATTTTACGTTTATTTTTAACGGCTTGGTTCATGAAATCCAACACCACGATTTTAATTTGTAATGTGCGCACACCTACGAGGTACGTAGTGAAACTGAAAAGTAACTTTTTATTTAAACGTAGAACGGCTTTTACATTAATAATTATGATATTGTGAGATTTCATTTTACATTAAATAAATGTGTTTTAATAGTAATTGGATAGAAATCTTTTAATAAATAATATCAATAACTATAGGACCGCCCTGTTGATCTTGTGGTCGCAAGCGCCGTCAGCAGTAGCTGAGCATGAGGTCCTGGGTTTAATTCCTAGATCGGCCGTGGGTTTTTCTGTCGGTAATTTATCAGTAGCGTCTGGATTTTGTGTCCGGTTGATGGCAATAAACTCGCACGCAAACATGGGACCTAAACATGAAGGGCAAAATGTGGGTGTACTATAGGTAGGTACACCTCTGCCTAATCCTGCGGGGAAAACAGGCGTGATGTTATGTTATGTCTGAATATCGAGAATATTGTGAAATCAGTCAAATACTCAAGTGAATTTGTCAAAATGTATTGCTCCCTTCGTCACACTCATACCTACATTTCCCTAGTTTCGGCACGTCATTAAACTTTCCAACTTGTGTCGCAAGTTCCACATGTCCTTGCAATCTGAATAATGTCAACATACATGTTTGCTCACGTTTCGAGTCGCGAACATAGCTGCAACACTATAGTCACTGCAACTTGACAAAAGTCTAACTCTAACTATTGTAGGTACTCGTAGGTACGCTTCACGCTTCGCGCGTGCTTCGGTTTCACGCTTTTTTATATGTTTGACTTATTTTTTGGGTGTCCGTGCATCAAAATATTGTTGTGGTAGATACACTAGTAGCATTAAATCACGATAACCACACGGTGCTTGTAACTACGTAAGTTCAATGCGGTGGTAGATTGTATATTAAGGCTCACTTGCACCATATCGTTATTTATTTAATAATTTAAGCACACAAATGTACAGAGGCGGACATAATGCCATAGGCATTTTTTACCAGTCAACCTTAATTGTCTTTAATTGAAAACATAATATGACCGTCATCTTAAACAGTTATTAGAAACTAGCTTCCACCCGCGGC
This sequence comes from Lithophane socia, assembly GCA_947522985.1. Taxonomy (NCBI): domain Eukaryota; kingdom Metazoa; phylum Arthropoda; class Insecta; order Lepidoptera; family Noctuidae; genus Lithophane; species Lithophane socia. The sequence goes on along the minus strand of OX383270.1, from coordinate 7,479,319 downwards.
TTCGCCTTCGTGGTATATCGGTAAAATTTAGAAGCCTATGTCCTTCTCCAGATTAAGGTCTACTCCTGTGCCAAATTTCATCCAAATCCGTTCTGCCGTTTTAGCGTGAGTGTTACAAACGAACAAAAAAACTCATTTTTCGCATTTTTATTATTAGTTAGGATAGAACGATATTTTCGGGTCTAAAAATATAATCAAAAAGTAAAAAATTGAAAAGCACCAAAATTTATATCTTTTTCAGTGGGTTCAACTTTGTGTTTTATGAAAGTTATAGGTGTAGAGGACAGAACTGCCCACCAAATGTGTTTATACGGCGTTTTCAAACAACCCGAAGCTATGAACTCTTTTGCAAAATATTTCTGAACAACATGATAATAAATGTACAAGAAATGATATGCCCCAACAAGCATTTATTCATTGCCAAAAAAGAAGTACCTACCTGGTTACAAGTCAATGTAATTCAATCAAAATCGTGCGCTGTAAGTACGTATTTCACTTAACTGACATGCACTGGATCGTCAACGGCTCAATTTAACATTTGAGGCAGGATTAAATCAAAGGGAATCAATTTCGATTACCATTAAAATTGTATGAGTACAGTCTACGGTAGTGACGTCAAAGTTATAGCATGGTACGTCACCGTTACGAGGGTCCTTTTGTAACATTTGGAATGGAATTTTCGAGCGTATAGGGAAAATACAAAGAGAGAAAGTAAAAATATGGATTTCACTTATATATAAATTAAAGACGAAAAACAATGGTCGTTACACTCAAAGAAATTATATAGAAGCGACAAGAAAAACGTGTGCTGCCACACGTCTTTAATATAATATATTATTATAAGGCATGTTGCACAAAAAAAAATACTTGACGAAAATATTAATTATTACAGACTATTGAAATTAATTACATTCATCTATAATAATTCATAATATCAAAATTAAGGTTCACATTGTATTGAACAGGGAAATATATATTAAAACAAAGAGTAAATTACAGAAGTTTTTATTACATTAATGTAATAAAAACAAAGAAAAAAATTCAGAAAATTTGTTTAATCTGCATAAACAAGACGCACATTACAAAAAAAAAACACGTGAAATACATAGTGTCCATTGCTGGGCTTCTTGCTTGCTTGCGCAGTTTGAGCTAAGTTATAAGTATAATAATTATGACGATAATATATAATTACTACGCTAAAGTCCATATTTATATGAAATAGATTCTATGTATGATGCCATACGATACCGCCAAGAAATGAGATAGGTTTTTTAAATACATCATTATAATGTTATGTTATTATTCTTTCACTGAGTATCATGATACAATTTTAGTTAAACCTAAACCCTATTCTTTTAGGCGGGCAAACTCGCGTGCCTCCCTCAGCTCATATTTAAATGGGAAAATCTGACAAAACCTGAAAATCTGCTCTTCAAACGTTCAAATTCAATGCAAAACTTTAAGCTACAATTTCCTTAAGTCTCTCGCCATTTCCTAGCTTTAACTTAAATATTTTGTACCAGGAGTAATCCGCCGACAAAGCAGCAGTCGTCGGAACTCCAGCTCAACGCGGGCGACGGCCAGTACGTCGTGGCGTACACGCTTAAGCCACCCAAGCAAGCGCAACCGGACATATTGAATCCACCGCCAGGTAAGTCCCACAGATTCCAGTCTAGATTGATTCTTTTATGAAAGATTGTTTTATGAAATCACCATCAATCATGTAAAAGGTCTAACTTTTGTGGAATATAGTAAGGTCTGCGGCTTTATTATGATTTCAGAATAAGCTCGCTTTTTTCAGAATTTTCTATCTATGTTATACCTACGTTATTTTATATGATAAAAAATTCAAATTCAATTTATTCACAAGCAATTTACATTGTTTGAAATCGTACAATAAAATTATAATAATTAAAAAAAAACATTCACAATACACGTAAAACATTTAGAAATTAATAATTATATTAAATAATAATTGTCTGGATTCGTTTTTCAACAGATTTTGATGCAATGTAGAAAGCAATACTTCAATGCCGTTAATTTCATATGTCTAGCTTGATTGAGTCATCATCATCTGCCTAGCCTTTTCCCAACTATGTTGGGGTCGGCTTCCAGCTAGCTTGATTGAGTAAGAAGATATTATTATGGATAGGGGAAATTTCGGATGAGAATATAATAAACCGCGGTGCGTCACAGTACTTATTTCTTTTATTTGGTCTTTGCCTAAAAAATAACCATGTTAGCTTAATAACGTTCGAGTAGTATTAATATAGTCAAGCACCAAAAATCCCTTAAACTTACCAATTTTAAACAAGACCTAAAAAACTTCTATCTACATAAATCCCTATGCATTTACGACGTCCTCATCTAAAAGTACCGAATAAGTACAATCGGTACTTATCCGCAACCGACATAAGTCAAAGCGATTTTATTGAGTGAGATTCCGGTAACAAGTGGAGTATAAAACGGTCTCACAGAAGATAGCCAGGGTACTGAGCGACCGTTCGATCGTCATTTGCGGTTGTGGTCCGACTATTCTGATGCTAAGTGTTGCTTGGTCGCTGGCTAATTTCATTGGTGGAGTTACAATGTCTTAATAGCTCAATAGATCTTCTGTTGTACGGGTTTTGGGTAAATCAGAAAATGTTATAATGGGTATCCCATTAATGAGCCAATTCGAATTCTGTGTCTTTGTAAATAATGCATTTAAGACTTCGTAGTCATCTAGTTTACATTAAAATCTTTATACTATAATCCGAATATGCCACTGATTCAGATTATAAGCTGGGCTAATGTATCAAACGTTATACGTCTTATTACAAAACAGATGTATCTTCAGACCCAGGTTTGAACCATAAAGCAAATTTTAGCATTTCGTACTTTATTCCGACTACGGAAGAGGTTTATTTCTTAAAATGAAAAATGACTACTTAGTGGATACCGGGCTAAGATGTAATTTTTGTTTTTAGAATTGTATTTCAATCACAGTACCTACGCTCTTCACTATATAATAATATTATGAAACAAAGCCGGCACGGTGAAAACCAATGGACGGAGTGATTCATGAGGAAGGATTAGGTGTATAAAGGCTCTTACATACTGGCGCGATTCGCCGCGCGACGCGACGGCGTCGCATTGTTCGCCGTGAAGTTTTCTGAGAAATTGTTTTGTTAAAATCCGCGTCGCGCGGCGAATCGCGCCAGTATGTAAGAGCCTTAATTCATTAAATTGGCTGAAATATGACGATGATTGTTGAAGATGCCGGAAGAAATCATGCCGACTTGGTAGCTCTACTGGCGTGTACCGCGTAAACCATAGAAATCCGATCATATCTATTGGCACCAGACACATACTGCAACTGCGACATCTCACTTAGATACATGCTTACTTCATTCAAGTCTTTATTTAACTAATGTCACTTCAAAAGGAACTCGTTCAATCACCTAGATAATTAATAGGTCGGTTGCTACATTTTCAAAGAAATAAAAATAACGTTGCAAAACGAATGCCTTCCCTTGTGTGTAATATTCTCTTAACAACTGCGGTTTCTGTACAAGCATTAAGCATTTTAAAACAAAAATTAATTAACTAATTAATTAATTATCTCTGGCTTTTAATTCTTTTAAAACTTATGTCACCACTGCCACAAAGCCTTAGTATACTTCGGTTCATGGCAGTAGGAATGAATGTATGCAATTTTTCAGGTTAATATTTTGATCAAAGTTTAAAAATCGCGCTAAAAATTTCATTGAACGAGACACTTTTCACGTCCTCGTCGTAAAAATTATATCAATTTTTTTATAGAACAGAGGAGATTTATGTGAAAAGTTTGGAATTAATATCACGTTTTAAAGCTATAATATGGTTTTAAACACATTTTTATGAAGATTAAAACTGGTTTTACACCTGAAGTTTTCGAAGTAGATAATCTTTTTGTTTGTTTTTGTAATCCTCATTTTAAAAGTCGTGGCGTGGCTTTGAACCATATTACCCATAAAATTGTATTCGTAGGGTAATTTGTTTACCTTTAATTTACGTATTACTCATAGTCTTGATCATTTTTGCAACTATTTAAACTTCATTATCTTGGTACGTTAAAGTGGTGCAGATGTAGTCGATAGTTTATAAAGCATTGAGAAAACTTTCTGCCGTAACCACAAGCATTTTTTTTTCTTTCTCACCACAAACTGAGTCATAGTAAAATAATCAAGCAGTATCAAACGGTTTGCTCACAGACGGGACCCCGCCGAGCACAAAGTGCGTTACAGAGGCGGCCGCAAAAAATGGCGCACTCTACCCGACTGAGGAGTGGGGGAGCGAGCGCGACAACGCAGCGCTCGACGAGCACCGACCCGTGAGTATCAAGTAGTGTGGTTTTACCTTTTTTTTTAAGGAGTGCGTGTGTTCCATAAACAATTACTGGAATTTTCAATCATTTTAGGCCAAGAATTTTTTGGTATGGTTATACCACAAAACCACCACTGACTTTGACGACAATTTAGGTAACGTATCTAACTTTACATTGAAAGAAGCATTTGAAAGCTTTCTTATAAATAAACAAAAAAAAATTTTTAGAAGATTGTGTTACTAATGCAAGATCAGATGGTATTATTCTGCAAAAAAATACAAAAGGAGCTTTATATGAATATCCAAGCACTAAGCTTTTCAGTGAGGGCATGACCCACATACCGTGTATTTGTACACCTAGACATGTTATTAAATTAAAAGCGCGCGCTAACTCGATGTGAAAAATCCAACTCATTAAAACGTAGGTTTAATTATGTCATAGACTAGACACTCGGCACATAATTATAGTAGATACTTTATAAAAGTCTACTCATGAACTGTGGAAAAACTGAAGCAGTTTTGAAGCATTAGGTGTAAATTAATAATACAATTTTATGAGATCTTCCATTAAAAAATTTGTAATCATTTTCACGCTCATAGCATTTTATTTCGTTCTGGTAACAGCTGACAATTAATAGGAGTAATCTCCTATGTATAATTATGTGTATGTATGGTTTGTAAAAAATAAAAACCTGCCAAGTGCGTGTCAGACCACAAACAGTGAACGGTTGTGCTATTCTGTAAAAATCTCACAGTGAAAACTTAGGTGAAGTGAGCTCGAAGTGAACTGTCACTGCCTGCATCAGTAGGTATCCATGACAATGACCGCTCACTCCACGCTCACTTCATCTAAGTTTTCACAGATGGTTACAGAATAGCAATGCGGTTCCGTAGTTGTGATGAACGCCGACAAAAATTAAAAATCTTAAATTCACTGACAGACAACGCACAATCTAAACTAATGGGTCTAGAAGCATGAAATTTTCCATAAGAGTTCCTCCTACATAGGAAGTGGAGGAGATAAGGAAAGTGAGTAGGTACTAAGGAATAATTCTTCCTCTAAAGGGGTTCTAAACTTCTGTTTCTTTCCACAGGTACTGTCACCACCGAAGGCAGTGTTAAGTAAGCCACCAATTGCATTAGGCACTATGACGTTAAGTAGGAGAGAACATCTTATAGCTGAAGAAATACCAGGACCAGAGAGTTGTGTATAAATAAAAAAAAAATGTAAATAGATCAATCTTTTTATACGAGATTCTTCAAAGGCCAAGACCAACATAATCTCAAATAGGGTGTCTAAAACCGTTAAGGACCCTGTGAAAAAAGTGGTATTATCCTACGAAAAACAAAAGACTCAAAATGTACAACATTCTGTCGTCAGGTTCCAACTCCTACATTTATTGATCAGTATTCTAGGAGACTACTGATTCTCCAGCTCGTTTGTTGCGTCTGCCTGCAGCTTACAAATTGCGCTCGCAAGTTAAGCAGAACACTGCTAAATGAGAAATGTCTTAGCTTGTGGTAGAGTCTCGTCTTAGCTAACGGTTTGTTGAAATTTTGTTCATTGGTGAAACCAAGGTGACGGTTATTCGTTAGGGCAGATTTTTTTCAACAAATTCATTGATTTTGGTTCTCATTTAAAGGAAATAAACTATTTGTAACACACTTAAGCATAATTGTGTAAATGTTTTATTAAACTACGGCGTATCAAGGTTTTTAACATTCACCGTACAGTTAAAATCTTTTTTGGCAAAAATGTTTTTGGCGAGTACTTTAACGGCGAATAGACTTTCTACAAACCGTTGCCATTTTTTTATCTTTACACTGCCGGATACATTTAGTGGAACACCAAAAAACGTTTACAACGTTAGGTTGTTCTGCATTAACCCCAACTACATGCCAAAAATACTGGTATAGAATTAGCACCAAAACAAAATTCTGCAAATAATTTTCAAGAATTTAGAATTACTTTGCTAAAGAACATTAGCCTCGATGGCTTAATCCCGCAGACATTAACACCAGACTTGGATAAGACTTGGCCTAAGATGACTGTGTGACCTGTGGAATACTAATCGCTTGTCGGAACGGTTCATCTCGTAAACGCTGCTATTAGAAAGGAATAAACCTGAGACTTGTGTCGGTAGGTAATAGGTATTCATTTACTTTTAAATTAACTTTGTCAATTTGTTTTTTTTAAAGCTATTTTAAAATACAGTTATATTTATAATATATTTTTGTCTGGTTAAAATTGTTACCCTGAGTTTGTCCTGCAGTGTATGTCTAGTTGTAAATGTTTGTAAAATAAAATGTTGTAAATAACTTTGTATGTATTGACTGTGAAATTGTGATAAATAATTTGTAAATAATATAAATTGAAACAGTTAAAATATAAGGAAATAAACTCTGTTAAGTGTGTAGTTGTTTGATTTTGCGATGTACCTGCCTACTTTGTTTTGGAATATTATTTTAATCCCACGCTGGTGAGTTCAAACGATGGTAAAATGTTCACGTATTATAAAGGTGAGCAAATGTGTACAAACAGTAATTTGGAACAACGTAAAACGAATTTTATATTTAACCCAAAATATGCTGTTTGAGGGAAATACTTGGATTAAAATTCTATCCTAAACTTGCGTAGGCAATACGACCAGTTGGTAACAAAATGAAATATACATACTCCTTTTGCCTCGTTTACGTTCATACATCTGGGGGCTGACTCTTCTTCTGCCTAGCCTTTTCCCAACTATGTTGGGGTCGGCTTCCAGTCTAACCGGATGCAGCTGAATACCAGTATTTTACATGGAGCGACTGCCTATCTGACCTCCACAACCCAGTAACTGGGTAATACGATACCCTTTGGTTAGACTGGTTGTCAGACTTTCGTGCTTCTGACGACTCGTAACGACTGCCAAAGATCCACAAATGACAGCCGGGACCAACGGCTTAACGTGCTTTCCGAGGCACGGAGGAGTCTCGATATGTGAAAATGGTCATCCATCCACGGACCAACCCCGGCAAGCGTAGCTTAACCTGATGGATCGACCCGAGCGGCTGTTATTACTTAGCCACGAGCTCCTCTGGGGGCTGACTATGAAGTATTAATGCCATCATTATTCCACTGTGAAAAAAGGATGGTGCTAGCGGCCTTGTATAGCTCCGTCTCTCACTAACACTGGAAAAATGGTGGCATTAATACGTCGTAGTAGGTGCTGGACACGCGCCGGTTGCGAGTACTACCTATGCACCTGACCTTTTTGAAGAAAAACACCAATAAGGTCAAAACCAAACGTTGAAACCAAATAAAACTAAATGTTATTTTAATTAAACGCCCTATAATGTCAACAACTATAATATGTTCCCTAGAGCAGCTATATTCCTATTGTCAACCCGGTAAAAGGTGGGATAGGTACATATAAGAAAAGGTTCATAAAACACATATTTTTGCTCAGTGCACCCTCAAAGCCTGGCTTTAACGGCGGACGGGCCTTCTAACCGCATGTGACTGGTCGCATAATCTGTGTAAGCAGACTGCTCGCACAATTTTGTATCAGGTTTTAAGCACTGCAGCAGATTTATTTATCATTTTCTTTCAGGCTGGTATTACTTCCTGCTTTAAACTGCTTACTGTTCACCGTTGTTTTGTAATACAGTAAAAATATGTAAAAAACAAACATTGTAAAAATAACAGTAAACAGTTTTGACAAAACAACAGTAGGTAAATGATAGAAGTTGAAGCAAAACAATGGTGTTTAAAGATAAAACGACTTTTATTATTCAGCCATTTCTAGGCTCCGTTAACAAGTGAATACAAGACAGTACAAAGCTTTTAAACATTATAGGGCCTTTTTTTTTTTTTTGTGTGGGAAATCATCAAATGACTTATCTCGCTCTGGGCGGAGCGGAAGAGCGTGTCAGACTCTTACTGACTAAAACCCACCCCTGTTCCTTCAGTTGCCTGTTGCCAGGGTCCCGGTATCCCTTTCGGACTATTCCGCAACCCTAGCAGGAAACATTATATCGCCTAACGCTGCTACGCTAACCAAAAAGTATTATCTATATATTACATTGAATACCTATTTTAACAGTAAACTTGAATTGAAATAATCTGAAGAGTCGATAAAACAGAAAAACTCGTGTCCTTCGATTTTTAAAAAACACTATGTTTCTCGCTCCAGGAACCCATTGAGACTGTTTTGAAGTAGTATACGCTCGAGTATAACATACTTTTACCCATTATTTGGAGTTTCTCTTTTTTATTTTAAATTAGAAAGTAACTCTGTCTGTCTGTCTGTATTTTCATCATGTTGATGCTAAAGGAGGCTGCTAATTGCTCATGTCACAAGGCAGACTAATTTCTGGTGAGTGCCTTTCTTATTATTTGATGTGAACACGGTCAAATAACTTTCTTACCCGCATCGTCTATGTAAGTACATCTGTATATGATAAATTAAAGTCGCTTTTCGTGTTTGTCTGTATGTCTGTTCTTCTAAACCACGCAACAGATTTTGATGAGGTTTTCACCATCGTTAGATAATTCATTCCGGAAGGTTTATGTGTATAATACGTTAGTATTAAAGTTACACATAATTAAGAAGTCTCGATGTTTTGTCGAGTCGTAAAAACTGGGCAAAGCAGGAGCGAGTCGCTAGTTACTTATAGGTACCATAAACGCCTTATCACGGCTGGGCATGAGAAATGGTTGTTTACAACAAAAACATTAAGTACATATACCTAGCTACTATCACACGCATGTCATATTCCATATTTTTATTAATCTCGTCCAGTATCGAACCGAACGTGACTTTAATCAAGTCGATCTTTTTCACCGAGATACAAGCTGTCGGTGCCTTTTAATTAAAATGTCTGCGGCTTGTCATCCGTGCCTCATCCGGAACTTGACCGCAGATATAAAACCCTCACAGTTTTGCTCACGTGTCTAAATTTAAAATGGATTCTCTTGGCAAGGGCAGTGGTCGGAGTGCAGCTGAATACGGAAAGGAAGTTTATATTTTGGTGGTGGCCCATTTTTTTGCACTGACTGTGATTTCATGTCGTGAATTTTTGCAAGAGATTGGAATGTTCGTCCAATTTTTCTTAAATATTTACCTGTAAATGAGTAATAAATCAGCGACAACCTTTCTGCGATGTCTGACTTTTCTAGTACTCAAGTAGTAGTAGTAGTAGTTTCAGTCGGTCCGATAGTTTTTTGATCCTTATATTAACATGATCGATTGGCATTAAAAAAAGCTTTTCTGCAGTCTATAATTTTCAATCAAAATTTGCGAATTCTTGCAGATCAAAATGTCTCAAAAAGTTAGGGATTGTTCTCCAAAGACCGTTTTCCTGTATAGGATCTACAGGTTAGATACCTAATTAAAAAAAGTAATAACATTGCCACAGTCCACCACAAAAAAGGTTGGCATCTTCGTGAATTCAAGCTGACTTCAACTGTATTCACGTTCTTAGAAAATAACTTAACCAACCTACTTAATAAATGTTTCAAGCATCTTTACCCAGCTTACCTTTGCAACTTACGGAAGAAATAGGATTGCTAACGGCGACACTAAATCTATGAAATCACACGTTTATACCAAATACAAGACATAAAAGCTTCTCTAGCATATGCATTTAATGCATTTAGCTTAATCGTGGCAACGTGAATTATGCAGCTGCCTCCAAGGGAAATCCCGAAAGCGCAATAATGAACATCCAACGTAATCCACCATCGGGTTGGTAAACCAATTAGGAGTGTTTTGTAACTTACATGTGTGCTTATGTCTGTGGTTCTGTTCACCGTTTGTTAATCTGCCGGTTGTGACTGCAGCGGCAGATAAAATTGATACTGAATCGGCACTTACGAGTAGGTACGGTCACAGTATTATAATGTACTGGTTTTTATATTCTGTTCGTCAGAATTTCGAGATTCATAGATATATTTCTATTGATATAAGAGGACAAAACAACTAACTTAAACGAAGAATTTTAATGTTAGTTTCGGTAAGTAAATTATTTAACTCCATAAAGTGATAATTCACAAAACCAAAGACAATAACGCAAAAAGAAGCAAAACAAAACGCCTAAATGTACGTAAAGAGGCTCATAAAGACTCTATACGAGCCGCGACGCCGGCAGACAATTCGCTAAAAGAGCGAAATTAAATTAATTCTTGTAATGAGCAGTATATTTCATTGAAATTACGTTCGTCAGCTTACATTTATCTAAGTTTAAGGGGCTTGCGTAAAGACGCGTTTCTTTCCGCTGGTGTGCCGTCGAGAATGAGCGAAAAATTCCCAAGCGTGTGCTCGTTTAGCTCGTAATTTTTCATTGAGCCTGAGAGTCGGCGGGAAAGCCTCCAATTAAGTTTCTCTTTACCGTTTGGCCCCGGAAAAAGGGGGAGAAAAATGAACAACAGAGGCAAGGGACAGTCGCCGGCCCACCGCCGTACGCCGCCGGCACCCTATGATGGCAAATGACCTTTTCCGGCCGCACGAGCGCGTTTTTGTTTTACTATATTATATTTCTTGTATTGCAGCTTTTTAAGAAGCTTGATATCGTAGTTTACATTCAAATAGCGCCGTCATAAAGACATTATTTTTCATTGCGACGACTTTTTCCGTTTGCGCTAGCAATGTTTCTTTTTACTTTTTGCCATAAATCAAATGCTTGCAATGCAGGTATATTTTTTTATTCTTATTTCTTCCAACTTTTATGTAATTATGGACGAAAGGTGTTTGTTTAATAGCTAAGTTAGAATATAAATAGATGAGAGCCCACAGCGGTGTATTCCTGCTCGGAATAAACACAAACACTTACGTTGATTAAAATGAAGTAATTAAAAAAATATTACAGAGCTAAATGAATTACTTTCATCCGCCCGGGCGCTTATTTCTATCCGTATACCCAAGGGCTCATAAAACATTAGGCTCGGCTAATTCCATTCTTAGATGGAGGTGTAGATGAAACATTATTGGCGTTCTGACAATAAATCCACGCACCTATAATGCTCGTAAACTTCGGTAGGTTGATTGAGTCAGTATTTTTATTGTTTTGCCCCGTGAATCAATGGCGAATGTTTGAGTAATAAAAGCGTTTTACGATTGTTTTCACGGGGAAATTTGTGGCCCGTGAAATGCTCTTCCGCAGTCATTTTCTTACTGAACGTTTCTCTTAGGAGACACTTGACATTCTTCGGTTAGATGCCATTAATCGTTCACACCTTCACTTACCTTTATGTTAACGTATCAAAGGAGTTGCCCACGCGTGTAACAAAATTCTCTCTCAAAGTAATTGTACCCTCTTCGACCCCAAGCGATACATACTTCAGTTTAAACTTCTTGCTACTTGGAACTCGGATTATAAGTGACATTGAACTTTAAGTAAGCACCCACCTTAACGGTGTAGTGACAAGACTTCAAAACGAGTCAACTTCACGAATAAATTAGTTGGGTAAATGTGAGAGCTGTAATTAAAATCAGTATACAAGGGGCTCCGAAATTGTGTTTGTTCGAGCATCGATTGGGGCACGGAAATTATACAGTGACTACAGATTAATGTAGTGCAGACTGCCATATTACGTATGAAGTCAATTATTACGAAAGTTATGAAGTTTGCACAAGCCGTACGTTAGTACGTTAGTACTTATATCTCGATGGCACAAGCCAAGTTTTGAAGCAGTTTTTTATTTTCTTTCACCTCTCGCCATAGTTTTATTCTTCCGACGGGAAGGCCGAGGTACAAGTACCTTCATCATCTACGCTATCGTGGTTCTATGAGAACATTAATATTGTTTTAATGCATTCTTTCGTTTATTTTTGTTGCTTTCGTAAAGTAATAAAAGGCTTAAATTATGTGTGTGTTAGTGACGTAATTAATATCTAATTACCTAAGTACGTTGTCTCATTAGTCCTGCACTAATTAAACAAGTCTAGCTGTGAACTTTGAAGCACTTAATGAAATAAACTTCTGAAAAAAAAAACGTTATTATGAGCCTCATTTTCTCAAATATAACAATAAGTTGGATTTACATAACATCACGCTGGTATTCCGAAGGGTTTTGCAGAGGTGTACCTAATAGTACACCCACATTTAATCAGGTAAATGTTTAAGTCCTATGTAATAGCGGGCGAGCCTGTTGCCATCAACCGAACACAAATCCAGACCGCGGGCTGTTATTGAGAAATTCCTGATGGAAAAACCCAATAACACTTTGCCCTAGCTAGGAATCTAACGACCTCATGCTCAGCAGTGCCACTTGCGACCACTAGACCAATGAGGCATTTAAGCCTCGTGTAAACTGGCGTGATCGCGGGCGCGTTAGGCAGCGCTACCCTTGTCACACCTGTTATATTGCGCCTGTCTTAGCCTTTAGATTTATATAAATAATTATAATTATTTATTCCTTATTATAATTAGGAACATCAAATTATTTTTTTTAATCTCGTAGACTAATTTGACAGGTGCAAATGTCAAAATCCTCTTTGAAAAACAAACGAAAATCACTAGCAATTTCAAATTAGTCTACTAGATAAAAAAGCAGACTATAGTGTATTTATATATAGTCAAATCACTGCTGATTTATAAGAATATAAACTATTTTCCTTTATATTTGAATAATAATATTTTAGTATCTACCTACGTTTTAACATAACGATTTATGTTTTATTACCGATAACGATCCCACAAAATACTGTAACCAAACCATCAGATCACAGGTAATTCACGTCACATCCAAAACATAAACAAGCAAGGTGTTCTCATAACATTTACATGGAGCTCTGTAATTCGTGGGCAACATACCCCCGAACGGCGTAAACAGTGATTAAGTTAATTCACAGCGAGGCCGACGCCGAGGCCGACAGCCGACGGGCCAGTGCTGGTCGTCGATCATCGGCTGCCGACTAATAATCCCTCACTTTAATTGCTATGAAATCAGCTGCTATTTATACTGTATCCTGCTGTTTACGGTCCGCTGTTTTTCAACCGGATAATTAACTGCATTGTGCTATGTAATGGACCCATAATATAAATACAGTTCTTAATCCCGGTCATAATGAGATAATAGTTTGTTTTATGTGTTTATTGTTTGTTTTCTCGTACGTGATGTAACAGGAAGGGCGTACTGCCGCGGGCAATATCGTGACGGGTTGACGGATCACGACCGGAATGGGTAGCAGGTCCATCGCCCCAGGGCGCACTACTGCCCCTTTTCCCTTACATGGCCTTTAAGAAAATGTGTAAGTTTACAGACATGTAAAAAATATAACATAAAACCCTTCCCGTAAAATATATTCTTTTATCCTTTAGTCTAATTTCGCATAAAATTAAAGTGACACAAAATACAAAGGAGAACCTATTGAAGATTTAGCGCAAGGACATCTTGATAGGTCGCTACATACTTCGGTAAGGGCACAGTATCATAAAGTAACAGTATTATATCTCGGCAGTGATCTTGAAATAATGACCTACGGCCGCTCGGTAGATAAACCTTCCGCGTGCCTCCCCATACAGAAATACAGTACTGTAGCACTGATTGGTCAAGAGCTAGGTACACTTGCTTAATTAATTTAGGTTCAGCTGCATTTCTTAGACTTTTAAAGACACTGATATTTATCAGTGTTCTTACTCTAGAAGTAACTATGTCTAATTGTCTATATGTGGTCGGAAAGATAGATTATTGTCAATAATTATTCCTAAATATTTAACTTTGTCCGCTTTTATTAGGGAGGGACAAGAACAGCTTACATTACTACAGCAATTGTGTGCTATTAAGGAGAAATTTGAGGGTGGCGGTTTACAGTTGCGCATAGAAAAGGTGAGATATTGCGTTTTACTTGCATTAAGAGTGAGTACATTTTCCTGCAGCCAGTGGCTTACTATATAAGAAAGAAAGAAAGAAAATACATTTATTTAGCACAGACAGGGCACACAACACACTGTAACTACATGTAAACGAATCAAAAAATAAAAATAAAAGAAACAATTTCAAAGTGTAGGTACCTAGAGAAAAAAAAACAAGTGTGCCTCGCGGCTGCGCTAAATAGGCCCAGTTCAGCAAAAATGGCAGACAGCTAGTGCCTGACGCTGGTTTTCAACTATATGAACATAATAATACTGTTACTTATAAATACTGTGGCGAGGGGCTAGATTTAGTCTTTGTTCGGGATAGCTCTATTTAGGCAGAAGAAAAAGATTTATTACCTTTGACGTTCACGATAGACGGACAAAAAAACGAAGACATGACGACGGTCTGAAATCGTCTATTTTATGTTGAGTGTGTATAAATAGTGGTCCGAATACTTAGCAGTATATATTTTACAGGAAAAGATTTTACTATTTAATAAACAATAAATAGGTATGTTTATATGCGAACATTTTTGCTCACACACAAAATGTTAGTAGGTAAAAGAAGGGCACTCGGGTCGTAGAGGGTTCTGCGCGCCTGTTCTGGGCATGTTTACATCTTGATAGGAAAAAGACAAACGTAGAGGATATTAGTAGCTTGTCAACTTACGTAAATTATAGGACAAACCATAGGTACGCAAACTAAAGGTATGCAAACTACCCTGGTGCTCTACTGCTGTGGTCAAAGGTTTTTTTATTTAACACTAGCTTCCCCCCGCGCTTCGCCCGTGTGGTATGTCGATAAAAAGTACCCTATGTCCTTCCCCAGGATGCCATCTATTGTCGAAATCATAAAAGGCACTTTTGACCGTCAAAAACACAGAAATAGAACTGATTCTAGTTGCCCGATGCAACATGAACTTAAAATCACCCTTTAAAATACGATGTAAACCTCGAGACCGAGTCAAAAATCCCTCACAGATAATCGTGGTCCAGAGCCGAAGGACTTGTCAGATGATAAATCTTCATTTGCCGTGTTCTCACATCCGACCCGCCTCCCCCAATTAGTTAGCTCGCCCACGGTAACACGCCCGGATTTCCGATGTGGTCACCTTTTCTGTTACCGCGGTACGATTCGACCACGGCTTGTGTACCTGATGTACAAGGTACCTCATAATATGGGGTTGGAAACTCTTGTGTGAAAATTATTATTTGTAAACTGATTGGGATCTGCGCAAAATTATTAATCCATTACGTTGAATACTGATTGGGATTTTATACAGAGCTCTTTGTTTTCGAAAATATGGAATGGTTTTAGTTTAGAGTTGTGGGAATGTATGGTGGGTACGAACGGTTTCTTTTACTGATTGAATTTTGAAACCAGAATTTTATGAAGGTTTGGTACTTGTTAAATTATAGGCACATGAAAGGACTTTTCTGATCTCCAAGAAAACGTAACGGAAAATACCTTTTAGGGACCTGCAGATGTTACCTCCAGGGGCAAATATATTCAAATCATAATCTTAATAAAATAAGTATTCTGCGAACCTGGTAAGTTTCCAAACATGTACCTAAACAAATATTTATGTTCTTAGTATGTACCTACACGTGTTTGCCACTGTTTTCTTTTTGACATAATTCTTTACGCATAATTACTTCATCCAGAATCAAATCGTTAAACTAACCATGATATTGTTTTCCGGCTACAGAATTTGTTAATCAATTTTCTAGATGGAAGAAATTAACAAGTTTGTAGAAAGCTACAAGCTAAAATCTAATTACTAGACCCAGTTAATTGAATGGTAGGATGAACGACTTGTTCGTTGACTATTTATTCTATTTTAATTTTATCGAAGATTTATGGTACTAAATCTATAGATACTTTATTCTATATAGAATATAAGGGTATACACCGTTGTCACTCAAACCAGCAAGCGTAGCATGGTGCTTTCTATCTCTACGAAGAATAGACATAGCTTTTTCTATACAAAGTGACAGTTCGTTTCTTCGTTTTTGACATCCACCGTAGAAATCTTTCTACAATCTGTCATTTTTTCTTTCATTTCTAACGATCTTTGTCTAGGTCTTTTTGTAGGTAGACTATTTCGGAAGAAAGTTTTCTATCCCTACTGTCAAAATCACACTGACAACCGATAAATCCTATGACAAAACAAAGAATTCTGAGTCGAATTATGTAAAAGAATTTCGTAAAAAGTGCAGCTGACTCTTTCTACTTTGCGGCCGTCGTACTCTCTACAGGAAACGTCATTTTTGTCTACTCTTCCGTCGACAAAACGGTTCTTATGCTACGCCTGCAGGGATAGTTGACTGAAATATAAAATAAATGACCGAGTAACAAAAAAAAAACGTTATTTTCAAGAATAAGTTCTTGTAAGAATGCGGTTGGGACAAATAGCTGCCAAACGTCAACCGGCGTAAAGTCCCACTGGTACGATTTTGTACCAGCGGGTTCGCGCGTTTCAAATCTCTATTTCTACTTATAAATAAGGGTTTTTATCGTCTGTGGCAATTTAAGTCTATGGGCAGATAGATATTCTAGTCGACTTACTCATTAAAAACCATTTTTTTATTTTTTTATTGTTGAAGTTTGACGCGTGTATCACGTCAAAATTGCCGTCACATCTGTTTATTTTTTTCTGTTAATGTCATAATCTCTTATTGTTGTTAGAGTACTTACGTATTTATAATAAAACCTGCGAAAATTTCATAAAAATCGATCCAGTAGTTTTAGAGATACGGTCAAAACAAAAAACAAAGCCCACTACGTAACATTCTCTATTTGTAAGTTCTATTTTAGTTACCCGCTTATTGTTTATACATAAGTATGGGGTCTATTTATTCAAGAACCCAAACCAATTAACGATAATGAAGTGCGTTTAGTATTTCTCAAGTGTTTATGCTTTTTGTGCGAGCGCTGGCGCGCCGCGCGCCCGCCAAATGTAACTATTTATTTATTTATTTATTAAACTTTATGCACAAGTTAAAAACTACTGTACAAAGGCGAACTTAATGCCTGAGGCATTTTGCTGCCAGTCAACCTTAGGGTGATGCAGAGCTTTGAGGAGTGGCTAGAGAGGCGCCACGGCGTCCTCACCTTCCGCCTGACGCAGGTCCTCACCGGACACGGTTGCTTCGGGAGGTTCCTGTTTCGTATAAGGCGGGAGGAAACGCCCGGGTGTCACCACTGTGTGGATCGCCCGGAGGACACGGTGGAGCATACGGTGGAGGTCTGCCCCGCTTGGGCGGAGCCCCGCCGTGTCCTCTTGGAGGCGATTGGCGGCGGTGACCTCTCGCGTCCGGCTCTGGTCCAGGCCATGGTACGGAGCGAGAGGGCATGGGAAGCAGTCACCTCCTTCTGCGAAGCAGTAATGCTCGCGAAGGAGGAGGCGGAACGCGTGAGGGAGAGGCAAAGTTTGCGCCCTCACGCCCCTAACCGCCGCCGCCGCTGGAGACGCCCTGGGCGTCGGGAATCCCAGGCGGATTCCCGGCCACCATAGGCGCGGGCTTGCGGACGGCGAGCAATGGGTAGCTCGCCGTCCGATCAGGACCAGGCCCGGGTCGATAGCGCGTCGTGTTCCACGCGCGCCTCAAAGAGATGTCAGCACAATTGGCGGGGTCCGCTAGGACCGATGCCGGCCAGGGTTGCGGGTTAGTCCGAAAGGGATACCGGGACCTTGGCAACAGGCAACTGAAGGAACACGGGTGGGTTTTAGTCAGTAAAAGTCTGACAAGCCCTTCCGCTCCACCCAGTGCGGGAGAAGTCATTGGATGATTTCCCACCCTCAAAAAAAAAAAAAAAAAAAGGGTGATGCAGAGACAGACACGACAGGTGCAAAAGAAGATAATACATATGTAACTTGAATAAAAATGAATACTATTTAATACATACATACATAATTATAAACAAAAAATACTTAGTCAGGAGAAATACGACAGGAAGAGGAGAAAACGAATCCAGCAAATTAACTATCTATTCCTAAGGCACTCAACTTCAATCCATTTGAAGATTTTATCAATAATGTATTTTTAACATGCTCTGGCCATATACGTCAGTAATCCGCGAAGGGGTAACGATCGTCATTGAGAAATGTTTCCCATTTCTATGTTAATGGTATTTGGCCAATGAGCGTTGGCGATCTAGAGCCCGGTCGACGTCCTTCATGAATTTATTTTTCTTATAATACTGTATTCTTTTCTTCAGTGGACCACGGCGATTCTTCTTCATCCACTCACGATTTTTGATTGGATTTTTTTATATACGATAAAATATATAAATAAATATTCTTTTTCATATCATTGTTGTTTTGTGCGCACCACCCTAGACCGAACACTGACTGAGCAAGTGCAAAATATATAATAAGCTCTTAAAATCCGCTGAGCCTCTAAGTTTCTTAAAAATATATGAAAGTTTTCTCAGGCGTGCCACGACAGAGCCAATTTGCTGATGGCGACAGTCTACTACAACTCCAAGATATTTAGTAGTCTGGGAGCCTTCTAATTGAGGGTAGCCACAGTCTCAGCCAGAACTAGGGTTTATACAAGAGTGAGCGAGAAGGGTAATAGGTGATAGGGGTTGACTTGACTTATTTATGGAAAAAAATATGTACTTAGTTTTATTGACATTCAAAGTAAGAAGACTTATGGCTAACCATTTCGTGACAATACTAAGGGCTAGTTTGGTATTTTTACAAGTTTCACTCTAATCGCAGCCAGGAATTACAGGGCTCGGCCCAAGCACGCTGCCCTGTGGTACCCCAAAGGTCTAAATCTCGTTTCTGCTTAAGCGATTATCAACTTTTACGTACTTCCCACGACCTGTCCACTATATGGTTCGATGTTTACCGAATTTGAAAAACACTAAAGTTTGAACTAAACACAAGTTATTGACAAGTTTCGAGACACAAACAAACAACAGTGCGAACGTGACCAATCTCTATACAAAACATGTCTATTGAATATGTTTCTAGAAATTGCGAACGCAGCTTTTAAAAAAATCTTGAGATCTGTCTTAAAACTCTCTCATGTTTCATGCAGTGCGAACGCAAATTGATCAAAACAAGTTATGAGATTTGTTTCATTTCATAATTTTCGAAACATCTACGTTTTGAATGTTTTCTGGTGCAAATGCATAGTTAGAATGTAAATTTTGACTGTGTGCGTTTGGTGATAATTGACTGTTTGGCAGCGTTTGGTAACCTTCTTGGTACTAATATATCTTTTTGGTCTATACAAATAAGAATACTGAAATCATTTTATTTGATATCATATTATTTTAGCGATGATGGAAACAAAAAATACTTTATCGGGACCCTATGTTTGAGCACGATGAACTTTCTTACTTCTAAAAGAATATTTTTTAATAAAAATATCCGAATTCAAAAGAAGCCTGGTGTATGAATACGATTCTTTTGATGTTACCGGGCTTCAAGAGACATACCTACGAGAATAATCATTAGTACTTCTCCCCATACCTATTATCTCCCGATCCAAAATATCAATACACACTTTTGAATTAAGAAAAGAGAAACGAATGGCAGTCGTGTTTTCAGACATCCCATAAGTCGCTCACAAGTAGATTGTATTGAATATGCGTACAATTCCGACAGTCATTGCTTTGGCCTTTTGTGTACATTAATCTGTACTTTTCTAAGCATCTGCTTTGAAAAGTAATAAAAATCGGCTTAGCAAGACACGTATGGGCGTAGAATGCGAATAATACTCGAGTGGCAATTTTTTTTTGCCGCTGGCAACACGTCCTCGCCCCTTCCTTACACTCTTTTGTAGGTGATTTTCGAATTTGCCGACAGAAAAAACATATTTGTCGAGACATATTCAGAGTCACGTCGAGTAAACACGTTTGAACATGCTCGCAGTTTTATTTCACGTCGGGGTAAACACTTTCTAAGATGAATTTCTCGCTTCACAAACAAAATGAAATATTTTAATATTTTTTTCCTTTCACAGTGGCGGATACCTGTCGTCATATTCATATAAAATATCTGTGTAAATTTGAATCGGAAAGTTATGTGCTTTTAGAACTATTTCCAAGGATAGGTCTTATATTTGAATCTAAAAGTTTCATGAATTTGCTTTCATACATGTATATACCTAAAAACCTGTAGATAGAGAAAGACCCTTTTTTATATAAAATGCAGTTATCGCCTGTTATATTTGTAAAGGAATCCCTAAAAAAAGTTGGTGGAAGCAAAGCATTTACTGGTTGAATTTCTGTCCAGTTTTGGCAACAGTCAAGAGCGTTTAACGAGCCCGTGGGCTGGATTAGTAACCATGGCTATCAAATCTCAACTATTTCACTATTAAATCAGAAACTAACAATACCTAAATCATAAAATCTTTTTCAAATCTCACGAACGATTCATTGTAACATCTTGACGTGCTGTTAAATGGCTCTCAACATTAATCACGATGCAAGGAGGTGTGAAGAATAAGGTCGGGACAAGACAAGACATATGAGAAAAGCACGTGACGACGGGGCGACGGGTCGTGGCCGTCACGGCGACGGTACGGCGAAGGTAGGGGGGCGACAGGGGGCCGAGGACGGTCATCTTCATCGCTCAAGACAGAGCATCCGACCGGATATTATGCCCTGACCGATTTAGCTAGGTATATAAATACGATGACGTTGAAAAATACGCGGCACTCCGTTTATTGTAGTTGGCAACATTATTTAGATGGTAAGCACTACGTGATTGGTTTTTGTAAGCTGTTTTGAGACATAATAATATAGGATGTCTTGTTTGTGCATATTTTGAATAGCAACAACAAGTAAGTATTTCGTGATTGCAATTAAATGAAAGAAAATTTAAAACTCATATTAAAAGTACACTTTGTAAACAAGCATATTACAAATTAGAGGATTATATCCTAGATAAGAATGCTTGGAATCATGCTGGTCTTGCTCCATAGGACAAATTCGAGGCTGGACAAAATCAAACTGGTTGCTACTCTAGTTGTAAATTTTATTATTTGTATATCATCGATTTTTTTTTTACATTTTATGATAATTAAACTCACACACTGTCCTATTAGTGTTACTTGCAAGTTTGTAGGAATATTGTGATATCGTATACTTTAATGTTTGTAAATATGTGAGCACCATGTATCTATCACATACTTAATTTATTTATTTGTCTTTGTTCCATTTTTAATTATTTTTACCTATTGTCATTGTATTCTCGGTGCATCGTCTTCACATGTAATTATATAATAAAATTGATGTATACCAAATATTGTAAAACATTTTATTAAAAGAGTAACGGTCGAGTTTCTTGCCCATTCTTCTCCATACGAAAACTACCTTTTGGAAAGGGGCAACTAGAATCAGTTCTATTTCGATGTATTTGACGTTCAAAAGTGCCTTTAATGTGCCTACTTGAAATAAATTATTTGACTTTGACTTTGACTTTGATGGCTGGAAGTTTAAGGACTAGATTATTTAAGGGCAAAATGAAGTAGGTACCTACAAACCTAGCAAGACTTATTGAAGTGATATACGTGCAGAGTCCTATTACCTGCAGAGGAATATAGGCTTTTATTATAAGTCTCGCAGTCATTTCACCCTCTAATAATTAATATTCAAGATAGTTTTATAACCAAATCTAAATTCCATTAAATGTAAACGGTATTTTTTTGACACCTTGGATAGAAAGTTTAATAAATTACAAAGCAAAGTAAATGTGCCTAATTTAAATGTAATTAATTGCTTATTAAATATAAAAGTTGTAAGAGTTTTAATTTCCAACAATCCGTTACTAATATTTTTTGTGAAACTTTAAAAGTTTTTGAACTCTTTAATTTTTTTCAGCGTCTTAATTTACGAGTATTTTAACGATCTTCTTTTTAAATTTCAGTATTTTTTTAAGTTGGATTAGTTACATTGTAAAGTGATAAATTATGAATTGTAGTGGGAAATTAATATATTTTGCCTATATTCCAAATAGCTTGTTCGACTGTACTTGTCCATGTATTTTTTAAGTCAAGACTTACCGACATGGCGGGCAAATGCATAAATATAAGACCGCTGCTGGGTTATTCTGACAATGTTTATTATGTTGGTACGTATTGTCTGTTATTTGTTCAGAAAAGATGACCCTTATCAGTGTGTCCTACTTTAGTTTGTTACTCTTCTTTCGTCTGTACAGATCGTAGGTACCTACTTATGTACGGTTTTTATTCTCTAGGAAAATACCTCTCTCATCATCATCTTCATTTATTTATTTATTTATTTATAGTTAATTAAAACGGCACAACACCAATTACATTAATTAACATAGAATTGCATTACGTTGATATGTATAATTTATATATATAAATTCAAATTCAAATTCATTTATTTATTGTTTATTTGTAAACTAACATGGAACAGTGGACTTCCTTGCATACTTTCTCTCACAGAACACCAGACAAATACGCATAATTTTCATCATCATTTCAGCCGACTGACGTCCTCTGCTGGACATAGTTCCATTTCGCATCCCCTGGTTAAAAATTAGCCAGCCAGCACAGTTGACTGCTCGTGCCCAGGTGCGCCAGACGTATTTCGTTTTTCCACACGTGTATGTATTTTAGTATATCCCAAATCATATTGTGAAAATGTATTTTAACTATCAAAACTAAACTCCCACACGCTCGACCTTTAGTTCAGTTCAGGATTATTTCCACTGAAGTAGGTAGTCGCTTCATTTCCCAACCCAAAATCACCTAGTACAGTACGACACAACTTAGATGTAGCATCGGCAAAATTCGTAAAACCGATCACCATCCGAACTGAGTGCGCCTTCAAAATCGCCGATCTTTATTACTGCTTTAGATGAAAATGATCTTTACGCAAACGTAATTACTTGTAAAGTCATATAACCAAATACATTCGCAAAATTGAAATGAAGTCAAATCTATGCTACATCTAAGTGGTGTCGTACTATACCTACTTACTTTAGGCAGAACCAAGAATACCTAGAACCTATAGTTTATCTAGTAACTTAATACGTTAGAGTGTAGTCATATACCAACCTTCCCGGCCCCTTGACTAATTACTTATTATAATATACAATGTTATATTATGGCAGCCATTTTATCGTGTCCCATATAATTTGCATACGACAGTCTTCAATGGGTTATAATTTTAGTTACTAACGGATCACTAGGCTGTACCACTAAATGCACGTGCTTAAAAAGCTTCGAGGAATCAGGGCAATTTTACACAGGAGGTCTCAAACCGTTTTGATCCTATTGTCAAATGAATTGGTGTTCGGGCTGTGGTATATGTTCAGTATGCAAGGCCTGTTTGTCGGACCTATTATTTATTTGTGGAGGCTTTTCAGGATAACCCAAAGCTTTTTACTTTCTTTTTTTCTAAAAGCGGACATAAATAGAAAGGAAAATGGTAGCTGGTCTATCAGCGATGTCTTTTCTAAACAGGAATACAAAAAAATGTTTTACCGAAACCTAATTTAAACGCCCAACGTCCCAACTATGTTGGGGTCATTTCTTCGAGGCACTGAGGAACCCCATATGTATGAATCCACCATCTACGAACCTTCAATCCACCCGTTCAACTGATATTATTTAGCAACGAGCCCCATATCAAATAAAAAAAAACAAAAACCCACTTTTTGCTTAACCGTAGTCGGGTAGAATAAATTAAACGTAAATGTACATATTTTTTTATTTTTCTAAATTAGTAAATATTTTTGTTTAAAAAATAAGAATTTATTACTTAATAAGAAGCATATTTACAAGCACTTGATCAATCAAAAAATAATAATATTCAAAACAAAAAAACTGAAACCTCAAAAGCAATAACGCAATCTCACGCAGCTATTACCTACACCAGCAAAAACAATGACAACCATTTTTCACTAACAACATTTCATATATATCGACCATCATCCAGCAATAAGGTAAAATCCTTAGTGAGCAGAGATCGTTAAAGTGACGAGGGCAGTCGCGACGATACAGGGTTCATATCCGGGTGCGGAAGGCCCTGCCCGGGTGATGGAACACTTTGCCCGGGCTTCCTGCCCAGCAACTTGTGTGTTTGTCAATGATACATGATTTCCTTCAGTGGTTTCTGTGGCCACACTTTATTGTTGTCATTGTCGGGTAAATTAGCTATTGTGACGTGTTTTTGGAACTGTGATTTTGTAGTGTCCAAGTTGATTAGGTAATAAAGAAAGACTAATTTATTTTCTTTCGTTCTTTCTAGATAGATCTGATACCTATTTTATTTGAAACAAAGAAAAAAAAAAAAAAACTGTCAATTAAACAAACAAAGAAGTTACTATAAAGCATCTGTATTGTAGGTATGTGGCGGCATCTACATCGCCATATGCGAACTACGTATCAAAGACGTGATGTCACACGAAAATCCTGACGTCACATAAATCCTGCATCGCGCAATTAGAGTTTACCGCGCAATGGACATGTATACAAGATTCCGACATCAATCGTTGGGCAGTTGCCCGCCAGACACGACACCCGTCTGGTCGGAGGATCCTCCCTTTTCAATTGAGTATGAGTGAACTTTACACCCTGTTCCTCATACCCCTAAAGGTACATATAGAAAAACAAATTGCACTGTTAGAAATGAGTTTGTTGAAATAATGCTTCTAGGTGACAGCTGACATTTCCGTCCAATAGCTCCGATGCACATCTATGGCTAATTCAGCGAACTAAACGAGCCCATAATAGCCTAATAGTTCCGAGATACGTAATTAATCCTTATATTAATACCACAAATACAGCGAAAATGTACCAAAAGCTCTATAATGTCATCGATGATTCGCCCCGAGCGGCTCGCACAAAGGAGGCACGCTTTCACCGGTCGATTTGCAACCAAAATCTACCCTGGTTATAATGCAAAGCCATACATTCCGAAACTAATTCCCGTCATAAAGGCAATCGGATGAATGAGGTATGAATAAACGCGCAAACGGGTCACGGGGACCGAATTATCCGGTGTAGTCGCGGAGTTAGTGGCGTAAACCGGATCGTAAACGTTTTTATTTTGTTTTTAATGTAATTACTATGCAGTGGCCGAACGTAAGCCAATCATAAATAAAATGAGACCTAAATTCATTTATTTATTAAAATTTGTATTTTTTAAATATAACTTACTAGCTTTTGCCCGTGGCTACGCTCGTGTGGAGGAAATTATGCTACCCAGGTCATGGTCTAACTGTGTGCCAAATTTCATAGAAATCCGGTCAGCCGAGGCGTGAAATGGAAACGGACAGACAGACAGAGTTACTTTTGCTTTTGCATTTATTATATTATTAAGTATGGATATGAATACTGTCTCTTTTTTAACTGAAAAGGAGACAGTTGTTGCATTATTAACCTAGTTATTATTAGGCACAGAACACTGATGTTATATGATTGTTACAAATAAACATACTATTACCTATGTGGTCTAGTTATTGGAATTTCACAAAACAACACCAATATTCAATTACCTCCACAACAATAACCACCCAATCAGATAAACAATTTCATTCACACCCGAGCTCCCTGACTACTGATGACACGATAATACTGGTAATCATAGCATGGGTTCTCACTTAATTGTCGCCTGGGTGCCTCCACCAGCAGATATCTAAACGGCTCTATTGAAAACTGCGCTTACATATTGTGAACTGGCTCGCTTCCAGCAGATTATCCGTGGCTTCACTGCAATATTTGTGTCTCACGTACTAGGCACTATTCAGGGGATCGAAAAACTTTTCTAATATTCTGCTTTGAGACGAAAACACTTGCGGGGGATTTGGAGACTGATCAACGTGCGAACGCGTGTGGTTTTACTGAAGGTGGTAAAAACTGTGTTTGGGTAATTGATATTTTAGATAGATGAAAACATTTATTCAGTGCATACAAAAGACACACATAAGTACAATCAAATGATAACAAATTACATGAATTTAAAAAAGAAGAAAAAAAACAAGATGCCAATAATACAAAAAAGAGAACAAACATACTTAAAGAAATGACAGTTTTATGACAGTCATGCGATTCATTTTATTTTCTTGTGAGCTGTGTGCATCTTAACTGGGTTAGATTTTATTTTCTTCCTTTTTACTTTCTATACTTAGGTGTATTTTGTCACAAATTTTTGGTTGTTCGTAGATCTTTGACAGTCTTTACGGGAATCCCAAAAATCTGACAACCAGCCTTACCAAGGGATATATGCCCATTGTTGGGCAGAGGCACCCACATTACACACAGATACACCCACATTTCAGTTATGTTTGAGTCCCATGTAGGGGGTTATGTTAGGTATAGGGGATGAGCCTATTGCCATCAACCGGGCACAGTTCCATAGTCCGGGCTGCTACTGAGAAATTCCAGATGGAAAAACCCAATAACACTTTGCCGACTCGGGAGTCGAACCCAGGATCTCATGGTCAGCAGAGTAGCGCTTGCGACCACTAGACCAATGAGGCAGTTAATTCATCATACATATTCATTATATTTTTCCGTTCACAAACAAAAACTCCTAATACCGTGCAGTTTTCAACTCGAGATATCGCAGTGTATTGGTCAAAACACGTCGGTCCGTAGTTCGCAACTCCAGCGTATAACGGATGTGTTTTTCAACTAGCACACAATTTAAATTTTATACTTTTAAATTTAAATCTATGACCCGTTTAAAACGTTGAAAAACATCGCAGAGACCGCACTTTGGTAAATATTCTCTCAAAGTTGAGAATGATAGTAATAAATAGTGAAGTCTGACAACTTGTTTGTGTATTTGCGTAACAAACAAACAAACTCAATTTCGCCTTCCTACAATATTAGTTAGGTACTAGCAGCGCCCCGCGGTTTCACCCGAATCTCAGGATAAAAAGTATTCTATGTGTTAATTCAGGTTATAAACTATCTTTGTACCAATTTTAATCCAAATCCGTTTAATAGTTATTGCGTGAAAGAGTAAAAAACCACCCACAAACTCTAAACCACACAATTTCCATCCTACAAACTTTCACATTTCTAATATTAATTAACAATTAGTAAGTGTATTTTGAATCTTAATAAGGATTAGGATTCAATCTACACTTATAAAAAAATATGTAGTTTATATTTAGGTTTCGGTTTATTATAGAAAATGTTTGAATAGAGTAATCTTGTTTATTACACAGCAGTATTTGTGTGCCTCTTATAATTTGTCAAAGCTAGTTAATTCCATTACTTAGGTTAGGCCCGCCCAACTAAATTTCTTACCAACGTCACAAGTTAAATAGGTACGACAAGTGAACACATCGCCGAAGCTATTAAGAAATTACAAGAATGTGCTGCGCGTAAGAGACTTATCTTACGCGCAGCCTATTGTAATTTCTCGTGCGCGACTGAAATCGGATATAATCGTAGTATTATAGTTTATTTATGGTTAAATGAATTATATAATTAATTAATTATATAAATATTATGATTAATAATATTAAGATTAAATTAATTTAATATTTTAAATATTACAGTATAGAATTAAGCACGCCAGCGCGAATGGGGATTCGCGCGCAGAATTATTTTGCGCGCACTCTAGTATTTTGTTTCAGTGTTTTAAATATTATGTAGATTGTCTAGATTTCCGCCTTTCAAGAGAGTCAGTTTCAGAGAGAGAGAATGGTGCAGTAGTTAACCGATATAAGCCGTAGGTACCTGCTGCTGAGGTGCTTTATGATGACGCCTTAATTGGCACGGTAGGTAAGCAATATAAGCCATACCTGCTGCTGAGGTGCTTTATGATGACGCCTTAAGGCTCTTACATACTGGCGTGATTCGCCGCGCGACAAGAATTTTAACAAAACAATTTCTGAAAAAACTTCACGGCGAACAATGCGGCGGCGTCGCGTCGCGCGACGCATCGCGTCAGTATGTAAGAGCCTTTAATTGGCACGGTAGGTAAGCAATATAAGCCGTACCGTAGAACTGAGGTGCTTTATGATGACGCCCTGGTACAGTAGCAAAGCGATACAAGCCGTACCTACTACTTAGGTTCTTTATGTATGTATCCCTACTCTCAAGAATAGGTAGGGCAAATAATAGGATTATCCTGATTATCCAATAACAGAAAAATAAATAACTCGATAAATAATTTTATCAAAATTTCCATGTTGTTTTTTTTTTCCATGTTGAGCTATAATGATTGAGAGAGACTCCTCACGAGTCTAACAGGAACTTTAACACGACTAAGAGATAGCTTTTAAAGCAAGACTTATACTAAATTTTGTTGTTGTTCATACTACATGAACAACAACAAAATGTAGTATAAGTCTTGCTGAAAACCAGCTGTGAAAAAGCGGACACCAATATAAAATACAGTTCAACCACGTCAGTCTCAGGTCGTCCCCGCAGCCGCTGACAACCAATATTTTATAACGGGACTATACCACAAATAGATAGGTATGTATGTGTCGCTGGAAAATGAGGAAACCAGGGATTTCATTAAATCCCTAGGGATACCACGAAATCACGGTAGATGTCGAATATTCTTGTTTATTACGTCTTCCCACTAAAAATGTTTAATGATATGACAAAATGCTAATATAATGTTAGTGATAATTATGTCGTTTCATTAAACTAAATCTAGTAAAATGAGAAAAGTGTTCATGGATGCTTGCATGGTGCGGGTTGGTAGATGTCACAATGTCTTCGAATTTTTTGGTTTCTAAGACATGCCGGTTTCCTCATGATGTTTTCCTTCACCGTTTTGAGAGCAGTTGTGATGGAATTATTTACACAAAGTAAAGCGCCAGTCTGGGTTCGAACCCACGACCAACGACTCGTAAGTCGGGGCCGTTACCACTGGGCCACCACTGCTCCCGTTTGTGTGTTCTGTGTCACCAATATATACCGGCTATAAATAAGTTTTTTGGAATGAAAACTGTGTTCTAATATTATAAAATATTTAAAGAACATGATGGCAATTTTGGATTGGTTCTATACAAAAACCAAACGAAAATCGTTGTTAACCACAAAAATGATTGTATCTACAGAAAAATCAAACAAAAAAAGAATTCAGTTTTTTGTATACGAGTATTAGAAACACTCAAGTGAACACTAAAAATTAAAATGGTCGCTTGCAAATACACCAGTGGCCGTTCAGCTATGTAAGCTTCACTGTTTTTTGCCAAACAAAATTGTACTGTTGAATTGAAAATATATTTTCCCATAAAAAGCGAACCGAACTAGTTTTATTTTAGTGTAGCGTTGATTATTATGGCTTTTGCATATTTTCATTCTCTTTAGAGATCCATAGTTGATTTTTGTGTATGATCGATTTTGTAAGCAAGAAAGATATAATTGATGATCAGAGATAGATTACAAAGTGGTCTGTGGTAAACTCAGACTCAAAATCAACTCATCACGTCTGTATACCCCGAAGGGTTGTACAGAGGTGTCCCTATATAGTACACCCATATTTCGCCAGTTATGTTCAGTCCCATGTAATAGGGGGCGATCCTATTTCAAAAATCCAGTGACTCTTTGCTCGACCCGGGAATCGAACCCAAGAACCGCTCAGCAGTAGCGCTTGCGACCACTAGACCAAAGAGGCAACCTTGCAGAATTGTTTCTTGGAAATGTATTGTAATTTGAACCGTAACTTGTATTTTTATCCCAATACCAATAAAGGGCCGAATACCCCAATAAGCCGATAAGATTCCGGGACAAACACACAACGGTCTATGTCGGAAAATTTCAATAGCTATTGAATTAAGTATTGTCGTCCAAGGAAGGGCAATATGACACGTGTTTCAGGGCGCATACCTCGGGGTCCAGACCTCTCGGGAGCTACGTGACTCCACTGCGGAATGCGCCGCTCCACACCTCCGACACTGATCTATTGAATCATTTCAAGCGATTGTGTGCGCGATAATACCGCACTACTGGTATTATGACCCTCGTTTAAACTGATTGTCCGACCATGCTCCGTGAATTTGTAGATGTAACTTGCATTTCAAGTTGCTGCAAATAGCTTTGTTACCAGTTGATATCATTGAATTGCACGATGCCTCGTAAAACGTAACAAGCGAGACCAAAATAAATTATAGCTATGAAAACTATGCTAACGAGAGCTCAACGAGTGTAAAACTTTCAAACAAAATATAATTTGAGAATTTTATTATTCAAACTATCGAATCGTGAAAAGCTTAAATAAAGGCACTAATACACAATTTTATTTTATTGCCCGCCATTTAAAAGCAAGTGGCGTCGGCGCGGCGAAAAACTAAAAATGCCCAGTTGCATTTCAAATTAACCCAGCCCGACCTTTTGGAAAGCGAATTCAAATTTTTCAGTGGACACAGTAAAAATGCTCGTGAAACAGCTAACCTCTTTGCGGGTGAGTGGGGGCGTGTCCCATCACTATTTTATTGGGAGAATCGATGAGTTTTTGTTGAGATTAACTGCTTCGTGTATGAGATTTATTTGTGAAAACAATGCAATTAATTTCTCATAGTAATTGAGTTTATGGTTTAAATTGAATATGTTTCCGTGTGATTATAAAAAAAATGTTATGTATTATTTATGCGTAGTTCCTACAACAGTCAATGTTAACAGTTTCCTATGAAAACATGGCGTTCCAGTTAGAAAGAATCGAGCACTTAAAAAGAATCGAGCAATCACAGCGAAATTAGAACAAGTTTAAAACGAAATAAAAAAACCTCTTTTTCCATTCGATGTGGATAAATTGAAGTAAAAGCTGGTTGAAGGTGAAACGGTAATTAAATTTGATCTTTGCAAAAACCTCGGCAGGACGATTTTAAAAGCGAGTCGGAAACCGAGATTGCAATTAAGATATTAAATAAAGCTTATGGTCCAAAGTAACTTAAGATTTTCATGAAAATAATTTGCTAATTATTTTTCATCGATTTTGGCTCAGTTGGTAAACAAAATTTATTTTGGCGAAACTTTTAGATAAGTAATACTTTTATAACTTTTACTATAAATCTTAACTGAAAATGACATGAAATATAAAATTTGACAAAAATAGTTTTAAAGTTGTCGGAGTGCACTCTAATAATATTGAGCTTATAATGTCAAAACCGAAAGCAAATTCATACGCATAAATAAGTGTTTACACACTTATTTACCACACTGTAGGTGCCATTCTGCAGGTACCATTCTGTAGGTAGGTGTTTACACACCTACCTACAGAATTTTGCCGTCTAACTCAATTTGTACTAAGTAAATGAATTAAATCATTCAGTCTACTGAGTAGTCACTCAGTATAAACTAGTATGGATACTTGACCAGTTAATTGTACTTAACATTTTATTCAGCAAGCTCTCACAGAGTCAGCAGAATATCCCAGAGCTATGAATAATGTAGAGCGCACGGCACAATTTTAATATATTCCGGATTTATTTATTCGTGTAAAACAAAGGGCTTTTTTGGTGTTACGGGACAATTTAACCATTTTTTAAGTTTTGAATCTGTGTTTTGAACATTCATTCATTTACAATAACATATTTAATGTCTGTTAAGGTAAGTTCGGCACTGAGCTAAAAATGGTGCGAATCAAATTATCGGCTAGTTTCGCAATTATTTTAAACTAGCTTTCGCCCGCGGCTTCGCCCGCGTGGTATGTCCATTAAAAGGAGCTTATGTCCTTTCCCGGGATGCCATCTATCTCCTTGCCAAATTTTATCGAAATCCGTTCAGTAGTTTAGGCGTGAAACGGTAACATACAGACAGACAGACATACAGAGAGACAAACGGACAGACAGAGCTACTTTTGAATTTATAATATTAGTATGGATGCTGACATCATTGTGTTGAGCCATTTTATTCAGCCCAAAACATCGGGGCAGAATTTGATTCGTACGGTCATCGCATCGCTCGCCTTGCTTGGCGTTCTTCCTACTTTTTTACGTTTAGTCGGCTCCTAATCTTCAGCTTTATTATTACATAGATTAAAGTCGCGTTTCGTGTCTGTCTGTGTATTTCTGTCCGATTTTTTCACGCGCCAATATGTTCATTTGTTTCTTTTTTACTATAAACAGCTCTATTTGCAAGCCAAATCGAAATTGAAAAAAAAATCTTTGATAGTCAGTTATCTCCTTGGTTGTCATGTGTGGAAGTGATTCGTTCCATTTTTAAATTACACGACAGACATGAGTTTTCATAGTAATTTATTCGGCCGCTAAACACGTAGACAGAGATCTAAACACGACAATTATTGCATTTCGTTGTCAAAGTGCTTTTCCCAAGCATATTTGTGAAAAAGTATTAGGTACTTAGATGGTTTCATCAAGGTTTTATATCAGTCTCATGCTTATTTTCCTTGTTAAAACCTAACAAATCGTCCATATTGCCACTCTACCCCTTCATAGCTCGGTGTTACTCGGCGGGAGTTTAGATAAGGTCTCTCTTGACAGTGGCCGACGGTAGCCCTCCGGCGATCACCCGGCGTACGCCCGGCGACCACCCGGCGACCACCCGGCCCGATACCGTACCTCCACCGGATGAATTTATCTTATTTTATTATGAAATATCTGTATACTAATAATAAAGCTGAAAGGTTTGTTTTTTTTTTGTTTGTTTGAATGCGCTAATCTGAACCTACCAGTCGGATTTAAAAAATGCTTTTTGCATTTGATAACCCAATTCTTGAGGAAGACTATTTACATCACGCTAGGATCTTTAGGAGCCGAGAAAAAAGAAAAAACGCTAACCCTACATTTGCTTAAGCAAAAATGAAGTATTAACGCGGGCAGGCGCGGCGATGCGATGCGACGGGGTGGGTCGGGGGAACAAGAAATATCATGCGGACGAAGTCGCGGGTGAAAGCTAGTGTTACAATAAAACAATGGATCATTTTTTGCGGATTATGCTAGTTCTACGACATCTACATGTTTGTATTGTCATGTTTTGAGACGGTCATTAGCTTATTTATGTGTAATATGTACGTTTCTTGTTATTGTTTTGATGATGTGTGTAATGAAAAGTGGTGTTGTTCTCATGATGACACAACATGACACGACACGGTTTTCTGGCTGCCGCAGCCATTTAAGTGAACAATAAACTTCTTTTTTCTTTCGTCCATTTTACCTTCGTTCCGTTTGTGTTTTTGTTTCGTAAGTGTCAGTAAGAGGTCGTATACATTTTTAGGAGGCCGTATAGAAAATTTTGCCGATTTTGCTAATTTATGTGATTTTACAGTTAAAATACTGTGTTTCGATAAGTTTGAATGTACAACATGAAATATCAGGATCTAATGATGAACGACTTTTTATTTTTTTAAGGCATAACTCAATCTAATTCCGGGGTTGTTTTTGTAAGAGTAGTTCAGTAAAAATAATCAAAATAAAGCGATATCGGCAAAATTTCGTATATGGCTTCTTAAGTAAACTCTGTTTATCAATTTTATGCGATAGGTTGATTTAGTAAATTAAAAATTTTTCCATAAATGTACTACCTGTAAGCATGAAGTCTACTTAAAAAAGAAAAATGTAAAGGCATTAAATATCAATTTGCATACGTTACTATACGAGCCATTTATCGGCGCCTTAAGAAAGCGTGTAAACATTGCTCTATAATTTTACAGCACGCATAAAATTGTTCTAACCCTTAGCTTGTAAGGTTTTATCGAAGCACACCAGAATCAATTTGTTGAAAATCTGAAAAGTCACGTTCTTAGCGCGGCTTCACGCATAATCCACAGATTCCTTTAATGAATGAGCTTCATAAAAGCTTTCTGGTTTATTGTAAACAAGGTAAGAATTCATTAGCCGCGCTGAAGTAACGGCGCGGGTCGCCTACGTGACTCTCAGGTGATAAAACCGGCAGACGACGTTTAAGGGCCTGTCGTGGCCTTAAATTATTAAACGAAATTTTCCATCCTGTGTTTCATGAGATTGAAAGTAAGGCACTTGTGACAGTTTCCACTCGACAAGGTGCCTACTGCCTCTCCCGCTTACACACAGTTTAAGTACTTTACATAAGACGGTGGCGTGACACACGACAGTATCACTCTGAACTATTTCAAGAATTGTTTCTTCAATCCTGTCCCTCTACTATAAATAAAGCGGTAATCTTTTCCGCCTCGCTCAAATTGAATTTATAGTCAACAAAGCTGTTTCCTAGAGACCGCGAAAAGATAAACTGAGATTTGCCAGAGAGCAATTAAAACTTTACCTTAGAACTAACTTCGTTAACGGACTAGTGTTGCCAGCGGGATTATAAACGCAGTCAAGAAATATGTCCGCTTTTACTTTTGAAGGCGAAAACGGTCGATCGAAGCGTCCAACTGGTAAATTAAACCGGAGACTTACAACTCTAATGGAACTGTCTCATGTAAATTTACACCAGCACTGAGGCCACGTAACAGCGAACTTTGAGCACCAAATTAAGCACATTGAAATTGGACTTCTTTAGGAAATGTATAATGTAAATAACCTCTCGGGTTACCTTTATACCCGAAGCTTATTGCGTAAGATTTTCTAAACAGTATGCTTGAATAAATATGAGAATATTTTGGGTTAACAGGAGTCCATCGCTATTCAAATAATAACGGATCAATGGTTCGTTACTCCAATAGGTATTTTTTTCAAAGGCGAAAGCTTTTTTCAATCCTAAACATGTTTCAGTGTAAGTGATGGCTGGTTGGATCGCCACTACTTTATCTTTAGGGTGTTAATCCCGAAGTCTGTACCGTTCTTATCTATCGGTTTCAGAGTGAAACGGACTATAGAGCTTTTGTAAAAAAGGTTTTCTCAGACACAGCGAAATGTATAATTTTTTCGTTAGCTAACAATATTCTTTAGAGGAAATGACTTTGTGAGGCCGGCGCGCCCTTCTAATGCGTTGAACAAATTGTACCTACCTTTCACTTTTCCACTGACACTAGCTACTTTCCCCCTATATTTTGTAAGTGAAAGATGAAATTATGAGTCTAATTTCAACATTGATAAAGTCAAAATGTACGAATTTTATCTAAAATTCCTTTGAATTTCATGAAATATTTTTCAAAGGTCAAACGTTTTGTGTCAGGTATATGACGTGCTTTCTTTATACAGATTTCGTTGGAAGTAAAATCATGAAAATGTGAAAAAAGAAAATACTATGAAAAACTTTTGAAAACAACTTTTTGGTATCCAACTTTACAAAAGCTAATTCTAAGAAACACTACTTAAGCGCTTGCTGTAGGGTGTGGTCCTATTGGAAGAGGCAGCGGTTAAAAGAATTTGTGAATTAAATTTCTACAAAATGTATCTATTCTACCTTGGCACGACAGAAGAAATGGGAGGCCTGTACCCAGCAGTGGGTGACTCCGGGCTGAAATCATGATGGTGATGATACCTAAGTATGACGGCAGTTTTTAAAAGAACAATACCTATAAAATAATACAATGAAATTGTTTATTGATCAAGAAAGTACAGATGGTGAGAAAACAAAACATACACTAGTTATAAGCAAATTAAACTAGTTATTTTATTATTTTATTTTACACTTTTGGAATGCTTACAGCTATAAACTTAAAATAATTAAAACAATGATTGAATGATGGCCAATTACAAGCTTTCACAGATATAAAAAAAAAAGTAGTTAATATATCAAAGACAGTAGTAACCTTAAATAATAGGTACTTAAATCAAATCTAGCGTGTACAATGTTGTGCATACATAAGCTATACATTGTCAAAGAAATTCTTGCTTTATGTAACTACATTTTATGGTAGAACATGTTGTAACTACATGGCATGGCATGGCTGTTGACAATTTACGTTACCCTGTCTCTGTATCAAGAGGGGGTCCCGTCTGAGACGCATCACGTCGATTTAAGATATTGTCGAAGTACAGCATGTCGGAGTAGAGTATGTCGAAATTGAATCATGTCAAACTAGCATTATTGTCGAAGTAGGATGGCGTCGAAGTCACATCATTTCGTAGTTAAGTCATGTCGAAGCAACGTCTTGTCGGAGTAGAGTAGTGTCGGACTAAAGGCATGTCGAAGTAAAGTATTGTCGAAGTAAAGATGTGTCGGAGTTCCGTAATGTCGAAGTAAAACCATGTCGTAGTAGCGTTTGTCGAAGTTCCGTTTGGTAGATAGATAGATAGATAGATAGATAAAACATTTATTCGGTACAAACATAGAAGACAGTCCTAGTGTGTAGTGGTAGTCCTTATCTCGTTCACGACATTGGACCATAAGCCCAAAGCTACTAATTATTTTTTCGCATTATGTAAAATCCACGGTTCGGTTTTTTCATCAAGAATTTCTCAGTAGCAGCCCGGAGGCTGGATTTGTCTCCGGTTGATGGAAATAGGTTCGCCCCCTATTGCATGGGACTTAAACCTAACTCGCGAAATGTGTACCAGTGTACCTACTATAAATACCTATACCTCTGTCTCACCCTTCCGGGATTACAGGCGTGATGTTATGTTATATGTTATGTAAGTAAAATTAATTTAAATGTATGTAAAAATGCCGTTTTCAAATAGCAGCCAATTTTCTAATGATTCTCAAAGGTTTTTATCATTATTTACCTACTTCAATTGTATTTATTTATAAAGTCACATTCATGTTAATTATTTATTTACCGTTTTATTTATCTAAAAAAGGTGTTTTTTGTATCTGGAGACATTCCATTTCTTAACCGAATTGACAAGAAGAGCGAGCTCTGTTCGAATTCGAGACTTGTCTATAGAACTCGGAAAATGCAAATGAGTATAACGGCAAACGAATATCTTGTAATTAGTATTGCTGTAGTAATGTCCCCTCCATTTAACCAAAACTGTAAAGAAAATTCACAAACTCGTCCTCAAACAAAACACAAAACTGAATTTAAAAACTAGTTTACCATAATTACCATCGCCATCAGTGAGACCCGACCCATATTTCTGTACACACAGCAATACTAGCTATAATACTCAGCTTATAACTATTTGACGGTAAACCACACACAATTTCCAACTCTAAGTCCATAACACAAAGTTGGAAATTTTCCGGCACGTGCCTTGAAACGGTATAAAAGTTGTTGCTCGGTGTAGGTAGTTCACTCCGGCAATTATCGGCACGTGTTCGCAGTTTCTCAATACCTTACTATTTCTAGTCTTGAGTGTTATTCAGAGAAAATATATGAACCACCAGTGTATATATATATTAAAAAATAATTACGACAAAACTGAATTAAATAAAGCAGGCAACAATAGCAAGCAACTTTGGAAACATATTAAAAACGTCACCAATATGTCTAAACAGCGTGAATCAAATTCGAATTTACTGCTTATTAATCCTTCACCACTCTTGTCAGCTAACAACGTTAATAACTTCTTTGTCAATGTTGGGAAAACTCTTGCTGAACAGATTCCGAAACATTATTGTAACCAATCACCTTTCCAAAACTCAAGCAATAGCTGTAATCTGAGATCTTTTGCTATGCTGGACACTGACGACGACGAAATAACCCGAATCATTTCTGGTCTAAAGGATGACTGTGCAGTTGGATGGGATAATATAAGCAATAAGATCCTTAAACTCTTTAAGCATATTTTGGTACCTCCCTTAACGCATATATTTCGAATCTGTCTTTCCAAAGGTATTTTCCCTACCTGTCTTAAAAAGGCAGTTGTAATCCCTGTCTTCAAATCAGGTAGTAAAGACTTGGTAAATAATTATAGGCCAATATCGTTACTCCCATCAATATCGAAAATATTAGAGAAAATTATAAACAGTAGACTAGTTAACTATCTAGAAAAAAATAACTTCCTATCCCCTGCGCAATTTGGTTTTAGAGCCAAATTATCCACAACCGACGCAGTGCATAGCCTGACCGATTATATTTCAGAAGAACTCGGAAAAGGAAATCAGACCCTGGGAGTCTTCCTTGATTTAGCCAAGGCCTTCGACACGGTGTCTGTTTCTGTTCTTCTAAACAAATTAGAGGCCATAGGAATAAGGGGAACGCCGTTGCAACTATTTACTGACTACTTAGATGACCGATACCAGTGTGTTAGAATAGATAATATTACGAGCGATGAGAAGAAATGTACTGGTTTTGGTGTTCCCCAGGGAAGTATTCTGGGCCCCACGCTATTCCTGATTTATATCAACGACTTGTGTAGTCTTAATATTAAAGGCGGCAAAATTATATCATATGCCGACGACACGGCGTTAATATTTACCGCTAAAACCAGTAGTGGCCTGTTCGAAATTGCTCAACTAGGTTTTAATACTGTGACTAATTGGCTACAAAACAATTTACTAACATTAAATGCTGACAAGACAAAATATATTCACTTCTCCATGCGCAAGCCTCAAGTTAACATTACTAACCCTCATCTATATGCCCATCAATGTGGAAATCGTTCAGTCAACATGTGTGATTGCCCTTTGATTCTCAAAACGAGCAGCATAAAATACCTCGGGGTAATAATGGACGACACACTGTCTTTCAGAAAACATATTGAAAGTCTAGTTAAAAGAGTGCGCAAAATAACGTATGTTTTTAAAAAATTGCGAACATTTGCAGATTCAAAATGAATCACTCAAGTTTATTTAGCCCTATGTCAATCTATAATTCAATACTGCATCTCTTCATGGGGTGGCACACCAAAAACCAATCTACTTCCTCTTGAAAGAGCTCAGAGAGCAATCTTAAAGGTAGCAAACTTCCATCCCTTTTACTTTCCTACAGATCTTCTATATAAATCCTGCAACGTGCTGACTGTTCGCCAACTTTTTATTATGCACTTAGTATTAAAACAGCACACCATGCTAACCTATACTGCTGACAATACTAACAAGAGACGGAATGATATAGTATGCACATCTAATGCAACCTCAAAACGTGTCTTTGTAGAAAGTTTTTTTACATTCTTAGGCCCATTTCTGTATAATAGATTAAATAAAAAGCTTAGTATTTATAAATTAAATTACTTTAGCTGTAAGAAAATTATACTTAAGTATTTACTAACAATAGATTATGCACAGACAGAAGATCTACTTGTTGTCTGCAAATAGAACCGCTAACACGCTATTTTACTTTTTATTTTATTTACCAAATAGTTTTTACTCTTTACCAACTGTTAATTTATTATATTAAGTACCTATATAATATGCACTTCCTAGCCTGAAGCACAGGTTCAACCTAGTTCAGGCAAATAAGCAATTGTGCTCTATTTTTTTGTTAAGTCACTTATTGTAAATGTGCCCCTTTTTATATAAATAAACGATTAAATAAATAAATATGGTGATTTTTAATTCACAGTTAACCTTTCAGGAGGTGAAAGACCTACTAGTGATTTTATAAAACTTTCACTATATGACGTACTACGACATAGCTGATATTTTTTTTCGACATTTCTTAGTTAGTCTCATCGTAAAAGTTGCACATAATCATGAGTACACGCCCTGAAAGTTTAACAGTGAATTAATAAATTATTTAAAAAACCCGACTGCAAAACCTTTTCGGTTATAGGTTTTGCAGTCGGGTTTTTGTGTTATTTTAAGCTTTTTTGTTTTATTAATAATATATTTGGAATTAACTCATTACTATACATACCTACATACTCGTACAAACATACATACATACTTTCGAAAAACATTACCCTCCTTCTGGGGAAGTCGGGTAAAAATCATCCTGTTTAACATGCATTTCTTGTATTGGAAAAGTGAACAATTTTAGTTGGTGGTTGCATACTATTTGTGAATCAGGGTAGACAGGTCGAGGTGCTTTACACTAGTGTACGTGTTATTATTATGTCAGTATGTTCGACGAAGTGTTTATGGGCCATTGGAATATCATTTTGTATTTTATTGAATCGTAATCACCAATTAACGTTTGTTGAGTCTATACATGACATAAAATAATAATTCCTATGTTTATTTCAGTGCTAATAGTTTATTCAACATACTTATTACGGCTAAATTATTTGCACATCTATTGGTAATCTATATAAACAGGCAATATTCAATTTGCACAAGCTATTTAAAAAAAATATACATATGTATAGTTTTTAAAATTGTGACAACTATTCACAACTAATTATAAAATTGTGGCAACTATTCACAAGTGTACAAAATAAAAATAAACCTGATTTCTTGTAGGTTTAAATCTAGACCAATTTTTTTTTCTAACCTGTACTGTCCCACTCCTGGACAAAGGCCCCCCTTCACTCCTGGAAGCGCTGGATAGGTTCCGTAAAAACTGGAAGGAGGACGCGCGGGCCCGCAAAAGATGGATCGCAAGCTCGCGCGTACGCCTTCCAGTTTTGACGGAACCTGTCCAGCTCGTCCCACCATCTCCTACGAGGTCTGTTGCATCATTTTTATCAAAACAAAAATCATATTCGCATACAAAAGCCACATTTTTATACATAGTCAAAATATCTTAGCTGGTACACCTGCAGAAAAACGGTATGCCCATAGACTATATAGCAGAGGTACTTTTTGACACGTGTTGCCTTATTACCTCCCGCACTCTGTGGATATGGGGCCGACTGCACCTTATACAGAATGATGCTAGTAAGTTATGTAAATGTCTCGCTTTCGATGATTTAGTACGGTGGATAGATGTATTGCTATGTGTTTTTGTCCTAGATACTCGTATAATATACTTTTATGGGAGTTGAAGATTTAATAACATTGGAATGTTTTGTAGCAGCCAATCAGAATGTTATATAGGGAATATGTATGTATTTTTTTATATTTTTATTCGATGGTTTACATCGCCAAATAATAGTTTAAAAAAATTCGACGCCGAGAAAGC
Source organism: Lithophane socia (assembly GCA_947522985.1). NCBI lineage: Eukaryota > Metazoa > Arthropoda > Insecta > Lepidoptera > Noctuidae > Lithophane > Lithophane socia. Next base: position 7,438,386 of record OX383270.1, on the reverse strand, counting down.
TATTTAAAGTACTTAAAAAAATGTTAAAAATATCCAACCGACCCGGGCTATTTAAACACCCTCCATTTGGCGCGCTTGGTGTGGTGACGTCAAATTCTATGAAAATAAACATACATGTGTCAAGTCAATGTCAAACACTCCTACAAAACACATTGACATTTTGATTGTTGTCACAGATTGTTACGTCACATCCGCTCTGATCAATAGCGTCGCTTTTCAAGTATTTCAAGTTCCCACAGTTTTTTGGCACTTATTAAAAATTAATTTCTCGCTCAAAAAGAAATCTTATTCAAAAATACTGATGGAGGCAGAATTCTGAAGTTCGCTCTGGGCAGAGCGGGAGGGCGTGTCAGACTCTTACTGACTAAAACCCACCCGCGTTCCTTCAGTTGCCTGTTGCCAGGGTCCCGGTATCCCTTTCGGACTATTCCGCAACCCTGGCAGGGATGTTCATTGACCCTAGCTTTAAAATAAATAAATGGTTCCAAAATATTTTCATGCGTCATTATCTTATTGCCGGCTCATAATATAGGTACCTATAACTAAACAAAACCATTACATCGTTCACAATAAATAAAACAACATTAACTCTGTCATACATTATGACCATTTTACTATGAATTTCATTACAAACAATATGTTATTGTAATGGACATTATGTGGTGCCATCATTCTAACAAAACATCCCGTGGGTGACGTAAAGTTGTGACGTGTTCAACATTTTAGGAGCGAGATAGTAAATAGACGAAATTGCATTTATGAAAGACAGAAAAAACATTTATTTTATTACCACACACACGCTCTATCAATCTGCCTAGCCTTTTCCCAACTATGGTGGGGTCGGCTTCCAGTCTAACCGGATGCAGCTGGACCGACATAGAGCGACTGCCTATCTGATCTGCACACCCCAGTTACTGGGTAACATGATGTAAGACTGGTGATCAGATAGTTCCGGCTTCTGACTACCCGTTACGAGTGTCAAAGATTTATGAACGACACCGGGATGGGACCAGTAACCTGTCTTTTTACGTCTATTTATCATTACTAGTAGACGTTTGTTTTATTTTTCTTGCCCTAAAACAACAGCTAATTAACAAAAAAGACAAACGACACAAAGTACTTGCTGACAGCCAAGTAATTCTATCGTCACAACTCATTACACACCCGTAATCATTCTTATCCGACTCCGTAATCTGCAGCCGGATGTTTGTGAACACACCCCGAAGATAAAGCATGATAAATGTTTATAAGTGTCAAAAAAATGTCATGTGACGTCACTGAACGGTAATGAGCGAGCGAAAGAGTGAGTGAATGAAGTATTTTGCAAGGAACGAAGCTTTGTTTATAGTTCACACGGAGAGAGTGAGCGGAGTTTGCGACGTTCTTTTGTTTGTGTTGCAGAATGAATGTGAGACTTGCTTTTAATCGGTTTTGAGTGTTGGCGTTAATGTTGTGTGGTAACGGTTTTTTGTTTGTTGCGGTAACTGTTTCATTACTGGGTTGCTTTTGTTACATATTGTTTGAATATTTCGACGTAGGTATTAGGTTTTTTTAAATTTATTAATGGTGTCCACAATGTACTGTAGTTTTGTAGACTTTGATGAGAGCAATATTGAGAATCGGAACGCTTTCCTACTAGCTTTTGTTTCCGAACTATTTTTGTGATTACTTAATCCAACAACAGCAACTTTAACGCAGTACCCCACACACACATACAGTAATTTTACAACAGTAACCCAATTTTGTTCAAAAAAAGTCTAAACTATAAATAATTCACGTCAAAATTGCGCCTAACACGAACAACGCATCATTTTAATTTATTTCTTCAAAACTCGCGTCAATATTTCATTTAAAAATGCATATACGGACAAATTCGATGCAGTGTGGCTTCGTGCGTGCTTTATATGGAGGCAATTTCAACCCTCCGCGCGCCGCATCCCGCTAACTATTTGTCACAAAATATGAAGCCACAAAAATTCATGAAATCGAGGTGGCTCGCCGACTTTCATGCTATTTATATCTCTAGGAGGAAGGAAGAGCGACCGGCGGCAATTTTGCCGTGTGAAAAATAAATTCAAGCACTTTTCTTGGCGATTTTTAATCCGAATTTTCTTTTGAATTATGTGATGTATCTGCAGCGAGGTGAGGGTTGATCGATGGTTGCTGTGGTTTGTTTTTTGTAATATTTTTTATAGATTTTTGTGCTTTGGAATCATTAAGAAAAATACAAAAAATATATAAAAACCAGTATTATGTTAATTTATAGCGTATAATATATTTAAAAATAAGTACTGATTTATCAATCTCAAACAACAAACTATTAAAGTCATGTTCTTGAAAATTGAATAAAAACAGAACGTCATGTGAAACAGTAAATTCTATAAAAAGCTTAACAGATGCCAACAATGTTAACGTAACGAATTCTTTAGGAATACTTTATTATTTTTCATAGAGTACAATTTATTTTAAAATAGTTGCATGAATACATTTTGTTGTAGAGGTGCTACGCCGTAGCACTCAATCGTTCCTTGCTACGCTGTCGTAGACGCCGCGTAGCAGGTTGCCGCTACGCTACCACTCTGCGTCAATATAGTCAAGCTCATTTTTATTTTTGTAATAAAAATGAGCTTTTTGTTCAAAAAATCACTTATAAATACGTTATTACTTATACTTTGTCACCAGCACAGTACGAATCTTACAAATAACATAATCAGTGTATGAATTTTTTAAATAGTATTTGGTGAAACGGTTGAATTTAGCTCAGTAATGATGGCCGTGATAACAGGTTCCGAATACAAATGATATATGTGCCGGAGGTAATTGTATGGCAGACGTGCCGGCTGTCCTCAATCGATAGCCACGGATAATGTGCCTTATCTGATGGATATTTTGTAGAGATTCATAAAACTACAGTCAGTCTATTCTATAAAAATGTCACAGTGAAAACTTAGATGAAGTAAGCTGTCAATTCACCTTAATTTTTACAGTGAGATTTTTACAGATTTTTTTAGCATCAGTCTTTATAAGACTGATACTAAAAAAAAAAACAAGAATTCCGCGCAGGGTTCGCCTCAATTTGGCCAGAACGTAAAGTAATAAAAAATTGATCATTAACAGCGTGCGCGCCGTCTTTATTTTCATAGAACGATTGTCTTACTGAATACCGTCTTGACTCAGGTCTGTGCACAGTCATTTTGTTATTTAATACTTTGGCTGCGTCTGCGTGGAGGTCAGAAATTATCCCAAAAAAGGATCATGCAGATCATGGTGTTTCCGTGAGTCGAATTTCATCCGAATCCTTTCAACCGCTAACCTGAAAAGGTAACAGACAGGCAACAGAGTTACTTTTAATATAGAGAAGTATGGATTCCTAATAATATTTATTCGCTTAAATAGGAGTGGAATGTGTGTATTGTGCAATGCTTTATAGAATTAATAACTAAAAGTTCAATGAGTGGTATGCAAAAGAGTATTTATTTATATTTATTTATATATACTTTATTGTACACCACAAAAATATATAACGAAAGGGAAAAAAAAAAAAAAACAATCACTACAAAATATACAATAGGCGGCCTTATCGCTTTCCGCGATCTCTTCCAGGCAACCTTGGAATGGACAGTGATTTGCCTGGACATAATATGGTATATGAGTATTGTTTCAAGTATTTATTTTAAAGGGCAGCAATGTGTCATTTAATTTATAATTGAACCTTATTTCAATAATAAACTATATTTTTATATTGGTTATATACCGTTGTTTTAGTCAAGCAGCTAATTATTTCTATTATATTTTGTTACAAAATATAAATTACCAGATTAATCATTATTAATAAATTCAAAATTCATTGACTTCATTACAAAACATCGACTTTGACTGAACATTATCTCTATGTTCAGTTATTCGATTATATCAAATAACGATAGAGACACGTCATAATAAGTGTCATATTATATACGCTGGGTGTACACACGGCTACACATCAAGCTATACATTTCCAGTATAAGCTGACCTCGCATTGAACGGATATCCTATACAATGCGAGATCAGCTTAAACTGGAAATGTATAACTTGATGTGTAGCCGTGTGTACTTTCAGCATCGAATTTTAATCCCTTTTAGTTAAACAGGTATAGTTATATTATATTCATACGCATTATTTTGCTAAAGCTATTAGCATAATCCTATTACAGTAGATAACAGTGCTGAGCAAAAATTCTAAAGCCCAGTAATAATTTGATTAATTGTTCCATTTATCTTATCAAGAGATATACATTAGGTTGCAGGTTACTAGTTGCAAGATTATTTTTCTAAATACCACTGAAAATCCATTAAAAACTAAACAAAAAATTAAATTCCTCCTAAAATTAATATTAAATAACTGCTGGTGAAATAAACATTAAAATCGTCCCAAAATCTGGTAGTGGAAACGTACAAAACGAATAATTTCTGTTTAAATTATAATTGGCCACTTTTTGCTAACCAATGCCTACTTCCGAGGCATTCATTTCTTACAAAGAAGTAACCGGGCCAAGCAATAAAATTAAGTGAAGAAAAACTTTATTATGAATCTCGTCTTAGCTAGCGAAGTGGCCACGGCTGTACCCCGTGGCCATGAGCTACACGCTCAAGCGATACCCGTCTTGCGAAAGCGGCTGCAGAGAAAAGAAATAAAATATATTTTAAATTGTTTAGAGTATGCCACGCGTCACGACGACGCGACTAGCGGCGCGACAGATGGGAACAGGAGAAGCACGCACGTGTCGCTTCACGCAAGTCGCATCGCTCCTGGCCGTGAACAGAGCCTTAAGCAGAAATTCCACCGACCTCCGACTACTGAATAGGAATCTCCATGAATTTATAGTGCCACAAGCAACTTCAGGAAGGAACAGTGCCTCGGATTCTTAGTTTACAAAAAAGTAATATAAACTGAAAATAATAAAATGTCAGCACCAGGTGAGTTTTTGTGTTCCAAGAATAGTAAGCTATTTATATTTTTTTATTGTTGTTTTGAGAAATATTAATTCTCCTTTGGGCTTGTAAATTACGTTGAAATAAAACGGAAACAATGTTTCATGATGAAGCGACTGCAGTGAAACTATTTTTCATAACATGACTATGTATTATGAATGACATTCATGTTTATATGAGTGTGTACGGTTTTCTACTATTAGGGAAATTACACTAGAGAAACACACTAAATTGCATGCCCTATGCTGCTTGCATGCTCATTTATTTTTTTATTTTATTACAAAGGTAGGCACTATTGTATTGGGGTCATCCTGTAAGGATAGTGTTTATAAGTTCAATAAATAAATAAATTAATAAAAAAATTACACTTGGAGATATTTTTTGCGTCAATGATGGTAAAATGTATTAGGCGCTGTCATAATTTATGCGATCGCCGCGATCATTTATTCGGCGAATCATGGGCGAACGTGACGATCGAGTATTCGCGCAAAAATCACTTAAAGTGGAATGCGCTTTAAAAACATGACATGATATTGCCTGAAGAGTATCGCTTATGTACATTCTCATCGCAATACTGCTGGAAATATCTCTCCATGTAAAGAGGCCTTTATCAACATTGCACACAAAATTCAATTAAACCACCAAACTCATAGTGTCATCTCACTGAAGAGTAGGTATTAAAACGAATTACCGCTAAAACTGAGAGACGGCTGGTATTAGGGTATTTATGCCGATCAGTCGGGCTGGTTGCTACGTGGCCGGAATATTGGCATCACAACAATTATGCAGCCATGCCGCCATTTAACAGCTGGTAGGTACTTGATGCAGTCGCGTTTCTTGATGTTCGCATCGCCGATCTAATAGAAGAGGAACTTTAAAAGTTTATTGTGATTTTAAGATCGAAATAAGACCATTTGTAGATCTTTGACAGTTGTTACGTAACGTCAGAAGCCCGAAAGTCTGACAACGAGTCTTACCAAAGGGTATCGTATTGTTGTGGAGGTCGGATAGGTAGTCGCTCCATGTCAAATACTGGTATTCAACCGCATCCGGTTAGACTGGAAGCCGACCCCAACATAGTTGGGAAAATGCTAGGCAAATGATGATGATTATATTATTTTCAAACGCTTCGGTTGTGTTAAAAAAATTCGTTGAGTAAGAGCCGGAATACCAGTTACTAACACGAAAGTAGAACGATAAGGTACGTAATCAGTATGTTACTGCAGTGATTAAACACAAATTCCCGTAAATCAATAAAATTTTAGATTAATCTTATTTAAATTCAATAATTCAGATTTAAAAAACTGAACTGCTAATCGACTTTTGATGCTGACTGTACATGGGTTCCCACTGCTGGGGCACAGTTTGATAGGGAGTCAACAAGGAAATGCCATAGAATAATATTTTTGCTTGCCAGTGTCAGATAAATCATACAGTTTTATTTAATCCGCAAACATATCGAGTAACCTATAAATATTAACGAGTAAGCATCGATGCTTACAAATCCGGGGGGAGCGCAAATGCGTGTACACCACAATAATATTTTATTAACAACCAACGTTATATTTAGCAATAACGTCCCGTACGAGTTTTTCGTACGATTTTTTTGTCGCATCGCAAACTGAACACAATCGGATATCATTAGGGTTATTTATGTGTGTGCCGTGCCGCGGACGCAGTGGGGACGCAATGGGGACGTGACTTCAATTCTCAACGCCTGTTATCTCGGACACTTACTTTTTCCATTGATTGCCTTTTTTAGATTTTCCTCTTTTCCCTTTTTTCCGGCAGTTGTCCCTTGATGTATGGCGGTATTGAAAATAATTTGTCCGTAACGTGGGCCGAGAACGACTGGTATAATGCGGACAATTATCGGCATTGTCCGCGGACCTAAACGATTGTGTCGTCCAATATTTTTTTCGGAAAGTGTTCGGCCATTTGCGATAACGTTTTCAATGTTCTTTCTATAAAATTGAGGACAACACTTTTTGTTGTAAAAATGATGAGAAAATATTGAAAATAATTCTTAAATAGGCTCAAGAATATTTCTTTCGTTCTTTTCTCTTTTTATATAGAATAGAATACTGATATGTTTTGCTTGTCCAAACTATACCGTTCTTTTCTTAGAAATTCAAACGCTATTATCATAATAGTGTCTGTAAAATAGCCCTACATCTCGTAAAGATGATCTTAAATAAGATTAATAGGAGGCCGCGAGCTCTTCATAATTCTGCGTTCAAAAAGTCAATACTGGCTCATTGGGGATTCTTGCAACGTTCGATAAAATAGTATTACGGATACCAGCCTTCCCGTGTCGAACCACACTTAATGTTACCGAATCGTTTCGCGAAATAGTGTGCTATCAGAATAGTTTGTTTGTTTTTCGTATGGTTAATATTTCTCTGTGTTTGAGTACTTTAATTGTTAACACAAGTTTTGATAACTTATGAACCTCTAAATGCAACTTTCAGACTTTGAACTGACGAATTCTCATTTTCATGTGAGCACGGTAGTAAGAAGTGAGTCCAAAGCCAGCATCCGTGTTGGTGAGCTTTCGCTCCTTCAATGACTGAGCTATTGAGAAAGTTTCAGAAATCAAATAAGTTTCCATTAAAACCATCAAACAAAATCAATCCACATAGGTAACCTTGAACGAACTCCATACATATTTTCATGTGAGCACGGTAATAAGAAGTGAGTCCAAAGCCAGCATCCGAGCTGGTGAGCTTTCACTCCTTCAATGACTGAGCTATTGAGAAAGTTTCAGAAATCAAATAAGTTTCCATTAAAAACCATCAAACAAAAACAATCCACTAACCTTGAACTAACTCCATACATGTCATACGATACGACTTTCAAACAGCTATCTGAACAACCTCTTAAAACAATAGTCAAATTAAATTCAAGTAACAAAGCAAAACAAACGAAGCTCGCTTAGTATCTGCGGATGTAATCAAATTATTGAGAACCGGTCAATTGCTTGAGACGCAGAGCAAACAATGTACCAGCCCTAACCGATCACAGACCCTTTGTGACAACCCTGCCACGAATGTTAAACGCCTTTCAACCCTGTACAAATACAGGCAACTACTAAGAACATTGCTTTTAGCCCAGTTTGTGTAGCATTTCGAAGAAGCTAAAAGGTGAATGACAAAATCAAATTGGGTGTAATTATTGAGAGATATTCTTTGAAATGTTAATGTCAAGAATTTCGGCATGTTATTTGGAGTTGAATAGCGTTATTGAAATAAATTTAGGAGCTACAAATGGTAGGCAATACCCGGAAAACAGAAATCCTGTATCATATTTGTGGAAAAAGAAAGCCACTGACAATGTATATTATTACTTACTAGCTTCCGCCCGCTGCTTCGCCCGCGTGGTATGTCTATAAAAAGTAGCCTATGTCTTTCCCCAAGATGCTATCTATCTCCTTGCCAAATTTTGTCGAAATCATAACATCATCAAAAAGGTAACATACAGACCGACAGACAGAGTTACTTTCGAATTTATAATATTAGTATGGATGATTATAAGTATGGATGCAACACGAATTCGGTACGAGTAATTTATACTTATTAGTCGCTTTTCATGAGACGTTACCTAGAAAATCCAGTTTGTTAACAAATTAACTTCTACATCTGACAGTTTCAAGGAATCGCACAGTTATACCAGGAAATTATAAACTGAACGAGCCCGAAACTAAGCAGAACCGCAAACCAGTGACAAAATTTCATAATGTCTTCCTCACAACACAGCTCACCCTAGAGAATAAAAGCTTGATTGAAACCAAATCCCTTAAAACCGAGAGCATATGTGACAGTTAATGCACGGGGCAGACACCCGACTTAACGTGGAATTCATCAACAATCCGCCGATTAATAAAGGTGATCTTTTAACCGTGATTTTCATCAATCTTGAAGCATTAACATGGTGTCTAGATAGTCTCGCCAGCACTATCCCTGGTGACCTGAACAAATGCAGGTGCCGCCTAATTACCAACGTGGGTGAAGGAGACGGTGATATAGACTTTAGAGTGTTAGAAAAGGAGGGGAGCATCGAAGAGTCAATCCATCACTGTCGTATTGGGTAATCTTGTAAAGCTAGTGATAAATCCGAGTGAGGCGTCGAATCCACCATGATTTTTGCGTTTGCTATTATTAAATAGGGGTTGACATACGTCACGAAGCATTTGCACGGTAATATGTTTAGCGTTAACTTCTTTGGTGTTTTTTATTTCCATTCATATTGTTACATTGAATTCAATTTACTGTCTACTACTAAAATTGTGTATAATTATATTATGTCCAATTTTCCAAGTAGGTAAAGGAAAAAAAAAAAGGTAATAGCTCATTGGGCATCAAAATATTCTTTCGCATCGCTGCCAGTGGGAAAGGTACACCCAAAAGGTTGGTACCGTTGCCACGTTAGATGGCAATGCTGATTCTTTGAATCTTCTTTGGCTGTGTCGTGCAAAGATGGAATAATAAGTTGAGTATCGGGCGCTGAAAAATTGATTATAAAAATAAAAAAACCGAGAAGAAATATTTAAAATGGATGGATTTTCATAACCTTAAAGTGAACAACTTTGGTAACAATAGCAAAACCATACCTACTTATTATTTTCGAATGATATTATAATTGTTCTGTTTGTCCTTACATTGCACTGATTTCTAAGCTCCACTTTAACAAAGCAAACTAAATTTTTGTTTATAAAATATTGCCTTTAAAAAAAATAGGGTTATGGAGCCTATTTTTTATTTTAAAGGAAATATTAAAAATAATAATTTCGAAAATGCACACAAATTTCGTCTCGACAGGTTCGAAAATTCGGCTTTAGTACAATCGATTAGCGTATATCTGGTATAGTGGATTGCCAATATTGGGCTCGGAAATATAAGCCTGTGTCACAAAGGTGGATGGAAAGGCATCTGTGTAACTCGACGTTACTGTCTAGATTAGGCCTTTGAATTTAGATCTGCTTATGGCATATTGAATTTGGAAGCGTTCAATAAGCTGCTAGCAATCGTTGTTTGTTTTGTTATGATGAAATCAATTTTATTTTTTATTATTTAATTTAAAGAATGTCCGTGGAGTTTCTAGCTCGTTCTTCTCCATAGGAACCTAAATAATAAATTACAAACTGACCCACTAAAAAGCCGCGCACGATTGCCGGTTTATGTTTGGACACATCTTGAGAAATTAATAACAAAACATCTCAATAATACCTTTTAGATATTGACTTCGAATCCAGAGAGCCTAGAAATATTGTTATTTTATCAGCGATAACGATAAAAGGAAAGTCAAGCGTGTTGAAAGTCCCTGCGGGGTAATTGCGTAACACACATAAAATGTCAATTGATCGCAATGCCTTTCATTTTGTCAGTTCAGTCACGTTCGTTGTTGAGCCGACGCATTTTTCAAACCTATGAATCAATAGATTAGGAATTTTCTTCAAAATCCTTGGAATCTGATTGACAGTGTGCTATAAAATTAGGGTGCTGGTCCTCATAATCAGTAGCCACGACGGAAAAAGTTACCTTATTTTAAAGGAACCAATCGCCAATTTTCCCCATTTTTTTATCATTCAGGATGTGTGATATCTTTGCTTGTATCCGGGTCTATAACCTGTCCCCGATATTTATCAACAAAAACATTTCCTATGTTTTTACAACGCACTTACTTTGTGATAGCTTTCGTGTTTTATGGGAGGAAAATGTGTTGAACATTTAAAAAGTCTTAAATTAAAAAAAGGTATTTATTTTAAAACGAAAGCTTTTAAGAAAACGTGGTGGATTTTTATTTAAAATCATACTTTTCACAGATCCGCTTCACTATTTTATTTGCTATGAAGTAATTAACAGAATTCCTGATGATCAAAGTTGGTAGTTTCAAAACTTTTTCGTTTTATAATTCAGTGCGGAGTTTGCAGTTGCAGCGGTTCGCGAATTGAACTTCTAAAAACATAATTATCGTTTGGCGATGTTAACTTGTACATAAACATGACTGAGATAGAGTGAACTCCTTAAGAAAGGTATTTATCAGTCAGTTTTGTAGTTGTATAAACGTAAACGGCGCAAACTGGAGGAACTCAACATCACCAAGCGGCTATCTACTGTATGTCAGGAGCGTGCCCTTAGCTTTTTCGGACATATTATGCGTTCACCTAAGCATAGTCTGGAAAGGCTTTTGATACTGGGCCGGGTGGAAGGAAAACGCGCTCAAGGCAGAGCACCAGCAAGATGGTCAGACGCGATCAAGAAGGTTGCTGGAGGCAGCATCTATCAAGCGGTCCATACATGCAGAAGACCGCATAGCTTGGAGACGCGCCATATGTGATCGCGATCCTCGAACGACGAAGAAGAAGAAGAAACGACGCAAAAGGAGTGGCTAAGGATCGTAGCAGGTGGTGTTTAGTTTCTACTCACCTCCATCGGAAAAAAGTGTGAGTTTATAGAGGTATGTAGAGGGTATATGTATGTTTTGAGGAATAAAAAAAGCAAGGAGTTTTTTATTATGGTGACGGACCGTGCATTGATCACACCAGTCACTCATTGCGTGGTGGTGATCGAAGACTACTTGGTCCAGCAACCGGACTGCATTTAGACTGACTTAGGGTAAAGCAAAATTAGTTTTATCCAACTAATTTTGCTTAACCTAAGTCAGTATTTTGGGTATATTGACTGAATCTCTCTTCTTGGTCGCGTACTTCATTAATGAAGGTCGTGTCCCTGACTGGCGGTGACTTGGTCTGACCAGTGTTTAGCTGACCTGCCGCGTGGTCTTTTCCCATCTACCTTGCCCAATACCACCATCTTTTCAAGGATATGACTGAAGAAAAGAGTACAATATCATAATTAAATACAAAACAAAAATAAAAATTCAGAGCTAAGGGCATAGACAGGCGGGACGGAGGAGCTAAGGACGTTGCTACGGCGTAGCAGTCGATGTCGCTACGCTGCTACGCGGGCGTAGCAGGTAATTGCTACATCATAATCCTAACTAATATTCATCATCTGCCTAGCCTTTTCCCAACTATGTTGGGGTCGGCTTCCAGTCTAACCGGATGCAGCTGAATACCAGTATTTTACATGGAGCGACTGCCTATCTGACCTCCACAACCCAGTAACTGGGTAATACGATACCCCTTGGTTAGACTGGTTGTCAGACTTTCGTGCTTCTGACGACTCGTAACGACTGTCAAAGATCCACAAATGACAGCCGGGACCAACGGCTTAACGTGCTTTCCGAGGCACGGAGGAGTCTCGATATGTGAAAATGGTCACCCATCCACGGACCAACCCCGGCAAGCGTAGCTAAACCTGATGTATCGACCCGAGCGGCTGTTATTACTTAGCCACGAGCTCCTCCTAACTAATATTATAAAAGTAAAAGTGAGTTTGTTTGTTTGTCTATTCGTTTGTTGCGCTTTCACGCTAAAACGGCTGAATGGATTTGGATGAAATTTGACACATGGGTAGACCATGGCCTGGAATAGGACATAGGATACTTTTTATTCCGATATTCCCACGGGATCGAGACTTACGCGGGTGAAACCGCGCGGCGCAGCTAGTTTAGGTTATAAAATGGAATATGGTTTTATAATTTACTTGTCTCATGTCTATTGAAAGAACCGGAGTTACCGACATAGCTTGCAAAAAAGCAAGCTAAAGTGGTAGTGGGCTGGCCATGTTTGTCGATAGACCGATGGCCGCTGGAGCAGACGAGTCCTGGACTGGAGACCGCGTATCGGTAAGCGTAGTCTGGGACGCCCCCCAGCTAGATGGACCTTAAAAAGGTGTCTAGGGCAGACGGGATGCGGATGGCGGAGGACAGGGTCTTGTGGACCAGCCTGGAAGAGGCCTATGTCCAGCAGTGTAATGCGATAGGCTGAGTTGATTGGTGTTTGTTGATTGCCTAAGCTTCATTATTTTATTGTTCAGCAGGATAGTACACTTTTTCTAAATTTATAGAACACTAGCTTCCGCTAGCGGCATCGACCCAGCATGTTATCTTTATAAATTAGCCTGTATTTCTCAGTGATAATATAGCATTCTACCGGTAAAAGAACTTTTAAAATCGTAATTAATAAACTCAAAAACTTATGGACAGTTTTTGAGTTTATTAATTACAAACAAAAATACAAATATTTTCTCTTTATAATATTATTAGTGTAGATAAATACTACTACAAAATATATTACAAAAGGTAATCCATTTCCCATTGAAGGTTTAATTACTGAAATAATTCACGTATTAGTAGGTTATGGACATATTTGATTATTACTGTCGCACTAAGCCAACCACCTGATCATGATCCAATAATATAATGTAGATTATTAATACTCCGTAGCTACTAATAATGCTAAAATTGTGGTCAAAATTTTAGAGAAATCTGCTATCACCTGACTTACAATCACGCCTGTTTTTCCGAAGGGTAGGCAGAGGTGAACCCATAGTACCTACACCCACATTTCGCGAGTCATGTTTAAGTCACTTTGCCCGACCCGGGAATCGAACCCAGGAATCGAAGCTCAGCAGAAGCGCTTGCGATCACTACTCCTACGAGGCGGCAGTTCGACTTATAAGTATTCAAAACTATTGCAAATGACTCTTAAGGCTGTTCATTCTAAAATGGACAGTATCGCAATTTACAATTCAAAAGTGATTGGTTGTATAATTGGTTTATTTGAAATAAATGCTTTGAGTTTGAGTTTGATTAGCTGTCATATATAATTCGCTGTTTTGATGAAATCAATATTACTGAATGAAATTACGAAATTTCGTTCTGTGTTGCACTAAAATATTTTTATTTGGCGTCTCACTTAATAGAAGACGTGTCTGTTTTCGATAAAATCACAAAATATAAAATAAAACAGCAATATACCCAAATTCACAAATCATGCTAAAATTATGACAAAATAAAGATGATCAATAATTTATTAGCTTCCACCTACTTCATTGGAAATCAACTCTTAAAAGACATCGTTTATCATTTTATCAAAAAATTGAGTAAACTGTGAGACATCAAAGCCGTGTCTAAATAATTTTGATCGTTTTATCTTTGCCAAAGAGTAACTTTGATCTTCTGTTTCGACTTTATTTATGCTTTTTTTCGAAATTCGTTAAAAAAAATATTTGTCGATGTTAACTAATCTTGCGTTAAGTCATCAAAGTGTTTAACGAGGAGTTAAATTTTGAAAGCTCGAGTCGTAATTTAACTGCAAGGTCAAGCGTTTGACGAGGTTAATTCATGGATGGTTAACCGTTTTACACCTAATTCAGAACTTGACGATAATTTAGAGAGCCGGGTGATCTTTAACTCAGGGCCCTCCTTTTCCTCTAGATTCTGCATTTTATTTACCAGTACCTAATTTGATGTTGAGAAAATTATAGATTATGATTATTTATTTCTTATTCAATTTATTTGCAGACAGACATATTGCTTTATTGTGTTACTAGCTGCGCCCCGCGGTTTTACCCGCGTAAGTCTCGATCTCGTGAGAATATCGGGATGAAAAATTCCTAGTTCCTATTCCAGGTCATGGTCTACCCCTGTGTCAAATTTCATCCTAGCGTGAAAGCGTAACAAACAAACAAACTGACTTTCGCATTCATGATATTAGTTCAGATTATGCATTTTATTTACCAGTGCCTGTAATTTTATGTTGAGAAAATGTATATATTATGATTGTGATTTTTTCTTTATTATTAAATTTACTTGCACACATATTGCTTTATTGTGTTTTTCCGTCAGGGATTTTTCAGTAGTAGCTCGCAGTCTGTTTTTATGCCCAGTTGATAGCAATAGGCTCGCCCTCTATAACAAGCGACTTAAAACATAATTGGCGAAATGTGTGTACTATAGCACATATCTGACTAACCCTTCGGGGATTGCAGGCGTGATGTTACGTTATATTCAAAGTCAAAGTCAAAGTCAAAGTCAAATAATTTATTTCAAATAGGCACATATATGGCACTTTTGAACGTCAAACAAAGAAATAGAATTGATTCTAGTTGCCCCTTCCAAAAGGTAGTTTTCGTATGGAGAAGAATGGGCAAGAAACTCCACCGTTACTCTTTTAAAAATGTTTTACAATATTTTGTATACATTAATTATATAATTATATGTGAAGACGATGCACCTACAATAAGATTACTGTACCACAAAAGGTAAAAAGAATTATAAATGGAGCAATAATGAATAAATTAATTACCAGATACATGGAGCTCACATATTTACAAAGATTGTAAAAGTATACGATATTACAATAGTCCTAACATTGTTACAAGTAGTACTAATAAGTCAGTGCGTGAGTTTAAGTATTGGTTTGGTAATAATTCTATCAATTGTCAACTAGGTACTTAATTGTTTTAGAGACGTCACACGGAAATTAATGCATAAAAATAATCTGCCTGATAAGATACCCGAAACTTATCCGGAGCTGCTGAAACAGGTGGCAGACTTGTAATGTTTCTGTTAAAAAATATATAAGTAAAGCCTGTTTACGAATCGAACGGCTTATTTCAATATTTACAAAGCGTTGGGGTTATAAAGGCATAACGTGACCGATTGCAGCTCTTTTTTCCATTTAAATGATAAATGCGAGCGAGCCATGTCATACAAATTAATTTTGAACATAATTTTGCTATTTATTATTGATAGCTTCGCACTGCTGTTTTACACTCATAAGTCTCCCACTAATGTGTCTTCTAATCCAGAAAAGGCACGAGCATAGTTTTCATGAAATTAATTTAATTAAAACTAAATTTTATTATGAAAACTGGTTTTTACCACCCTTCCTGCACGCGTAGAATGACCGCCATATCAAAGGGTTTTGTCGACGGAAGAATAGACAAAATGACAGATTGTGATTGTTTATCTGTTATTTGGTCTATTCTTCCTTCGACAAAGCCCGTTTCTACGGTGATCATGCTACACGTGCTGACATACGATTTTTTTTTTGCCTACCTGCACACCAAGATCGTTAAACACACCAGTATATACACTTTTTCAGTCTACACTAACTTCTTAAACTTATTACATAAATACTGAGTTTCTTAACGTAGCCAATATTACAGAGCAAATCAAAGCATACCAACCGAAATACCTGAAATACCTTCAACAACAAACAATGCTTTGCAATACTCAGTGCAAGCTCCACATACGTATGTCTCTATAGTAGCAGTTAGTTGCTACTTGAGTAACTCTTGCAATAAATAATATTAGTTGAATGTGTCCAATTCAATAGTATTGTTAAAATACTTACAGTTGCAGGTCGGTAAATCATTGCAAAGTTTATTATTGTCTAAGTTTAGCGGAGGTAACGTTGGAGACTCGATCTCTAAGAGTTTGTTTTTAAGTGTAAGTTATTTTTCAGTTAGTGTTTGTACCTAGTTTTTATTTTTATTTTATTTAAACGGTATCTTTATTTATGGTTGTTCAAAAAATACTCGTTGTTTATTATTTATGGAAAGTTCTTCACATAAACACAGAAAACAGTTTCAAGTCATCAATATTTTTATCGATAAAGATTTGAACATTGTTTGTTGGGAAAAATATGTTTTTTCCTAATATGGGATACTCCGTAGACCAGTAGTCAATAAACACGGCTAGTTATCTAATAGATAATGGTAATGATATGATAAGGTGATTATACTATACAAGTACTAAAAACAATTAATATGAAAAATAACTGAGTATTGGATTTTATTTTTATTATTAATTTGTTTTAATATGTTTTACTGTCATATATTTTTGAGCTGCATTCTGTATTTTCAAAGCAGATGATGAAACTGGAAGGTACAGGTAGAGTGTTTCAGTTAAAAATAAATCGTTTCAACATTTTCCACCTTAAATTCTTCAAATTAAACAGACATACTGATGAATAAATTCCCAGACAAAGGAATCAAGTCTTCCAAATTAAGTTAATTTTGTTCAAGCGATGTTTTAATACATAGTCGTTAGGAACATTAAATACTGCAAATCTGATTACAGGCGAGACGCGAACCGTGCTAAAGACTCCGCGTACGTCTTCGTAGAAATGCTTCAAATATACGTAATTATCTCCTTAGGAGTTGCGTTTCAGAGAATCATTTTAATCTGAACGTTTTGGGCTTAAAGTAAATGTACCTTGAGTACTAAGAAATTCTATGAAAATGTTAGTTAGAGTTGTCTACGTCATCTCAAAGGCACAAGAGGGAGACTGGTGTGCGTCGCACTGGAGATCCCAGAGGCCTTTGCGCAAATAAGTGCGCTGAGAACTGCGTGTCGTGTGGTTTAACTTGAAGGAATACACTACCCTCTACTATCCCCAGATTGAGATTGTTCTAAAGGAATGTCATATGGAAACAAATAGTATAAAAAGTAGTTTAACTACTGCTATACATTGTTAGTTTATAATCTATTTAGTGAGATTATAAAATAACGAAAAATTGTGAAAGTAATTTTTACAATATATCGCATTCATTTTCGGTAGTTTAAAATCTATCAATTTCAAATTGTGATGGAACATACACTTATTGACAGGGTTCATAATATGTCCAGATTTTATAACCCGCAAAATTGTGAACCGTCTTATCTGCTGACTGCGACCAATCCGGCTACCACCAAGACCTACTTACTGGTCTTGGCGGTAGCCGAATTGGGCTCAGTAACTAAGCCAGGGCACCCCGACCAAGTGCGGTAGGTTAAGTGAGAACGCGCTTTTTCCCATTTGGTCGCAGTTACTGGGCTATTTAGTATTAGCACAAGGTGCGTTCGTCGCATGCAAGTTTAAAATCAGTTCGCCATGAATACTTGGATAGATTATAACTATCCAAAAATAATGCGTTAAATTGTGAATGGTTTGTTGCAGATCACAATTTTTCGATAGTTTATAATCTCGTTAGATAGATTATAAACTAACGATGCTCATAGTCATACGGTGATATAATATACACCCCTTTGAAAAAAAAAAATCAAAACCGCCCGGGTTTTGATTTTTGTACATAATTGGTAATCATTTAGTTGTAAAGAGGTTTTAATAGCCTAACTATGTTACTGGCACTTAATAAAGCGTCTGGGTATGAAAAAAAGTTAATTCCAAATTCGAAACTTTTGTTTAAAAAAAATAATAATCCCGTTTTCCGTTTGTGACTTTTACTAACATTTTGCAGGTTTGCGGTTAGAAGGTTATCCTGGCAACTAAAACTAACTTCTCGTTATTTTTAGTAGAATAATTGTCGCATAATCCAGCCTTATTGTGACTTAAAAGTGATATCTTTGTGTCGATTGTAATGGCAGAAAAAGCAATAAGATCTAGTAAAATTGTAGCCCTGCTGGAAGAGGGGTGTAGCCAAAAAACTATATTCTTATTGATTATAACAAATTACTAGTGATTTATGCTAATGACATAGTAAAAATATTAATATTATCCATACAAAAGCCAATGACTGTTAAGGTGCCCGTTTTTTTTGCAAAGGGGTGTATATACAGTAGATAGACAAATCACAATATAAAAACACCTTTTCATCTAAAAGCCTTCTACGAATATACGCTGCATTCCAGAAGCCTTGGTAACTTTAAAACAGATTATTTGTAATAAAGAAGCGATAAATTAAGCGGCTCATTTGAGCGAATGAATGGCTCGGTAATAGACTGAGACTGTCGTCGACTCCCCCACAAAAGAAAAGTAGGCGAAAATCGTTTCTTTGTTCTTAGTAAATCGAGTACTGGAGTCGTTTGTCGGCCTTATATCACCCTGATTCGACGTTTATAGCCGACCTGCAGCGTCTAACTGCTTCGGTTGATTCGGGAGTACTCGATTACCTTATTATGTTCCACGTAAAAGCTTAAGTATGTGATATATGGTGAATATTTTGGGCTTGAGACAATGAGTACTTACTTATATAAATAATCTATCTAATATGACATAACATCACACCTGTAATCCCCGAAGGGATATATTATAGGGATATATTATGCAAACGTGTACCTGTACACTCACATTTCGCCACTTGTCACTAATTAGTACCACCCATCATCACGAATTAGTGTCTAGCTAATTATGTATTAGGAAAAAAGATATTGGTGCCTCCCATCCACTAGCAACATTTTTTTAGTCTTCGCTGGAGACCATGCAATACGATGATAAATAGTTAATTATTTCGTGTAAAATATCCACTTCATCATACATAACATCACGCCTGTATTTCCCGAAGGATCGGGCAGAGGTGAATTATTAGTACACTCACATTTTGCCAGTTATGTTTAAGTCCCATGTAACAGGGGGCGAACCTATTGCCATTAACCGGGCACAAATCTAGACACCGGGTTTTTTTTTTGGGAGGGAAATTATCAAATATCTTATCCCGCTCTGGCCGGAGCGGGAGAGCATGTCAGACTGTACTGACTAAAACCCCCCCGTATCCCTTCAGTTGCCTGTAAGTTGCTAGACGCCACGGTATCCCTTTCGGACTTTCCCGCGACCCCAAGACTTCGGGCTGCGACTGAGAAAAACCGAATGATAGGTACCCAACCCAGAACACTATGCTCCTCTAGACAAACGAGGCAGATGAATATCGTTAGTGTTATAGCATTTTTTTTTGTGTTGTACCGAAGTACTTGGCATGTGAAATTGTAAGTTTTGAGTCGAAATTCCACTAGCCAGAACGTGGGCTCTCTGTCGCAGTGAAAATATTTCTGAAGTGGATTTATTAAGAAATCGCATGAGTGAATATTTTGCAGAGTCGGTGTTTATTAAACATTATTGCTCTTGCATCGTTATTACTGTAGATACTTGTGCTATAGTAATTATGTTCATATTTTGTCAACTGTGAACTCAATAAGACTTGTCATGTTTCAGATTTGAAGTACACTTCAAATCTTTTATATATTATAAAAAAAATGAAGCTATTTTTATGTAAGAAGTTTTGGCACGTAGTTATTGCGTGTGACTTATTTTATTTACATAATTATGGAAATTATATTCTATAAGAGACGTTTTCTTGGAAAATGTAGATACTTTGTGAGATTTGGTCTGCATTTATGATGGAGGCACTCTGCAATGTTTTTATAATAAAAATATTTTTTGTATCCAAAAGTAATTTTGAAGAACAGTCCATAATTTGAAACTCGCATTTCTATACTTTAGATCTATATCTTGAATACATTTTCTAAAATTGACGTTAACGTCAAATCGTAAAAAAGAACCGCAGCGAGTGGGATGCAAAGTTATTACTTTTGTATGTACCTCAAGTGGAAATACTGAGTCGTTTCTCCAATTTAGGTACAAAACTGTAAAAGTCAAGTCGAACTTTGACGACGAATAAAAACATGGCAGCGGCCAAAGTTTCGACTGGCTAAATAGAAATTAAAGTTTAATCTCTTGTTCCGTCGGTTGAATATTAATCAAGCTACATATCTAGAAGGTTCAACTAGGATGTGATTTATGAAGTGAACATTTTTATCGAAACAATCGATCGGTATAGACGGGCTGGTGCGTCAAAACAGTCATTTATCATAGTTATCTCACTCAACCACCCGCATTGTCTGCCGGCTGCATTGGACCTCACATAGAATTCGATGTTAAAACTCTTTGTGGTATAGGTATAGGTACTTATGATAGGCTAAATGCGGATAGCCTATATGTTCATAACGTTAAAAGTTATTTAAAACATAATTTTGTTATATTTTATTTACATTGTTAGCTTGAATCTTAAAATAATAATAATTATTATTATGTACCTACATGTATAAAAAGTGGGAAGACCTCATTGGATAACAACGAACTCGTTCACTGTCAATGGGAAAAGAAACCCAAAAGCTGGCAGCATTGCCACGTTTATTGGCAATTCTGACTTTTTGGCCAAATAATAGGCCAGCCCTCTGGTCGCGTGAAAATCAATTATGGATCGTTGTTTAACAACTTTTTGTTATTTTAGGCGCAATAACACTAAAGTTAATTTTAGAATCTTTAATACGTTAGTAAAGCGACGTACGATCATAGAAGCCAACGCGAGCTATTATTATAAACGATATCAGCTAAAATAATGTAGGTGTAAAGGATATTTTCCACTACCACCCACGCAGTGTATCACTGATACGTGGCTAATCAAATGACGTAACATACACCTGAACTAGATGCGTGTGACACGTGTTAGTGACACCTACGTCCATTTGAACCAAATAGTGAAGAAAATTGAAAGCTATTGTGGCGGGGTAATTGAGTATTTAATAACACTCACTATCCCTATGCCGTTAATTTTGACAATTCAATACTATTCGTTGCTTTATTTCCGTTGTAAAGCAGACACATTTTTCAAACATAATGAAGCAATGGATTATGAATTTCCTTCAGAAGCCTTCGGAGTGTATTAGGAAATGTGTTACATAATTGGGGTGTGGGGATGGTTGGAGTATATTCGGCTTTCACATGGCTTGAACAAATGATATTTTTATAGCCATAGTGATTCGACCAATACTGGGCATAGTTTTTTTCTTTTGGGAATAGTCCGTTTGGAACTTTATATAGTTCCTATGAGTTGCTGTGAAGTTGCAGACGTCGACATTATCATCAGCAACGAGTGACGGAGTGATGTACCCTTTGAGCTCGGAGCCCTACAAAACAAAACACGAAAGAGAGTTCACAAAAAGGGGCAATGTACCTACTTAAATAATAATAATGCTTAATTTGCTTGTGTCAATCTAGTAAATCCTTAAATCCAAAAGGAAATACACAATCCAAATCTAACAAGCCGATCCCTTACTTCCCGGATCTTCAAACTAATAATTTCGTAAAAGCATCGCAAAAACTAGATTAAAAGGAAAAACCTCATTTACCGTCCGCCCAATGACAATGAGTTTATTTCCCGACAAAAACTAATAAACGGTAAGAAAGAGGACATTTCCTTTCGGACATGTTTCGAGTTGTTAACTATGGGATTATATAGATAGGCACAGAAGGTCAGCTTCATACAACGAACGAAAAACGCACGCACACTAAACGCTTGGGTACGTACGTAAGGAGATCTCAATATGTCTCTACCCCGCGTTTGTACTCATACACAAGCTGTGATACTAGTTTTCAACTAGTCTCGTAAAAGACGTCAAAACATCTAGCTTATACAACATGTATCATACATGACGTTGTTTAAGACATGTTTTTGAAGTGAAAACTTCTTTAGACGCGTTGAGTACTATTTGGGTGAACAAAAATCATGGAACTCGCGTCATCGCCACCGTCACGCTTGAAGAAATGTTTTTAGCGCCATCTACCGTCTTCCGTTTGAATTACGTTCAATCAATCTGCCCAGGCTTTTCCCAACTACATGTGTTGGGGTTGGCTTCCAGTCTAACCGGATGCAGCTGAATACTAGTATTTTACACGGAGCGACTGCCTATCTGACCTCCACAACCCAGTAACTGGGTAATACGATACCCCTTGGTAAGGTTGGTACTGGTTGTTAGACTTTCGGGCTTCTGACGTCCCGTAACGACTGAACAAGATCTACGAATGACAGCCGGGACCAACGCAACGGTTTAACGTGCTTTCCGAGGCACGGACAGCCCCCAGTCTCGGTATGTAAAGATGGTCACCCATCCACGGACCAACCCCGGCAAGCGTAGCCTAACCTGATGGATCGACCCGTGCGGCTGTTATTACTTAGCCACGAGCTCCTCTTACCGTTTGAATTACGTTGAGGTTACGCATTGTTGCAGTTTTCACTTCTATTGGCAGTCCCTAAAGACTGCCCCGCATGTTTTTTTTGTAACTATTTTATTCACCCATTCAATATTTTTGATAAGTTTTCTACAAGTTTTGTTACAACTTGTTTTAGGTGTAAAGGTTAAAGGAAAGCAGTAAACACACACAAACGGTAAACGCGGGGTAACATATCGCGTGGGCTTGTCGCTGTACGTGAAGCATGTCTATGTGTGCGTGCGTTTTCGCCCGGTTATGTAGCTGACCTTCTGTACCTATGTATTCTGTAACTACGGGACCGAAGGAAGGCCGATCACGTTCTTGTTTTGTACTTTCTGTAGGACATCATACCTAGTTAGTCTTCTTGAAAGGTTATTTCTTAGCTTTACGGCTAAAGACAGTTTTTGTAGGAATGTTTGTGACACATGCTATAGAGGTGTCGTCTTGTCAATTCCATTTCCGAATGTGGTTTTTATTCGCGTTTCTTTTTTTGTTGATTTGGGTGGATTTCTTTAGGACTGGATAGGTACTGTGTGCCTTTGAAGAACTTGTAAGGCAACTTATATGAAAAATATTAAAATCTGTCTGTTACTTAAGCTTGCTAAGTATGTTTTTGTTGCTAGAGTACTCTCTTATTTTTTATGGCTTTTGATATAGAAGAAACTTAACACCATCTTGTCCACTATCAGCGCCGGATGTCGCTGAATACCAGCGCCGGGGCTCTGTCTAGCATAGGGTCGCAGCATTATGCTAAGCGATGGCCGCGATTTCCGTGGATGTGACGCATATTTTCCCCCGACATGTTATTTTCGTGTATTTGTTCATTCTTTGCGTTATGTTTGCCGCAAATAGTAGGCTTTTCTTTCTTTTTCTTCTCTATAAATATAACATCACTTGTCCAAATTTACATCAAATAGCTATATGTAACAACTTCATTACCTAAGCAGCCTTCCATGCGAAATGATGAATCCGACACTTCACAACACAAATAACGTTGACCGAAGATGTTCAGAAGCTGATAAGAGACAAATTTTCTCCTCCGTTACCCAAAGTAGGTTGCGATAAATAACCCGGTACCCTTCCCGCCACTGATAATAAATAAGCAATTCCTTTGCAATAATTCGCATAAAACTAATGGTTTGAAAACGTGACAACTCAAGCGAGAAGTTGCGATAAAAGTAATCAAAGTGTCGTTAAAATTATTTTAGTACGCCATCATTTGGGAACAATCCCTATACTCATTCGGCTGATGAGCCAAGATAAACTATATTTACTGGGCTCCGTTCAATAGGTTATGTTTAGTAACTTGTATAATTACCCTCAACTATTAAAAAAATTGATAAGTCTATCATTATTTATTTTATCCTATCCTATCATAATAATTATATCATTATTATTTTATTTTTTTATAATATTATGAACGCGAAAGTTTGTGAAGATGGATGGATGTTTGTTACTCTTTCACGCAAAAATGGCTAAACTGATTTGGATGAACTGAATGAATTTTTAACCTGGTGATAATCCAGGTTAAAAATTCATTCAGTTATCCTATCATAATAATTATATCATTATTATTTTATTTTTTTATAATATTATGAACGCGAAAGTTTGTGAAGATGGATGGATGTTTGTTACTCTTTCACGCAAAAATGGCTAAACTGATTTGGATGAACTGGATGAATTTTTAACCTGGATTATCACATAGAACACTTTTTATCCCGGTAGTAGGTTCCCGTGGGATAATTTCGGACACCCACGCGGGTGAAGTCGCTGGCAAAATCTAGTAGATTATATACTAGCTGTGCCCGCGGCTTCGCTTACATGGCTGTGTATTTATTCTATTGGCATTATAAGTTAATCTGAACGTGAAGAGTCTTTTTCAACATCGGGTGATTTTGTTAATTTAAACTAAAACTTGTTATGAGGAACATTTTTGGTATTGCCTTTTCTTGCCGGCTATTCTCCATAAGAAACCACCATTTGGAAACGTGCACCTAGCTTCTGACGTTTCATGTAGGTTTAGGTGAAATATATATTTTTATTTTATTTTTATTTTAAACAATTTTTTTTTAAATTGTTTTAATTTTAAAATATTACTAATATTATAAATGTGAAGTTTGTGTGTTTGGATGTTTGTTACTCAATCACGCAAAAACGGCTGAATAGACTGGATTAACACAGGATACTTTTTATTCCGATATTCCCACGGGATCAAGACTTACGCGGGTGAAACCGCGGGGCGCAGCTAGCATTAACATAATTATATTATTATTTTAAGCCTTTTTTACATGTAAAAAAAGGAGGGGAAAGAATCATAAAAAAAATAACTCCCGATAAAATATTTTGGTTTTGATTACATAGTGCATTTACATATTAATAAAACAGAAAAAAATCCGATGTATTCGTTTGTTAAAATATTTTGTTGATTCTCACATTCGATAACATTTTAATTACTTATTCGTTTTGTTTGAAAGCGATGATAGGTAGTATTAAAAGTATTGGTTTATTTGATGGTTTTCCCAGAAATTATGAAATTTTCATTACTATAGATAGAGTTTCGGTTTGTGAACGGAATTACAAAAATAACTGTGCTGAAACGCAATTATTACCTAGGTAGGTACAGACAACTTTTATACTACTTTTTTATTCTCATCACGCCTGTTTCACCCGGAGTCTTGGTAGAGATGTACCTATTACCTACAGTACACCCACATTTCATCGATAATAGGGGGCGAGCCTATTGCCATCAACCGAGCACAAATCCAGGCACCGGGCTGCCACTGAAATTCCAAATGGAAAAACCCAATGACACTTTGCCCGACCCGGGAATTGAACCAATAATCAAATGCTCAGCAGTAGACTATCGAGGCCGTCAATAGTTAATAGAAATAATTTAAAGTCTAGATATGATAGTTTTTGGTTCTCGAGTTCTCTACTCCCATTGAGTAACTCGACTATACTCTTATTACTCATGCCGCTGAACATACTCAACGTAACTGTAATTTTACTTCGTCACAAATATTCATCAAAGGACAATTTAGCTTAAAGTCAAAGTTACAGTTTTGAGCCGTTTGGGGTCGAAACGCTCGGGTCATGGGGCCCGAGTGCGCGTCTTTTCTCGCCGACTGGTTGACGCTTCACGTGACCTGGGCTGGCTCGTTCTTTGGCAAAACAAATTGCATTGCCATTCAACGTGGCAATGCTGCCAGTCTTCTGGGCACGTTCCCGGATGACAGCGATGCGGATGAGTACTTCGAAGCCTAAGTGTCCTTTTGTTTTTTTTAGTATAAATAGTTAGTTGTGTTATATATTGTAAAGAAACATTTAAAATTAAAGCTTAATTATTTATTTCATAGAGGCACATAAAGGGCACTTTTGAACGACAAAAAAAATAGAAAGGAAGAAAGAAAGAAAGAAAAATAGGTTTATTTGTCACAGAAACACGTGCATACAAAAAGATCAGCAATTTTAACCAAAATAGATCTAAATACAATAAAAAATAAAAAAAACATATGAGATCAGGAGTATACAGATAAATAATCGGCAGCTGCACGTCATGACTGTGACAAGAAAACTTCCACTCAGCATGATGCTGCGCTATGGGGACCCACAGCACAGCGCTGATTTTCAGTGGTCACCCGAAAAAAGACGAATATTAGAATTGATTCTAATAGGTAGTTTTCGTATGGAAAAGTATGGGCAAGAAACTCCACCGTTATTCTTTTAAAATGTTTTAAAATATTTTGTATACATTAATTAAATCATTATTTAAAAGAAAAGAAAGAAAGAAAGAAAGACAAATTGTTTATTCTACACAAACAAAACGCGCACACAATATAAATAGACATGATAAGGACTGTTACAAAAGTAGCCAAAAGCCTCGTATTCAACCAATAAAAGTAAAATAAAAATTTGACTTATTGACCCCTGCCATTCGCCAGAGACCAAAGACACTATTTCGTAATTGTATTGTATACGTGAAAACGGTGCACCTAGAATAAAATTTTAATTTAATTAAACACACTTTCATCACTAGACATGAAGTTTCAGCCGAAGAACTGGTTGCTGTCCAGTCGTGTAAACCTTGAGCATCATAGTAATCAAAAATATACGGGTGAACTTGAGAACCTCCTTCTTTTTTTTCGTCGGTTAAAAAGAAAGTTCAAGGCAACTAAAGGTTTGATTTTTTAAGATAGTCACAAGCTGCCTAATAATAGGCCTAGGACTGGTGTCGGTTCTCACCATGTTTTATTCACCAATCACTTGGCTCAATGGGGCACAACAGTTTTATTTGTCACGTTGGATTTTTCAAATGGCAGGAAATTCACTATAACGTGTGTGTCGGCCTTATAAACAAAATATATTTATACTTTAAGTATGAGCTTAATTTCATAAATTCAATTGTGTCTGTTTAAATTCATAGCCCATTCCCAAACATATACATTCTTAGCATACACTGCGATGTTCATATTCATAGGCAATTTCGCCGGGTTTATGTTCGCGTTTAACTCGATTCTGTTGTAAATAGTCGTAAATTCATGGCGGCTGTACGCGCGCCATATCGAAGATCGGTCCAGAGTGAACGTCAAATATTTGTTTCATTTTTTCGTTTTCACGAAACAGTTTTCAAATTTATGACACTCGACTTGTCTAGTGCCCTGGCCCAAGGGGCTTAACCTGAAATGGACGCGCGGCCACCGCCGAGGAAAATATATTTCCAAGTTTACTGGTCCATAAATAACTGTGGAGTGACAGGGCGATGATAAACTCCCGAGCGAGAGTTCATCTCACGTCGGTTACTGAATATTGAACGAACACAAGCCTAATGTCGGTCGGCGTCGCCATACATACAATAATTGTGCTAATTAGAAATGTGTGGAGCCGCGCGGCTAATTGGACGGATCACGGCTCCAATGATCGCTGTCATTTTAGATGCCTTTATAAAGCTGTTCCATATACTAGTAACTCATTTATTCACTAATTAATCGCCTTGGTGTCAGAACGATTCGGTTCCAGCAATAATAACAAAGGTAAACAGCTTTTTGACGCAGATATTATTATTTTGATACATCATAAATAACGTGCAGCTCTGCAACTAAGTTTCGTTAAACATTTATTTAAATGTCAGCGTCTGTTCCAACG
Organism: Lithophane socia; assembly: GCA_947522985.1. Lineage (NCBI taxonomy): Eukaryota > Metazoa > Arthropoda > Insecta > Lepidoptera > Noctuidae > Lithophane > Lithophane socia. Next base: position 7,410,594 of record OX383270.1, on the reverse strand, counting down.
AAGTGCGGGCGCAACTCTTAATAAGAACGAACCCAAAATGTATAAATGAATTTGTTTACAATGTTGGCGAACAAAGATAGCAGAGTCAAACAATTCAAACAGAGCTATGAACCGAACAAAATAAAACTATTTTCGACTAAAGTTAGTTTTTATTTAGCACAACGGATGTATTTTGCAGCTCTCCAAAGAAACGGAGTCCACTGGAAATCTGTACTAAATACTGTTTTCAAGTAAAGTTCCTTTGTCTTGGCACTCTTTGTTTACTTTACAATTGTGAGTGGAACAATACAAAAAGGTCCGAAATTCGCTAACAACCTAAGCCCCAGTGGAAGTTTTAATTGCTTCGGAATAAGTCCACACGTAACCGTGGTCTGGCTGGATTGGACAAGTTCTCTAGAAGAACCTAGCTCGATCCCATTTGCCTAAAATGTTAGGCTGCTCTAACTTGTGACTGTCGGGACTTGGCGGATAAAAGGTGCGATTCCATTTGGATCTCAAGACGAGTCGAACAGTAAAAATGTTCCTCAAAATATAAGGTCAACATTCAAAACATCTTTCAAGCCGTGTGTATCGTAATTTGAAAATAAAGACTAAGGGATTAATGTACAATTCTGATAGCAGTGTCCTCCCGCCTGCTATAAACAACATGTTGCGATCGATAATCCATCCGCCAAATCTGTTGGTAGTGACCTTTTCCCTCTAAGACCATGCCCTGTGGTAGGTAGTCGGCACTAACAATATAAAGAGAAATGCTTTGTAATTTTGTTTGTAATTAATAAACGTGAAGAACAACTGGATCAGTTTTAGTACCGAGTAACATAGGCTGCAACTTACAAAGATGTCACGCGGGCGAAGCCGCTGGCGGCAGCAGTCAATAAAAGGATAACACATAAAAATATTTCTCACTAATTAACTGAAAATAACTCATGTCCACATATCCAAATAAATTCCACTTGCAATATTTAGAATTATTTCGTTAAGTAGCTAATCAGTCACAGCTCCTAAATCACTGTTCCAAAAACACAACTCCAATAAGCTCATACAACCCTTGAAATAACAAAGTATACGGACGCCGCAGGTGTGGTACAGCAATAAATTCCTAAGTAAATAACTAGTGCATTTATTAACACTAATAAACTTGGTAACAGTTCACCGTCGCCTTTACGACGAAGCCTGAGTTTTGCAATTGACGTACAAAAATACTACGTTATTCGCGGTACCTTGTAACAGTGCCAACCGCGGAACGTTTTGTTATGAACTGCTACTTTGTTGGAACCGCACTGTTACTGGCTGATGTGGTTTGAAGTTCGAATGCGAATGTTTATGTGTAGTGCGTGGATCTACTTGTGGTGCATGTGTGGTGTACAGAGAATTGTACAGTAACTGCATCACCACCTCTTATATTATTTAAATAATATTATTTATATACCAGCCATACGCCCTGCATAGCTGCATCACTTTCCTACTTTTAATTAATATTAAAAATAATACTGCTTTAAGAGGTGGTTGGCCCCCAGGTCATTAATAAATATGATTATGTCGTATGTTGATATAAAAATCGTGTCGGCATCACATTTGCGTGTGTCGTTTCAGTGTGGTTCCTGAAAAAGAATAAACATTCTTGTCTAATCGAGAATGTCGCAAAAGTTTTCAGTGATTTGCACTTATTTTCTGTTTTGTAACATACTAGCCGCTGCCCGCGATTTCGTCCACGTGAAATTTATTATTTCAACATATGACACTCGGCAATACTGTAGCTTCATATAAATGAAATAATTTTCGGAATCGGCTCAGTTGTTCCGAAGATTACCCCACATACATTTTTTTTTTCCTCTGTAAAACATTAAAGATAGGTAGATAATAAATAATAATAAAAAAAATCGCTTTTCATGTTTGTCTGTATGTGCGCGTTGTTCTTCTAATACACACCGATTTTGATGAGGTTTTCACCATCGTTTAGAGAATGTATTAGGAAAGGTTTATGTAGACCTATAATACGTTAACATTAAAGTTATATATGTACGGTATCTATGTACATTATAACTAAGAAATCTCGAAAAAAATTGCCGTGTCGTAAAAACGGCGGGTCGCTAGTAGATAGATAAATAAATAAAAGAGAGCTAGTTTTCTAAGGAGCAGTGGTGGCCCAGTGGTAACGGCCACGACTTACGAGTTGTAGGTCGTAGGTTCGAACCCTGACAGGCGCTTTACTTTGTGTAAATTATTTTATCACCACTGCTCTCAAAACGGTGAAGGAAAACATCGTGAGGAAACCGGCATGTCCTAGAACCAAAAATTCGAAGACATGTGACATCTACCAACCCGCACTGGGCCCGCGTGGTGGATTACGGCCCACTCCCTCTCACAGAAAGGAGGCCTGTGTCCCAGCAGTGGGAACATTATAGGCTGATTATGCTTATGCTAGTTTTCTAAAAAAGTTGTAGTACCTAAATGATTATTTTTAGTTAATTTATTAATTTAATCTGAACGATACTGGCTATCGTCTCACCTAAAGTTGTTCAACGAGTTATTCTAAAGTTATTCAATCTTTACCAGCTACTATTAGTGTTCCAATTAAAATTATCTCTGCCGTCATTCTACTTTTACAACATTGGTAAATGATAAAGATCTTCAAAAGTCCAATCAATTGATAATAGATAGCTCTCTGTCAAAATCTAGACTAATTGGGAATCATTTTATCGTTTTGAAAAGTTTTCAATCCCACATATTTTATGATAACAAATCCATTTGAAGTGTAGTTTTAACTTTTATTTTAATTCGATGGGACGGACAGATTGGCCGACCTCTCCTACTGTAACAGCCTAAAATGACAAGTTTTCAAACTAATACAGATCTGTAACTACAACGATAAGTTTAAGAATTAAAAAACTAGTTTATTTTGGATTTTTTTTTTAGTTTTGTCCGGATTGGGCCGACCATGTCACACGAATGCACCCGGAGAGATGGGCAAAGATCGTCACTCACTGGACGCCTAGCGCCTGAAGGAGAACATCGCCGTCGAGGTAGACCGCGGCGAAGGTGGTGTGACGATCTAATCATGTTTGCGGGGCCAACATTGCCAGAGATCGCACAAAATAGAGAGATTTAGAAGGAAAAACGGGAGGCCTTTGCCCAGCAGTGGGAGTGACGGGACACACTATAGGCTAAGATAAAAAAGAATAAATAATTCTCATTAGAAAACTCCCTTAGTTAAATTTTGGCTATATTTGCGTCACTGTATGTATGATAGTACAATGATCATAAATATCTACATCTCACATACCTTGTTTAGTTAGGTATGTAGATACCTAACAAGGTATGTGAGATGTAGGTATTTATGATCATTGTACTGTAGACACAACGAGATGAGCACGAACCACGAACTATCCCGAAGGACATGAATTGAAGACGCACCGTCATGCATCTGTCATTACAGCTTGGGCAGAAACCATACTACCTACTATTGTGAAAGGGATACGAGTATTAGAATTACGTCTGAATTTGTGTGAGGGAATCGTGTATATGTACCTATCTACCAACCTTACCTATGCACAGTCAGGGACATTAATTATTTATAAAATTGACACCCTACTACGTCGATTTGCAGTGCTATAGACATTTCATACAACTGCCAGAGAATGACAGCTGTTGTGATTTGAATATATGTACAATTTAAGTTGGTATTAAATTAGCCTATAGCCGTTTTCGTGGATCTTTGACAGTCGTTACGGGTCTTCAGAAGCCCGAAAGTCTAACAACCAGTCTTACCAAGGGGTATCGTATTAGCCAGCTACCGGGTTGTGGAGCTCAGATATGCAGTCCCTCCATGTAAAATACTGGTATTCAGCTGCATCCGGTTACGACTGGAAGCCGTTCCTTTACAAGTATATCACCCGCAGAAAAGTCTCAACGTGGTATGACGTCAACTGGTGACTTTAGATTTGAAGGCCAACTCATAAAATGCCTCCGATTCTTAGGAACTTTGTCCTTGGCCGTCTTACATAAGTACATAAAGGAGCTCCAAGATCTCACGAACATGACTGTACGTACACGCAAGGGAAGACTGACTAGTCTAGCAGAACCCACCTTCGTGCGATTTTATTTAAGTATAACGAAACTAAAATAAAAAACGAGCGAGTTACAGTATAGTAATTGTATACGTATGATGTGTAGCATCTGCCATCTTGGCTGACAGTACCAACCTCTCGGACAAAGGGTTCGTACCATCTGACGGCCAACTCTAGCACTACGCGCGCTCATTGGTCAAATCAAATAGCGCGCCCCCGGCTTCCTGTTACACACTTCCGTCGCTTTTCACGAAATCACTCCCACAGATTGCAGGAAAGCGAGAGGAAAGATGTTACACAATATAATTACGTATGTATAATTACACATTTAAGTACAGACGACACTTTACGTATCGATTAACAGCAGATAACAGCAGATAATAGCTATACACCCTGCCAACGCGCTAGGTAAAAATTTATATGGCAATAAAAGCTACTTTGTATTCAAAATAAAAACAATAAGGCCTAACACTCAACATCGTAACTACCAATAAAAAAAAACAATTCTGCTAACTTTCTCGCAGTCTAGACTTTACAATTCTCTTTTTCTTCATAACAATTACAATATAGAATCGGAACTGCTACATTCAGTAGTTAAGACTGGCAGGTTACGACTGCCAGCCAGCTGTGGTTCACACGTCCCCCAAGAAATACAGCCAACCTTATTAGTACATATTACCCGGATTTTGTTCCGTGTTGCCAATATACTTAGCACTGTAGCACATGTGTTGGTAAAAGTAGATGTATGGTTATTGTAGTAGATTTTTCTTGGAAATTCAAATAGGTGTAGCCGTGGCTTCAGTCGTGTTGCCAGCCTTTTTCGTGATGAAAAGGTACCTGTCATTTTCCAGGGTCCAAGCTATGTACGTTTGTTGTACCTGGTTAGGTAATTCAGTCCTAAAAGTTTTTCGAACGTTAAGTTAGTTAAGTTAGAATTGGCCTTCAGGAACGGTCTACTTTCGGAGCGTTTTTCATGCAATATGCTTTTTTTTTTGGATTTTCTCAAAATTCTACCTATTCCACAGAATATTAAATTCATACCAATCTAAATCTACCAACAATTTATGTTCTCACTGTCCTATACATACACAACTAGAAGAGGCAAGTACAGAGAGTACAAAGAGTACAGAGGGTACAAGTGTTACGTTTAAAATACGTAAAACCTTTTTAGTTAATTAACAACCTGAATGCTGGCCAAACTTTCCTTGTGTGTAAAAATTGGCTACTTGCCTACCTATGCGAAACACGTGCGTGAATAGTTTCAACCTACAATACCACATTTAAACGCGAATTTTAAATCCACAAAGTTACTAAAATAAAAGACAGCATGGTTGTGCATTTCATAAATTAAAAGTGGCCCAAACTTTACAAGCGCGGAAAGGCGAATGAGGGTTCGTGAGTTTAATTTCCGCCCTTTTGCACTATTGACCTGACCTGACGCTTAGCACAGGTATAAGCTTAGATGGAGACGCAAGAAAAGATCGGACGGACTAGTCCGCAACTCCACGTCTAAGGGCATATTTTGCGTACACCATTAAAGACACTAATTTTTATGATTGTAAAATAAATAATAAATTTAAAAAAAACCAGCCGAATCTCTCTACACAATAAGTTTGAAAAACTAAAATTTTGTGCCCAAACTGACACGTTTGGGAACACCAAAAACATTATTTTAGTCCTCCCTCGGACACTAACTAGGCTTCCATTGTAAGTGGCTGCGAACCATACTTTTTCATAGGAAGCAAAATATTTTATTTCACTAAATAATTAAAAAAAAATAGCTTTATAGTTAGTTCAGTAATTCAATATGCAAAGTTTCATGATCTAGGTAATAGGTAATACGGTCTGATATCCGCAACTCCACGACAAAGCGCGTATTTTCATGATCTTATTTTAAGTATGTTTTCTAAACTAAAAACCAAACTAAAAACCACTGGTAGGTCCAGTGGTTTTTAGTTTGGTTTTTAGTTTAGGCAACTTTGGATGTTTTTTCTATAGAGATTTTATGTAATCATGTTTTCGGCAAATATAGGACCTAGCATCAATCCTCACCTTTAACATAATTATATTTATTTCAAAATTAATGCTGCATTATTTTCTGCATAACGGAGGATCATGATAAGCAATTTGAGATAGGGTAGGGCCTTAAATAGGGCGCGAGGTTTGTCTACAACACCTATTTTCCACTAATGCTATGGCTACACTTCGCGTTATCGCTAACTTTTTTTCGTGCGCTCTCTGTTGCTCAGCGAGTAATCGAGGTGTGTGCTAGAGAGAGCGCACGAAGAAAAGTTCGCGATAACGCGAAGTGTAGCCGTAACATAAATGCATTTCTCCCCTAAACGCAGCACGGTAAACAATCAGTTGTTTTCACCATGGTTTCTTTTCCCTTCAGCAAAATATTCTGGGTAAGGACAAAAACCCACAAAAAGGAGATACATCTAACCAGATAAGTTCTTTAGTAGGTCAATGTACTCGCGTGACGACTTGGGCCCATAATACTGATGGAAAGAAGTAGTCTAGTTATGAACGGTCTTCGTAAAAATATGGAAATGCTCTTCAGAAACTAACGGATCAGCCTTTATGTTGCCGTTTGCAGTTGTTTTGTTAAATAAATCATGTATTAAAAGTGTTGACAACTTCGTAACCAACATTAAAACTGTACCCACGATACAACCTAAGTACCATCGCGGACTTGGTGGTGAAACAATTTTAAACCGTCCAAATGCGTGTCACGCACAATAAAGGGTTTCCGTAGTTGGAATGAATTTATCCAAAACAAACTTAACATTATAGTTGAAAAACATGTTGATGTTTGGAATTTTTTCTTTACTTGTGCTGGGAGATCTTGGTTCTTGCTAAATTTCATGATTCTAGGTCAACGCGAAGTCCTATAAACGTTTTGATTTATTTCATCATCATCATTTCAGCCGAAAGACGTCCACTGCAGGACATAGGCCTCCCTTGGTTTATTTGCGCGTATCAAAATTTAATGAATAATTTTAATTATTAATATTTTTTTTTTTTTTTTTTTTATTTAATTGAATGAATTTTTTTTTTTTTTTTTTGAATGGCCGTATTTTTTTATTTCGTTGACTTACAAGGTTATTTTTTTTTTAGAGCTCCAATGGGCCGTCGTAATTTTTTCCTTGCATTTTATAAAATAATGGGTGCTCAAACTTTCAAACCGCGTAAAGTCGATTTTTAGACATACCGGTATATTCTCAAGTGAAACTTCTGTCTTACGGCCGGCGTGTGGTTGCGGTGGAGCCAGTAAACATTGCTGCTTTAGGTTCAACAATAACGTAGCAAGTTGACTCGTTTCCGCTTTCACGAAACTTTTCCGAGTTACTGCTGGCAACATTACCCACCTCGGATTCGAACTTGCTACCTTTTATTTTGTTTTGTCTGATACGTTACCTAAAATGGACGATTCTTTGTCTTTACTCGCCGAATACTTTACTAATTACACATTGATACTTTGCAACTTTGCCTCTAAGGTTGCCAACGCATTGGCAAGCCCCTTGGAGTTGAAAGTACAGACCTGTGACAACACTTAGATACTAAAAGAAAAAAAGAAAATTACGTAAAAAATAACTTAAAACTATAAAAACCGGCCAAGTGCGAGTCCGAGTCGTACACGAAGGGTTCCGTACCGTATTAAGACACATTTCTTGGATCCCCTTCAATTATTAAGTTTATTTAATATATAGCTTTCCTCAATAAATGGACTATCCAACACAAAAATATTTTTTTCAATTCCAACCAGTAGTTCCTGAGATTAGCGCGTTCAAACAAACAAACTCTTCAGCTTTATAGAAGTAATAATATATATTTACATAATATAGATTTATTATGCTTTTTTTATCGGCAATAGAAATACGTAATCTGTGAAAATTTAAACTGTCTACCAATTACGGTGCATCAGGTACAGCGCACGAACAGACGGACGGAACAACAGCGGAGGCTTAGTAATAGGATTCCGTTCCCGAAGACAGCCAATCCGTTTGGCACCATTCTAGTACAGAACCCTAAAAACAGAATGAAAACACAGTTTATACTTTTTAGAGGTATGAGGAGCGGGTTTAAAGTTCACTCATCCTATATAGAAAAGGGTGGATCCTCCGACCAGACGGGTGTTGTGTCTGGTGGGCAACTGCCCAGCGATTGATGTCGGAATCTTGTATATATTATGTCCATGGTGCGGTAAAATCTAATTGCGCGATGCAGTATTTATGTGACGTCAGGATTTTTGTGTGACGTCAGGGCTTTGATGGGTAGTTCGCATGTGGCGATCTAGATGCCGCCACAACTTAATGCCAAAAGGGCCTCAGCTAAGTATAATGTCCGATGACAACACAAGATATTATTATGAACTTATACCACGTGAACTGATTTTCAGCTGCAGGCCGTTATTGTTTATTTGTTTTATTTATTTATTTAAACCTTTCGAACTCAAAAAAAAGGTACAAAAGGAAGACTTAATGCCTTAGGCATTCTCTACCAGCTAACGAAGGGTGGTGAAGAGATTAGATGGCAGGTTGATGACTGTTCACTCAATTATCGACCTGTCTACTAACCTATTAACATGCACTAAACCTACCACCGCCACCGCTGCCTACTGCTGCTATGCTGCATTTCAGTTTGAAGGGTATAGGTGCCGGTGAAGTTACAAGCATATGAGACGTTTCAACTTTGCCTCTAGAATGGCAACACTACTCCATGTCTCTTAGCATCCGACGGTCCACATGCTTGTCATGTTTGTCATCAAAAAGGTGCCTTAAAAACACCTCAAATCGGAGTAGATGGCGAGACATCGTGAGGCGAGTCACATAATATCAGCCCCTGGACAAGAAATTACACAAAGACCACGACCGCTCGGACAAGAGTACTACGAAGACGAAGAAGAGATGCCATAAAATCCAAAAATCTTTACTCTCTGTTTAATGTTTTTCTGAACAAACTGTGTCGGCAATGTGTTTTGTCTCAAAAGTTGTAAACGTCGGTTGAGAAAATTGGTACGATGTAACCCTTGGTTACGGACATCCTAGTAATTTATTTCCTTCCGTTGTCTCGTACACATTCTGTAAGATAAGTTGCAATACATTTACTCTCTTTATTCAAAGGTTACAAGCGGAAAGAGTCGTGTTGTGACCAAGATTGGCGAAAAGTCACTAAAGAAAAAGCCTTTTTTCCGCATACATGTTTCATGGTTTTGCCTGTAGAAACAAAATCTGGGATCAGCAGCTATCTAGCAAGCGTGATGGTTCTGGCCAATGTCAATTGAGCGGCGGTAGTTACACTGTTTATAAACATACCCTAATGCTAGCTGGCGTTATATTTTCATAACTTTTCATCATTTCAAGTTGACCACTGATCATTGTAGGCCAAAAACAAGAAGATGGTTGGTGGTGGCCAAGAAGTGAGTTTAAAGTGTTAAAATTGAAAATATTGTACCTATGACTAACAGAACAACGTGTTTTGCTAGTCCATTATAGTTGTACAAGGATCTTATGCCACGTGGCCAAATTCAAAACAACGGTGCCTTCTTGTTTTTTCTATTAAACACTAACCATGCAAATAACAGTTTGCATGACATTGACGTAAGAAAATTGGACACAAAAAAAAAACAATAAAAAAATTGTCTATTACACCTAAATCTAGAAGACTACAAAACAAACTGTGGCGGTATCTATGCCACATGCGAACTAGGCATCAAAGACCTGACGTCATTCAAAAATCCGGACGTCACATAAATCCTACATCGCGCAATTAAAGTTTACCGTGCAATGGACATATATACAAGAACCCAACATCAATCGTTGGGCAGTTGCCTGCCAGACACAATACCCGTCTGGTCGGAGGATCCTCTCTTTTCTATGGTGGATGAATGAACTTTACACACTGTTCCTCATACCCCTAAAAAAACAATCTGAGCTAGATAGACGGACACTCTTCGCACTGATTAATGTATTGTTGTATATGTAGGTATGATCACAATTAATATTTACCAAAAGCTCCCCGCTATCAATTTCATTCAAGCGCCAAAAGAACCTTGCGGCACTGTAAATGAATATTATTGTACCTATAGAATAAGACAAATAACTAAGTATAACAATCCGGATATCCTTTAACATCTCGAATAACGCAGCATCAGAAACAATTAACAGATCTTTCTGTTATGTGATGTGTGACTAAACACTGATATTATTTGACGGCTAGCGAACGTTCTTAGTCTGAACACTACTTTAGGATGTAATTGATATTTCTAGCTATGTTTGTGATAGTTATTAATTAGTGTCTTGTTATTCTATAGGCTGTAGTTATTCTTGTATTTTTATTACGGCTTCGGTATGCCTTTGTTATGTCATAACTTATATTACGAGGGCCTAATGCCCCTAAAACAACAGGCTCAGGCTATTCTCTCTAAGTAAGATCTCTTATACTTAGGTAAGATTACCAACACGCGCCAAGAGTGATCATGATGGAATTTGCAGTTCTATGATCATTAATTTAGAGGGGATTTTAATAACATGTAGGCATGGGGCTAGTGGCTAACTAATAACAACCGCACGGGTCGATCGATCAGGTTAAGCTACTCTTGCCGGTAGGTCCGTTTATGGGTGACCATCTTTACATACCGACACTCCTCCGTGCCTCGGAAAGCACGCTAAGCCGTTGGTCCCGGTTTTCATTCGTAGATCTTTGACAGTCGTTACGGTTCATCAGAAGCCTGAATGTCTGACAACCAGTCTTAACAAGGGGTATCGTATTACCCAGTTACTGGGTTGTGGAGGTCGGATAGGCAGTCGTTCCATGTAAAATAATGGTATTATTCAGCTGCATCCAGTTAGACTGGAAGCCAAGCAACATAGTTGGGAAAAGGCGAGGCAGATTGATTGACCTGCTTAGATTTTGTGCTGTTGTAATTTAGCCCCGTGTCTACTATTTATAACGTTCAACCCTGATCGTAAAGCAAACATAAAGGTTGACAGCCCCTGCCTATTGTCTCGGAAAGATGAACGGACTCATTAGAGCAAGTCACGATGATGTCTGTGAAACCACTTTCTTTTCTCAGTGAAGTAGGTACCTATAAGCGAGTTTGTCATGACTCAGCGTCTGTAACCGTTGAGTGACTGAAGAAAGATGCCATAAAAATAAAAGGAATTTCAGTTTGTTAGATCTACTTCATAACAACATGACATACCTCAACTAACAAAAATAATTATAGCACTTGTGCAAACACAGTAGGTGCATATTTAAAAAAAAAACAATCTGCCTATCCTTTTCCAAACTATGTTGGGGTAGGATTCCAGCCGGTTGCCCACTGACTTCCACAACCCAGTTACTGGGTAATACGATGCCCCTCGATACATATCGATGAACATTCCTATAAACCTATTCCTATTCCTGGTATTATATTTCCTATTTCTGGTATCTTTAACACAGGTTACTCTGTAATCTAGCTAAGATGCCAGTTGCGATACGTACTGTGACTATAAAATCACGATCACTGTTAATCTGTAACACTCTAGTCGTAAGGTTTTATACTGTGAGAACCAATAAAGCTATTACTATTATTACTATTAAACAAAATTAAGAAAATATACAGACGAATTAAGAACCTCCTCCTTTTTAAGAAGTCGGTTAAAAATGAAAAGAATTGCCATTGTAAGTGTGTTACGCTATTACCCCGCTGTTTTACCAAACCAATTGCAGAAGTAACGTTGGGTTTTTTTTACTCGACTATGGCGAAGAAAAAAGGAGGATTATGATTTTTGGACCGGTGTGTATTTACCGGGAGCTATATTGCATTACCTCAGTCCTAAGTGCATAATATTCTGTTATTATTTTAATTTGTCACTGCCAGTTGCCTCGTTTCTCTAAATAACGTAATATAAACAGTTGTGACTGTGGCAGAGACGGTGCAACGGTTCTCATCTTTATGAAAAATAAACAACAGCACAAATATTACTTTTTTATTCCTAACTAGCTTTCGCCCGGGGCTTTGCCCGTGTCGAGGTTGGAAATTATCCGACGGGAACTTACTACCGGAATAAAAAGTATTATGTATCCTAACCTAGATCATGGTCTACCCATGCGCCACATTTCATTCTAATCTGCTCAGCCGTTTTAGCGTGAAAGCGTAACAAACAAACTTACCTAGTAGTAGTATTATTTAGGATAAATAAAAATGCAGCGCCTTCAGGGAACACTCCTTGTGTTACCTGAAGGCGCTGCATTTTGCTTATTAACTTTTGAGGGCCTTACTTAATTAAATAGACCACAGTCTAGACGTAATAAAAGCTATATATACATTGAGTTATTTATTTAAAAGATAATAATAATAATTATTAGTAAACAATATCTATTATAATAATTATGTACAAGGGAAAATTATCAAAGGGCATCAAAAAATTCGTCCGCATCGCTGTGAACAGGAAAAGTGCCCAAAAGGCTGGCAGCATTGCCACGTTGTATGGCAATGCTGATTCTTTGCCCAAAAAATAGGCCAGCCCTCTGGTCACGTGAAGAGTCGACCAAACGTTTGGCGATGTCTTGAAAAACCAAGTGGGCACTCAGACCCCATGGCCCTAGGGTTTCAACCCCAAAAGGCTCGAACATATACGTCCCGATAAGATTGGAGTATTTGCGCCGTTTGAGGTTTTCTGCACCTGCAGCAGCAGCTCCAGCACAGCCCGCCGTGCTGGGAAGATGGGATGGCGCACCTAAACACACACCTAATTTTAGTTTTGTACTAAAGCATTGGGCTTATAAAATTACGTGAAACTATCCTAATCTCAACTAATATATAAATGTGAAAGTGAGTTTGTTTTTGTTTGTTTTTGTTTGTTTGTTACGCTTTCACGCTAAAACGGTTGAACGGATTTGAATTAAATTTGGCACATGGGAAGACCATGACCTGGATTGGGACTTAAACTTTTTATCCCGATATTCCCACGGGATCGAGACTTACGCGCGTGAAACCGCGGGGCGCAGCTAGTAACAAAATAGATGCGAAAACTGAGACTTATTGTAGGTGCAAATTGGGACTCTGTTTAGGCAGCGCAGCTTGAGAGTTGTGTTTTATCAGCACTGAATATTGAGAGCAGGGCAACGGGATACAAGAATGAACATTATTTTAGGATTTACCAAGTACCTACATGAACTCAGGTAAGTAGGTACTCCTTCTGTTCATATTGTACAACAGACAAAAACTCTGTTGCATTTTGCATTCTCGATTCAATACTTAGCTGGGATTTACATGTTTGGTGCAATATTTTATTATTTTATAACCAGCGTCTAATCCAACATTTTAATAATGCTATTCGTATTTCAATTTATATTAAACATATTTTTTATATTTCCAAGTACTGGCCCACAGCTGGGCAAAGATCTGTGGCGAAATCTTTAACGCCACATATGAACTACAACTGCCGCATCCTAAATCGCGATATCAGAGTTATCCACGCGAATAACATAATCCTTACATTATTATAAAACAAAGTCCTCCGCCGCGTCTGTCTGTCTGTCTGTTCGCGATAAACTCAAAAACGACTGCACCGATTTTCATGCTGTTTTCACCAATGATAGAGTGGTTTTTGAGGTTTTAGTATATAATTTGCGCGAGCGAAGCTGCGGGCATCAGCTAGTAATATATAGAAACGTGACAACAACAGCCGGCCCACCAGACATTACACTCATCAACACACTGATTGATTGATTGATCAATTCCTTTTCATTGGAGGATGAAGAACTTTCCACCCTGCTGTTCCTCATACCTCCATATCTAAAGATAAATCTCTTCATTACTACATAAAAAAACTCTTCATTACTACATAAAAAAACTCTTCATTACTTCTGTCTATGTTAAACAAATCTCATTTAACAAAAATAAATAACGGATAAAGCAGCTTGTTACAAACATTCTCCCCTGTCAGCTTAACAACGTTCCAATAAGTTAAAAACAGAATTAAAAACAGACATTGTCATAAATTTCATATCGACGCTCGCGGTGTATTTCATAGACGGAAAAACCTCATATGATAGGAAATTGGAAATAAATTCCTTTAAGCTTTCAATTACCTCAATCGGGAATATCGAGTTTCCGGAGACATAAATTTAAATCCGTGTACTGGTGTAACTTTAGACGTGGCGTGTTACAGGAGACATTATTGTATTTGTAGTATTTAGTTTGTATGTTCAATTATCTTTGTTTTTAAGATAAATCATGACTTTTTTATTTCTGTTACACGATCAAGGATCAGATTTATAGATTGACTTCCATTTTCTTTTGTTACTGCCTCGTTGGTCTAGTGTTCGCAAGCGCTACTGCTGAGCTTAAGGTTCTTGGGTTCGATTCCCGGGTCGGGCAAAGTGTTATTGGGTTTTTCCATCTGGAATTTTCTCAGTAGCAGCATGGAGTCCGGATTTGTGCCCGGTTGATGGCAATAGGCTCGCCCCCTACTATCCATGAAATGTGTGTATTACATGGGACTTAATAAACATATCTGGCAAAATGTGGGCGTACTATAAGTACACTTTTGTCTAGCCAGCTAGCTTCAGGGAATACAGGCGTGATATTATGCTATGATTTTTTTTCTGTTAGGTTTCAGACATGTTTAAAACACGAAAGGTTGAAACACGAATCGCCCTTGTGTTTTTGAGGCCTAAAAACAAATAAATTTATTAATATGTGTCAGTTGGAATCTAAGCCGTTGTAATAATAAGCAAGAACAGTACTTTCATGTATTTAAACGAACCTCTAATTATTCCCATTTTGCGCTTCTAAAAACATTGTTGAACACTCTAAATAATGATTGCGCCTCTAACTGTGAACCTCAAATAATTCCTTTTTTGTGGGTCCTAAAAATACTAAATAGCCAAGTTACTGCGACTTACTTGAATGTAGTGCTCGCCGGCCGCTGCCGCGGCAAGAAAGTTAAACAGAGGCTCAATCATTTAAAGAACTGTGCAAATATTTAATTTTTTTTGACCTTCTAGGTCAAATTTGTTTAAATATTTCCCATTTTTATGTCGTCAAAGAAAAACTAAATATAAAGAAAAAAAGAAAGAAAATACTTTCATTTGCGGTTATCGTGACGCAAAAAAGAAAATAAACACAAAAAGAAAAAAATAAGAAAAGATTTGGGGAAACATGCGTCACATCCATGCAAAACGGCTATCGCTCAGCATTATGCTGCGACCCTATTCAAGACAGAGCCCAGAGTCAATAGGTATTTTCATATCAGTAAACAATTTTACTACAGATAGGTATTTATTTGTATATTATATTAACGTCTCTATAAGCTGGGCTCCACCAAGTTATTTTGAGCCCGTTTTATAGGCTAGCAATAAAAATATCATAACATTTGACAGCTCGGGGCGCTGTTTGAAAATATTTTATTGATGAATCGCTATAAAATATAGTCTATCAGTTAGCAAACGAAATACGAATAATCTGTATTTCATTCACTCAACAAATGTAGGTACACAGGTAACATTTGAAGCAGGTTATGTTATGAATTTATCCCTTAAGTTTTCCGAAGAAAGTAGTTTTTAGAGTTGCCTATGGCATTTTTTTTACTTTCCTTTCACTGTCCCACTGCTGGGCAAAGGCGTCCCCAGGTCCTCCAATGATGATGTGATAGTACGGTGGAGATGTGCCCTGCTTGGGCGGAGCACCGCCGTGTCCTCGTGGAGGCGATTGGCGGCACTGACCTCTCGCGTCCGGCCCTGGTCCAGGCCATGGTACGGAGCGAGAGGGCATGGGAGGCGGTCACCTCCTTCTGCGAAGCAGTGATACTCGCGAAGGAGGACGCGGAACGCGTGAGGGAGAGGCAAGGCCTGCGCCCTCACGCCCCTAACCGCCGCCGCTGGAGACACCCTGGGCGTCGGGAATCCCAGGCGGATTCCCGGCCACCATAGGCGCGGGCTTGCGGACGCCGAGCAATGGGTAGCTCGCCGTCCGATAAGGACCAGGCCCGGGTCGACGGCGCTTCGTGTTCCACGCGCGCCTCAAAGAGATGTCAGCACACCTGACGAAGTCATTTGATGATTTCCCACCCAAAAAAAAAAAAAAACGTCCTCCAATGAATTCTTTTCCCACGCCACTTCAAACCAACCCTCATGGTACGTATCTCGCCACCTCTTTTTGGGCCGGCCTCGGTGGCGTCTCCAATCTTCATCTCTACAAAACTTGCAGGTTTTTTTTTTTAATCTTTGTTTCTCACAAAGTCTTCTCGCACTTTTTTTCCATTTCACATTAAACATTGACAGAATTGTTGACTTCTTGTTTGCCATGTCGGAGAATAAAATAGACTTCTATCAAGTTCTGACGATCATCATCATTATCTTCAGCCCGACTTCACCCACTGCTGAACATAGACCTCTGTTTTATTGTGCCAATCCCCACGCAGCGTGAGGATCACACTCCTGGACCAGCCTCGTCCAAGTTCTACCCGCGATGGTAACAATGTCATCCGCCCATTATTGTACCTATTTAGCTTCTTAAAGTCACCGTTTTTACGGTGCCGTACCCAAAGGGTAAAACTAGACCCTATTACTAATCTGTTGTAATAAAGTCTGTCTGTCTGTCTGACTGTCACCAGGCTGTATCTCATAAACCGTGATAGTTAGACATTTGAAATTTTCACAAATGATGTATTTTTGTTGCCGCTATAACAAAAAATACTAATAAAATAAATATTTAAGGGGGCTCCCATACCACAAACGTGATTTTTTTGCCGTTGTTATAGATAATGGTACGGAACCTTTCGCGCGCGAGCCCGACTCGCACTTGGCCGATTTTATTATGGAGATATCTAACAGAATATCAATCAATACTGGTCAATTTATATTGAATAATTAACCAACTAACTTCTCCACTAATCACAAGCGACTTATAGCTAACTAACATGACGTAATTAAAACAACTCGAGGATGCGAAAACCCACACAAACCCAAAATCGAAGGCTCACAAAATTCTTAGGGTCAGTTCTATGACTGGCCAAAAACTTTGTTCCCCAATTAAGATGCACGAGTGATTCCTTACAGAAATTATTAATGACACGTATTAAGTTAGTTATATACGTACACAATGTACTAACATAGAGTAAAAAGATACAGAAGTGAAACTCTCGCAGTTAATGCATTTTGAATGCGTACAGTTTTAGCCATGTTGGAGTGTCCAACGAAGTCAAGGTTGTAGGGGATCCCCGAAACGATCTATTTCCATAAATTTCTACTATAGTAATATTGTCAATCGCTTCAATTGCATTTGTCATACAATCCATTTGCGCATCAATGTGTATCCCGTAAAAAATTACAATTGTACTTAATTGATCGTTTCGGGGACCCTTAACGGTGCAGAGAGACATTGCATCAATAATTAATGTTATAAACAAAAGATTATGACGGATTTAGGGCATTGCAATTTTGTTGACCTGTGGGTTGTGCTGGTCAATATAAATTATGGTACTTAATATTTTTAGGTGATGTCTCTAAGTGTGGTTTTGGCTTTGGCGATCGCTGTTCGAAAAATGAAGGTTGGTGACATTATTCTGCGTCGGTGCATACCCTCCATATTTTTCTAATTCGGATAAACATCCTTCTTATTTTTATAATTCGGTAAATGCAGAAATCCAATTCGCATATAATTTCATAGACACAAGTTCAATGGCGAGTATATTTTGTACAAATGCAAAGACATGAGTTTCGCTTCTGTACTTTTTATTAATCTATGCCGTATGGCACCTTTGTTGCTAAGTTTCAAGTAAAAGGGAACACTGCAGGAGTCAGGCCCTCAGAACAGTTCAAAGGGGTCACTTGGTAAGAAAATGTCAGGAGCACACATCAATATTAAGTCATCAACTTTGGGCCCGGTTAAGTTGGGCCGTCCCAAGTGGACATGTTGACTTGTGTGTTTAACTTAGGATTAATCAAGGGTGCTTAGGTTTGTGATATATGACGCCTTATTTTGAGGTTTGGTTTTAGTTTTGTTATATCGGATTACTGGAAATATTAACGGGATGTATTATTGTTAATTATTTGTGAGGGAAATCTACCAATTATCTAGTACCAATTTTAATTGTCCGCATATTCAAATCACAATTACTGTCAATCCTTGACAGTTGTATGAAGTGGGTATAACACAGCAAATCATCTTAGCGTGTCAATTTGATAAAATATTACCTATTACAGACATAGAAAAAAAAAAAAATACTTCTCGGAATTACTCAGGTTCACAAACTTAATTCCATAACACTAGATTACAGTTAAAAATCTGACTGAAACAAGCCAAGTTCGTGTATGTGCTTTTTATGAAACTCATACACAGTGTTCAAATAATATTAAGATACAATCTTTGATTGCCCAAAGTACAGCCAGATTAAGAACTTAATCATCATGCACACAGTTTTCATTCGTATGGTCTGTAGATGGGTTACCATCTTTACATGCCGAGACCGAAAGTCTGACAGCCAGTCTTACCAAGGGGTATCGTATAACCCAGTTACTGGGCTGTGGAAGTCAGATAGGCAGTCGCTCCATGTAAAATACCTACTGGTATTCAGCTGCATCCGGTAAGACAAGAAGTCGACCCAACATAGTTGGGAAAAAGCTAGGCAGATTGAGTAAGATATTTATATTCCTTAAATTATCGATGAAAACATGATAGGACCTACAAAGTTCTTCACCACTACAAGTAGATATTCCATGGCTATATTTCGTGTTTACTCGCAAAGAACTCGGCATAAACATACAGAATGCAATCTCAACGCGACTACACGTATGAGCGACTTGCATTAAAGTTTCCACCATGTAAACAAACAACACATAGATCGGGAAGAATTTATGTAAAACTAGCACGGACGAACTGTAAACAAGTTGACAGATAGATTTGTTTACATAGCTATCTCGTACCATTACTTGTGGGCACGAAAATAATGCTGAACAACAAAATAATAGCGTTCAATTATGCGGTGAAAGACAATTTAGTTGCAGTATTGAGACAGTTAAATCTAATTTTGGAGCTATTTAGAGTTTAAGTGCAGGGGACTTTTGGCAATTTAACAACCTCACGATGAACGAGCGTACTATGGAGTAAGCGTCATACGTAGGTATACGCTTTTTGCCAAGGTTAGTCCGCGGATGTATGACATATTGCGACTCTTGGGTAATTTGAGTAGGTATGTACGTTATTCGTTTGATGGTGATCATTAAGATTTTAGTGTTTACCTTGTAGTAAAATCTGTTTTATCCGCAGCTATTGATAACAGTATAAATAGCGTCCGGAACCTTATCCGATGTAAAGATGTTAAAGAAGAAGAAATACAATTTTATGTTTGCAGGTTCTTACGGGTATCCCGAAAGGACCTGCAAACGAAAACTTGTACTAACTACTTTTTAAAGTTGATAGCTCCTTGACAAACTACGTTTAACGATGACCCGTACCAAAAAGCGATTGTGCCAATGACTATAATCGACTTTATCGGCTTCCATGTCCCATTACAGTGATACAAAAAGAGTGTTTTCGGTTCGCTTCTCACATTATCCTGGAGTGCACGACAGTCGTCCGATAGTGTCTACTCGCACGCCAGTTACAAATAACACAACATGTTTCGTGAATTTGGCACAAGTCACGAGGCAATGTCTCTAATTAAACTAGGATCAGATGTAGCGGTTACATCGGCCCACTCGATGCTTCCACGTTTTTGGTTTCAAGCCAACAGCCCAACAAGCTTCTTGTTTAAATGATTCGCTTGTTAAGTTTTATGTTTTTATTCGGCTCTGACGGCTAATTATGGAGTTTAACTCTTTTCAGTTTTGCAGTTTTTTCTTCGCCGCCATTGCGAGCGGAATTGCATTTTTGTAATTGATACGTCACGAGCTACGTTGCGTTGTTTTTGAATTCAAGTCGGCGGTCATTTGCATTACAAATTGTGTTTCGGTTTAAAAGAATGTTAACATAAAGTATACAGAACAACATGACGTACAAATACATTAAACATTGTTCGTACAACGTAGGTCAACATTTGCAATAAAAATGGTAGGTTTATTGCGAATATTGTAGGCACATAATTCAATATTGTATTGACGTCCCTATAATTTCGTATTGAATTACAATATTAATCTGATACTTTGGGGAACTAAGGATGGTTTGTTTAATTCTGTATATTGGCTGTAGAATCATGGCAATAATTCGTTTTTACGTATTGGAACTGAAAAACATGTGATGCCAGTACGACATACATACGGTTCCTGAACTCTTTTTATTTCTCCGCAACACAAGGACTTAATTCCGGTCCATAGATCCAGAACTTACACTCGTACCATCTGCGCGTTTCTAACCCCATTCTGGCCTTTAACTAGGACCTAAAAGTGCGGCGGTGCTATTAAAACTTGGAGGCAAGCAGCGGTCGTTACAACACTGTACTCGATTCAGAGTACAGTAGGTACAGTACACATGATCAAGAAGTTCCACAAACTACCGTAATGGGAACAATAATATACACACAAATAGCTGGTAACAACATCATGGATAAATAGCTTTATGAGCTCCGAAAGTCAGTTGAATAGCGTAATCGTATGAAGAGACAACTTTGTTGTTGTCCGGTTGTCCAAAATATTGTTTAGTATGAAAATTAGTTGCAGTTCGTTGGCGACAGTTTATGAGGGTGGTGATAGTTATTGCCCCACCTGTCACGATGTGCAGTGGCAACATGTAAGGCAATCAAGTTGACAGTGTACGGATGAATATTTTGTACAGCGTTTAGTACGGCACTAAAATGATGAATAAAATATATTATTATACTAGCGATCTGCCCCTGCTTCGCAAGGTTGTTACGACTTGACAAATGATATATATTAATAAGTTATTGATGTATTATTAACCTTTCGGAATGCATTCTTTAAATTATGTTTAAAACCTAAATCCGTTGCGTATTTAAGAAGAACAACGCGGACAAACACGAAAATCGACTTTGACTTGTATAATACGTATAGATATATTATTATATAAACTGACGCCTTCTTCCGACAGTGGTAGGTAGAGACTACAGAACGCCACCTGCTACGATCTTTACATAAACTCAAACTCAAAGCATTTATTTCAATTAAACCATTTACAGGCACATTTGAATTGTCAAAGAATCGGTCAGTTTGTCAAAAAGTTGAAGCTAGTTGCCCATTCCTAATCGTAGATCTCTATGCAGAACGGGCAAGAAACTCCAAGGACACTCTTTTAAAAATGGATATAGATATTACAAAATCCTAGGTACAGTATTCTTGGTGCTTCTATATGTGAGAACAATGTCAAATGAAAAATAATCAAAAACAATTCAAAATGTAAGATTAAAAATAAGCCCTGGCAGATGAGAGATGACCAGTCTCAACTGACAGCGCCCGTTCACGAACATGACTACTATACTCCTTTTGCCTCCTTTACAGTCATACACGCACGCTGGTTGCGAGTACTACGCACCTGACATTTCTGAAGAACATCACCAATAAGGTCACTAACTCTATGTCCTCCAAGGGCGTCCCCTCTCGGCTAAACAAAAATTACGCCTTTGCGCGTTCATTGCCTAAAAATATATTTTAAAGCAATATTGTTAGTGTTTCAAAATTCATGAAAATGTACAAAATTGTTCAAGCATAAACAATTCATATTCAGATACATAAATCAAAAGACTCATTATGTTCTTTATTTAAACTAAGTCACAAATAATATACCTACTGACTTAATCTACAGGTTCCTAGAAAAGTGGTTCCGTCATAATTATTACGGTCATAATAAAAATCTGTTATTTTCACCAGTATTTTACATTAATGTTGTTACACAGTGTTTTGACAGTACCTAATTATGTGACTGTTCACCGCTTTTATAAGAAACCAGAGCTTTACACCAACCTACTGTCGTACTGTTCGTATGCAATATTGGAATGATTTTATTTCTGCAAGTAGATTTGTATAAAAATACTTTGTGGCGGTATCTACATCGCCACATGCGAACTACGCATCGAAGACCTGACGTCACACAAAAATCCTGACGTCATAAAAATCCTGTATGGCGCAATTAGAGTTTACCGTGCAGGGACATATATACAAGATTCCAATATCGATCATTGGGCAGTTCCCGCCAGACACACCATCCGTCTGGTAGGAGGATCCTCCCTTTTCTATGGTGGATGAGTGAACTTTACACCCTGTTCTTCTTCTGTTCCTGAGAAGAAACACAATAACAAACTCAGAGCATTTTCCGCGAAAATTTGGCGAATTGGTCTGCCTAATTGAGACAATAAAGGTGAGCCGATTTTGAGAACAAGAGATTAGTCGAGAAAATGGAGGCGTATTGCCTATTTTAAAGCTAAATATCATTGAGTGGTGTTTGTAGCCAGTCTAAGTGGGTGTCTAGGGCTCTTGATGCTGTATCAAAGAGCTTCAGATTGTTCGGTATTCAAAAATGTGCGTAGGTGAATACCTCCCTTGTATTTTGCTATCGGCGTTCTATTCAATTTCAGGCGATATCGATTTGAAGTAAGGCAAATATTCTGCGGTTTTGAATAGAATGGCCTAAAGTTTTGAAAGAACTCATTTGGTATGGTAGGTTTGGTATGTAATGATCGTACAAGGTGGTGTCTGTAGTTTCTGCCAGAGTGCCAACCCGCACGAGAACAAAGTGAGTTTATGTATGTGTTATTTTACCAGGAAAAGCTTTTCTACTTAGGCTAAAGTAATAGTGACTCTTTTTTAAGCAGTTTTTCACTCTATAAGCGAACAACAGACCATTAAATCTTTAGTTAAACCGTTAAATCCCTTTTTCCGATCAATTGCAAGTATCCTCTGGTCCCATTATTATAACTCCACAAAATAAAATCTATGAAATGCCTATTGCTTTATAATTTTTTGTGTTCAAAATATTAATTGAACATTAACCTACTTTTAAAATACAAAGTATCCGATCCAAGTTAAAATAATATTAACGAAAATCAAGCAATTCTAATCCATATTTTCAATACGCGTTCACAAAATCCCATCGCCAAAAAAGTCTAGCCAGCAGAGAAGCATTACATAACAACAAAACATTTTAACATAACAATGGCGGGTTAATACGATCGTGGATGCAGCTGCATTTTAATTATTGATTAACCTTGGCCACAGAATAGGCACTTTCAGAAAGCCGACTCCGTACAATGAGCGAAAACAGGTAAACTGTTGTTTAGCGCTGAGAAAATAGCCCAAACGTTGGCCAATGCCATTTACTCGATTCACACGTTGCAAGAGTGGCATTGGAGCCAACCCTGAATGCGTGAAACTGGGGTCAAACGAATTCTAGTCGCAAGTGCGCTTGCGCTCGCTGCGCTGTAAGTAAACGAGTGTCATGCGTGCACGCATTTTCACTCGTTGCATGGCTTTACTGGAGTTACCGACATAGCTTGCAGAGTAAGCAAACTGAAGTGGGAAGTGGACTGGCCATGTGTCCAAGGACCGATGGCAGCTGAGCAGACGAGCCTTAGAGTGGAGACCGCGTATCGGCGTACGACGCCCCCGAGCTAGATGGACTGACGATCTTGAGAAAGTGACTGGGACAGACTGGATCCAGAAGGCGGAGGACAGGGTGTTGTGGCGCAGCTTGGCTCTCCCAAGCCTATAGCCAGCTATGTCCAGCTGTGGATTGATGGAGTTGGCTTTCTGTACCTATCTATTCAGTGAGATTAACCTCCAAGCAAACACGGGCCAGCCATGTAATCTTTAGTGTACACATAAATTTAATTAATTCTGCTATGACATGAGCACATAAACTCGCGTTTGACTGACGAAACAGTCACGGTATATAGTTTGTAGTCACTTTGTAGGACCTGCTTTAGTTATTAAATTTGCATTATAATAGCTGATTATATTGGTCTATTGAACGACATTGTCACTAAATTTAAGCTTTTTGGCAACATCCTCAAGTTAGTGGTGTAAATGAGTAAACATTTAAGCTGCACCTACATTGCTTTTAACGAATAGAGGTTTTAATAAATGGTTTTTTTTATCACGTTACAAGCCGTGTGCCCGATTTTATTTCTCATCAGTAAAAATTACGAACTTCCATAACGCAAATAAACGTATGTATTATCTTTCTTTCTTTCCATTCAAGGGCGATTTTTTTTTAAATCCATGCTAACTTTCTCCTTCGTTACCGAGGGAACTCTTGCGCAAAATTTCAAGCTTCTACACCCAGCGGTTCAGGCCGTGTGTTGTCTGTCAGTGAATTTTTAGGAGTATGAGTAACAGAGTATAAAGTTCACTCATCCACCATAGAAAAGGGACGATCCTCCAACCAGACGGGTGTTGTGTCTGGCGGGCAACTGCCCAATGATTGATTTTGGATTCTTGTATATATGTCCACTGCACGGTAAACTCTAATTGCGCGATGCAGGATTTTTGTGACGTCAGGATTTTTGTGTGACGTCAGGTCTTCGATGCGTAGTTCGCATGAGTGGCGATGTAGATGCTGCCACATATTAAAATAATTTTATAAAGTGGAGCATTGACGCAGGCAGAATAGTCGACATCGGCTCAGTAGCCAAAGAAGAAAAAAAAAGTATATTATGGCCAGTTTTGATAGGCTATGTTCTTAACATATTCTAACTAATATTATAAATGCGAGGGTGACTTTGTTTGAAACGCTTTGACGCTAAAACGGCTGAATGGATTTGGATGAAATTTGACACAGGACACTTTTTATCCCGATATTCCCTCGGGATTGGGACTTACGCGGGTGAAACCGCGGGCGCCACGCCGGTAGTTATAATATAAAACACTCTGAAAAGCCGATGAGGAGTAATTAAATCTACAAAATACTTACAAGTTTTTTGAGAGGAAACACACGCCGAGAAAAAGGCAAAGGTCAGCTCGTTACAGGCCTATGGGATTATGAACTTTGCACACGATACATTTTTTTTGTTACATTTAATTACGACAGTAATTGTTCTTAGCTTTTTTAAATATTCCATTCAAACATGTAAGTTAATTGGAAATTGTGCAAATTGTGCTTGTTATTCCAGCATTTAAACCAATATGTAAAAAGGGACGCCATTTAGCGTTAGATAAATACGCCCCTGTGTTAGCAGTCCACTCAAATATAAAATAAATTAATATTTATTTTAAAGACCCTTATATTTATAAATTATAATAAACGAGTTTCTGCCCGCGATCAGCATAGAATTTATACAAAAAAAAACTTATTTGTTAATCCAGGTTATAAACTATCCGTGTGCCAAATTTCATCCACATCCGTTCAGCCTTTTCTGCATGATTGAGTATCAAACATCCAAATAAAAACTTTCACATTTATAATATTACTAGCTGCGCCACGCGGTTTCACCGGCTTAAGTCTTGATCCCGTGGGAATATCAGGATAAAAAGTATTCTGTCTCCTTCTCATGGTCATGGTCTACCCCTGTGCCAAATTACCAGTTCGGCCGTTTTACCGCGAAAGCGTCACAAACAAAACAAACTCACTTTGGCATTTATAATAAAGTTAGGATTAGAAGGAATAACAGGTTTTTTTTTTTAACACAACATTTTTCATCTTTATTCTTGGAAACGTCACGAGCAACAAAGAGATAGGTACTAAACATTTTTTTAAAATCTCCTTTGAGTTTTATTAGAACCTTAATTAAACTTCATTTTAGTTTGATAATTAAGTTAATTGCAATTTAAACTAGCAATTACAGCCATGTCCCGCCTGTCTCGTGTTGCGTAGCTTAAATGACGGCGACCTAAATACACAAAAATATTAATTGCGTATTATACAGTGTGTTATCTTATTACAAAGATGATGATCAACTGGAAGAGCCGTAATTCCACGAACTTCAGAAGGCTAATATTGAACTTGCTTAAACTTTAATCATAAACCTTTGTTTATTGGGTGTATTACCTCGAGATTACTTTAGTCTCAAAAGGTTGTATATTTAAACAAACTCAAAAGAGGCGTATAAAAAACATGGTTGCATAAATCTTAAATACGTTTTCATTATAGGTTTTAGTAGCGGCAACAGTATAATTTCAGATAAAAAATGTTCATACAACTTTACAAAATCATACAACTGTCTAGGATTTTTTTAATATAACGTAGTGAGTATTAGATGAGAGGAAAGTAGTCGTCATTTTGTCGTTTGTTTTTGTTTACTTGACAGTTCGTTATACCCATTTTGTTGAGTAGAATTCTGCTGCCCTGGAGACTACTTCTTCTCCTCCATTTGTATCAATATTATAAAAACGAAAGTAACTCTGTCTGTCTGTCTGTTACCTTTTCACGCCTTAACGGCTGAACAGATATCAATGATTTTGGCACACAGGTAGACCATGAACTGTGTTAGGATATAAGATTTTTATCCCGGTAGTATGTTCTCGTGGGATAATTTTCAACCACATGGACTGCGGGCAAAAGCTAAACTACTACGCTAAGCTAGTAATTCTATCATTATCGAGATGATTAAGCATACACTTAAAATACTTCACAAATATCCCACACACATTCAAACATGTCTAATTAATCCTACACCTACGTGTAATGTGCCCAGTAAAGCCAGATACAGCCTATTCTATTGTCCCGTTCATTACGGACGTAATGTGTTCGCATTGAGTGTTAAGTGACCGTCTAGATTAATATCTAGAATTTTTTCTATGTATATATTTACCTATCTGTATTTAGGCAGATAATGATAGATAAATGATAAATGATAAATGATTTTATTTCTGTAAGTAGGTTTGTACAAACACTTTTACACGTCAATCACATTTTTAAAACTAGATGAGGTCGGCGTTTCCTATCTGACTACTCTGAGAAGAAAGGCCGAAACAAACTCAGAGGTCACAGTCTCTTTTAAAGTCCAGACATAATCTTGGTCAGATTATGTGAAGACCATGTAGATTGGTGTCTGAAATGGCCTTTTGAGGAAAGAACCACACAGATTGAGTGGACCTGTCCAGTCAGTGCACGCATTTGTCAGTAATCGTGCAGCTCAACTCCGAATTTAAGGAGCTCAACGATTTGACGAACAATACCAAAGAAAGGACATTTGGTTAGGCCGCATAAATTACTCAAACTGCCAGACTATGATTAATTAAAATTAAGAAAAAATAAATAATAAAAAAGAAAAGAAAGATCCAAAAAAAAGATAGAAACGTAGTATAACATCACGCCTGCATTCCCCCAAGGGTTAGGCAGAGGTGACCCTACAGTACACCCACATTTCACCAGTATGTTTAAGTCCCATGTAATAGGAGGCGAGTTTATTGCCATCAACCGGGCACAAATCCAGACTCTGGGCTTATACTGAGACATTCGAGACGGCAAAACCCAATAACACTTTGCCCGGGAATCGAACCCAGGATCTCACGCTCTTTGCGGGAAAGTCCGAAATAGATACCGGGACCTTGGCAATAGGCAACTGAAGGAACACGGGTGGGTTTTAGTCAGTAAAAGTCTGACACGCCCTTCCGCTCCACCCAGAGCGGGAGAAGTCATTTGATGATATACCACCCTCCAAAAAAAAATAGACCTTACGCTCAGCAGTAGTGCTTGCAAGCACTGGACCAACGAGGCAGTCCTATTTTTTTTAGATACGTACCTTAGAATTTCCGTTTAGGCAGATAACGACATTTATAGTATGAAATACTGTCATGATGGCACATGTTACTGACACAGCTTTTACAGTCCTACCAACTTATCTGTAAACTGATAGAGGACGGCACCGTCGATTCAGTGTTGCTAATTGATTGATTATACAAATTAATTCTAACATCAGAATGAATTAATTCATCTACATTCTACTATTGATAATAATTTTGCTGTGCACTGAATGTAGTAGACACTGACAATCGAATGAATTTCAAAATGACGGTCGTAGTTCCAATTTCACAGATAAGTTGGTAGGAGTGTAGCCAAGATTTATAATCTGTCAGAACTTCTTTTCTTTAATTCTTATTGTTCCAAGTAGTCCGTAGAGCCTAAAATATTTACCTATTTTTACCGACTTCATTACTATTACAAGTACCTACTAATACAGTGTACTTCAGACAGAACTTCACATTGTTTGAAATATTCATAACTTTGACTATCCGACCATTCCAGCCAGCCAGCCGTTTCCAGAAACAAGAAACTAACATGAATCATAATTTTATTATTAGGGCTACATAAATGTTTTATTATATTCTTCATTAGTTAAATTCTTCAACGCGCAGAAAACGTATGAAGGTATATGATGCAAATTTCCCATCTAGTAACAACGTATCTTTGTAGCAACCTCGTTGTTGGGCAAGAGTGTCAAGTGTGGGCAAGTACACAAAAGAGCTAATTGTTAGCGACGAGGAGGGCATCGGCAAACAGATACAGAACACTGCCACCGACGCTTTTGTTTGCTTTTTATTAACCAAATTCATCCTTATCCGGGCAAACATGTCGCCTTAGTTGACAGTTTGCCCAGAAACCCGCTGATAGCTTTAGCTTTATAGCTTTTAATAGGTTTAAAATGGGTTTACTTCACTACATAGTATATAACAAAGTCGCTTTCTCTGTCCCTATATCCCTATGTATGCTTAAATCTTTCAAACTACGCAACGGATTTTGATGCGGTTTTCACTAATGGATAGAGTGGTTCTCGAGAAAGGTTTTAGTATATAATAACCGACATCCACGCGGGCGAAGCCGCGGGCATCAGCTAGTTGATAATAATTCGAATAGTGGACCTAATCCTTTGACTAAATACATTTTAGAAAACAAATAGCGTTTTTTTTGTTTTTGCTCTGCTTTTTTGCTTAAGTAAATTACGCTAAAGTTTAATAAAAAATCTAAATTAACAGAAACATCTTTTTAAATTTTACCGCTCTAATTCACTGACTTGATCTCAAAAAGCTCAAAGCTATGACAAATACATTTCACATTCCGTTTAATTCTTAACGAAATTTTCAAAAAACCATTTTTAACACGAAAATTCTCACCCTGGTCCATTGTTATTTGAAACTTCAAAGCCTTGTTCACAACACCAGGTTCGGGCAAAAAGTTCTACGTGTTAAAAAATAAATATTTTAACATTACGGGTTTCTTAATTAAAACATCAAACGCAAACTGTTTTCATAATACTTTGATTTCACTTTTTCACCTTCTACTAATAGAGTTTAATTATCATAAGTCCTTTTGGGAGGCGAATGATTTTTCTATTAAATTCTATTTCGTCTACATTGATTTCGCAACTGAATATGAAAGTTATAATTGAGTTCTAAAACACGAATCCAGGTAAATTTGAATCCAGTCGTGGGGTTTAAGAAACTTAATCATAAATTTTCAACAGTCGCCACCTATAGAAGTTTGGTCCAGTGCTATAAATTTTCATCACATAATTAGGGTAGAGAAAGACAAATGACTCTCTTGTCGGGTCCTTGTACCGTTGATAGCTGGTCCCAGCGACCCGCTTGGGTAGGTACTTATATTGTAGCTAAAAATAACAAATGATAGATTTTTGGGGTACCTTAAACTGAATAGTTAAGATTAATAATACTAAAGACATACGTTTTAATAATGATGATATGAGAAGATGTGAATGGAAGAGTATAGCGATCATTTTGAGAGATTAAGAGCGAGCCATAATCAAAATTGTCAATAGTTTTTTATCAATTTGATTTTTCATGAAATTGATAAGAATTAGGTATACAATAACAATAATATGAGTAGATACATGTTATTACTTAGAAAAACATCATATTTTCATGTAGCATTTTCAATATTGTGAAAAAATACAGTTTTTTCTTAATAATTAACCATGTAGTATAAGATTAAGTTAGGCTAAGTACTTGGTATATTTCAAAGCAGGGTTGGATACTTACTAAAATCATGATATACCATTTCAAATCGACTTTGTATGATCAAATAAATCACAAGCGTACCTTCATTTAATTGTCCGTTAGTGAGCCTCCACCGAGCTACACACATAAATATGACACAGCATAAAAGACTTGCAAGTACTCCCACAAAAACAGCAAAATTCAACCTTACCACCCACACATAAAGACGAAAAACTTACAAATAGTTCAAACGTTGTTGTTTTTTTTTACGATTTTACGGCTGGATGTTTTGAAAGTGCAAGAAAGGAGGCCGTTTATCGTCGCCCCACGTGGGACGTACGTATTATAGTCACAGTGTAACTACTTCCAGTGGTTCAACGGGAGTGTTTTCGTACGGAGGCCAGATGGGCGAAGCTTATGTCCTAAACTCCCGTACTGCAGTTCAGGATCAACGGTTACTAAATTGAAATTGAAACGGATAAGATTTTTTTTTACACGTAATTTCTCAGATCCTGTCAAATCACAGACGACGGAGCCGCCTCGATGGCCGTTGCTAAAGGCTGCAATCGGCATTGTCAAAACTTTCCATACAAACCAGGGGGCCAAGTCTACTAATTTACAAACGTGTCAGTGGTCTCACAATGATCAGTTTTTTGACAGATATGCCATACAAAATCTGTCAAAAACTGATCATTGTGAGACCACTGACACGTTTGTAAATTAGTAGACTTGGCCCCCAGGTGAGTCACCGTTTACTTGCGCTACGACACAAATGACGTACTAACGCCATTGAAAGCAATCCCTGACAGAAGTTGTGCGCTCAAAGCACTTTCGACGCCACGAATTTTATCAGTACTGCCGTCTCTAGACACTGCCGCGCGGCGGTTCCGTGCTCTGAGTGTCAAATGTATGGGCGATGAACCACTATAAGAAGTTACACTGTGGTACTGTATGTAGTAATGTACATGTACGAGCCGTGAAAGGTTCACGTACTTTTGCGTTTTGTACCTGCAGTTTGTGAATAGTGTTATGGTGGAAGTTTCCTGATGAGGTCCGTTCGATGTAACGATTGTTTTTTTTCCTTATGAGTAGAACAAAGTTATTAGGGTTAGCTATGTTGTACGGGAAGGGCGGCTCATGGCACATAACGAGTGGAGAAATAAACTGTCGAAATACGGTAAGAATTACGTAGTTGCCTACTCTGAAAATATCTCCGAATTGAATTTATTTTCTAAAAAGTTTATACTTCCTATCTGTAAAATAAAAAATATTTGTGTATTTAGTTGTTTGCCAAACAAGGCAAACAGCATCTGTCGTTAAGTCTTTTCCTTTCAAAAACTGCTTCATATAAAACTAGCAACATTCAATAGCCAGGATTCATCTAGGTAGTATTCCACGACTCCAAAACAGGCCTTAGTAGGTCGTGATTGCCTACCGTGGATGGAATCTAGCTCTAAAATCTAGCTTTCTAGGTCACAGGGGCCTCTCCGAGTCCTTTCGCTACTACGTAGAAAATTTGTCGCCTTTATGAAGCTAATCAACTCAGCCTTTAGCAGAACGTCGTCGGAAATATGGCTCTCAAAATGGATACTCATGTTTTAATAGGTAAACCAGGGTTCTTGTCTGCTTAAAAATAGGTTCTAGGTACAAGATTTGTTCAAAAGTAAAAATATCCGTTACTTTTAATTTTGTTTAAAATTGGTTCAGGAATGTATTCATTTTAAATGTAAGTAGTTAATTGGTCCCACTTCAGGACAAAAATATTCATTTGAAATGTAAGTAGGTAGGTACCTATTTCTTCTTCTTTTCGTCTCAATGGTACTTTCAAAATTACTTGGACCCAGTAGTTAGGCACGTTAATCCATCAGATCCTCAAAGGTGCATGCGTATGGACACTTGGGGAACTCCATCAAGTGGATCATGTTCTGGACAGGGGTGGGTGTCAGACGGATCTGTTATCCCCCATTTTTACCCGAATACGGCGAAGAAAAAGGAGGGTTATGATTTTGACCGGTATGTATGTATGTTCCCTCCTGTCTTCTAAACCACTCATCACAAGTTGACAACAAATTAAAAATCCGGAGTCACACGTGTTAATAATAAATCGAACAGATTACGTGTGACTCCGGATTTTTTATTTGTCTGTCTGTAGTGTCATGTTAATACCTTTTTAGTCGTAGTTGGGTTTTAGTTTTAATTACTTTAATTTTCTGTGTTTTAAAAATATGTCCTGTTTTTATAGGGCTGAATTTTACCTATTAGTTATTTTACCTTTACCATAATTAGTCCATTAATAATCTTACTCAGTGATCTGTGTCCGATTGCTCCAGATGTTCATATAGTCTATTACAGGCTCTATTACGTGCAATTAAACCTGGTTATGCATAAATGTCTCATTACCCCTCTAACGACAACTCTGGGCACTAAAGTGTAGATTGTTTAATTAATATGTGGGATACTAATTAGGTATAATATGTCTCTATACGGTGGACCGCCAGAGACCCAGTTAAGGGAGCACAAAACCGGTGAACGTGGCGACGCTTGGAGAATGCCTAAGTCCAGGAGTGAACGTCTTTTAACTGAATGATAAAATCATCCGACCAGGTTTGCGGGTTAGTCCGAAAGGGATACTGGAACCTTGGCAACAGGCAACTGAAGGAACACGGGTGGGTTTTAGTCAGTAAAAGTCTGACACGCCCTTCCGCTCCACCCAGAGCGGGAGAAGTCATTGGATGACATCCCACCCGCAAAAATAAAAAAAAGGCTCCTATTTTATGGTTTTATGGTAGTCGAAAGGTAAAATGTTACTTAAAGCCTTATTGATCAGAAGGGCAGTTCCCTATTTTTAAAGAACGGATGCAATCTAATTATTATTATCACAATAATATCATAGCCAAATTTTTGACAAGTTTTTTACATTGATTGTCGCTGAGATAAGATGGCGAATAGATTTGTAAGTTTTTAAATACATGGTTTGGCCTTCATCAGTCGCACTGCACGTTAGAGACACAGAATGATTCTCTCAACATTCGTGTCCATATCATGGATTAAGTAACGCGAACGGACACGCTTTGTGACAGAAAACGCGGTGACATGCTTGCAACACACTGCACTGTGCCGAATCCAATTTACTTTATCCATGTAACTATTGACACCTATTTCCTTTAAAATAGTTAATTGATTATTCTCTTTGGTTTTGTATTTATTCGTAAAGTTAGTCATTTAATTTAGGGGTTTATTCATAAACTATGCTTAAAGTTAAGTAATGGTTAGCGACCATACATTTTTGACGTTTGAACGTCACTTCACTTTAAGCAACGTTTATAAATAAACCCCTTAGTATCTAGTGTAAATAGTTAGTTGTGTAATAATGAAAAAATTAAAAGTTTTCATCTGGGCGGTTGTCTTGTTCTACATTACACGTTTCTTGAACTTTTTCATTATGACTCCGCCATGGACCAATTATTGCTCGGTTACATAATAATAATTGACAAATGTCAGCCATTCCATAAATTGCTTCAAAAATACTACGAGCTCTTCCAAATTATTTTGATTCCTCGAAACGAATTGTCAAGTACAACCCATGGCCCGTGATATACCGAACGTCCAATTATTTCTCTATTTTTTCCGTTTCGTTTTTTTTTCAGTAATGTACGAAATCTAAAACTCTAAACATTACAAAATAAACTGAAATTCTATATTTGCAGTACATTATTGGTCTTCCATTACAACAGTATGTCACTGATATAATCCTTTCTA
This sequence comes from Lithophane socia, assembly GCA_947522985.1. Taxonomy (NCBI): domain Eukaryota; kingdom Metazoa; phylum Arthropoda; class Insecta; order Lepidoptera; family Noctuidae; genus Lithophane; species Lithophane socia. Next base: position 7,376,935 of record OX383270.1, on the reverse strand, counting down.
CGCTTCCTAGACCCGACACCCACGCAAAGACATACAAAGAGGTGTTCTGAGAGGATTGCAAGCTATTTTCAATGCTACAATATCAACAGCTTGTATAGTTAAGGTGTGTAATCGTTTGTACCTGAGGACGCACTACAAAGTAGGTTTCAGACCGAATTTGGTAATCCTAGGCTTTATTAATATCTGAGTTCAGCCGGCCGTGTGAGGCTTTGTTGACAGGTACAGTTAAGGTAATTCGGGTTACCTGAAATCGTAGTTAAAATAAACAGGTTTCAGTACGCAGGCTGAATACTGTTTATTGTTTTCTGGCTTGCTAGAATTGCTAGTTATCCTGTCTGACGTGATCTTTGTAAGGAATCAAAATATTATTGTTATGATTTACGTTTGACTGTAAATGAAAGGATTCAAAATATTGGATTCATAATATATTGGACTACGTACAAACGATAAATCGGTAACAATATTTCCATTTTATTTGCAAAGTCAAAGTCAAATAATTTATTTCAAGTAGGCACATTAAAGGCACTTTTGAACGTCAAATACATAGAAATAGAACTGATTCTAGTTGCCCCTTCCAAAAGGTAGTTTTCGTATGCAGAAGAATGGGCAAGAAACTCCACCGTTACTCTTTAAAAAAAATGTTTTACAATATTTGGTATACATCAATTATATAATTACATGTGAAGACGATGCACCGAAAATACAATTACTGTACCACAATAGGTAAAAAAAAAGAATTAAAAACGGAGCAATGACAAATAAATTAATTAAGTATGTGATAGATACATGGTGCTCACATATTTACAAACATTGTAAAAGTATACGATATCACAATATTCCTACAAACTTACAAGTAATACTAATAGGACAGTGTGTGAGTGTAATAATCATAAAATGTAAAAAATCTATGATATACAAATATTACATTATACAACTAGATTAGCAACCAGTTTGATTTTGTCCAGACTCGAATTTGTCCTATGGAGCAAGACCAGCATGTTTCCAAGCATTCTTGTCTTAGATATAATCCTCTAATTTGTAATATGCTTGTTTACAAAGTGTACTTTTAATATGAGTTGCTGTTTAATAGTAGTTTGCTTCGATGTAAATAAATAATTCTGGCAACATTAATTTACAAAACCATAAAACAGACTGATGTCCTCAACAGTACTTGCTTCATTGTAAATGATGAATTCTGGCAAAATTATTTACAAAACTATAACACAGTTATCCTCAATAGTACCATTTAAGACCGCAGCATAAACGGAAACGGTCCAATAGTGCGGAATACCTTGAGGTTCTAGCGACATGCGTCCATTGCCAGCCGAGCACAAACAGGACAAAACCTCAAACCCTTCTGTATTTAAAGCGCAAGCCGAACGCCTCTCCTGATAACCAGATCCGAGTGATACACATCCCAATACTTCCACCCAATATAAATTAATGCCATCATATTTGGGACGCGTGTTTTTTTGACAGGTCCACTTTTTCCTTCAAAGAGGTACCTACGTTAAGGTAAATGGTTCAATAGTGCGGAACCATAAGGTCCGGGGAGGCTGGGCATGTGTGGCACAACCTCAGAACCTTAGGATCCTTTGTATTCATGGCACAGCGTGCCGAACAAGCCGGATTCGGGTAAGCCGATCTAAATGGTAACGTGGTGTACACTGCTAATGTTTTCCCGACCAATATAGTTATTTTTGCTAATCAAGTGAGGGGTCGGTTTGTTTTTTGTGTGCTCATCAAGATGAGGGAAAATGGATTGAGGGATTTTATCACCCAATTGTAGACAAGTAATGAGGTTTTTTATAGCATAGCCGTGGAATGAATACAGTTAATTACTGTCCATTTATTTATGTATAGGATTAATAACTAACAAAAAAAACTAAAACTAAAAGGACTTACTAATAGATATAAAAACAAAGGGACCCTCAGGCGTCGAAGTATTCGTCCGCATCGCTGTCATCCGGAAAAGTGCCCAGAAGACTGGCAGCATTGCCACGTTGAATGGCAATGCTAATTCTTTGGCCAAAGAACAAGCCAGCCCTCTGGTCACGTGAAGTATCGACCAGTCGGTGAGAAATTTCCTTAAAAAGGAGACGCGCACTCGGGCCCCATGACCCGAGCGTTTCGACCCCAAACGGCTCAAAACTGTAGTTGCCCACAAGGTTACAGTATTTGCGCCGCTTGAGGGTCTCAGCAGCCGCAGCAGCGGCGCCAGCACAGCCCGCCGTGCTAGGAACATGGGATGGCGCAAGGGTGTCGACACACGTTACTGTCATTATCTCTCTGTAAAGTTCTTGTGGCGATCCAGATCTTAAGGACCCTAGAAGTAAGCTCTCTAGAAACTTTCAAATTAATCATGTAGGTACAGTTTTTTTTTTTTTCTTAGCTAATTATCAAATATCTTCTCCCGCTCTGGGCGGAGTTGGAGGGTGTGTCAGACTCTTACTGACTAAAACCCACCCGTGTTCCTTCAGTTGCCTGTAAGTTGCCAGAGGCCACGGTGTCCCTTTCGGACATTCCCGCACCCCCGGCAGGATGTAGGTACAGACCTCTCGTACTTAAAAAAAATGTTCACATTCAAGTCGCAATCTGTCAAACTTGTCAAAAATTTTGGTAAATTGATTGTATTTTCACAGATTGCGAACAAGATAAAAAGGCGAAAGTTCTTAGAAAAAAAAAAACTTTTTCCAAAAAAAACAACCGACTTCAAAAAAAAACACTAAAAAAGTGAAAAATAACTTTAATTTCGGAAGTCGGTGTCTTTGCTTTTTAATTTTCGTTTTTTGCCACCGACTTCCGAAATTAAAGTTATTTTTCACTTTTTTAGTGTTTTTTTTTTGAAGTCGGTTGTTTTTTTTGGAAAAAGTTTTTATTTTTCAATTTTTTAGTGGTGGTACCTACCCCATACAAGTTACTACCTGCTATGTAAATAACAGTGAAGGAGTCTAATAATGATATCGTCTACATAGACTGTGGGAAAAATACGTAATATTGAAGCTAGCGCAAGAACTACGCAAGCAAACTTAATAAAATTTATATGGGACCATCTCGGGAGTATACCCTTTCGAACTAAAAAATGATTTTTAAAATCGGTTCACAAACGGCGGAGTAATCGGGGAACATACATAAAAAAAAAAAAAAAACAATCATCCGAACGTATTACCTCCTCCTTTTTTGAAGTCGGTAAAAATACCGCTCCCTATTGCCCCTCTGTTTTTTGGTGATGGAAAACATCGTAAAGAGTTTATTCGTCTGATATCAACAACACTTTTTCCTTCACTTTATGGGAACAAGCTTTTGCTTACCTGTATCACATTATTAAGTTCCATAGAATTCTTTAGAATCGATTATAGTCGAAGGGAACGAGAGTATAACTTTTAAAATTAACTTTTCCGATCTTTTCCCTCTCTATTCAAAAAGCTTTTCCCATTACCTCATCCCCATAAATCTTGTAAAATCTTTGCCATCGATATCCCCATTGATAAATATTCCATTCATATGCACGTTATATCGGTAGGAAGGCAGTGTATTCCCCTCGGAATGATTTTGCGTGTATCATGACGTGTGGTAGGTAACCCGATAATTCAAGGTAAAGTCGGAAGGTAGGTACGTTATCGGTGGTCCGTTTTAAAAGAAGTCCTAATTTCCTGATGATATAGTGAAGGTAAAGAACGAGCTTTTAACTTGGAAATAAAGGAAGAAAAATCCACGGTAAGTGATGAAAATTCATGTTGGTTCAAGAATTTTGCCATCCAAAAAAAAACCTACTGTCTAAATGTCTCCATGGGACCCCATTATAGGTTATTTTTTGAATTTATATTATACCAAAGATCTGACTGACCTAACTGGTTTCGGTGTAAAGTAATTAGATGACCTCAAATAAAACATTGATAACAAACATATCTCAAATAAATAAATAAATAAATAAATAAACATTTGCCCACTGAAAAAAAAAAACGAGCGAGACTTACAGTAGTCGCTTATGATGTGTAACATCTGACACCTTGGTCTGATTTGGCAGCAACATATTAGACCCCCTCGTCAAGATCTTTTTGACGGCCAACTATAGCACTGCGCGCGCTCATTAGTCAAATCAAATAGCGCGCGCTACCCAAGCTCCCTGTTACACACTTCCGTCGCTTTTCACGAAATCACTCCCACAGATTGTAAGAAAACGAGAGGAAAGATTTGCAGGAAAGCGTGAGGAAAGATTTGCAGGAAAGCGTGAGGAAAGATGTTACACATCAAAAATAAATATACCTCAAATGGGCAAACAGTACCAACCCTACCAGTTTTCACTCCACAACTCCCACATTTCATTCTCCTAAGTTTCAAAAACGTAATCCAATAAGGTTGTCACCGCAGCTTGGTTCGCTCAACTCCGTTTAACGAGTAACAGACACCCAGCCAAGTCTTCCGAAGTACCTACATCGCCTCATTAACTCGCATATACACTTTCATCAAAGTTTTTCAAGCTGTTTAATGATGATAAAAGGCACAGGTACAGTTTGCATGTTTCTGATATAGCTAAATATTTATTGAACGTAAGAAAATTAATATACAACTGTAGCAATACAATTGTATTATTATACAAATAACCATTTACACTAGGTAGGTACTCAATCACGTAACTTACATGTTTTATGTATATAATAAACATATACATATTTTTCATAATTTAGAAACTTACAGACTTTAAATACTTAATAATAAAAAATCATAACCCTCCATTTTGCTTCGCCGTAGTCGGGTTACTATTATTACACTGCTCCCGACACCGGCGGACCTCATTTTATTTTTATTTAAGTGCTTTTTTGATTATTTTTATTTTAAGAAATATTTAAAAATGTAATTATGTAAGAAACAAAATAAGTAAACGACATAATAATTGTGGACAATGTTATACTAATTTCATTGATAAATATACAAAAACATTTTGCGTTAAAATTATTCAGATAAATTGTTTTGTCAAATATAATATTGTTTTGAAAAGTTACCGTAACATCACGCCTTGTTTCTCCGAAGGCTAAGGCAGACATGTAACTATAGTACACCCGGTGTGTAGTAAAAGTTAGTTATATCGAAAACAATTTTTATTTGAATTATGCTTTGTTTTGTGTTTGATTGCATTGCCCAATGAACAATTTGTTTAAACCTTAAAAGATGGCTTGGTTTCCATGACATAAAAAATCTGTTGCTCATTGGAACGGGCCCTTATATTATAAATACATACATACAGTCTAGACTTTATTATTTAAAAAAATGCTAACACTGATGCTGTGCTAAAAATGTGTCTAAAATATACTTAGACTTTCAGTTTCAGGGTTCCTTTAACAAAGGATGCCTCGTGCCAACAGAACCTTGTTACTAAGCCTAAAACTATTTTCATTATTTAACCTGGAACAATTCCAACTATCCGTTTCAAATGTTTAGCTTAATGTTATGAAAATCTCTCTGAATATTTATGTACAACGAAATAATGATATCTTCTGAATAAAGATGACTTTCTTCTATAATATTCTATAGCTAGCTGTGCCTGCGGCTTCGCTCATGTGACTGGTTATTCTTTTGTCATATTTATAGGAATTTGAATTCATAATTTATATTGCTTACAAAATAATATACCTCCTTCTTATCTTGTGTCTCACTTCCAATATCTGTGTTCTTCACACACTAAGACTCTGCGTTCTTCTAACAATCTTCTCCTACTCTGTCCTTCTCATACTTCTGACTTTGTTCATTCTTCTTTTCATATTCAGTCCATTCTTCTTTGGAATGCGCTTCCTCTTGATATCAGGACGGCCACCAGTCGTTATGCATTTAAGCGGAAACTGCGGAGTTTTTTTCAAAATAAATAGATGAGAGTCATGTCATCACCTCTCTCCCTTGAATTTGTATGTTATATATATATATATATATAGTATTTATTATAGTAAATAATATATGTATGTAAGTATATGTATTATACGTTTATAGCTTATTTATGTACTGTAAACCTTTTTTATCTATAATGCAATACGATATATTATATATTTTTTCTCTTTGTTCCTCTCAATTAGAGCACCTGCCATCTAATCTCTTCACCACCCTTGGTTGACTGGTAGAGAATGCCTCAGGCATTAAGTCCGCCTTTGTACCATTTTTTTTGTGCGAAAAGTTTAAATAAATAAATAAATGATCCACTGACCGCTGTTCTCGTTAATACAAATTAAAACTTATTATCACATCTTTAGTTTCAATACCTCATCATCTGCCTAGCCTTTTCCCAACCATGTTGGGGTCGGCTTCCAGTCTAACCGGATGCAGCTGAATAACAGTATTTTACACGGAGTGACTGCCTATCTGACCAATACCTAGTGTTAATACCTATATGAACAGAAGAAAATAATATCATTCACAATGTCGAATCTAAATCGTTATGTACTTACCCAATTATGTATATCTATATATATAAAAAACAAGTAATAAAAACTAAAACCCAACTACGACTTAAAAGGTATAAACAAGACACCACAGACAGACAAAGTAAAAATCCGGAGTCACACGTAATCTGTTCGATTTATGCCCTAACACGTTATACCTTTTAAGTCGTAGTTGGGTTTTAGTTTTTATTACTTGTTTTTTTTTTAATTCTTTTGGGGTTATAATATATATATATTTTTGAAATGTGCTCATTAAGCCCTTTCATTTGACACCCAACATGGTACGATTAAACCATTTTTTTTAAAGTTCCTCACTTTATGTCCTCTAGAGGGCGCCATTTTTAATTTAATGTGACTTCACATAGCCTATAACCAGCGGACAATCACGACGCTTCTAACGATACCTTCATTTTTGTCAAATTGTGATAAGTGGTTTGGAAGATAGGAGGGAACAGATGAACATACATACATACATACATACATACATTACATACATACATACCGGTCAAAATCATAACCCTCCTTTTTTCTTCGCCGTGGTCGGGTAAAAATGAATCCCTATTTCCCTTGGTCACGCCATCACGCGTGAACGGCTAGACTGATTTCGCTAATTCTTTTTCTGTTGTGTTTGTTACTGTCAGAAGAAGGTTCTTATGAAAGAAAAAATTAAGAAAATTGCGCGGAAAATTAGAAAATTGTCAGGACAACGTCTTTCGGGTCAGCTAGTACATTACATTACTAGCAGCGTCCCGCAGTTCCACCCGCATATGTCTCGATCCCGTGGGAATATCGGGATAAACACATACTTAGTACAGTCATCGCGAAATTGCGATTCTACCGAAGATCGTAAGACGACTTCAGAACAAAGAGAATTATTATTTCTGAACGCAGTGCAGGCAAAGGTAAAAATAAAGTAACACGTACACAGGCAAGTTATAAGTATCATTAACTTACTCCAAGAACACACAACTTTCAACGGCGACCACAGATAAAATAATTACTGCAATATCAGTCCTGCGCACACTCAATGGCCCACGAGTGGTGACTACAATAAAACTAACATCCCAGGTTCCCGTAGCCAACTATTTTCTATCATCAGACTCAGCTATTGGAAAACTTTTTCGATCTACTGAATAGTGCTCCGTACGTGGGACATAAACGGTACAGATGGGCTCTCTTTTATTATTCCACACACAATGCTTAGGCAAGCTGAACTGTTTTATTGTTTCGCTTTGATACATTTAAATTGATTACTATTGTTCCTGATACGGTTAATGTTCGTGTTTTATTGCTGCCCAGGATTTACTTTGTGGGAGTTACGGAGATTTGAAAGGTCGTTTAAAAGTGCGGAAATGTTTCAAATTCTAACCCTTTATCGTTTTTGCAAACTATGCTTTTTTAGAACATTTCGATGATTTCACAACAATTCCAAATAACTGTACTCTAGATAAATCATCAGCAACCATTGTTAATGTATCGTATATAATGTATACCTAAGTAGGAATAACTTGAGGACATTGGCATGCAACACGTAATGTATTACGTAAGCGATGTTGTCGGCCGCAGCGTCAGGTGTCCCCGCCACGTGCATGTCATTAAGCGTGCTTCATTTGTGTCGATGCCTTCAATTGCATGTGCACGTCAGTGTAATGGCTCATTTACATTATGCGCTTCAACGCCCATCGCGATTATACCTCTGTATATGTACAAATTACTCATGTAAACGACCGCTCGTTTATCCAATCCCGAACAGATTTCTGCATTCACCCAATCCCCAATATCGACTTAATACAGCCGATACCGACACCTCCATCTTACCTTGTTTACTCCCAAGAGACACCCAAATATCGACTCATAGTTCGCCAATACTGGCACAGAAATATTTTAAATTATAATACTGCCGCACTTCTCTGAATATTGCAAGCAATTCCCACACTCATGAAAGTCGTTAACGAAATCTAACACATGCGGGACAACGTATAATGTAAATGAGCCATTATGTTACTCGCCTTGGGACACTAAGCGATGCTATCAGAACTTACGTCCATGGATTACTCGTAGCGATCGGTAACTATTGCTAATATGGCCGCAAGGCGCCCCAGTACGTTGGATTATAGCAAATCTTTTCACAATATGGTATTACGGGTCGTAAAGTAAGATGTTTCATTCTGAAACCTTACCTTTAGGGAGCCCTGTGTTCTTGGGAATGCCAAGTTAGTGGAAGCCGTCGTTTTCAAACCCACTGGCGCAAATAACATTAGCATAGTTATCGAACGCGCCGGGATGAGACCTCCGTAAAGGTCCCGCCGGGGCTGGGACGGCTCTTAAACCCGCTTTTCCGATAATGACTATCGATGATTCTACCCCGAATGCGGCCCGAGCACAATATTATTACGTAGTTTGGCCGTTGTGGGGAATTGCGAAATATAACATGCTCCCGGTATTCAGTTATTTGAGCTGAGGAATTCCTCTTGCGTATCCCGCGGAACGAGTGCGGCGCTGTTTACCTACAAACGAATAGTTTTTAGTTAGCTATTACTGGGATTTTGGTACTGCATGATTAGTTTAACTTGTGCGAGTTTGGGAATAAAAGCGTTCCGTGAATAGTTTGAGAGGTTTTGCAATTTATTGTGAACTAGCTGCGCCCCGTGGTTTCACCCGCATAAGTCCCGATCGCGAGGGAATGTCGCGAGTATCCTAAGTCCTATTCCAGGTCATGGTCTATCCCTGTGCCATCCAAATCCGTTCAGTCATTTTAGCGTGAAAGGGTAACAAACAAACTCACTTTAATTTAAGGTTGCACTAGTCGACGGCTCGACCTCGTTGGTGCGCGTGGCTAATATGCATGCTATTTAGTATAGTTATTTATTTATATATTATTATTTATTTATCTATCTAGTTTTTGTTTATTTATTTAGCGACATTGACGATGATTTATAACGTAAACGAGGGTGTAAATTTTTTTACAGGCCTTTGATCTATAGATATTATGAAAAAATTACTGGATGTAACCACTCAAAACAAAATTATTTGAACTTTTGAATAAATTGTCTACCATTATTGTACGGTTTCTGTTTTCATACTACATAAGTTATTTATTTACGCCCAAATATGAGTTTAAATTTAGTGTTGAAATATGGAAGTTTCGACGCTTCCATACAGGGCTAGATAATGTCAAGACAAATCGATATAAGCTTTAGTTTTGAACGTAAACCGTCAAACTCGAGTAATCACCATACTATGTTTGTATGGAAGAATGACGGACTAGCGTAACCTTAAGGGATTATTTGCAAAAGCCGTATCTACAGACGATTCTCATTATAAACTACATTTCCTAGAAACACTAATGACCAACTTAGAAACTCCAGCATTGTTTCCAGAACAATATCAGAACGCAGATATTAAACAATACCTACAATCTTCACGCTAAATCCTCAGGGTATAAGCAGAAGCGGGCCTATGCAGTGTTGTACGTTCATAACTCTTTGTAAAATAGGCCCGCTGTCAAAATAACTCGTTCATCTAAATTATCGTGTTTGATTTTACGTGTTTGAAACTGAATAGGGCCCTTGGGCAGTCCGTTTTGTTTGCCCATTTGTATTAGCCTCGTTCGTCTGTATTTGTTCACTGTGGTCTGAATTTACTGAATACTATGTTTGTCGATTTAGTAATGTGTTTTATACTATTTTAAACTTATTTAATTTTGTAAAAAGTGTAGCCTAAAATATAATATTATTATCTTCTAAAATTGTGTTCCTCACGAGAATCGAACACTGATCAAGCCAATCATAGCCAATCATTTCGGAAGTCGGTGTCTTTGCTTTTTAATTTTCGTTTTTTGCCACCGACTTCCGAAATTAAAGTTATTTTTCACTTTTTTAGTGTTTTTTTTTGAAGTCGGTTGTTTTTTTTGGAAAAAGTTTTTATTATCGACATACCACGCGGGCGAAGCCGCGGACGGAAGCTAGTGTGATATAAAGAATTTTGTAAATATTCAATGATTCTGATATTTTGGTGACTATAATGACATAGTAACTGATTGGCTTGATCAGTGTTCGATTCTCGTGAGGAACACTATTTTAGAAGATAATAATATTATATTTTAGGCTACACTTTTTACAAAATTAAATAAGTTTAAAATAGTATAAAACACATTACTAAATCGACAAACATAGTATTCAGTAAATTCAGACCACAGTGAACAAATACAGACGAACGAGGCTAATACAAATGGGCAAACAAAACGGACTGCCCAAGGGCCCTATTCAGTTTCAAACACGTAAAATCAAACACGATAATTTAGATGAACGAGTTATTTTGACAGCGGGCCTATTTTACAAAGAGTTATGAACGTACAACACTGCATAGGCCCGCTTCTGCTTATACCCTGAGGATTTAGCGTGAAGATTGTAGGTATTGTTTAATATCTGCGTTCTGATATTGTTTCGGAAACAATGCTGGAGTTTCTAAGTTGGTCATTAGTGTTTCTAGGAAATGTAGTTTATAATGAGAATCGACTGTAGACACGGCTTTTGCAAATAATCCCTTAAGGTTACGCTAGTCCGTCATTCTTCCATACAAACATAGTATGGTGATTACTCGAGTTTGACGGTTTACGTTCAAAACTAAAGCTTATATCGATTTGTCTTGTCATTATCTAGCCCTGTATGGAAGCGTCGAAACTTCCATATTTCAACACTAAATTTTAACTCATACTTGGGCGTAAATAAATAACTTATGTAGTATGAAAATAGAAACCGTACAATAATGGTAGACAATATTTTATTCAAAAGTTCAAATAATTTTATTTTGAGTGGTTACATCCAGTAATTTTTTCATAATATCTATATGATCAAAGGCCTGTAAAAAAATTTACACGCTCGTTTATAAATAAACAAAAACTAGATAGATAAATAAATAATAATATATAAATAAATAACTATACTAAACATTAGCCACGCGCACCAACGAGGTCGAGCCGTCGACTAGTGCAACCTTAAATTAAAGTGAGTTTGTTTGTTACCCTTTCACGCTAAAATGACTGAACGGATTTGGATGGCACAGGGATAGACCATGACCTGGAATAGGACTTAGGATACTCGCGACATTCCCTCGCGATCGGGACTTATGCGGGTGATACCACGGGGCGCAGCTAGTTCACAATAAATTGCAAAACCTCTCAAACTATTCACGGAACGCTTTTGTTCCCAAACTCGCACAAGTTAAACTAATCATGCAGTACTAAAATCCCAGTAATATCTAACTAAAAACTATTCGTTCGCAGGTAAACAGCGCCGCACTCGTTCCGCGGGATACGCAAGAGGAATTCCTCAGCTCAAATAACTGAATACCGGGAGCATGTTATATTTCGCAATTCCCCACAACGGCCAAACTACGTAATAATATTGTGCTCGGGCCGCATTCGGGGTAGAATCATCGATAGTCATTATCGGAAAAGCGGGTTTAAGAGCCGTCCCAGCCCCGGCGGGACCTTTACGGAGGTCTCATCCCGGCGCGTTCGATAACTATGCTAATGTTATTTGCGCCAGTGGGTTTGAAAACGACGGCTTCCACTAACTTGGCATTCCCAAGAACACAGGGCTCCCTAAAGGTAAGGTTTCAGAATGAAACATCTTACTTTACGACCCGTAATACCATATTGTGAAAAGATTTGCTATAATCCAACGTACTGGGGCGCCTTGCGGCCATATTAGCAATAGTGTTCCTCACGAGAATCGAACACTGATCAAGCCAATCAGTTACTATGTCATTATAGTCACCAAAATATCAGAATCATTGAATATTTACAAAATTCTTTATATCACACTAGCTTCCGTCCGCGGCTTCGCCCGCGTGGTATGTCGATAATAAAAACTTTTTCCAAAAAAAACAACCGACTTCAAAAAAAAACACTAAAAAAGTGAAAAATAACTTTAATTTCGGAAGTCGGTGTCTTTGCTTTTTAATTTTCGTTTTTTGCCACCGACTTCCGAAATTAAAGTTATTTTTCACTTTTTTAGTGTTTTTTTTTGAAGTCGGTTGTTTTTTTTGGAAAAAGTCTTTATTTTTCACTTTTTAGTGGTGGTACCTACCCCATACAAGTTACTACCTGCTATGTAAATAACAGTGAAGGAGTCTAATAATGATATCGTCTACATAGACTGTGGGAAAAATACGTAATATTGAAGCTAGCGCAAGAACTACGCAAGCAAACTTAATAAAATGTATATGTGACCATCTCGGGAGTATACCCTTTCGAACTAAAAAATAATTTTTAAAATCGGTTCACAAACGGCGGAGTAATCGGTGAACATAATTAAAAAAAAAAAAAAAAAAAAAAAACAATCATCCGAACGTAGTACCTCCTCGTTTTTTGAAGTCGGTAAAAAGTAGCCTATGTCCTTCCCCGGGATGCCATCTATCTCCTTACCAAATTTTATCGAAATACGCTCAGTGGTTTAGGCGTGAAAAGGTAATATACAGACAGACAGAGTTACTTTCGAATTTATAATATTAGAATGGATTAATTTGAGGTGAGTACGTCAATAGTAAATTATTGCATTGGACAAACAACCAGGAATTGTTAATTATAAAATATTGTTGTTTTTCATTAATATGATTGTGTTTATTTAATTAATTGATTCGCTTTACACGGTCAATAAATATTTATAGACTTTAATTTCGTAGATGAAAATATGACAAAAATGTACTTTGTTACAAACATAAAAAGGAAAATAAAACGCATTATTTCCCAGATTTCCAAAAAGTTGTAAATGAAAATGAAATTTATAGTAAAGCTTGCGTAGAAAAATGTGTTTTTATTAAAGCATGTGAAGCCAAGTCAGAGGCTCATGGGCGGCTTTAGTCACTAACCTCAGGAAAGAAGAAGAAGATTAAAATAAAATATTTGCTGGTCAGCAAGGAAGTAGCGGGGCTGACTACCCAGGGTCCATTTCACGTGACATTACGCATTGCCAATCATTGAGGCTCAACAATCAACTCAGCCTATCGAAGGCCACTACTGGACATAGGCCTCTCCCAAGCTATACCACAACACCCTATCCTCCGCATCTTCCCTATCCATTTCAGGCTATATTAAATCTATTCAGCAACACAACGCTATTAGTCAACATCCCTAATTCATAGCACCTTTAGCTCAAGGTGCGTCAATCACAAGATAGAACAACAAACAAACAAAATGGTTTAGAAACAAAATCCTCGCCTTTGACAAATTCAAACAGATGGTCCTAAACAGTTCTACTAAGATGGAAAATTTTCGATTAATAATCTTTTCTCGCATTAAAGGGAGGCGATGAAATAAAGGATTGAGCCGGCGTGCGATTCAATTTGTTACAATCCTTCAGGAAATGCTTTCAAATGAAACATTTTGTGTTCACGAGGAAGTTAAATTGTATTTCTTACAAGAACCTCGTTGGTTGGGCTTGTTTGTATCGGTGGAACTTAACGTAAGCCCCTTTAATTCTAAATAAATAAGTACTTTGAATATATTTTTTTGAATTTCCTGTTTGAAGTTGCGGAATACACGTAATACGTTCTTCATTTATTTTCTCAAGTAAAATAATTGAGTAAATAAATGCAATGAATTTCTTAAACCGTGTTTATCAATAGCTACGCCTGAAATATTCCAATCATCGTTTAGAACCTCCCTTCCAGTGTAAGCGAAGCGTGAAACATTGTAAAATATTTAAATATAATAAGACTAAATCTGCGACCATTTCACTGCTTGTTTGATTAAAATGCGAACACATTTGCGATTCAAATCTTTCTTTTTACTGATCATAAAGAATTCAAATGTTCAAGTTAATATTTTCGACACGTCGGTAGTCGGTGGCGGCGTTTTTTTTTATATTTTTTGTTCTTTTCTCCCAACAGGCGCGCGTGATTTATTCCCCTGTACGCTTCATTTTATCCGTTACAAGTGTAGTGACATTGAAATTATGAACGCCTATTTAATTATAGCATAATATATGAGCGGCAGACGTAATTTTCTTGTCGGTCTGAAATGATTTATTATTACGTGGCACTTTATTTGGGAACACTTAGGTCGTTTGTGGTGATAAGTTAAGTGTTTAACGTTTGTTTTATTGATGTTGAGTAAGGTTTGAATTTGTTGTGGTAATACATGAAATAGTTCGATTTTATTGACTTATTTTATTCAGAGCTAGTAAGAAGTAAAACTATAAACCCTGTTTTTTTTTTAGGCTGGGAAATCATCAAGTGACTTCTCCCGGTCTGGGCGGAGCGGAATAGCGTGTCAGACTTTTTCTGACTAAAACCCACCCGTGTTCCTTCAGTTGCCTGTTGCCAAGGGCCCCGGTATCCCTTTCGGACTTTCCCGCAACCCTGGCAGAAAATAATAAACCCTGTGGCAGTGATTTTAACCGCCAACGGAGATTTATATGTGGGGTGTATTCACACATATAAATCTCCGGTGCTGGTTAAAGTACCCCTGTATCCAGCCAGCATCCCACCTTCCATAATGCGCCACATGCCTGCACCACCTGCACCACCTGCATGCACCTGTACACTGGAGGGTCTTATGACTCTGTCAAGGAACGGAGTTCGCGTGGTTGATTTTTGGGCTAAACATAATATTTTGCCATCGATACGCTAAGGTACCGAGACCAAAACCATACTAATACTAAACCATTTAAATTCAGCTCAAACAAAATCCCCCAGTAATAACGGACCCCGCCAAGTTTCCATTTAACGAGCCATTACCACAAACACCCGTACGTATAAAAACATAAATAACTAATCGTATTTTAATCTTATTTATGCGAAACAGATACCCCTCGTATAATGTTTGTATCGAGAGCAACAAATGCAATACCTCTCAAGCAAGCACGCACTCAGGGGTTATTGCCGCCCTTCCCATCCCCCGCACCCGCCCCTCGCTCGCCTGTTCGATCGGATGAATATGGCCCGAAGGAAATGATGAGAGTGCCGGCCCGCTATCATCGGGCCTGTCGCGAGGTAATGTCATCCAAACATCATCGTAACGCGGGGCTAGGAAATAAGCGGGTTTTGAAAAACTAGGTACGTTTTCAAGGTAATTCTTGTACTACTATTTTTTGTAGTTGTGTCGGTTTACTCTTGAATCTGGTTTATATGATGAGTGCACATACAGGGTACTGAAATAATGAAAAGTTGTGCAGTTATCAACAAAGAATATGCAATTCGTTCTCTTGCCGTGCCTACCGAAGACTGCAAAATTATTTAAAACTAGCTGCGCGCCACGGTTTCATCCGTGTAAGTCTCGATCCCGTGGGAATATCAGGATAGAAAGTATCTTATTTCCTATTCCAGGTCGTGGTCTACCCAGGTACCAAATTTCATGTAAATCCGTTCAGCCGTTTTAGCGTGAAAGCGTAACAAACAAATAAACTCACTTTCGTATTTCGATGAAATTTGGCACTGGGTAGACCATGAATTGGGTTGGGACATAGGATTCTTCTTTCTTCTAATCTGCTGGGTAGTTTTTAATTCCACTACTTCTTCCCAGCTAAAGCACAAGAAAGTGGTGAAGGGCGAGCGTTTCGGAGACTGTCTTATGTAGTTTTGACGTTCGAAAAGTGCTGATTCTCAGCCTAATTTGAATAAATGACTTTTGATTTGATTTTTAATTGATTTGGATACTTTTTATGTTGATATTCCCACGGGATCAAGACTTATGCTGGTGAAACCGCGGGGCGCAGGTAGTATCAGTATAATATTAAAGGGTTTATATACAAAGGTATGTCCTGCCTTCTATAACTGATGCTAGTCTAATCCAAATGGCTTTTTATTTAGGTACCAAAGACACAAAATAATGTAGCTTTTCTGTATGAAATATATTTTAGACTACTAACCTATTTGAATATTATAGCGAAAGGTAAATTCGACCTACTTATTGTTTTTGAGCGAATATCAAAATAAACCACCCACGCTAGAACTACGTGACACAGTTTGTCAAACACAGACTTATTAAAATGTAGAATGTAAAGGTCTTCATAAATATGATATTTGTGTGCCTAAGTGGCCTTGATATACATATTATTTTTGTTTTAATAAAAAGACTATGTTGACTCTCTAATTTAGATAGGTATAGAAAAACTGAAATCTACTAAAAATATTTTTTGATATAGTTTGTAGGGCGAATGAAATAAAAATAAAGTTTTTATCACTGAATGTTATAATCATTTACCGATACAAAAATATAGTAATACTTAAAAGTTAAAATATAGTAATATTCGAGTGACACCGAGACGAGACAGTACAAAATCGTGCCGTTTGTGGGCGTGATGCGAGCCGGACGATTTTGTACTGTCTCGTCTCGGTGTCACTCGAATATTACTATATTTTAACTTTTAAGTATTACTATATTTTTGTATCGGTAAATGATTATAACATTCAGTGATAATTTTATACCAATAAAAAAAATAAAAAAAACATTTCACATAAGCCTACATGGGCACTTATGAAACACCATAAATAACTTAAGAACGGCTGGACCGATTTTTATGATATTTTATTTCGTAATTCTTACTATGTACCTCTTTTCACTCCCGCCTTTTCACTGGCCCAACCGTGTAGATTCAAGGCAGTGTCTTTTTTATATTAAATATGTGTTATTTATTATTACAACATAGTTGGGAAAAGGCAGATTGATTTATTATTGTTGACACTGTATGTCTTTTTGTACAAGTTACATCCCATTATATTGTCTGGAAACTTCTTTTGTGACATCACTATGTAATACACATACCTGCTTAACTTCATTTATACCAGAAAAGTGTATTTTATTAGATCCACTCTACAGTCAAAGATTTTCTCATGCAATATTGAAATACGCGAACTGTACTTTGGCTACGGCGTAACTGCTACGAGCTTGCTACGAATTCCGTAGCTCTTGCTACGAATCTCGTAGCTCTTACTACGGCGGGTTGTTACTGTTTCGCATAAACAAAACTGCGATGTTTATTCACCAAATAAACATGAATACGAAATATTTTCTGTATGTATATTTTATAATAAATACATTGTCTGTTAAAATATAAATTGCAAAAGTTGCCAAAGCAAAAAATTTTGTTTGTTTCAATATGAGTTGAATAATGAAGCATATTTGTAGAATAGGTGAAACAAATATTTTTTTAATAGTAAAAAAACCACACAATATTAAGCTTTATTTTTTTATTTGTAAAAACGTGCTTCTAAATTGCAAAAATTTATCTAAAAACTTTCATAATTATAATATTTCACCTAAAGAACATTAATTATGAACAACCCTCTAATAATTTTTTTTTAATCTCAATACTCATAAGTAGAATTTCAGCAGCCGTTCTCAGTTCGCTGAGCACAATATAGAGATGCCTCATAGTATCAAATTAGCGAAGTCTTGCAGCAATAATTAAACGCTCGCAGCCAAAGTGAGGAAACTGCGTTTGACTAGTTCAAATTAAACTAAGTTATAGGGAACAAATTAACTTGTACAAACTATCTGCTGTACCTTTGACAACGTATTATACCTACTTTGTATGTTCTTAATAATGTTGCATTCATTTATTTTAAATAAAGGTTTCACTTTACGTTTGAACTTAATTAGTCATCTTGTTATTACTTCATTTGCTAATTATTTGATTACTAATAAAATCTACTTTTAAATGTATAATATACTTACACCTTTATTCATAAACGTTGCTTAAAGTTAAGTAATGATTAGCGCCTGTTTAACCACACATTTTTGACGTTTAAACGTCTCTTAATTTTAATCATCGTTTATGAATAAACTCCTTAATTGTAGTTGTATTTTGCAGCCAGTAAATCATTAAAGGTTGCAAAGTAATTATATATTGATATTATGTGCATGTCATTTTAATTAAAAAAAGGAAACCTTTAAAATATTTTTGTTCCCTTTCTTTTACGATTTTTTACGTAATGAATTGAGTTTGTTGACAATTTATTAAGAATAGGCATCAGAGATTATAATTATAACTACGGGCAACGCAACATATTACAAGCCCCTTGCTTGTATCTCTTATTTCCCAAAAAACGTATCGTCGGCAAACTATGTACAGTCACGGACTTTAATTGATAAGCCACCGTTTATCCAATCTATTTGATACCGACCTCCTTTGAATCATAGTTCATTAACTCGTTAATTCTGAAAACTTAACTGAAGACAGTGACAGTTGAAATATCGATGTCAGAGACGTTACTTTCGAACATGTCGAAATGACTAATAATATTTCTCCGTACGCTAACGTTACTAGCAACAGTAACCTAGCTACTGTTGCTAGACCTGCAATTGGTTGACTTTGGGTAGTCAAGTTTGTAGTTCTGGCTCTCAGGTTAGCCAACCGGTAAAGATATGAAATATAATTTTCTTCTTCTAATACGAAGACATATGACTTAGCGTGTTGGGAACCGAATAAACCCGATTTGCACTACATGGCTAAAATACGAGCAGTGCCAGGTTGCTTATCAGTTAAAGTCCGGGACTGTACTTACCATTTTTGCCGTGTTTATGTACATTGAGTATATAAACAAGGTACCTGTAACATCTCGTTATCTTAAGTAAAGGTCAGGGTGTAACTTGTTACTGTGTATGGAGTCCAAACCAATTTCTATTTATAGTGGTATGATCAGCAGCAAAGGTAAGTAAATAACAATAAAAGTATGAAACATTGTGTAAGTTCGGTTATAGTGTGATTCTTTATAATGTGCACATGTCGAAATAATATCTATGCTTAATTTTATCGACAGCAAAAATATTTTAAAAAATCTAAATAATTTTTTAATTTCATTATGTATTTTTTTTTAATTTTGTTCGGTTCTCTGACCCTAGTGTAAACAAAACGGTGTAACGTAAAATGTAAAAAAAAATGAATTTTGCTAAAAAAACATGTTTATTTTGAATAGAGGGCAGTTTCCAATAATTATGGAGTTTGTTTCATCGTGATAGATCATTTAGTTTAAAAGTAACACAGTTTTGTTCACAGCAAAGAAAAAAACTGCGTAAAAAAAATATTTAGATTTTTTTAAATATTTTTGCCGTCGTTAAAATTAAGCATAGATTCCCTCATTTTGATATGTGCACGTTCTAAAGAACCACACTGTATGTCAATGTAAACAAAAAAGTAATACATTGAGAACATTTTTAATCCCCTAATATACGAGTATCATTAGGAGGAGCTCGTGGCTAAGTAACAACAGCCGCTCGGGTCGATCCATCAGGTTAAGCTACGCTTGCCGGGGTTGGTCCGTGGACGGGTGACCATTTTCACATATCGAGACTCCTCCGTGCCTCGGAAAGCACGTTAAGCCGTTGGTCCCGGCTGTCATTTGTGGATCTTTGACAGTCGTTACGAGTCGTCAGAAGCACGAAAGTCTGACAAACAGTCTAACCAAGGGGTATCGTATTACCCAGTTACTGGGTTGTGGAGGTTAGATAGGCAGTCGCTCCATGTAAAATACTGGTATTAAGCTGCATCCGGTTAGACTGGAAGCCGACCCCAACATAGTTGGGAAAAGGCTAGGCAGATTTTATACGAGTATCAACATCGACATTATTTTTACTTTAGATGGGTAAGAATTGTAACCCACAGACAAAAAGAAAACAGCTCAAATCAGATACAAATATGAATAATTATCTTCACCTTACATTTTTTTGTTTGTTTTTATGTTTATTTACTAAGAATAGTTTTTAAGAACTATTTTACTAACAATTGGGCCTAGTTGCCATGAATAAACAAATATATATATATTTTTTTTTTTTAATATTTAAGTATGTGATTATTTAGAAATACTATGCCTTGCCTCGCCTGAAACACAGGATGACCTAGTTCAGGCACATAAAACTGTTTGATTTTTCGTAGATTTCAGCAAATTTGTATTTACTGTTTACCTTTTTACCAGACTAAACTTTTATTATTATTATTTTTAATTCAATTTAATTTTATAAAAAAAAAAGAAAGATTTCAACTTCAGATGAAGTAGATTTTTTTTTTTTTTTTTTAACATAATTTCAAAGCGGGTCCTAAGGAGAACTTCAATATACTTCATGTATTGTGTTTTCTGTATTTGTGTTGCGAACTGTACTAGCTTACAAACATTCAGATCTCGTTTCTTGCTATTAATTCCGTATTTTTCCGGCCTATCTGCCCACCCATCATACCCGCATTAGATTGAATTGGGTCTCATTCCATTCAAACGTACAACGCGTATAGTTTCCATGTTTATTTTTTCAAAAGATAATCATTGGGGTATTTATTAAATGGGTATTTCTTTATCATAATGTGTAGGCGTAATCAGTATCTTGTGAGCATAACATAAGATAGTTAATTGATTCAGGCGTGACTTGCGGAAATCCATTATAAAATACAATAGACGCTGATATATTTAGTAACCTATTCCGCTTGACTATTCTTCAAGAGTCATAAAAACCCTGTAAGAAATCGACACGTGTTTCACCTCTCAACGAGGCATCTTCAGGATGACGATTGACCAATTGCAAACCAGAACGCGACGTGTTAAGTTTAACATAACATAACATCACGCCTGTATTCCCCGAAGGGTTAGACAGAGGTATACCTACAGTACACCCACATTTCACCAGTTAAGTTTAAGTTCCATGTAATAGGGGGCGAGCCTATTGCCATCAATCGTGCATAAATCCAGATCCCGGGTTATTATTACAGAGAAGAAAAACCCAATAACACTTTGCCCGACCCGGGAATCGAACCCGGCACCTCCTGCTCAGCAGTAGCACTTGCGACTACTAGACCAGCGAGGCAATCCTTATCTTGTGAGGTTATTGAAAATACAAACTAATGCTGAACAAGTGAACATCCAAAGATGACTATGTCTTTTCTCTTTGGCTTCGTATTCATAAAATGATCAAAGACTTAAAATATTTAAAGACATAGCAAAATGGCTATTAATTATAATAAATAAATTTTGCAGAAGAAAACAAACGCCATACAATAAAAATAATATGTTTTGTTATTTTTCACAACAGAACGCACAATATATAAAAAAATATTGTATAAAATTCGCAGAAAACAACTTTTACAAAATAAAATTATCATGAAAACCAATGAAACAATGAACTTCGTATTTCTTTAATTATTTTTAAAATAACTCTTTGTAGTACAAACAACAGGTACACAAAAAGCTAACTTTAATTGAGTTTTAAATAAAATTACCTCGTTTACCTACACCGTCCTACATACAGGGGAGAGCAGTGGTGGCCCAGTGGTAACGGCCACGACTTTACGAGTTGTAGGTCGTAGGTTCGAACCCTGACAGGCGCTTTACTTTGTGTAAATTATATCATCGCCACTGCTCTCAAAAAACGGTGTAGGAAAACATCGTGAGGAAACCGGCATGTCCTAGAACCAAAAATTCGAAGACATGTGACATCTACCAACCCGCATTGGGCCCGCGTGGTGGATTACGGCCCGCTCCCTCTCACAGAGAGGAGGCCTGTGTCCCAGCAGTGGGAATATTATAGGCTGATTATGTTTATGTTATGTCCTACATACAAGGCGATTTTTAATTATGACATAATTTCTAAGGAAAAATATTTTTAATTCGAACGATTCTGTTAGACCAAAAACAACACAATTTATTGTAATCCTACCGAATATTATAAATGCGAAACTGGGTTTGTTTGTTACGCTTTCACGCTAAAATGGCTGCACAGATTTGACTGAAATTTGGCATGGTCTTATGACCTGGATTAGGGCAAATTATACCTTTTATCCCAATATTCTCCCGGGATCGAGACTTATGCGGGTAAATTGCAATTTTAATGCAATTAAAAAATCATCATCATCTGTCCAGCTTTTTGACAATTATGTTGGGGTCGGCGACCAGTCTAACTGGATGTAGCTGAATACCAATATTTTACACAGAGATAATTAATCTTGGTCCATGCAATGGGCAGAGTGGAGCAGTTATGGCCCAGTGGTAACGGTGTGGTGGCCCAGACTTACGATTTGTAAGTCGTGGGTTCGAAGCCAGACAGGCGCTTTACTTTTTACCCGACTACGGCGAAGAAAAAAGGAGGGTTATGATTTTGACCGGTATGTATGTATGTATGTATGTATGTATGTATGTATGTATGTTCATCTGTTCCCTCCTATCTTCCAAACCACTTATCACAATTTGACAAATGAGGTATCGTTAGAAGCGTCGTGATTGTCCGCTGGTTATGTGAAGTCCCATTAAATTAAAAATGGCGCCCTCTAGAGGATATAAAGTGAGGAACTTAAAAAAAAATATGGTTTAATCGTACCATGTTGGGTATCAAATGAAAGGTCTTAATGAGCACTTTTCAAAAATATATATATTATAACCCCAAAAGAATTAAAAAAAAATCAAGTAATAAAAAATCAAGTAATAAAAACTAAAACCCAACTACGACTTAAAAGGTATAAACAAGACACCACGACACCACAGACAGACAAATTAAAAATCCGGAGTCACACGTAATCTGTTCGATTTATGCCCTAACACGTTGATTTTTTATTGTAAATAATTTTATCACCACTGCTCTCAAAACGGTGAAGGAAAACATCGTGAGGAAACCGGCATACCCTAATTGAAGACATGTGACATCTACCAACCCGCACTAGGCCCGCGAGCCCAACCCCTCTCGAAGAGAGGAGGTCTATGTCCCAGCAGTGGGAAACAATGATGGTGATGGTGGGGGATTTTAACGTTATAGGCTGATTATGCTTATTATCCTCTATATGCAATATTGTTAAAGTCATCAACGCCTAATTTGTAGCATTTTATACTAACTTATTTTACTGCTTCGTTGGTCTGGTAGTTGCAAGCGCTACTGTTGTGCGTGAGGTCCTGGGTTTTCAAAGTCATCATCATCATCATCTGCTTAGCCTTTTCCCAACTATGTTGGGGTCGGCTTCCTGGGTTTTCAAAGTCAAAGTCAAATAATTTATTTAAAATGGGCACACTAAAGGCACTTTTGAACGTTAAAAAACAAAGAAATAGAACTGATTCTAGTTGCCCTTTCCAAAAGGTAGTTTTCGTATGGAGAAGAATGGGCGAGAAAATCTAACAAATGTTTTACAATATATTTTTTATACATCAATTATTATAATTACATGTGAATATGATGCACCTAGAATACGATTACTGTAACACAATAGGTAGAACGAATTAAAAATGCAGCAATGACAAACAAAAACTAATTAAGTATAATATGATAGTGTTCACATATTTACAAACATTGTCATATAAACATGGTGTTCACATATTTACAAACATTGTAAAAGTATACGATATCACAATAGTCATAACATTTTTACAAGTAATAATAATAAGACAGTGCGTAAGTTTAAGTAATCTCGAAATGTAAACATCTATGATATACAAATAATAAATTATACAACTAGATAAGGAACCAGTTTGATTTTGTCCAGAGAAAGTTTGATTCCCGGGTCGGCCAAATTGTTATTGGGATTTACCATCTGGAATTTCTTAATATCAGCTCGGAGTCTTGTGCCCGGTTGATGGCAATAGGCTCGCCCCCTATTACATGGGACTTAAATATAACTGACGAAATGTGGATGTACTGTACGCCCTAGATCTCTGCCCAACCCTTCGGGGAAACAAGGCGTGATGATGTTTATATTATTTGACTTTATTCTTCAGTCACCCTTTCGCAAAATGAACTAGAAAAGGATAGATTACCCATTCTTTGACGGAAGCACACGGCCATTTGACACTGTAAACACCAAAAACCTTTATAATTTAATTCTGCAAGTTCGTTGATTCGATTTGCACAATTTTATAAGTTACTAATTACTCTCGACGTCATCTCGATTTGAAATTAGAGGTTTAGGTGGTTTGAGACAATTTTCATTAGTTTGTTTGTGTTTTGTTTCGATTTTTTTTTTTTTTTTTTAATCTATATAAAAATAAATCCCTATTTCCCTTGGTCACGCCATCATGCTAAAACGGCTGAACGGATTTGGATGAAATTTGGCACATGGGTAGACCATGACCTGGAGAAGGACATAGGTTACTTTCCATCCTGGTCCGCAGACGAAGTTGCGGGCAACAGCTAGTTATAAATAATAATAATATTGCTAAAGACCGTTTTCGAGGGCCCAATATTGAGAGTTGACTGCCTGGCGTTTTATCGGTGTATTTTATATAAAACATTGGTCAGGCAGGGGCCATAGTCTTTCTATAGTCCTAGATAACCAGTTCACTTTAGCCACCCAAAATCATAATCCAATATCTTTGTTTCCATATCCTGCAATAGTCCTACACCAACCGGGGATTTTACTTGGGTGGACTTGCATAGTCTGAACAGGTATAGTCGTCATTTGGTGACTCATTAATTTATTAAGAGCGTCTAACGGGCCTGCGAGTTCACTTCGCCTCTCGTACGCCTTCCAAAGGTCCGGGACTAGGGTCCCGAGAAATGTCAAGTACTCGCACAATATTATATATATATTATTCTTATACAAAAATAAACCTTCAGCTAGCAATTACTCAAGCTTCGATTTCAACCACAACTATTTTAAAGTATGGCGAAACTCAAGTTTTTTGACAGCAGGACATTGATCATGTTTTATTAGGTAGATACTAGTAAAATTACCTACAAAACATCAAAACATTTCAATTTTGAATTCCAAATTGAAACGTTAAATCCCACCGAAAAGTTACTTTATTTTCCTCTTGACCTCCAACCACTCCATAAACGAGAAAACACAAAAAGATAAAAAACTCAACTCATTTTTATTTAATTTATTTAATTACCTCCCTAAACATCTCGGTCAGAACGTCTCGGTGCCAAAGATAAAAGAAAAAAAAACATAAAACAGAACGAGCGCATAAAATTAACATAGAAACGTAGAATAAGTACGAACGGACAGACAGAGCGCCTGACCGGTCAACGCTACGGGCAAAAATCTAGAGATGAGATGGTAAACCTTTGTCAATCTAGGTAGGTTTGTTTAACGATGGTGAGTGACTAATATGACTGCTGTAGATTTTATAGAATATGAACAGGTAGGTAATAATGCACTAAGTAGTCATTCAAACAAAAAAAAAAAAACTCTAGGATTAATAAACCAGTAAATATCAATGACGGACTTATTTCTTAATTTTTTTGCTAGGCCGTTCTCCGGTGCGCCCTCAAAAAATTATCAAAGTTTCATCACAATCGGTAGAGCCATTTTCGAGACTAACGCACGGCAATTCGTTTTTGTTGGTACTCGTTGGTATAAAAATAAAGATATTTCCGTTGTATAAAATCGTTTTTATTTGGACCATGTGAACACACACAGGCAATACGTAAAAATATACTAAATAAACATTCTGGTTGTTGCGCGGTTCAGAAGAACAACGCGCACATACAGACAAACACGAAAAGCGAGTTTAATTTATATTAGGTCTATGTAGATTTAGATAACAATTTTTTTTAATACAGTCATTATCATCAATGTTTATCATTCAAGTGTTTTTGACAAAATTATAACCACTTTAATTAACCCGCTGCCCACAATTTAATGTCGTATCCCATTGGTTCACCATCCCTGACCTCAACCTTTACTGTTAGAAAGGCTCTTTGTAATCCATCTATCTCTAATTAACTATCTCTGGGCAAGCCAACATGCTTTAATTAATTTCCAAACCAACAAGCCATAATTACAAATTAGGTCAAAATACGATCTTATTGGTCAGAGAGTAAGACAGTGCGCACACAAGTAGATAACAAACTGTTTTGAATAACATTGGCACAACTAAAATAATGCATAATTACTAAGTATAAAGCAAGTATACATGGTCAAATTAAATTAGCTAGCGAGTATACATGGTCAAATTAAATTAGCTAGCGAAACACCCACAGACGTGACGGGACATAATATATCATAAAAACTTTTTACAAAAAAAAAAACAACGGACTTCCTAAAAAAAACACTAAAAGTGAAAAATAACTTTAATTTCGGAAGTCGGTGTCTCTGGTTTTCAATTTTCGTTTTTTTGCCACCGACTTCTATTTTTCACTTTTAGTGCATTTTTGGAAGTCGGTTGTTATTTATTTTGTATAAAGTTTTTTTTTTTCGTGTTAACTTCCCAAACTTGATGGATATCGATATTTAAACACGCTAACTCAAAATAAACTCAAGTAATAACACTTATAGCGGTCGTTGATCCCAAGAAACAATCAGTAAATTTTTTGTTTTATCTTTTTTAGATTTTGATACCCATCATGTCTCTGGAGTTTTGCTAGCTTATATAATTTCATCTTGTTTAAGAAGCAGCAAGGTTGACTGCCATGGGTTTAGGAAAACAAATGGCTCTAATTATGAAACTGTATCTTTACTATTTCATATTGAAAATACAAACGTTATAATTAAGCTACACAGCAACTTAAACATCGGATTTATAACCACGTTACCCAATAATTACTTTTGACATATGAACAGCCATTTAACTCCTACGATTATTGTAGACAAACATAATTTATATATTATATTATTTCATATAAATTGAACTAATGAAGCTTTGTCAAGTGTAATCTTTGCTTTACTTTTGCGTCTTAAGCAACAGAGAACCACAATGCTTGTTAAATGAAATATTCAAAGAGATATTGACATTTGAATAATGAATTTGAATTCAAAAGCACGTTAAGCTGTTGGCTGTAGTTACGGGTAGTCAGAAGCCCAAAAGTCTGACAACCATCCTAAGTATTGTATTACCCAGTAACTGGGTTGTGGATGGAGGTCAGATAGGCAGACGCTTTATGTAAAATACTGATAGTCAGCTGCATCCATTTAGACTGGAAGCCGACCCTAACATAGGAAAAGGCAAGGCAGTTGATGAATCGGAATCTTAAACTCATTTTTATTGTAAGCAAGTAACAGGCGTATGATTTTAAATAATTAATGAACACTTTGAAATATGCAATCTTAATCTGACACTTTGAGCTCTTGTAAACTTTTTTTAACCTATTGTTTCTGCAAGAGCCAAACTACTTCCTTGCAAAATTTTCATCAAAATCGGTTCAGTAGTTTAGTCATTAAAACCTCCGAAGTTCGCACTTCCCCCTATACATTATAATAAATATTGGTTGGAATTACTTCAGAAACATAACTTAGAGAGCATTATGAGACGGTGTAGGTAAAGTTATATTATGTTTATTCATGTTTAAGTACCTTTTGTGAGTAATTAATCTAAGTTGAATGTTAGTACCTAATGAAATAGTATTACGCTCGTCGGGTAGCGGGGACGGGCTCGAGCTAACATTTTTAGCAACACTCACTAACCTTTATTATGTACCAACGTTACATTACATATATAATTTTTCTGTAGGTGTGTATGTCACTGAACTTCTCCTTAACGACTGGACCGACTTCGATGACTTTTTTGTGTGTGTTTGTATGGTTTAGATTCACAATTACACCCGGTAGGTGGCGCTATCGGGCAAGACAACGTCTGAGGTCCTACGTACGTGATGTAATACCTATCTATGTTTATTTTTAGGGTTCCGCACCCAAAGGGTAAAACGGGACCCTATTACTAAGCCTCCGCTGTCTGTCCGTCTGTCACCAGGCTATATCTTGATACATGAACTGTGATAGTAAGACAGTTGAAATTTTCACAGGTGATGTATTTCTGTTGTCGCTATAACAACAAATACTTAAAAACAGAATAAAATAAATATTTAAGTGGGCTCTGATACAAAAAACGTGTTTATTTTGCCATTTTTATTTTTTTTATGGCACGGAACCCTTCATGCGCGAGTCCGACTCGCAATTGGCCAGTTTTTTTTTCACACAACTGGTAGCACGAAAATATACAATTTTGAACACGAAATTCCACTGATACCTTAACTTATTTAATGCAAAGCTAGAGAAGATGTCACTTCCAAATTACCTTTCGTAATAGTGTAACCCGTAGTAAGAGTCATAGAAATAGCAAGGTCACTGTAAAAGTCACCGAAGTGGAACAGTTTAGGAAGTTCTCATCAAATCTCGGGCGGAGCCGAGCGGTCGACCTAGTCAAAGAGACGCTTTGATAACATTTGCCGTCGACGAACCGTGAGCTTAATTTGAATAAATCAAATTTGGTGTAATTTAAACTATATCCAGGCAAAATGTACATTTATTGGGCTGCTCTAATATTGCCACGTTACCTGGCTAAAAAGGTGCTTTAATGAAGAGCAAGTTAAGTTTCATATTGCTTTACATAGTCTTTAAGGCTCTTACATACAGCGCGATTCGTCGCGCGACGCGAATTTTAACAAAACAATTTCTGAGAAAACTTCACGGCGAACAATGCGGCGGCGTCGCGTCGCGCACCAGTTCGCGCCAGTATGTAAGAGCCTTTATACTTCTGGCATAATAATGTATTTTGGATTGTTATCAAAGTTGGAATCTGTCGGGCTTTATTAAACTCGATATCGTGTATGCTTTTTGAGAAGGACAGGAAGAGAAGACATCTGGGGCTGTACTATGAAGTATTAATGCCATTATTATTCCACTGCTGCCTTGTATACCTCCGTCTCTCACCAACACTGGGAAAATGGTGGCATGAATACGTCGTAGTCAACCCTGCTTTTTTTTTGTTTTTTTTTGGGTGGGAAATCATCAAATGACTTCTCCCACTCTGGGCGGAGCGGAAGGGCGTGTCAGACTCTTACTGACTAAAACCCACCACCCAAATTTTGATACCTAAATTGATAGTATTTTTGACAGATTTCGAATGAGATGCTTGTACGAACGTTCGGGAATTACTCATCTGTGCGTGGTTGACAGAGAATTTAATTTGATGTTGCAAAGCTAGGCGAATAAGTTTGTATTATGGACGAAGTATTAATCTCGTACATATTTAACTTCAAATCTTGAAAAGGATTATACGGAGAACCGGACTGCGATGCTCCTGGAGGAGGACATTCAGAATAAAGTAAAACTAGTAGTTTCTGACATAGATTACGTCAGCTTTTTTAGCCGTGGGATTATTTAAGAGGGAAGAGGGATTTTGAGGGGCATTTTTATCTGTAATTTGTATGGTGTACTTATTATGGAGGATTCTATTCTATTCTTGCATGATAATTAAATTATTACTATTACTAGCATATTCGTTTATTTATTTTCTTTCTTACTTATTAACATTTTTAAATATTTTTATAAAATTATTAAAAAAAAAAAACTTTTAAAAATATAAAAAATAGGAGCCCACATCGGTATCGGGAACAGGGTCCAAGCTACCGGTGGTTAGGGCTGCAGAAACAGGAAACTCCTCACAATGCGAGCCGTAGCAAGGAGTACTGCCTTCTGAATCAGGCCCTTGATCCAACCGCCTAACGAGAGCCTCGAGAGATGTTGCTCGAGGCTTTCGGCTATCAGGCCATTGGCCGTTACGACAATCGGCACAATGATAGCCGAGCTCACATTCCATATGTCGACAACCTCGTGTGCTAAGTCGAGATATTTTATTTGTTTCTCTTTCTCAGCTTTCACGAGGTTCACGTCATGTGGGATGGTAACATTGACTATCATTGCGCGGCGCGCTAATCGGTCTATCACTACTATATCAGGTTTATTGGCAACAATAGTCCTGTCAGTAATGATAGACCGATCCCAGTACAACGTGACATGGCCATTTTCGAGAACTGGGTCGGGCACATACTTGTACCTCAGAGTCCACAAGTTTACATTTCAAGGCGAGTTGCTGGTGAATAATCCTGGCCACTTGGTTATGCCTGTGCAAGTACTCGCCGTTAGCCAGACGAGAACAACCAGAGATAATATGTCTGATGGACTCACCCGGACGGTGGCATGCCCGACACACGTCATTACTAACATTATCATTATCTTCAATAGTAATGATAATAATTGTTTAGTTATGATGTTATCAATTGTTATAGCATAAAAATTTCACCAACAACCAAGTTTCACCGACATTCCATTTATCTAGCCGCCCCAATTTCCATCACCAAACCAGTTACAGATTGCCGTATCCAATGCATCCATTCAATTCCATTAAAAAAAAAAAAACAAGTCTTGCAAGATAAAAGTTACATAGTCTTTCGTAACAGTAAAATGGAATCACGTAAAATATGATTTTGTCGAACGTGTCCCGGAATGTACGGAATACACCGGTTGGTGGAGCTACCCACACCTGCAAGTGAAATGCGCTTTGGAGTCACGTCACACAGTGCGGACCGCGATAACGATTCCCGGGAAAAAATGTAGAAACAATTTATTTTAACTTAGAAAATGTTCATGGGAGGTTGTTGGATGCGCTTTTTAGGGGTTACCGAGCCTGCCAGGGTTGCGGGTTAGTCCGAAAGGGATACCGGGACCTTGGCAACAGGCAACTGAAAGAACACGGGTGGGTTTTAGTCAGTAAAAGTCTGACACGCTCTTCCGCTCCACCCAGAGCGGGAGAAGTCATTGGAAGATTTCCCACCCTCAAAAAAAAAAAAAAGGGTTTACCGAGCTGACCGGGCTCTGCTGTGGTGAAAATAGGGAAAACGAATTTTCCCAGATATTACACCTAGTTATATCGATTTTTCGCGCATAATGCAACTTTCATCGAAATTGTTAGAGCTGTTTTCGAGAACGTAATTACATAATAATACAAATAATGCTCATTTAATAGTATAGGATAGAGAGTATAGATTGGTTCGTGGAAGCTATTTCAAAACACACCGTCTGTTGTAAAATCAATTAGGAAATATAAACAGGTGCTCGCTATTTCAATGCTTAGAAAAATATGTCTTTTTATGTATTGCATTGCTTTAGTTGATGCCAAGAACATGTTCTGTTTGAGAATCACAAATGCTACCGTCAACAGGGGCTAACTTGCTTTGCCGTTTCATGATTAAAATAGTAGAGACACGACACAAACGGAACACAAACATGTGTGACTACAGACAAGACTTGTCCACGACTTTGTTATGCCCAAACTGTGTGATTTGTTCAAGAAATAACAATAGTTAGTTAATTGATTCAGGCGTGACTTTGCGGAAATCCATTATAAAATACAATAGACGTACATATATTTAGTAACCTATACCGCTTAACTTTTCTATAAGAGTCATAAAAAAACCCTGTAAGAAATCGAAACGTGTTTCACCTCTCGACGAAGCAACCTCAGGATAACGATTGACCAGTCGCAAACCAGAACACGACGCGTTGCCACACCGAGCGCTGGACGCAGAGTGAACTGCCCGGCACCCCCGCTAATAACAATAGTTGCATCTTGTACACAATAAACGAACATTGATTTTATGAGAAGATTAAAAAAAAAAATTGATTGTTAAATCAATTTTTTTTACAGAATTATCTACTTATTATTCTAGATACCCTACTTATGTCAATGAGCTAAGTATTTAAGGGCATTGACATAAGAATTATCTACTTATGTCAATGCCCTTAAATACTTAGCTCCACCAGAGTAATAAAATCTTACAAGTGTGAAGAGAGAACATTAACTAACTTTAGGACTCAAAAGAAAAATACTTGAAAGATAAAAAAACAGAAGAATCCGCACTGATTGAATTGTACAGCTGTTGGAAGTCCTTGACGAAATTATTTCTATTGGAACATTTTGTTCGGCGACAAAGTTAAATTGGATTTCTTATGGTGGAAGTGTCTCATGAAAGTGGCAACGGAGCGGTTGGCTTTATTCAGCTCGGGATGTTTTAGGTGTATTATGACAATAGGCGCTTTTTACCGTCCAATGTCGACTGCCAGACTTCGGCTTATATCTGACGTCATGTTTTTCTCCGGTCAATTTTCTAAGCTTCCGAATCCTCAGAATTGTTTACTTGGCTTTGTCAAGTATAAGTTTTTATGTTTGACGGGATTTGGGAAATCTTTTCTTAGTACAAAAATAGAACAGATTTTTGAAGGTTCTGTTGGTGAAAAGTCTGAGTGATTGGCTTTCTAAGAATCACGATTTCTGTTCACACATGGAACTTATATTTGTACGGTCTCTAGATTCTTAGATCTTTGGTTTTTTGTAAGCAGAGTTTTAATGTTTGAAGAATCTTTATTCTATAAAAGTAAATTTTGCCGCTCATAATGTGAAGAGGATGTACAGCGACCAGTTTCTGTGCTAAAATAGCTATAAGAAATGAGTTTTACAAATTATTTTCGTTGACCCTGGCCTTCTAAGAACACAATTGAATAATTCCGATTGCCAGATAAGTTAAAGTAAGATAAAGAAAATCAAAAACAAAAAGCTTTCAAGTAAACTAAAAAACAACTTCAAATTCAACTCAATAAAAAACTGCAAGAATATTGCAACCACATAGAAATGATGGTACTACAACTTGCACGGAAACCTCTACTTTTTTAATTTAGCTAACTGTTGACAATGTAATTGTGCATTGTCTTGGGAAGATATAAAGGCTTGGATACACTGTGCACATGAAATGGACATGGGACAAATATACATACAAATATAGCCATGATTGCGCTTGTGAGTTCTCGGGTCAAAGTGTGAGGAATCGCCTCAGTTGTGTTGCGGTTACTTCAAGAAATAGAGAAGAGCACTTTGAACGTACGTGTTTGTATTTATTACAAGGATATCTAGGTCGTAGGTCTATGTCTGATTTGAGACTTGAAAATCATACTACAGAAATATACTTTAGCTTAAGTAGATTTTCATTTTAGATTTTTAATTTTTTTCAAAAAGACAGTCTAGCGATAAAGGAAGAATTTAAAAAAGCCCGGGGCCTCACCGTGGCTCTTATTTCATAAAACGATGTTGATGCCCGCCCTTTCTTCTTAAAACTTACACTGTACACGCTAATGAACTTAAAAAAAATCTTGAGAAAATCTTAACCAGCCCATTTTTTCTTGCAACACTAAAGTACAAATGAAGCTCCACCACATGTAACAAGTGAAGTTGCCTGCTCAAGCCTTAGTATCCGCGATACAAATGTCCGCCAGTGTGTACCAGCCGCAGCGAGTAATTTTTCTTTAGCAGTGAGCTCTTAGCTCAGAATCACGTAAAGTATGAATTCACTGAAGCACGCGCAGACTCCTGGACTATTCACTATTTTTACGACTTCGCTTTACGTGCTCGTCTGAGAAGCAAGTTATTCGTTTAGACTCAACAAAATACGATCCTCATTATTGTGAGTTACATGTTTTAGGTATGTTTGGAAGTTTTATTAATTTTGTGAGAATTTGTATGGTAGTTTGCAAGCATATGGCTGCCTACCTACCGGTAATTTCATTAGATATATAGTCTGTTTAAACCGCGTTCTTGACTTGCTCTTACTCCAAATGTTCTTATTTTATTTTAGACTAGCTTCCGCCCGCTGCTTCGCTCGCGTGGTATGTCGATAAAAAGTGGCCAATGTCTTTTCCTGGGATGCCATCTATCTCCTTGGCAAATATCTAAATCCGTTCAGTGGTTTAGGCGTGAAAAGGTAACCTAAAGACAGACAGACAGAGTTACTTTCGAATTTATAATATTAGTATGGATATCGTAGCGTAATCAATCATTTCTGTAACTCATTTTCGCCATGTCAGTATTTGTACGTAAAACTTTAAGTTATGAATTTATCTTTTCAATTTTATGTTTATTAGAAATATACATTTATTTAATAACATAATACCTTCCAACCAATACCATTATTAACTAATTAGAATTACGAACAAATTACAGACAACTTTGTTTGAAGTCGATGCGACATCCACATTTAAAGTCGTCCGGTGCCCGAAGTGACATAAACGGAATTTAAAACGGGTAGGTACGAAATTTAATCAAAAATTTTAAAATTAAGCCCCAGTAAAACGAACCGACATAGACGGAGAAGTAATTAAAAGTTGAAGCATTTCGCTGACGTTTATTTAATTCCCCTCAATAGTCGAACAAATAATAAAGTACAGGGTCAGCGCATATGTAGAGGAAAGGGAGCGAATCGTTCAATAAATTGTTCTACAACTTCCCACAAAGCAGCCAAACTCAAACATTTTGTTGCTTGCTTTACATAACGAGTAAATACATCAGAAACAAAAGTCATTCGTGAGATTCCATTTCAGAATTTCTAATTAAATTACGAGCTCACAGGGCTGATACACAACTACAGCCGCCCTTTATCTAAAGTTGCAGAGTTATTTCGACAAATCTGAAGTATTTGTTAGAAAGTCAACCGGATTGTATTAATGCTGGGACATGCGCTGGATTTATAGGATTCAACTGTACATATTTTGGTCTAAACTTACGGCGAAAGTTTCCTTGTTATTTCGTAATTTACATACCGAGTGCTCAATGAATCTGACAAAGAGAAAACATAAATATTTATCGATGGCAACGTTCGAATGATCCGCCCACCGCACACTTAACCCTAGCAATAACTGCGACCGCACAAATTCCTTATAGACATTCGCCATTCGCCAGCACATATTGGCACATCACAACAACCGTTAACACGCCCCATTGTAGTTGATTCCGCACAATCGTGGCGGGCCCTCAGTCACTCGTCCAGTCTGGATGTGGTAGGCACTCGAACCGGGTCAGATGGGCAAGCGATACGGCACGACTCCGGCAGCGCCTGCACTATGACACTCCGTTAAGGAAGATGGATGTTTCTGGCGAATATCACTGCACTTAGTATAATTTTGTATAGGTGTCACGTAATTAGAAGTGGATGTAAAACGACAGTTTTAAGTTCTAGATCAGGATTTTGTAGAGAAATGATATGAAAATACACAGGGGCCCTCGAATAAGTTCACTTAAAACACAAAGTATTCGAAAATTAAATTATTTTTCAGCGAAGCTCGTTGATTAGTTTAAGACAGGAACAATGTGCGCAATAGACAACTCATTTTACGTAAACATCCTAACCCCTGATCAAATTGCCTCCCAAACTGAGGGACAAGTTTGTCCTTAGCAATTTCAATCTTCTCATCTTCACCTGCCTTGTTCTTTAATTATCGCAGGTCCGTATTAAAAATTCAAAACAAGAAGTCCCTCCCATTTCCTGTAAATAAATTTAGTTTGTTTTCAAGCAAGAGTCGAGAAAGTTTCACTAATTGGCTACATAACAAATTGGCAGCGTAAGTTAAACATTGCTCTGCATCTTCGCTGGGTTTGCTTGACACGGCACACGATAATAATTTATCGTTCTCACAGATGTTTTCCAAATATTTGAGTTTGGCTTTAAAGTTCTCATCGCGACAAAGCCTCGCCGCTGAAGGGTTGAATCCGAAGTACCGAAATCTGTTAACAGTTATACATTTTATGACGAGATTTCGCAAATGCTTTCCAAATTGTGTCGTATAATTACATAATCGTTTTAAATTCTATGAAATAATATTTGGGATTACATTCCGTTGACAAAATAGCTAAAATATTTAGACGCATTTGTTACTTGTCAAAACCTAAGTCGTTAATTGCCTAATCGTATCACTTTAAATGGTGACAAATCCATTATATTTGTAG
Organism: Lithophane socia; assembly: GCA_947522985.1. Classification (NCBI taxonomy): domain Eukaryota; kingdom Metazoa; phylum Arthropoda; class Insecta; order Lepidoptera; family Noctuidae; genus Lithophane; species Lithophane socia. The sequence continues at coordinate 7,341,053 of OX383270.1, read as the reverse complement.
GTATTTTGTGAACAAATTTGGCTTATTTTTCCTCAACTAAATGGCTGTCCGGCTTGTTTGATTGAATCTGGTGAAGTTTAATCCCTAAATAAATCGTTCAAGCGTGGAAAAATAGGTTGAGAGCTTCGGCCTGGTGACCAATTTAAATTCAAGAATGTTTGTGTAGTAAACGGGAGATTCAGTGCACATTTTACTGGCTCGCTTTGTTCCAACATGCCGTTGTAAGAATTGGTTCACTTAATTTTTTATCTCGGAGCACAATTCAGAGTTTTTATGGACTTTGGTACTGTAATCAAAAGCTTTTGTTTTCTTTTCTAATGTATGTATAGGTTACGAAATAATTCGTAATTATGTTTCGAGTTGATATTAACGGACACAGACTAAAAATCTATAATAGCTTTTATACTTATACCTATGGAGGAGGAACCAGTGGTGGCCGAGTGGTAACGGCTACCTCTTACGAGTTCCACCTAGGTCGTAGGTTCGAACCCTGACAGGGGCTTTACTTTGTGTAAATTATTTCATCGCCACTGCTCTCAAAACGGTGAAGGAAAACATCGTGAGGAAACCGGCATTTCCTAGAACCAAAAAATTCGAAGAAATGTGACATCTACTACCCCGCACTGGGCCCACGTCCCCAGCTCACTCCCTCTCGAAGAGATGAGGCCTGTGTCCCAGCAGTACATTATAGGCTGATTATGCTTATGCTATAACTATTTAAGAACAGTAATAGTTCTCTTACGTGATTCTTAAATCAAAACCCAATACGATAAGAAAAATATGGCCCTCCACGTAGAACTTGGTAAATTGATGTCTTACCAACTTTCACGCGAAAATAGCATTTCGAGCAATTCACGTAATACATTGAAAATTACGCTTTAATGCGTTTTCGAATTAGCAAGTTTCGGCCAAAGATAATTAACTTATAGATGTCCATTACTTGATAAGCTTTGCCAAGTTTTCGAACTCAAATCCGACGACAAAAAAGCCGATAACAGACTGTCACGTGTAAAAAAAGTTAATCTAACACTTGATTCGAAAGATAATTCGTTCGGCAATTAATTTGAACGGACGCCTCTTTTAGACCGCAGTAAAATTTAAAATTCGCTCAGTGTCCAGACTTGCAAAAACAGCAGAAATGCATTGAATTCCCACTGGTGGCGCTTGAAATGGTAAAGTGAGAGTACTGCGAATAATTGTATCCTTCTAATGAAGAACAAGCAAGAATTTCAACAATTCATTTGCATCTATTTATTCAAATTTTCTTTATTTCTTTAATCACATAACAGTTATATTTTTTTTAAATTCAAACATAAAATTATAGAAAATAGTAGCCCACCGGTATAGGGTCCAAGCTACCGGCGGGCGGTCAGGGCTCCAGAGAGAGAAATCTTCTAACAAATGCGAGCCGTGTACACTGTACAGAAGTACCGCTTTCTGAATTAAGCCCTCAATCCAGCTGCCCAACGGGAGCCTCCATAGGTGTTGGTCAAGGCTCTCGGCAATAAAGCCATTGGCTGTTACAACTATCGGCAAAATGATCGCTGAGTCCACATCTCACATGTCGACAACCTCGCGAGCCAAGTCAAGATACTTGATTTGTATAACTATTATTATTAATTTTATATTATTAGATTTTTTTAATTAGCTTAAGATAGAGTAAGCTTTTTTAGTTTGCGTTATAATAATAATTTTGTAGGTCTCGCGCGAGAAAACAATTTTATTAAAAGCCAAAAAACAAATTGTCTATAGCAATCTACAGTTCTAAGTAAATATCGCGTCTGCAATCTTAAAATTCGAAGAATAAGTCCAAAAGATATAAATCTGAAACCGTCTTAGATAAAACTATAATATATTTGTCAAGTTGAATTTTATATTTTATTTTTCATAATTTTATCGTCTAAGCCAATAAAGTGTACATCAGTCAACTCAGATATAAAAGTATTACGATGGCCTTTATAAATTGAATGAAGCCGAATATTTTTCTTAGTCTCGTCAAAGTCAAATTCAAAGTCAAATCATTTATTTCAAACTAGCTGCGCCCCGCGGTTTCAACTGCATAAGTCTCGATCCCGTAGGAATATCGAAATAAAAAGTATTCTATGTTCCAGGTGCCTACCCATGTGCCTTTCGTCCAAATCCATTCAGCCGTTTTAGCGTGAAAGCGTAACAAACAAACTCGCTTTCACATTTATAATATTAGTTAGAATAGGCACATAAAAGGCATTCTATGGAACGTCAAAATATACAAAAAAATATGGAATTGATTTGAGTTAATTTTAATTTTCGCAAACGATGTGAATGATGTGATGTATATTAAAAGGTGAGTGATTTCAAAAATTCAGTGCATTTTAGAGAAAAGCCTCAAATTATAATCTCAGTAAAAAACAAATGCTGTTCGATGATAAGCGCATCACTTCAGAACGGCTGGACCAAATTGGCAAATTTTTGTTTTAACATGTCGACAAAAAAATTTGAAAAGTTGCCGGGAAAATGGAAAAATTGGGAAAACTGAAAATGCATTAAGTATGGGAATTCTGTATGAATTATTGTTTGGACAGGACAACGTCTAATGTCATATTGTCGATGATTGATAACAGTCGAATGTGCTGCTGAATAGAACCTTATAGTCCTCGTTCCACTTCTAACCTTGTAGGTAGATATCATTTTGGGTTTGAGAGAATTTCATTATAAACGAATCTAAATATCCTAGACAGTGAAAAAGCTAAAAAAAAGTTTGTTTCTATGTTTGGAAAGTTCATCAATGATTATTGATTAAATAACTTGTATATAACGTATCAACGTATCCTGTTCATAACATAAGAAGTCCGCAGTCCCAAGCTTACGAATATTTATTAACTTTTTGTTACTTCCCTCTGAACTTCACCTACCAACACAATACACAACGTAATTACGCGCATACCACTGTTATCTGTATACCAAACAGCTGTCTCAGCATCCCCCGACGTTATCTCTCTCCCAAGATATACGCGGGCCTATCCCCCGAGAAAAATCGGGGGCCCTGTCAGTGTGGCGTGGGGGGACCATTTCTCACTCGAGCAACGCGACGCCACGGCCACGCGGGGCGTATTACACATGTGTAGACACGGCTTAACTTGCCCGATGTTCATTATAGTCGTTAACTATAATTCGGTTCATTTATACTGGGAACTGAAGGCGGATTGAAGTGGTCAAAAGGGGGGCTGGTATCTATCGGGGGATTTTAATTGGATATTCTTATTGTACGGGGCTCATATGGCGGTGTAATATCTAGTAGTAATATAGTTTTGATTCTTAGTGCTGGTGATTTTAATATGAAGTAGAACGTTCGGTAAGGTTTCGATTTCGAGGAAATATGGTATAAACGAGCTTCAAAGAAACACAATTAGGTAGTTTATTTTAAAATGTCGCAGAATTTCTAAAAGCACCTATAATCAGGGTTGAAACCTACTTATTGATCGTAATCTTAGTGTAATTTCTTAAGATAGGTAAATCAATCAATCTCCCTTTTCCGAACTATGTTAGGGTCGGCTTCCAGTCTAACCGGATGCAGCTGAATGCCAGTATTTTACTTGGAGCGATTGCCTATCCGACCTCCACAACCTAGTGGCGTGGTAATACGAATAGCCCTTGGTAAGACTGGTTGTCAGACTTTCGGGCTTCTGACGACCCGTAACGTAATAACCCGTAACATACTATGGTTTTTCTCAAGGTGACTCTCATGGTCTCATCTATCAACCAATCATCATGGAAAAATATTATGACAAATCTCGCCTCCTTACATGGGACTTAAACATAACTAGCGAGATGTGGGGGTACTGTACATTCTACTTCTGCCTAATCTTTCGGGAAATACAGGCGACGTTCTAACATTGACAAATACTTACCTACTTTCTCGGCATGTCAATATGCAATTATTTGAATTTACATTATTAATTCAATCAAAAGCATGTTACTTTGAACAAAATTAATTCTAAACTAAATAGCAAATAGTTTGTTTACATTTATGTCTACATCAAGTTAGGCTAGACTGTTAAGGTACTTTAGGTATGTACATTGTTTGAAGGTTAGAGCGATTGACTCACTGAGGTTCGTGCCTTATCGCTAAACACCGGCACAAAGTTGATATTTCGCCTATTATTATATGTCCTAGGTAATTTATTAACCCTATCTTAAAATTGAACATTTCAGCATGAAACGTAAAGCGAAAGCATGATTTTTATCGAATCTGGACTAAGACCTGAATCTTGAAAAGAAAGGGAAAATTGTAATAATCAAGAGGTAGGGCAAATAAACCCTTTCATAAAAACAAATAAACACATTTGGGATGCAAGATTTTTTTACTGATTTTTTTTTTTTTATAACAAACTGGGGAAATGTGGGTGTACTATATGTTTCATCTCTGCCTAACCCTTCCGGAAAAACAGAAGTGACGTTATGTTACGTAACACATAACATAATATAACGCCAGAGAGGTAGAGGTGTACATAATAGCATTAACTACACCTACAAAATACACCTGCACATGAACGTAGACCCGGAAAGTTGTAGTAGGTAAGTTATAATAAGGCTGATATAAATCTTTCAACGAGCTCAAAAACCGTAATCGTATCATCATTCCACTTTATACGTATAATCTCTAAGTCGCTTTATACGATAGCCTTTATAAGAGATGGGATAGCCTACTGGGGGACTTAGCTCAGAAGGGTGGTTATTGCCTTACTTAGCTGAGGACTAGTCGCCACTGTCACGTCACTAAGCTTGTGGCTCTACGTTATGCCTAGATACTTCCAACGCTTACCATTAACTGTGACATAAATAGGCAGATACATACTTCTAGGTTCACGTCCAATCTTAAATCGGGTTCTTGAGCTACATATAAGATTCAAAATATTTGTCACGATCAATTTAGAATTGTATCATTTGACTGTACCTACGATGTTAGGAAGGTTCTTATGCAAACTAAACTTCAAAAGGAAAGGATTAAATACGACTAACGTGATTAAATACAGGAATTGAATATTTACATACCTACCCTTTTTAACAGAACGCCACAGGTAGGGATGATGTGAAAAATACATTCAAAAAACCAAATGGAGAAAATAATATAGATGTTTAATTTAGTTAGTCGTATTTTCTCTAACGAACGTGTTTACATAAAATTAAACAAGCAATCCCAAAATATACATAAGTCAAAAGGTTTTTTCGATGTTGCCAAGCGGGTTTGAACACATTTTGATTAAAATTTCATCAAACTTCGTCCTGTAATATTTTCTGTATACAGGGGGTGTGCAAAAATCACAAACCCTGCCGTAAGCCGGCCGCTGCGGCGTACGCGCAAACAAACAAATTTAATTACACGGCGAGGTAGCCGGCTGGTATTGAAATTCGTATCAAACAATATTGTGACCCGCATGACAGTAATAACTGAACATTTCAATTTTCAATTACACGTCCATACATTAACTGCGCAAAACGATGAGCGATCAACCGATAGAAATAGACATGATTGTTAATCCAAAAGGGAATTTTTGAAACAAGCTTTGTTCTGACAAATTGCTAATTTAATTATTTAGCGCCGGCTGTCTTATTTCAAACGGGTTGTAGGTCGATTCCGTGTCTGATAGAATGTGAAATGAGCCGTGACACCTAGAGGGAGAATTGTCATATCGCTGTTCTGAAATATTAGCGCACTTCAGTAATAGTCACGAGGTGATGTAATAAATGGCTGAAGTTATGCGCACTCCGCGAAGACATCGCTTCGTAACAGGTCTTTCAACATTTTCATGTATGAATTTAGAGGCGCAAATGGGACTTTTCAAAAGGAATCGCGAGTAAATTATAGCCTTTAGCGATAAGACATTAGCTTTAAGGATTTTTGAGAATAATAGTAGCTCAAGTATTTGACTATTTCTATCGTTTGGAGAAAAACAGTTGTGTGTAACACCTCCGGTTATTTATTCCGTAAATACACTATTTATGCTAGCAGTGTTTGGCTTGCACGTTTCTTCTTCACTTAAACAAGCTGGGCTTATATCACCATATTATTAAGACTCCCGAAGACAGACGTGACGTGACGGTGCGACACGATTATGGTAGAACAATTGCCATGAAGTTTTCATAGAAATTGTTCTACGAGGGTCACGATGTCGTGCCTGACTGCGGGAGCCTTTATGTTGATAGGTGAAGTATAGTTAGCTGGTGATCCATTTGATATACCAATGGTAGAAAAATAGGTACATAACAAACGAAACAAATAAATACACTGAATGTAGTTAGTACAGACAATTAATTATTTCCAACAGTAGCACGTTATGACGATTCCAACAAAATGTATTTCAATTTCATTCAGTAGTGATACCTCAGACCAAATAAAAAACCAAGACAAAGCGCTGTCAACAGTGACGTGAGGCCGGTTTCGTAAACATTGTGTGCACTTAGTGAGGTGTAGTTTAATTGTCAATGGTTGTAAATGTGTGCGTGTGTGTATTTATGCACAGAGCGGAGGTGTAGTTTTGCCATGCTTCACTAGGTATATTGTTCGCAGCGCTCTGTATTGGTTTTTTACTTTGTCTGAGAGTGGTCCCCACACAATGACGCTGTCTTTACAGCGTCATAATACGGGAAAGCTCAAGTTTTAAAATATTACTACATAAAACATTGATTTTTACGATTGTTCCAAATAATCATTTTAAAAATTGCCAAGTGTGAGTCGGACTCGCAGACGAAAGCTTCCATACCACCGTACAATATTTAACACTACGTTTATTAGTTTAGTAAAAAAGTAAAAAAAAATACTTTTCTTGTATGAGGACCCCTTTAAAAATAAAATAAAGTAATGGGGGTCCCCCTTTAATTTTTACTTATCTTTAAAACAGCATTTTCTTTTACACACACTGTTGACACCATAATTTTAATTTCACTTGTAATTACTTGACAAATTACCAAGAATCAACAAAACGTACATTCGTGTATACTATTATGTTTAAAAACAAACACTAATTATAACAAGTTAATTATGACCTTCGTTCATTCGTTATTCTAAGACTTCGCCATGAAAAGGGGCAAACAACTTTTCATTGTTAGATTTTCTTTCAAGCTTAGAAAACTGCATGGCTGACTTGGCATTCTGAAGTTAAAACTTTTTCTTAATTCAAATGGTGTTAATTCGAAATATGTTTCTTTCAACACAATCGAATCGAGATGAGTTCCCCGAAGGCAGCCGAAAGTGGCCGAGGGTGCGCGATATCCTCACCTTTGGAAAACATCGTCCAATGCCGAATCAGTGCTCGTTCGCAGTTCGTCGCGAATGGCTGTGGGCTCGCCAGCCCGCCAGTAGCGCGCGCGTTTTGACACTCAATAAAATAATCGACTATTTAATCTGTGCTCTGTGACGTAAATATTCTTCACCTGTTGAACGAAGTCTACCATTTTCTTTTTAATTAGTTTTTTTAATTAATAGTGTGATACTGAAGTATATTAAATAGAAGAAGAAAATTGAATTTACTTCCCGTCTTTTTTTAAATTTAACGTTAAATACAAACATGTAAGACAAAAATTTAGATTTCTATTAACCGAAATATCGTCTTCATTCACAAGGGATGGAACACTCGTAGTAATTGGTACGTATTCATTCATGTAGAAGTGTAAAAAAACAGTGATTGACACGTTTAGATATTTGAAAATTTCAAACAATAATCCTGTAGTTTCAAATTAATCCTATGATAAATAATAAAGTTCTGACTACTTAACCTATCCTAAAACATTAAATAATATATTTTTTCCTATTTTTAGTTAATATTCTAATTTACCATTGCATGTTATTTAATTCATACTTACGTTCCTAATTGTTAGATTGCTACGGAGTGTTAATAATCACAGACGTCGTATTTCATGAAAATAGTTTATTTAACCCTAAAATGTGGGTTCTTAGAAGGTAAATAACCAACAGCTTTGGATAATTTATTTTTGAAGTTATTTAATTGGCAGTTTGCTTTGTTTTCTTTTGTTTTTGCATTTATTACCTATCACGTGCGTACCACATCGTTTCTCTGCTAGCTAAATTATTATTTATTTTTCAGTATTAAATTTAGCAGCAGCTCTTATAAATAATTAAGTACCAATTGTTTTGTAATTTTGTTCCTACATCTTCTAGCTAGCCTATATTCTTCCGGAGCCTTCATTTCAAGAAAATGATAAATACACAATCTGATCAGAACTCAATCAATCATTTAATTGCAAAAACTACGCCCAAATAACTACAGTCAATATCAATAAAGATTAGAACGACCAAATAAACGCAAGCATCTTATTTTTGTCTCAATTTTCTCGAAACACAAGCAGCTTTACAAATAATAGGTGTCTTGCCCATTCAACCGGCTAAACAGTTTCGGAGATTACCTCAAATACAATTTTCTGTCTTCACAGTCGGTAAATACAAAAGGTAATACAATCGTAATAGTGTTCATCCAATATCGTCGACTCAAGAAAACTTATTAGTTATTGTCTCTCGACTACGGCTTATCTTCCAGCTATCACGAGCAGTATTAAAAATATAGCAATAAGGTTCGTTGAACATCGGAAATTTTCGCAATTTTATTGACATATTTTAACGATAGAATGACGAAGCTATTAATAAGGCACTGTGGAGTAGGATAAGTAATAACAGCCGCTTTTATTTTTATGTATAATTAAGCTACGCTTTCCGGGGTTGATCCGTGGATGAGTGACCATCTTTACATACCGAGACTCCTCCGTGCCTCGGAAAGCACGTTAAGCTGTTGGTCCTGGCTGTCATTCGCGGAACTTTGAGAGTCGCTACGGGTCGTCAGAAAATTTGAAAACCACTCTTACCAAGGGGTATCACCCAGTTACTTGGTTGTGGATGTCAGATAGGCAGTCGTTCCATGTAAAATACTGGTTTTCAGCTGTATCCGGTTAGACTGGAAGCCGACCGCAACATAGTTGGGAAAAGGCTAGGCAGATTGAGTTTCGCTCTCTACATGTGCCATTTATTTTCAACGTATTGGTTCTGTCTTAGTCCTTGGCAACGCTTTTTTATACGCCGCTTATTAACTTGAAAATATCTGCTTTGCCGATATACCCAAACAGAAGAATGATATAAAAATGAAATATTTTTGCCTCTTTTACATAAAACTAATATATTTATAATGGTCAAGGTAATGTTTCATTGATTGTGACCACAATCATTTGTACCGATACCATCCATTAGAAGTTACTTTTAATGGACACACATTTTTATGATTTATAATACGGTGAACAGAATGTGGATATAGCAAACAGTTATTTGTAAATAATTTACAAAAAAAATCTTCATCATCCGTTGTTTTTCCGGATAATATTTGGGCTCACATTATTATAAGATGTCTGGTTGTTCAATCATGCCAAGTGGGTATAAAAAAAATCTAACTCGTTTAATTTGGGGATAAACTCAAACTCAAAGCATTTATTTCAATTAAACCATTTGCAGGCACTTTTGAATTGTCAAGGAGTCGGTCAGTCAGAAATATGAAGCTAGTTGCCCATTCAAAAGCGTACCTATGGAGAAGAACGGCCAAGAAACTCCACGGACATTCTTTTAAATAAAAGAGATAAGATAGAGATAGGCATAGATAACATAGTGTTATGGTGATATATTATAGCATCAATTTCTTTCAAGAATCATAAAAAAACCCTTAGCAGTAAGGAGACTCTTACTGCTAAGGGTATTAAAGCACAGGGTCTGTTATTAAACAAATTAGCTACCGTATGGAATCATTATTACTAAGAGTCAAATAACTACAATTACTTGATATTCCAAAAATTTAAGCAATTGTTTCCTGTGAGTAATTTAAAAGCAATTATTTTTAGTCTACATCAGGCCTTTATAGGCTCTGAAACCTCACTGTTTATTGAACATTTCCCCTATTTCGCTAGGCTATTTTTCTTCGTAAATATATTTTCGTAAAATCGACACTTTCCCGAGCCTGAAAGCCGATTCATCCCATTTTACCCTAACTGGTAGACGAGATTTACCTATTATTTGGCTTAATCATTATACCTACGGAGTTTTACCTATAGGTAATATAGCTGGCTTATCTGGAATAAGATGTTATGTTGCATCTGTAGCTTTGTTCATCACTCTTTGTTATGAATAGGAAGGTATTTGTTCTAGTTATTTTTACGTAGCTTATGGGAAAAAGGATTAGGTATAATTTAGAAGAATGATTACGATTTATTCTTACAAGATGTAAGTAATATAATATTATTAGGAGATTTTTCCAAGAGGTAAAAGAATAAATAAAAAGATTTAGTTTAGGACTAGCCAAATAATTTAAACGAATGAACCGAACATTTTCATTGAAATGTTGTTGCTATAGAAACAGCGTTCTTTTACCAATTTCTACTGGGGCTAAAAACCCACCTTCTGTAACTCTTTGATGTAACAATTATGACTTTATGACACGTAGGAGTCTATTCCATATTCAAATAAAACTTTACAGTAGTGTAAATTAAGTGGATTTCTGAATGACAAATAGATACTATTCAAAAAGTCATATTTTTTAAGTTGTAGTTTGAAATCACCATTATTAATTAATGGTGATTAGGTTCTTACTTTATTCATCATATGTTTTTATATACAATCTAATACTAAAATTATATACAAAGCGAAATAAAAATTATTATGGTTATTTGTTTTCGCGCACTGGATTTTCAACGCTCTGTGTAGCGTCGAGAAATGAATATCCAGTGCGCGTTAAAAATCGCCCGTGCGTACCAGGGCTTATACCACGTGACGCCATTTGAAAACTTTATGGTAAGTACATAATGTTGTTTCTCAGTATTTATTGCAAAATTTATTACACAAGTACCTATGTATTTATATACATAAAGTTTGGAACGATTGAATCGGATCAAAGCGCAAGGTAGCATAAAATATTAAATGTGTTCGAGAGTTCAAAGCGCTTCTGAAACTGTTAACTTTGTTTCTTACTTGGGAACAAAATTAATTATTTAATATTGCAATGCGACAAATAGGTACTGTAGTAAACATTCTATAAATACGTTAGCTAAACTTAATCTATATAATAATATATATAAAAATAAATCCCTATTTCCCTTGGTCACGCCATCACGCGTGAACGGCTGAACGGATTTGGATAAAATTTGGCACAGTTGTAGACCATGACCTGGAATAGGACATAGGATACTTTTCATCCCGATATTCCCACGGGATCGAGACATACGCGGGTGAAACCACGGGGCGCAGCTAGTATTATAATAAAAAGGTTAAAGTTTATTATAATACTAGCTCTTAGTCTGTGCTGAATAAATGTATTTTCTTTCTTTCTTTTTTTTTCTTTCTGTGTAAATTTAAAAAATCGGGAAAAATCAAAAGTGCATTTTCCTATGAGAATTGAAATTTGGACGGAGCAACGTCTGTCGGTCAACTAGTTTTAGTAAATTAAGTACATAATTATTATAAATTAAAGTTGATCAATTATTATAGTCTGTCTGTGTGACCATGTTGTTCTTCTAAACTATGCAACGCATTTTGATGCGGTTTTCACCACTATTTAGAAAATGTATTCCAAAAGCTGCAAGCTGTAAAGAACGCCCCTGCTTTACACGGTTTTTACGAATTGACTTGAATTAGAAAGAATTTTCGGAATCGAATCAGTAGTTCCGAAGATTAGACCCTACATACAAACTCACTTTATAATATAAGTAGACTAGCTGCGCCCCGTGGTTTCACCCGCGTAAGTCTCGACCCCGTGGGAATATCGGGATAAAAAGTATCCTATGTCCTATTGCGGGTCATGGTCTACCCCTGTGCCAAATTTCATCCAAATCCGTTCAGCCGTTCACGCGTGATGGCGTGACCAAGGGAAATAGGGATTCATTTTTATAAATATGGATTATCCATTTTAAATACATCATCAAATTAAATACTTGACTACTCATTTAATAGTACCTGCTATTATGTATTATTAATACAATTATGTATTAAATGTTCAGTAGATAATAATTTGTTAAAGGCTAAATGGTTCACACTAACACTGAATTAGAACACATCTAGGTATTTGATATTAATTAATGTTAGAGATAATGGAGGTCTAGTACGTGAATTACACATTATTATGCGAACGCTATCTATAAAATTAATTAATATTTTAGTCATCAATATAATTGAAATTATTATTTATTACGCTTGATTAGTATTTTGTACTAATCGTCAGGAGCTATGTAAACCAAAGATATATAAAAATACACCAAAATATAAATTACAGAAACTTTATAAAAATATACTGTTTCTTAACACACAAAAACTAAAATACAGTTAACAGATAAGAAAACGTCTATTTAATTTGTAACTGGAAAAACATACGAACGAAGATAATGTTTTTACATGTAAGTAACTAAAAACAAAACAAATTATTCGGGCCTGCTTTTATCTTTTCAAAGATAAATAATAAATAAAGTTAATTACCGACAAAAACAAAACCAAGTATTGGTAAGTAAAGTAATTAGTTTCACAAAAATCTAGACCATCAATGTTATTACTAAGTTAAATATTCTCAAAGGTCAAAGTTATTATCAATAAGATTAGTGGGTATCCGATACTTTTCGAAGTTATTGTTTTAAGTCTTAGGTAACTGGTTTTTTAGGTCAGAATCTACTAATGATTTATATTTACAGAAAACCACTTTTTTAATTGGTAGGTTACTGTAAAAAATCCTGACTTCATAAAAAATAAAACGACATTTTTTTTGGGGCAAACATAATATACAACCTTGATATTTATGTAAGTATCTTGAGGAGTTAAGTATCTGGAGGAGCTCGTGGCTAAGTAATAACAGCCGCTCGGGCCGATCCATCAGGTTAAGCTACGCTTGCCGGGGTTGGTCCGTGGATGGGTGACCATTTTCACATATCGAGACTCCTCCGTGCCTCGGAAAGCACGTTAAGCCGTTGGTTGATCTTTGACAGTCGTTACGAGTCGTCAGAAGCACGAAAGTCTGACAACTAGTCTAACCAAGGGGTATCGTATTACCCAGTTACTGGGTTGTGGAGGTCAGATAGGCAGTCGCTCCATGTAAAATACTGGTATTCAGCTGCATCCGGTTAGACTGGAAGCCGACCCCAACATAGTTGGGAAAAGGCTAGGCAGATGATGATATTTATGTAAGTATCTTAACAAATATAAATAACTAAGTGACCTGACAGACGTTGTCCTGTCCAAATTTCGATAATTCATACAAAAATCCCTTAGAAAAAAAAAGATGTTCAATTTTTCCCGGATTATGAACCGCCTCGGTTTGTATGGTTAAAAAAAATTGGAAAGTTCCTGCCTCCGAAAATATTCTGGTGAAACGATAAGCTAAAGAAATCAGTATTAAAAATCCCATCACCCTAAATCGCCTATAATCATTTTGATTGGAATAAAACACTAAGCACCCGTTAGGGAAATTATAGGGAGGGTTGAAGAGGAGGCAGGTTGTAACAAGGGGGACCATGGCTTGCAATCAAGGTGTTGGAGGTAAAACGATCCATGACAATTTGGTTTGCATTTTAACAACATTTTACTACAACGATGCGATGTTATAAAATGCATGGTCATTTCGCAAAGCCTTTGAAAATCAATACCATACATAAATAATGTTTTAAAATAGTAGTCTATGTTTTTCAAAATGTAGATAAGATTAACATGGAGGAGCTCGTGGCTAAGTAATAACAGCCGCACGGATCGATTCTTCAGGTTAAGCTACGCTTGCCGGGGTTGGTCCATGGATGGGTGACCATCTTTACATATCGAGACTCCTCCGTGGCTCGGACAGCACGTTACGCCGTTGGTCCCGGCTGTCATTTGTGGATCTTAGACAGTCGTTACGGGTTGTCAGAAGCCCGAAAGTCTGACAACCAGTCTTACTAAGGCAAGGGGTATCGTATTACCCAGTTACTGGGTTGTGGAGGTCCGATAGGCAGTCGCTCCATGTAAAATACTGGTCCGGTTAGACTGGAAGCCGACCCCAACATAGTTGGGAAAAGGCTAGGCAGATGATGATGAGATAGGATTAACATGCATGAAATAGTTACAGCAGTTAGTTTCGACAAATCCAATTTGAGGTATATCTCTATTATATGTAGACATTTTAAAAGGCTACCACTTAACATCAGGTTAACTATGTCGTAATACGAATACTCACGCAAGGATTTTATTCTTTATCTACATAAAAATAGAGTCAAAACTATCATTGCTCTCACGAATCAGTTTCGGACATTTTGTGTGCTAAACGAATTTAGGCGTCAAAAGCCCGTTTTGAAACTGTTCGAATTTTCTATATAAAAATGAAACGCATACAACTGTGTATTGCTAAACTTTATTTAAAAGCACCTATTCTAGTTTACCTATAACGTTGCATTTCTACTGAAGCGGATCGGAGCGCAGATGTAAAGGAACGACCAATCGCAGACGAGATGAGAGATGCGATGTGGATTTCAACCAATTTGATTCTATGGTCTATTTTTGCACGTGTCGCTCCGCTCTGCTCTACTCCGCTCGTGAGCGCTTAGCTATAACAAGACAATACCATCATATTTACCGATTTCTGCGGCTAAGCCATAAAGAAACCACAGTTTCCAGATAAATTACTGGCCTAAAGCATTTTCAACTACATGTTTAAGGTTGACAATGCATTGACAAACCCCTTGATGATTCAGGTCTCTTATAAAATATGCCTCCGCGGAGATATACCGCTATGGCCGAAATTCGGCCTGAAGGACTGTTATTATAACTACATAAATATAGTTACTATGGTACCATGCAATATGAAATCTCATACGTCGAATAATAATACCGTAACAGTACACTAGTAGTCACAAAAATACGATTAGATAATAATAAAGCAAAAATATAATCGACCTATAATAAAAAAGCACTCGTTCCACGCTCTCAAATTAAGTATTCTGTGTAACAAAACAAGGCTTTTAGAAACATTTCACATGGCAAATGACAGCCGTCTAATAACATTCGAGTGTCTACATTGTTTACTATATAATGTTTCATAGTAAACAATATTTCGGAGTAAATATATAAAATTACTCTGTACCACGAATTCTCGGTACGTGTTGAAAGTCACTCCGATCATACAGGTTAAAAGATTATTTCACATTTTATTAACTTTAAATTAATTTCAATCGGTCACTGAGTATTCTTGGTTTCTCTAGTTAATGTAAGTTAGGCCCAGTTTACGGCCTTGAGCGATGCTACTTTACTTGTGACACGACTTGACTCGAGCGACACGCGCGCGTCACCTGTTTCCGTCAGTCGCGGTCGTGGCGGTGACTCGTGGAATGCTTTAAGCAATTTCTTTCATATTTTCTTTTGTCCACAGTCGCATAAGCGTGCAGCTTGTGGCTACGGGGTTATGTTTATTTTCACACTCGAAAAATCAGCCTACGACTGTCAGACGTCGGCAGTCGTACTCGTATTTAACATCCGACAGACGTAAGCTAATTTTTCGCCGTCGTTTACAGTACGAGACGAGCCAGAGATTCCATCAGCGGCGTAGAAACCAATCAACCAAGAAATTATGCGCCTTAGTGTAAAGAAATAAAATCGTTTTTTGTTTCATACTCGATTATTTGCAATCACATTTTACTCGACAAAATTCATCTTTGACGGACATAACCGATGGAACTCGTGCTGAGTTGTACGTCTTCGTATCGACTAACTTTATCGTAGTACACGTAGTACGTTAAAGTTGGTAAGTGAACGGTATAGTTTTATGACTGCGGAAACGAAGTAAAGAATGATATCTGTCATGCGAAGCCGTGCCGTGCAAACTGCGACGAATTCATGCGTATAAATAATATGAATGAAATCCTTTGACAAGTGAACTTTTGCTTTTATCGGCAAGAACTTTACTAGTCAGCAAATATCTTTGATATTGAGAGACTACGTGACTGTTTTATTTTAAAAGTAATTATTATTCAAAATGAACCTGTAGCTCAAAGATTTAGATCAAATCTTACAAATCTAAAAGTTCTTTGACAACTTACTACTTTGGTCTTTATTAATCACGACACATAAATATTACCTTCGCAAGTTGCCGAATATCGTCGTAATATACAACTGTCGGTTTCGCAGTGAGTGAGTGACGTGTCGTGAGTCCCCGTCGTTTGGCTCCGTCACTTAACGTTTCGAGTTGTAAACAAATGCTCGTGGTAGAAGATGAACACAATTACGCCGGCCCGCGGCGGCACGCCACATTTTGTTCGTGACAGCCCGCTACACGCTTCTACACAGAATTTCTTTCAATCCGAATTTCCCGATACAAACGTTCGTGACTCATTCGGTGCTGCCGTGTTGACTTACTGCGACTTTCTACTTCTCAAATGTTGAATACATAGGCTTGTAGATTAATGAAACTCCAAATTCAATTAAAAGATATAGCTACGTAATTATACAGAGCCATTACAATAAGGATTTCTGGACTTAATGACCCGTTCGCCCCAAACGAAATAATATAGAAAGATAAGGAAAATTAGTTGTCTCAAGCTTAATTAAACCGATAATTCAAATTTTATTAAAGTAGAATCGTCACCAAAACCATCTTAATAAGCCAAGGTTTAAAACAAATCCAAGGAGTTTTTCGTAAAATGAAATTAGCCGAAAAAGGCGGCGCCATTAAAATTACATTAGCATAAATAAGAGGAATGCTAATCTAAGGAAAATAAATCTTGGGTAAGAAATAAAAATAATCCTCGTGGCCAGCCGTTTAATGACGTCATGACAGATTTGCTTAGCGGCTTATTTTACGACTGTCGAATTTCCCTTCAGCAGAAAATAAAATGTTCCGGTCGGAGATATGGTGTCGAACAGTTTAGCCGATGTTAAATATTTTATTGGAATCCGGAAACGCCTAAAGGTTTCCGTTCAAGATAAGGTTGATTTTCCTTTACTTTTGTTTGGAAACTTTTCTAACAACCTAATGAAGTTTTCATTGAGACGATAGTTTTTAAGCGAGCGTAGTTCTCGGATTAAGTTTGAACTTTAAAGTTTATCTCTTCGTTGGTATTACTAGATACCAACAGGAGCATAGTAGTTATAGTAGATGAGTTACAAAATACTTCTACCTATAAATTCTAGTACTTCAAAAGCCAGGTTTTCTTCAGCGAAACCAGGCGCCGGCCATTACGCTTAACCTCTTTTCATGCTTTTACATTGAATAAATGACCCACGCTTTTAAATAAAACAGACCCTGCCAATCTACCGCGAAAAGGTCGGATAAAGGAGAGTTGTAAAAACTTTTGAATTAAAGTCGAACGACTCATTACACATTTCAAAGAAGCATACAATAGATTGAATTGCTGGCTGTCTTTCAAGTGATAAATAGGACGATACGTTTATTTTGATGATAAGAAAATATTTATTTAGCACCGTAAAATACATTATTGGAGCTTATTATAATAATTTTATTTGTCAATTCTATGTGTTTTTTAATGTCACCCTATACACCTACGTATAATTTATAATTGCATATAATCTCCATTGTAATTTTTTTGGTGTGAATTTGTATCGTTATCTTACATCTTTCTGTACAAAACCTGCAATAAATCACGCTGTGAATAATATATAAAACATTCACATCGTCACAGGAATACTCGAGAAGGACCTTAGAGAATTGAGTGTAGCCAAAGCAATGCCCAAAAGCGGCCATCAGTTAGAGCAAGTTTAACACTCTTTTATTCTAATTAGTCCTTAGGGGACAAACTCAGAGGGTCCACAGCTCAGGATAGGAAACGTTGGCTTCCCACCCTCCAGGGATACTTGTTTAATTCACAGAGTTATGATATTTAGACCATCCTTTATAAACGGTTTAACCGATATACCAAGTAATAAAGCTACCAACAAACACAATAAAACTGTTTCATTCACTACAGCTTTTAAAACTCATAACTCTATTTTAATTTCAATATCTACATTTCTGTCAAATATTCTCTGAAATATAAAACTTAGTTTCGCCATATCAATGCGGGAAAACTAATAAAACAACATCCCACGTCACGTGCAACAACGGAAAACTATCGCATAAAAAGTTGTCCCAACAAACCATCTATTACAAACTGATGACGCGGTGTACGTACGTACGGGTATATCTGACGACTCCAGCAATTTTCTGGCCTATACGGCGCCTACACGTATTCAGCCGAATTCAATTCTGGCCTCTCAGATATTCCACGTGCACAAAAATAGTCGATTCGGCTCCCGGCCGGGATCGATGGAACTACGCCCTGGAAAAGATGGCGTAATATCACAACAGATGTCGACGACGGTTATGTCAACTGGCCGTCCATTCACGAAACTAATAAAAGATTCAGCATTGTCGTTTGGCCGAAAGAGGGTCCTTCCAAAGCATTGGCGCCCATTCCGAATGGTGCGTACGGCTCATACCTACCGGACCTTAGGCCGACATTATCACTGGTTATGGTTTAGAATGAACACGGTTGTAATCTCTCGCGTTATTCCTTTTTTTTAGAGCGCCCCTTTTGTATTGGTGGTTTTTGTCATATTGGGTGCGAATGAGAATTGCCCTGTATATTGCCTTGTATCTACATCGAGTAAATAGGGATTCGAAGCTGTTTTGCAACGCACTGAACATGTTCTCACCTTTGTAATGTTATTAAATCAGAGATTGTGTTGGCCGTGTGTTTAAGGAGGTTTTAGAATCGTGTGGATGTTAATGTTCCTTTTGCAATTATCATTACTGCCGTTATTATTACTGTAGGGTTGTTACGAGCCCATGTATAAAAAAATATCATGTAATAATATAAAAGAAATGTCACAAAAAAGATTAACATTGATAAACAAAAAATAAAAAAATAAGTCGCATTACGTACCTAACTTCATCTTGTCGGAACAATTCCCTGAAATCATTGTAAAACAAAATGCAATCATGTAAAACATGGAAAAAAATAGCAAGAAATATGAGATCGGAAAGTTACAGCATAAAGTATATATCAAATAGCAATTGGCAATTCGGGATAGAAAGGTTCGCCCTATAAAGTACGTGAGGCGGTCAAAAACAAACTTCTGCCATAAATAACCAGATCGGATAAGAGAAGGTACGCACTCAGCCATTTTATATTCAATAAAAAATGAGATAAACTAAATTGTCTTGCGATACAGTCGGTTACAAGATTTATGGGGGCGGAACAATATTCATGTTTATTAAAAAGTTATCAGAGTATGTCCCTTTTAGTATGGGGGTCAGACACTTGTGGAATACACGAGTTTATAGACGATATTGAAGACTTTCGTGTTTTTATCACTGGTTTTGGATAACAGACTACAACTTTATAAAATGAAAATTTCAAATTTTTTATGTGCAAGCAAAGTCCACCAACTAGAGACCTTCTGGAAATGTGACAGAGGTTGAAATGAGAGTCGCGTTTTTTAAGTACTAGAAAAGAAACGTTGTAAACAAGTATTTTTATTGTAGCACTTTTTTGTTAGCTTTTTATAACTTTTTATTTCGGAACAAAGAACTACTACTAGCACTTCAGTTATCTTGAATTGAAAAGGTTTTTCAGGACATGATGTTAGCAAGAATTTTCACTAAAGCTCAAAACACACACAAGTTGGGAGCGGGTCGGGTCGTTTTCTTCGCAGAAGCCGCGCTGTCATTGTGTTCACACACAGCGCGGGCGCGAGACGGCAGCGTCTGTGGCGGCGATTTACGTCGTAATGTCCATACCACAGTATGGTATTCAGCCATCTTTTAAGTAGGTCAGACCGTGTCAAACCGAATTAAAAATGTGACACTGACAGACTGACAATTAGATAAAAAAATAAATATAATTTCATAAAAATGGCTACGCCAAAAGGTTTTCGGTTGATTTCAATTCGACATTGGTAAAAGGTGTCATGCTATTTTGATATCAAGTAATTATATAATTTCGGAAGATCGGATACACCTACATATGCATGATAGAAATCTATTTTTTTATAAATACAAAATTAACTGAAACGACTTACTAACTATATCAATAAATATAGAAACAAGAGAACACACGAAATATTCGTCCGCATTGCTGTCATCCGGACACGTGCCCAGAAAGAAGACTGGCAGCATTGCCACGTTGAGTGGTTTTTAAATATAGTTTTCTATGCAATAGCCTAGTCAGTGTCATACCTTCCAAAGGTATTATTATCCTGACTTGATAAAGGAAAAAAATTGAAAACTGGTGAAGGTATAAAAGACTTAACTGTTCTACGTTTAGTAAATAATGTCGGGCAGTTGGGCAACCTTTTCATAAATAACTTTTATGGGAGCACTACATGCTTATCTGAAGATATTAAAGCAGGATAGTTAAGTACTGTGACCATTATGAGACCCAAAAACAATAGGTGTTAGTTTATAGACTCTTGTTTATATAACTAATAAAAAGGAGGCAGGAATCTTTTCTTTTTCTCAAACATGCTTGGAAATTCGAGCATTATTTTGACAACCTTCTTCGAGATAAATCGAAATTGCCGTACTGTTCAAAAACAAATGACGATGCGGCCGGCAAAGTAAGTATGAAAATCCATATCTATCGTGTTTAGCGGCCAAATAAATTACTATGAAAACTCAGATTTGTGTTATTTAAAAATGGAACGAACTTTTTACTTCAGCGCATCAAAGATTATATTTAAATTTGGATTTGGCTTGCAAATAATGTTTAAAATAAAGAAGAAACAAATGAACATTATTGGCTCGTGAAAAATTATCGTTGTTCGTCATTGATTCTGGAAATTATAATAAAACTTAGTTTGAATTTCCGCGCATTGTTTGAGAAAAGTACTATACAGGCCTTGGCCGCAACCAGCTATTGTCGCCTCGGCCCACAATTTCACGATCGTCCATCAATAGCCCAGTTGCAGGCCGCGACAGTAATTTACTATTTTCAAATTGGGGAAACTAATTTTTTTTAATTACCAAAAGAAAACGATTCAAAATCCGAACACAAAACAAAATTGTCAAATGGTTTATCACTCAACAAAATCAGCAATTGCAAAGAGGGTTTCATCGTGTGCTACACACGATGAAACCCTCTTTTTACCCGACTACGGCGAAGAAAAAAGGAGGGTTATGATTTTGACCGGTATGTATGTATGTATGTTCATCTGTTCCCTCCTATCTTCCAAACCACTTATCACAATTTGACAAATGAGGTATCGTTAGAAGCGTCGTGATTGTCCGCTGGTATAGGCTATGTAAAGTCACATTAAATTAAAAATGGCGCCCTCTAGAGGACATAAAGTGAGGAACTTAAAAAAAAAATGGTTTAATCGTACCACATTGGGTATCAAATGAAAGGGCTTAAAAATATATATATTATAACCCCAAAAGAATTTTAAAAAAATTAAGTAACAATAAAAACTAAAACCCAACTACGACTTAAAAGGTATAAACAAGACACCACAGACAGACAAATTAAAATTCCGGAGTCATCGTAATCTGTTCGATTTATTTCCTGACACGTGTGACTCCGGATTTTTAATTTGTGTGTCTGTGGTGTCTTGTTTATACCTTTTAAGTCGTAGTTCGGTTTCAGTTTTTATTACTTGATTTTTTTTATTATCAAAATATTCACAATTGCGTTCAATATGGAAGTGTTAAAAACAGTTCCAGGATTACGGAGCGTCCGCGCAAACTACTGGATGGCAATTGACTGGAATATTATAATTTCATTCCGACTGATGTTCCGAGAACCAGTATTCAATAATAAAATGCTCAATTTCCTCTTACTTATTACTTTATCGTTTGTAATATATCTAGAAATTCTTAATTATAAGTCGTTCTCGGTAACAATATTATGTTATCAACGTATTTCTCCAGTCTTTTCCCTAACGAAGCTGGAGTTGGTTTTCAGTATTCTAATAAGTCTTGAATATCAATGTTTTCCACGAAACGGGTGCCTTTTTGCTAACAGCACCTAAGTTCTGAGTACTAGGAGATATTGAGATAGCACCGACCACCTGACTTTTGAGTACAAATAAAGAAATAAATAGGTATTCGTTTATCAAGGGAAGCCGAAATTATAACAAGCTCTCCGAGACATAATATCATAATCCATAATCAGCCTATAATGTTCCCACTGCTGGGACACAGGCCTCCTCTCTGTGAGAGGGAGTGAGCCGTAATCCACCACGCGGGCCCAGTGCGGGTTGGTAGATGTCACATGTCTTCGAATTTTTGGTTCTAGGACATGCCAGTTTCCTCACGATGTTTTCCTTCACCGTTTTGAGAGCAGTGGCGTTGAAATAATTTACACAAAGTAAAGCGCCTGTCACGGTTCGAACCTACGACCTACAACTCGTAAGTCGTGGCCGTTACCACTGGGCCACCACTGCTCTCTCTCCGAGACAGGCAATAAAAATATTCACAAAATGCAACGACCCATACACTATTACTATTACTGACAAATGCTTGCACTGACTTGACAGGTCCACTCAAATCGTTGTGGTTTTTTCCTCAAAAGACCATTTCAGACGCTAATCTACATGGTCCTCATATGGCCTGACCAAGATCATGTCTGGACTTTAAAAGAGACTGCGGCCTCTGAGTTTGTTTCGGCTTTTCTTCTCAGAGTAGTCAGATAGGAAACGCCGACCTCATCTAGCTTATTTTTAATATTTTTTTAATATGACTTGTAAAAGTGATTGCAATATCCTATTTACAGAATAAACCATTTCATTTCATTTCATTTGACACAGACTAAGAAACAATGATTGGTGGAATTCTATTTGGCCATAAGTCCTTTTCACTTTAAATAATTTTATCATTCCACAAAAACGCTTCCTTTACAAAAAATTGAAAGCTTTACTCAAAAAACAGTTTATTCTCGTCTGAAAGCTTTCGACGCGTCAAAACAAAAGATTACAATATGGTGCGCAACGTTTTTAGAACAACCAAAAAATCGAATGAAAGTCAATTTCCTGTTCGGAATGATGTCGGACGTTTTGTTCCAGGCCTTATTATGAGAGGCACGAGAGGAATGACAGCTGAATTGGTTTGAGACAGGCGACCGAAGGCTCGCAGCGAACGTGCAAAGGCTGCCCTGTGGTTTCGCCAAAGATCGTCTTCCCAAAATAGTTTGGTATAATCTAGAGCGGCTAGCAGTTTTATATTTAGAAATACTTTAGACGAGTACTTCGACGAGTAAGTATCCTTTTGCTTATATTATGTATGGTTGTTATTTAAAGTACCTAGTGTAAATAGTTTGTTGTATAATATTTTACTACTGTACATAAGTTTATTCTACTTTCATTTAGAAATGGGATTTTCAATGTCTGCTTTTTAAAGTTCCCATATAATCAAACTATAACTGTATCATCATCATCAGCCTATAGCAGTCCACTGCTGGACATAGGCCTCTCCAATTGCACGCCATTCAGCTCGATTCTCGGCAGCTCTCATCCAGTTGCTACCAGCCACCCTGCACTATAACTGTATAAATGGTGGAAATGGAGGAGCTCGTGGCTAAGTAATAACAGCCGCTCGGGTCGATCCATCAGGTTAAGCTACGCTTGCCGGGGTTGGTCCGTGGATAGGTGACCATTTTCACATATCGAGGCTCCTCCGTGCCTCGGAAAGCACGTTAAACCGTTGGTCCCGGCTGTCATTTGTGGATCTTTGACAGTCGTTACGAGTCGTCAGAAGCATGAAAGTCTGACAACCAGTCTAACCAAGGGGTATCGTATTACCCAGTTACTGAGTTGTGGAGGTCAGATAGGCAGTCGTTCCATGTAAAATACTGATATTCAGCTGCATCCAGTTAGACTGGAAGTCGGCTCCAACATAGTTGGGAAAAGGCTAGGCAGATTGATTGAATCAAACGATAACGGTTTAAATCAAATCAGGATGGATAGATAGGGTCGCAAAACGATCAATTGCAATTGTCAATTTTTACGTGATTGATACACATTGATGCGCAAATTGATCGTCTATCAAATGCATTTGAAGTGATTAACAATAAATAGTGTTGAAATTGATGGTAATCGATCAATTGGAAGTGATCTTTTCAGAGACCCCTAGCTCTTCCTTTTTTTTCGTGGGTATTTTGAAAGTGAGTACCTGCCGCCCGTTTTCAGGGACAGTTGGACATATAAGTACAAGTAATGGGTCAAGTTGATTAAGAGATTGTTGTGTCTACAAGCCTAATTAAAAGCTCCCGCAGACAGGCGCGACGCGATGGGTCGACGCGATTCTGTTAGAAGAATTTCCATGAAGTTTTCATAGAAATTGTTCTACTAGAGTTACGTCGCGCCTGTCTGCGGCAGCTTAAAACATCAGACGATCACAGATTAATAAACTTAATTATTTTTTTAAAGAAAGAACAGAAACATTAATTTCGAAGCACCTATTGTCAGAAATAATGTCACCGTCGATAGTAATTACGTCAAATGTAAAATGTCTATGTTGAAATGTTGGTGTCAAGACTGCTAACTACTTACCTCGTGTAGGCAATACACAAGTACGGTCAACTGCTCGATGTTAACAATTTGACTTTGACAGCGTCTTAACTACGTAGCAGTAAGAACGTTTTTCTTAGTTCAAGTGTTCTGTTGACCGTACATAATTTATTATTAATGTTACGTTTCGCGTCACATCATTTTTCCACGTCATTTGACCTGTAGGTGACATCATTCATAATTACCGGTTTACTTATTTAGTATTGGTTATTTGATAACCCCCGTGTTTTGGTTTTTTTAGTTAGAATATCAGTCTGTGACAGTGTAATGGTGAATGCGGAACTCTACAAAAACGTTGGAATAAATAACCAATATTCGTACTATTCGATTTTTTTGGGGCATTTAATTGTCGAATATTGTAGTGTGGGTATTACTAAGGTCGTCGTCAGCGAGAACGTCGGAACGTCAACGAGAAACAGATGACGACGCCATAGTAAATGTACTGTCGCTACTTCGGCGTCGTCATGCATCTGTTTCTCGTTGACGTTTCCGTTCCCAGTGCGGTGGAGAAACAGTAAAAACATATTTTTTTCGTCCTGACAGATAAACAATAACTAGTGAAAATTCCAATCTCAGCAACCTATTCCTGCTAATTAAAAAAGAAAATGGTGACGCCACTAAAAAGGACTTCATCAAAAAAGTCAAAACACTGGCACAATGCCAGAGACGGTGTTAAAAAAGTGTAATTTAAAAAAAGAATAGTGTCTGTGGTCGTGTTTGTGATCTTCGTGATGTAAAGGAGTCTGGTGATCATGTGTTCAGTGATGTGGCTGCGGCTGCTGGTGATGCTCGCGGCTTGCTGGGCCCAGGAGGGAGAATGGAGTGAGGACGCCGAGGACCTAGGTAAGACTTTAAATATATTTTGACCTGTAGTGTGAACAGCGTTGACCAAGGGTTGGTTTCCGAAGAAAGGTTGTCCAATACAGAGCGTTTTTTGACACCTGAATGTCATATACCTACTGGTGAAAATGACAGATTTACATGACGGCCATGCCATTAAAATATGACGGAACCGCTGTCTTAGGAAATCAAAGCTTTATTTACATCGCATTTTGTTTCTTTGTTTGTTTGTTTTTTTTTTGTTTTTTTGTTACTTCTTTACCGCAGTGAGAAATGTGAGAGTGCTGGTCCGATGGATCTGTAAATATTAAATTCCTACATAGCATTTTATACTTGCAAGTTGCGATCAGTCTACCTACGGCCTCAAATTGTTCTGAAATTACCAAGTGTAGTTGTAAATGTACAAGCGGACACTTACATACAAGATGGTAAAGAACTGTTAGAAATCATGATGTAGACCTCTTCTTAGATCCTAAGCTACATAATAGGTAATAAATCCTTGAGATCCTTTTTCAGAAAATCAACACTTTAAAAAAAATGTTAATTTAATTATTTAACCATATATGCACACACATAATATATATGTAGACAGGAAGAAGGGAACGGAAAATATTTACAAAGGCAATGCTTATTTCTAAAGTAATCTCTTCCAGCATACCTGCGATAGGAAAGTAGATAAAAGAGATGTAGACAACGTGTGTAAGAGTAGAAGAGAAACAAAAGACATAAATCAAAAATCAATTCACTAATTAAAATATTGGCTAATTGTTTCTTCAACATTTGCTTGAGGACATTATAGTAGGCAAGATAAACAGGCAATGTATTTATTTTAAAAGCTGTTGATACCACCACATTCAAATAAAACTAAAAGGTCAGTCTACCAACAATCGAACATTCTATTTTTACACTCTATGTCCGGTTGTTTGTTTACTAACTCAGTCTGTCTGTAAATCCGTATGGCGAGGAAATGGCGAGGACTAACTTTTGAACCTATTTCAGTTCTAATATTGTGATTTATGATAATGAGAGATGCAAAACTATTACCCCTAAATCAAACTTCCTGTTAAATTATTGAAAATGGATAAACAATGTTCAAAAGCTTCGTTTCTGTTGCGCTGTTTATCATGAAATCTAGTTCAATAGGTACAGTGATTCATTTTACAAACTGAATGACGTCTAACCATCAAATTAATGAAACAACTAACCACAAAGCAATTCAAACAAACTCCAAACTACATCACATCCAATTCATACAGTGTGTAGCACTCCATTAAAAATTACTACTAATTAGTATCAAACCGCTATTTTGTTCAATAACAATACTAGGAAATGTATAACTACAAACTCATAGTTTTAGTCACGAATTTGAAATTAATTCATGGAAAATTAATGAAATTACTATTTTTATCGCCTTTCCATGCCACACCTCACCGTGAATTGCTGAAGCGATCAAATGAAACAAAATCGAACAAACTCAAGTGGGAATCGAGCTCAACCCATTAAACGCGATTGCTTGTCGAAAATGAAAATGGGGAAATATATTTTCGTTTGTTCGACGGATCGTTGTTCCATGTTTTTTGTCTGATTTTTATGCAATCCGTCGGGAGCTGCGTTTACACGCAACAAATTGCTCACTTTGGTATTTGATTGAGAGCGTTGAACGTAACGTATCGTTCCAAGCGTGCGTAATGGCTACAAAGGAAACTTTTAAATGAATATATTCGACAGATTATTATTCATTACTCAAAGTTAACTCGCAAGTTAATAAATACATAGTTTTGAGACCTCAACTTCGACTTCGCTAATTCTTGGAACACTCTACACAAGTCTGGAAGAAGTTTTCGAGAGCGAATCGTATTTGGAACAAACAATACTAGTATACTGAGGGGAAGCAGCGACAAGGTATGTCTAAATGTAAACGAGAGACTTACTCAAGTTCGATTTCTCGTTTGGTTGCCTGCGAAAGGAGCAAAAAGAGCGACCCAATTAAAAAGTGTTCATGCATGGGTGGCTCTATTCGGCTCCAATTTTATTGGAACGATTAATTTTATTGCGAAAATTTCTGGACAGCGGAACGAATGGAAAACGAGAGTCGGCGGAGGCGGCGTTCAACGACCTTTTTGTGGTCGCGCAATGGATGGGTTTGTTCAGTGCCGAATCTAATCAAAGGGCACGCAGCCGAAAAAAGTGCGCGAAGCCCTCATTGCGGCCGTGATGAATGAATTGAAATTTTAATGTAATTGGATATCGGCGATGATTGAGCGCGCGCGATGCCGCTATGTACGACAATAATAAAATATCGGCTACTAGATATATTGCCTCGCCTGCGGCGGTTTATTACATTTTTTCTTGCTCGTTTTATTTAGATATAAATATGAAGCCTTGATTTTGATTGCTGAGGGTAAATTAGCAGATCGTTAGCGTAAACTAAAGATTTTTTTTTACATTCATAACATTCGGTGCTAGGTAATCGCGGTTACGCGGCTAAAACACATTAGTTGTATAACTAAGGTAATTTGTATGAGTACAAAACCTTATTAGGTAATAAATCATTACTACAGTTAGTTGAAGTACAAGAAAACACAGCACATGCTCGTTAATGAAAGTGCAAATTATTTGTTAGCGTCATGCCCGCGAGTTTAGACTGCGGTACATTCGCGCACACTCGCTTTCATTAATACCTGATACGCTTGTGTTGGTACCTGTACGTCGTGGTTCTATTGTAAACTTACTAACGAGTGATTCCTGGAACCCATAATGTCCGTGTTGACCTTTATTTAGCCCCCAGCTTAATAGTAAACTGTGTAGAATTTCATGGAAATACATAAAAAGTACTGGCAAGTGACTACGAATTTTATTTCACACTAAAATTTAGTAATTTACGTTGAAGTTTTATGTTTCAAAAAGCAGGAAGTTTAATAAAAATAATAGAACAAAACTGCTATAAATGCGAGACTGTTCCGCAATATGATGTACTGCGAATGTAACTGTACCGTTACAGTCAAACTTGTCGCAATGTACATACCGTTCTGCTGAGCAATAACGTGCACATGTGTGCTGTGTACAGTCGACAACAGTGGACTAGTTCGCGCGTGAGTCGAGTAGGTCAGGCCCGGGGCTTGCGACGTGTCTCCACAATAATTTTATTAATATTACCCCCGGAAGCCTGTCACGCGCGAAACAACCGCTCGTATATCTTCAGTCTGCGAAAAAATATGATATATTGAGAAAACGAGAGATGTAAGAGCTTTTCTTAGCTTCCCTTCGCGGAGTTTAGCGTCTTTTTAGTGTACTTGAGTACGTTGTAAGGTTTTACTACACCTCGCAATGGGGAGTAAGTATCTTGAAATAAAATTAATAGCATTTCTATTTCGTTTTACCAGACTTTTCCTTAGTTAATTTGTAAAGCGAGTGAGCCTTGAGTGAGCTTACGTAAAACAGTTTTCATTTATAAAAAAATCGCTACGAAATGCTAAAATGTTGTCAAGAAAATTCCGAATATTTTCATCGTCCGTTTCTGCTTTATGTATACCGGCACGACAAGAATTGATCAAAGGCCCAATATCGCTGCACGTACAACATACCTACTTGTAGCGACACGGAGCATAATACTCAAACGACAAGGAATTTTAGGCACATTGAAGTCTGATGTCACATGATATGAAAAAAGGTCTATGACAGTGAATTTTCCTGTTGCAAAGCAAATAAATACAGCCAATAATAAAAAATATTTTTTATAGGTATTTAACGTACTGATTTACTAAGGAGAGTCATAAAAAATCGCTAATTATAAACTTAATCGCACTAAACATGATTATTTGAGATAATAATATGTATTGTATTCTTCTAGCGTGTCGATGACAATCTAAATTGTATTACAAACTTACTCACTATGTTACTGGCTAATTACATTCAGTGACTCGACATACAAGTGAACCTGAGTCTAGAATCAAAAGTTATTTCCCCACACAAACTTCAAAACGCAGTTAGTTCCCCGAGCCAAAATATTCTGATCGCGTTGAACATTAAACGTGCACAGATTGGCGAGGCTCATACGTGGTAGCGTGTCGTGACATGCCTCCACCACTCATCTGGCCACATTCGGCACCGCCGTAATGAGTAGCGCAATTCTTTAGTGCCCTCCAACACGACACATCTATGCGGCCGCGTTATAGCCAACCATTACAACAGTGAACCACCAATCTAATATAATTTATATTTCCGATACATTATGCGTGACATTCAACGTCGAAACTTGAGGCTTTGTCAGAACAGCTTTATTGTGGAATTATTCTTACTGAATCGGCGGTGACATCGAAATAAAGGGGCGGGACCGATTTGGAATTTCATTTCTTTGCTCTTATCTTAATGCGAAGCGTCGTGTCTCGTCTTGACTAGCTGGGATTGCTCTTTTTCTTTCGTTTTATTTACATCAAAACTTTTTGTAGGTACATTTATTTTAGCACATTCGTTTACAAAAAAGTTAAAAATCTCTATCAATAAAAATAAAACGTATTGTAATTTACATTGTCGTATCAACAGCTGTTTCATAAGTAAACCTGCCGAAACTTTTCAAGATTAATATAATATATTTTTATAATAACGCTTACATAACTTCTTACTTTCAATATGTTGTTAAGGGTAGTAAACTCAATAGGAAACTACGAAAATTCTCACGTTTTATAGTCCACTTTACCACGAAATTCACTTAGGTAACGATCAGCTAAAATAGAGCAGGTACGTAATAAAGATTGTTTGATAAAAAATATATTACGGTTTTGGCACAAACGTATTATAAATAGCGACAAGGTTCCAAGGTTAGTTTCCCCGGTAAGGGCTATTGTACATAATTTGTCTAGGACATAAAAAAGTTACGCAACATACATATCGGGGGCACAATACCTCTCGGGTCTTCAAGCAAATTGATACCCGACTGGTACCGCGAGACCAAGTAATCCGTCTTTATTAGGGTAGTCTTCACACTGAGTAAATTGAAAATTCCTTCTAAGTATGACTGATGGTGTACATTACTTGCCCCCAACACGGTGACAGTTTTTCCTTAAAGAAAAGAAGATTATTTCATGCGGTGTGGAAACGGAGCGTTTTAATATTGCGTCTATTTATATTCATGGGCTCTTTATCGCCTCGAGAAAGGGAAGCCAGGAATCGTAACGATGTAAGTACAGAAAAACAGTGATATTCACTTAGGCATTCTTTTTCTTGGAGTTATACGAAGGCCAGGCTTGTTCCCCGAGTCGGGAGCGCGGGCCATGAATGTTTTGTGTCGACGATTTTGGGTACCGAAATTAGCTCTCTTCTACTGCGCTGTACAGAGGTATGCATGCATTTTAATCTAACGAGTATCATGGCTGGATAGAAGCAAGCCTGTACGAGCACAATTTCGTTGATATTACCTAACAAACGACGTGTATTCTCACTCACTCCTGCGTCAGTAAAGAAAACAAAAATGCGAATAAAATTGTGTTTTTCATAAAAGGGATTTTCGTGATAAGTTTTCGTCGACTTACTCATGCGGGGGGTCGTAAACTCGTAACTTGTATTAAATTAACCAAACGGAAGAGGTAGTATGTATGAGAAAATTCTTGGTGTAATTTACGGCGCTTATAGTATAATTATGGCACAGGAGGGCGACTATTGAGGGGTACAGAGAGGCTTAAGACTGTATTATAACGTGTAATAACGTGCGCACTATGTGCTTGTGGGTAGCACTACAGAGGGTACGGAGGGTGCAGGGATAATGAAAGAAATAATGAGGAGTAGAACCTAAAAGGAGTAATATGCGACCCTTTACAATAGCCAGACTTCAAATTAATTAAAGTTTAACTAAGAAGTCTCGGGTGTGGGTGCGGATGAAGCCAATGAGCTGTGATTGGTCGTTGGAAGCCGTCCTTGAGACAATAACCATGTCTTCTTAATTTAAAATAGACTTAATGGGAGAAACAGCCAGGGACAAAGTTGTCTGGCATCGGGGACTATTTTTTTTATGAATGGACAACTATTCTATAACTTAATATATTATTTACCTTTGGTAATCGTAACGGGTAGTCAGAAACCCAAAAGTCTAACAAGCTGTATCGTGTTACCCAGTAACTGGGTTGTGGTCCGATGGGCAGTCGCTCCATGTAAAATAATGGTATCAAATCTGGCCCCAACATAGTTGGGAAAAGGCTAGGCAGATTGATTGGACAGATACGCTGTAAAAATAATATTAGGGGTAAAGAATGTATCGTTATGGAAATGAAAAAGCTGCACTAAAAGTTGTTGTAACAAATACAATAATAATTAAAACTATTTCAAGCATTCTTTTGTAACAATTCAAAATATTTTAACAAACAATATTAATAGTCGTAAAACGTTTGCAACAGTCAGTTCAGCTTTATTTTGGGAATTCTTGTTGCTCAATTGGGTTTTGTTTTATTGGTCCAGTTTTTTATTTGATCGAACAGCAAAATAGAGCATTTTTCTCCTATTTTTGTTTCGTTGATGCTCATCTTTGGATTCATTGATTATAGGATGCCATCTTTGGATTCATTGATTATAGGTTCATTTGTCAATAGGTAAATTGCAATGATTATAAAATAAATAAATTATTTAAGTTATTAACTCAAAAACTTAAGCTTTCCATTTCATAATTTACTAAATTCAATTGCGAGGTATACAGTCAAAAAGCTGTTTTTTTAAAGAAATGAAATGATGTTCATTTCTGTAAGAAACTTTTACAAGTAAATTTTTTGTCAACCTTTTAAAACTAGAGGCCGCCGGTATTTCCTAGCTCACTGATCCCCGAGAAGAAATGCCAAAGCTATATCAGAGGTCATGGTCTCATAAAGTTCAAACATCATATTTTATATATAGGCTTAGTGGATTGCAGATTTGCTGAACATTTTCTATTTTATTAAGTACCTAGTACTTTTTGATAGGCCTACACTGTCCTCCCATACCTATTAACACTGTAATTAGAAAATATTGTAAAAGCCAATAATTTTTAAAAGAGTAACCGTGGAGTTTCGTGCCGGCTCTTCTCCATAGGAAACGACCAATTGGAACCGTGCACCTAGCTTCTGACGTTTCTTAATTGCCCATGTAGGTTTATGTGAAATAAAATATTTTGATTTTGATATTATATACAGGAAACAAGCGCTCGCGAAACGCGTGTTATCTGTATGGAGATAGGTTTTTAGGGGTTAGGTACCCCTTAACTCGCCGTCCGACAAGGACCAGGCCCGGGTCGATGGCGCGTCGTGTTCCACGCGCGCCTCAAAGAGATGTCAGCACACCTGACGGGGTCCGTTAGGACCGATGCCTGCCAGGGTTGCGGAATAGTCCGAAAGGGGTACCGGGACCCTGGCAACAGGCAACTGATGGGACACGGCTGGGTTTTAGTCAGTAAGAGTCTGACACGCCCTTCCGCTCCGCCCAGAGCGGGAGAAGTCAATTGATGACTTCCCACCCAAAAAAAAAAAAAAAAGGGGTTAGGTACCCCTGTGATTAAAACTTTCGCTTCTAGTGTGCTTTATAAAAAGTATACATGCATAGTTAAATTCTAATTGTTATTATTTGTTTTTGTCCCACTACAGGACAAACGCCTTTTCACTTATCTCCATCTTCTGCTGTTTTTACCCAATCCATTAGAAAAAGTTGAGTTCGTCCCGCCATTCCCTGATGGGCCTGCCGCGTTCAATTCCAATGGGAAATATTAATATTTGATATACATTTACTATTTTGATTGACTATGATATTTGATAAATTGAAAATATTTTCTTTTTGACACTTGCATCGTAATTGTTTTTATGTTTTTTTTATGACAAACTAAGGGCTCGTTCACACGTACCACAAACACACCACATTGCAGCGACATAATGTGGGTAAGCAGTGGCTACGTGTGAATAGTGTCGCTGCAACTTCTTGCAGTTGCGTTGTGGTAATTACAACATTTCGATGAGGTTGCTGCATTTGATTGTGGTTATGTTGTGGTAAAGTGTTTACAGACAGACAGATCATTGACTACGGCCGTGCCATCACGTTGATACAACGTTGTGGTTGCGTTAAGGCTGTGACGTCGCCTTAATGTGATCGGTATCGCCCACGGTTGGTCGCCACGGCCCAAATGTGGTCCGTGTGAGTAGACTGTTCATTTTCATACAGTTTAGCGCCCGTCCACGTGGTGCCGTTTTGGTGTGGTTGTGGTAGTTGTGAGCGAGCCCTAAAATCATTTATTTCCATTGTTGCAGTGTCGACGGTGGACGTGGACGCAGTGCTGGGCCGCACAGCGTCGCTGCCGTGTGACGTCACGCCCGACACTAATGAAGACAGGGTCTATATGGTGCTGTGGTTCCGAGCGGGGAAGGCTACTGGCGGAAAACCTATATACAGGTACTTTTATACTACTATACGAGTACTATCCTATCATAAGCCTATAATGTTCCCTTTCCCACTATTTGGAAATATCTTCTCAAAGGGCCAGTATGTAATAGAAAACGAGTTTATTGCCACTATCCTCCAAAAATCCGGATTCAGGACAGTGACTGCTTCCGAGAATTTCTTAAAGGAAATAACAATTTGTCCAACCTTGTGATATTAAATAAAATGCCTTCATAGATTATATTTTTGTTCTGAAATGAATATTTTCAGCAGTCTAAAAAGTATAAAAAACAAAACAACAACCTATATCAAGTAGTGAGATAAATAATAGAAATTAAAAAAAATAACAACTCATTCAATTCTAAACTGTCGTAGCGCTACGCTGCTACGCGGTCGGCTACGAAATGTTACGCAGTTCGTAGCTTCATCGCTACGTGTTATCCCTGTTTGATATTGATTAATCATCAAATAATTGTATGTAAATATGGAATTATTATTGTTTGCTATAGTGTAAGCAATTATAACGCTGTGTTAACGTTTGATTAGCTAGTGGAATGGGTATTATTATTATGGTTGCTTTGTGCTGATTTCATTTGAGCTGGATGTAAACTACAGTGAGTGATAGTGAGTTGTGGGCTCTGCATCTGCATCTGCAATATTTGCGTTGCATACCTATTGCTAGCGTTTAGTTTGTGCAGAATAAACAATCTTTCTTTCTTCTTCTTTCTATTATTTATTATAAATTAAAAAAATTAAAAAACTTAGTAATAATTTACAAAAATTAATTATAATTTATATTATAAGCATAAGGACATTCTGACTTGTTCCCCAAACAATTCATTTTGTTTGGTAAAATATTTTGATCAAAGGAACTATATTTAACGGATTTTATTGATTCAGGATTTTAAACCATTAAATACAAATTATCGTTATATACTTAAACTTTCCACATGAGTCCGAGCTGAAATTAATTTGAACATAATATAAATCGCAATGTAATCATATTATTTCGCCAAGTTTTTTTTTTTTGCCAGCATCAAAATAAAAAGTTGAATGTCCTCCTTGAACCATCCCGCCACTATTAAACATAAATACACTAATCTACACCAAATTCTTATACCCCCAAGCATAGTTTTATATCGTTAGTTTGGTTCGATTAATTGCCTACAGTGTAGTAGCGGCCGGACAAGCCTGCGGCGCGAGATAAGCCGCCAGACCAAGACATCAATCATCCTTTGACAAATTTATGTGATTCCGACACAGATCTTGTACATGGACTGGCCACTACATCTGTATTGTAGGTGCTCGGCAATGCTTGGTATTCAGCAAATCTGCCTAGCCTTGTTGGGGTCGGCTTCCAGTCTAACCGGATGCAGCTGAATACCAGTATTTTACATGAAGCGACTGCCGATCTGACCTCCACAACCCAGTAACTGGGTAATACGATACCCCTTGGTAAGACTGGTTGTCAGACTTTCAGGCTTCTGTCGACCCGTAACGACTGTCAAAGATTCACGAATGACCGCTGGGACCAACGGCTTAACGGGCTTTCCGAGGCACGGACAAGTCTCGGCATGTAAAGGTGGTCACCCATCCACGAACCAACCCCAACAACCGTAGCTTAACCTGATAGATCGACCCGTGCGGCTGTAATAACTTAGCCACAAGCTTGGTATTCAGTGTAGAATTATTTTATTACCGGGAACTCTTCTGGTCTCAGGAACTGCCTCATGGAATATGACTTTCACTACATATTATGCAACAAAGTGGCCCCGCCGCGTCGGTCTGTCTGAACGCGATAAACTGAAAAACTGCTGAACGGATTTTCATTCGGTTTTCACCAATTGACGGAGTAGTTTATCAGGAAGGTTTAAGTGTATAATTAATTAAGGTTTTGTATAAATTGGCTGAAATATGACAATGATTATTGAAGATGTCGGAAAAAATCATGCCGACTGGGGAAGGTTTACCGTGAGCCGCGTAAACCAATAGAGATATATGAAAATCCCAGTAAAAATCCTGGTAGACCGATACCTACGTTCCCGTGGGATTTTTCCGACATACCTGCGGGTGAAACCGGGGGCAAAAGCCAGTTGAAGATAATTTTAAATGTGAATTTACCATAAACATAATTAAAAGCATCCCAACATAAGTATGAATGCATGTCTGTATTCCGCGAAGGGGCTGGCAGTAGTTACCGATACTTGCCTGATAAGTTACCTACAAGTCTCATGTAATATTGAGCGAGCTTATGTCCATTCACCGGTCAAGCCTCCTATTGAGAATTTCTCATTCAAAATAGGGGAGCAAACCTAAATATTCCACGCTCTACAGTCACCCTAGTAACCAACAAGGCAGTCAATAATTACCGCATCAACGTGAAATCACAGTACCTATAATAAAGTAAAAGCTCTTACATACTGGCGCGATTCGTCGCGCGACGCGACGCCGCCGCATTGTTCGCCGTGAAGTTTTCTCAGAAATTGTTTTTTTTTTAATTCTTGTCGCGCGACGAATCGCCCCAGTATGTAAGAGCCTTAACAGTATTATGTCTCGGCAGTGACCTTGAAATAATTACCTGCGGCCGCTCGGTAGATAAACCTTCCGCATACTTGTTTAACTATCGCGCACTCGAGACTGCTGCGTACACTGAGATTTCGAAACGCGTCGTTTCGGCCGTCTTCTATGAAGACATAATACTGTTACTTATTTATACTAAGGTTACGTCAATGTCTATAATCATTTATTCAGATGACACCATAAACCTGTAAATGATAACATAAAGATCACGTTAGCACCTGTGTCACAAAATGAATAGCTACAGAAGGTTGGATACAATCAACGAGCGCACGCACACATAGACATACTAAACCGAGATTACAAGATTATCGTACGATAGTCGTATTCCAGTTCAGTTTGCGTTACAACTTAAAAAAGAAGTAATTATCTTTTCATGATTTCCAGTGACTCTGAAAGCAACTATATTCTCACATATCATCATCGCCTAGCTTTTTCCCAACTGTGTTGGAGTCGGCTTCCAGTCTAACCGGATGCAGCTGAATACAGTGTTGTATATGGTGCGATTGCCTATCTGACCTCCACAACCCAGTTACTGTGGGTTGACCCCTTAGTAAGATTAGTTGTCAGACTTTCGGGCTTCTGACGACCCGTAACAACTGTCAAAGATCTACAAATTACAGCCGGGACCAACGGCGAGGATGTAATAATGGTCACCCATACATGGACCAACCGTGGCAAGCGTAGCTTAGCCTGATCAATCGACCCGTGCGGCTGTTAT
Source organism: Lithophane socia (assembly GCA_947522985.1). Lineage (NCBI taxonomy): Eukaryota > Metazoa > Arthropoda > Insecta > Lepidoptera > Noctuidae > Lithophane > Lithophane socia. The sequence goes on along the minus strand of OX383270.1, from coordinate 7,304,010 downwards.
TACTTAGCCACATCCCCTCACACAACTAAATTCTCACACATAAGGTTGATATTTGCAGTTTATGTGGAAATAAAGATATGAATATAGAATATGTGTGTGTGTGCCTGTTTTTAGTTGCTGTATGAAGCCGACCTTCTGTCCTTATTTATTTAGTGCCTCTATCTCAAGTATAAACTTAATCTGTTGTTCAAGAGTATCATGTTCACATTTCCTGAGTGAGATAGCACACAATTTCATTTTACTATCCTCACCTAAAGGAGGTACCTATGCTTTATTATACGTTTCTGCACTATTCTTGCGTGAATGGGGATGTGTTTGAACTAAAAACTATTATTTTTTGGAATAACGAAGTACCTATCAAAGAAAAGACGATCGTGAAAAGTGGAAAAATTAAAAAAAAACTGAGTGCGAAGAAGGGACCTTTTTGCGATTTGTTTATTCTGGTTTAGGAAAGGGGAAAGGGACTCTGGTGGAGAATTTTCTATGAAAATGTCACGGAAATTGACACACTGAACTGACGCGCCTCATTACCGCATCGCGTCGCACCAGTCTTCACGAGCCTTTATTTCGTAAAAAATACGTAGTTTTTAAGTAGGTATAACATAATCCATTCGGGAGAAATCGTGTACTTCACGGTACTCATTCTACGAAATTGTTACCAAAGCTCTAATTATAGTAGAAAATTATCTTATCCGCCTGATAAAATTTATCAGGCACATAAGGCGCATAATAATTTAATCATAGCGATTATTATAATTTGTCTGTACTAGTTAGACTGTAGACACTGAACATGTAGAAAGGAATACCTACTGTATATTTCTTGTAACTACTTATAGATAAAGGGGTATTTCTTCTAAGGGAAACAACCAATACACGATTCAGAAACTCAAAGTAACACTAAAACACACAAACGGCCGCAATAAATTAACCACAAATATAATCAATTGCAAAAACCGAACCACAAACAATTCAGTCATGAATAAATAAAAGAAAATGAAAGAAAAACATGTATGAGAAAACAAAGGGGTGTTCTCAAGATTGTGTTACAGCTTCCTGTGGCAAATACACATTTACACTAATGTCGAGGTAAATATGAAATATGAGATGGAAGACAAAAATGGCGGATTGATTTACCGTAGCCGTTGGAAGCCGGATCTCAGGGAGATAGGGACTTCCGTACTACAGATATACGTTACATGCCAGGGCTGTGACGGATTTTTTTTTATGATCGTGGTATTAATACTGTTGTCTGAGTTGGCTGAATTATTAGAGATAATGACAGATCAGGATTTTATGTTTTTTTCAAAATGCTTTTGTCTGAAAAGCAATCATGTTGCTTCTTACTCATAATTTATGTGACTATTTTCTATAGTCTGTGGTAAATAACAAAATGTTTAAATATATCTTTATGTAGATCTTCGAATACACTTTTACAAGTAAATAACTAGATAGCACCCGGCATTTCTTATCTGACCGTGACTGATAAATGAGATATTGCTTCTTACTCATAATTTATATGAATATTTTCTGTAGTCTGTGGTAAGTATTATGATGTTTAAATATATCTTTATTTTAGATCTTCGAATACACTTTTACAAGTAAATAAATCGATGCATTTCTTATCTGACCGTGACGGATAAATGAGAAGAAATGCCGAAAAAAATATTGGAGAAGTTAGTAATATAGTAGTGTATCTAGTTAGTAATAGATTTAATGATGAGAAAAAATAATATGCTCTTTTTTTTTTTTTTTCCTAGCCTATGCTGTCCCACTCCTGGGCAAAGGCCTTCCTCCTTCCGCGATATCGCTATCTTTCGCGAGCCCACGCGTCTTCTTTCCAGTTTTGTTGGAACCTATCCAGCTCGTCCCGCCATCTCCTACGTGGTCTGCCGCGACCCGTCTCACTGTCTCAGGGCACCAGTTCTGCGCTATTTGGGCCCACAGTTTGTCCGGCATGCGGCAGACATGTCCTGCCCAGTCCCATTTAAGTTGGGCAGGATATATGCTCTTATTCATTTAAAAAAATGAAGCATGGTTTTCAGTTTTCATGATGATTATAATTTTCATGTACGCAGTACAACCAAGCTTAGTAGGTACAAGTACATTGATACCATCTTCATCTTACAAAACAATTTCAAATAAATCTTCTCAAATAGAAAACGAAAACATCTCAGAACTTCAAAGGGCCAACCCTACAACTTACACGAATGACCGCCTGATACGATTGGAATTTGAATCAATCCAATTCCGTCCATATTTTATTTGGACTTGAGTTCATTATCCAACGAGCACAGTTGAAGTGGATTGAAATATCCGATCGGGATCACGTCGTAAACGGACCAGGTAGTTTTCATATTTTATGAAGTTATATATTTATCTTACATAGATGTCCACGTTTTATTGTTTTCTAAGATATTTCTGGTTTTGATATAAAAGGAAACAATATCCTGACCTCACTTTCTCAGGACGGACTTTGTTCTTTGAGTGTAATAAAGCTTTTGAAATAAATATTCATAAAATGTATCGACGATTTACGCTTGTTCCACTGGGAACCGTTTTCACTGAAAATCAGAAGTAGTTTGAGTCCAACTATAATAAAGTAATAAAAAATAAAAAAAACTATCAGCCTAGCCTTTTCCCAACTATGTTGGGGTCGGCTTCCAGTCTAACCGGATGCAGCTGAATACCAGTATTTAACATGGAGCGGCTGCCTATCAGACCTCCACAACCCAGTAACTGGGCAATACGATACCCCTTGGTAAGACTGGTTGTCAGACTTTCGGGCTTCTGACGACCCGTAACGAGTGTCAAAGATCAACGAATGACAGCCGGGACCAACGGCTTAACGTGCTTTCCGAGGCACGGAGGAGTCTCGATGTGTAAAGATGGTCACCCATCCACGGACCAACCCCGTCAAGCGTAGCTTAACCTGATGGATCGACCCGTGCGGCTGTTATTAATTAGCCACGAGCTCCTAGCACTATAATAAAGTAATATTTAAAAAAAAAATCTTTATCTTATTCTGTTAGCCTATTATGAAAATAAAATACCATCTGGATCCATTTTATTATGCTACTGTTGAGTAAAAGCTTTCATTCTCTGCCATACTGAACCATTACAGAAAATATTGGCATCTAACCGTTTGGCTCAGACCCACCCAGGTCTTATCCGTGACTCTTAGTAGGTCACTCGCTGACCTGGTTCTGCCAACACTTTCTCTGTAGCCTTTTAGCATCCATGCCGTTTTGGTTTTATTCTACCTGCCAAAGTTAAGTCTTGCCAAATGTTTTAAACTTGGCTTTTATTTTTATCGAATGGCCACAACAACAGGTATTATTTTATTTATTTATTTAAACTTTTCACACTAAAAAAGGTACAAAGGCGGACTTAATGTCTTAGGCATTCTCTACCAGTCAACCAAGGGTGGTATTGGGGGTATTTTCCCAGTTTTTCACCGCTTGTGCATTACACAGAATTTTACTGTCCAGGGTTGAAATCTTTCTACATTTGCCGGATGATCTTGTGGTATTTGCTTGAAATCAAAGTACCAGACCGGGAAGTGCATGGCACGGAACTTCCCGGGTAGGCGTAGAACGGCCTTAATTACTTAGCGTTTTTGTCTCTCAGACATTAACATCACTAACATCTCAGACACTGACCAAGATTATGTTTGAACATAAGGATGATGCTTTTAAGGCTCAGAAGAGATGTGTTCGAGCAATATGTTAACTCAAACAAACAGACAGTTGCAAAAAATATTTTAAAGATCTCAAACTACTGACACTTCCATGCATATACATTTATGAAATTATTAATTTTGTAAGATCTAACATTACTCTCTTTGAAAAATATAAAAGTAAACGACACATTAATAAAATTTATTGTCCTAATAATAATACAGCTCTTTTAAATAACAGTATATTTTGCTTGGTTCCCCGTGTATATAATCACCTACCTAAATACCTAATGGAGGCATCATCGCCAGTTATTTTCAAATAAAAACTGAAAAGTTTTTTGATAAATAAAGCATATTACAGTGTATCTGAATATTTGCAGGATAAAATATAGGATTTATTTTTATACTTTATTTACTAGTTTGATTGATCTCATTCTTAATTTTAATTTATATTGTTGTTCGATTAGTTTTAATTTTTTTGTTAATTTGCATGCCGTAAGGTAATATATGGTGTTACCTAAATAATTGTGATATACAATTACTACTGTATAACATCTGCACTTTGTTTACCCATGTTTGCAAATGAGTGATTTTGAATTTGAATTTTAACTTTAAAAGAGACTGTGACCCTTTTTTGAGGGAGGGAAATCGTCAAATGACTTCTCCCGCTCTGGGCGGAGCGGGAGGGAGTGTCAGACTTTTACTGACTAAAGCCCACCCGTGTTCCTTCAGTTGCACGTTGCTAAGGTCCCGGTTTCCCTTTCGGACTTTCCCGCAACCCTGGCAGGACTGTAACCACTGAGATCTGGTGTTTCTTCTCAGAGTAATCGGGACAAGAAACACCGAAGTCATGTAGTTTTTACATTTTTTTGTCGTGTTAGTGTTTTTTTTAACCTAATTACAGAAATAAATATAATTTATCATAATTTATGTAACGTTTCGTTTTTGGATATCAAAATTTTTTCTTCTTACATCAGTACAGATTTTGTATGAATTTTTAACTCAATAATTACTTTTGACTTTTGTTATTGACCATACATTCTAATTATACTCTCTGTTCAAAACTATCATTGTTCCCACACTTCCATTCATCGAAATTTAAATAATTGAATACAAATACCAATTTATTTGTTTGATTCGGTAGAACAAACTGTTATGTTTTGTAGATTTTCTTTTATGCCTCAATAGGGAATTCCATGAAATGTTCAATCGAATCATAGACTGATAACTGCATTGTTGGTATACAACAATATACTAAAAACATCCGCTTTTGTTAAACCTTAATGAGTGAGGGGTTTAAACAAAATGCAACCGGGAAAATGTTACACAAGTGAAGGGTTCTGTCCGTGTTGTTGTTGACTCTTTTTTATGTGGCTCTGTTCTGAAATATATGTCAAACGCATTTCCGGGGCCTACACCGTGCTACTGGTTCACATCGTGGTATGTGTTTGTGCCGACGTCATGTCAGTCCCTTTTTATTTTTATTCTTTATTAATAAAAGTGAGTTTTTATCTATATGGATATGCCAACCCCATCGTACCTTATAAATTATTTAACTTTAATCAAAAAATAAGTACAACTATAGAAATTGAATCATTCATCATCAATGACTAGGCATAATAATTTTCACCAGGCCACACAACCTCTTTGCCACTTTTTAAAATGATTATTTACTAGCTGCACCCCGCGGTTTTAGCTGCGTAAGTCTCGATCCCGTGGGAATATCTGTTATAATATACATAATCACATCACAATAACATAAAATCACAAACATTTTTAGTGTTAGTAACAAATTGTTCCTATAAATTATGTTAGTATTGTTAGTATATACCTAACTGAAGCCTCTGGTTTTGGAAAGGACAGTAAAAATAGGCAGCAATAACATTATGCTGTTTCTGCTGCTTCGTAGACACTGCAGCAAGGAGTTAGCTTTCTTGCGCATGGTGGCTTGAAAGCCAGCTGTACTTGCTTCAGCGAACATACCTAATATAATTACTTAGGTATTATTTGTATTTATTAAAACTTCATGCACAGATAAAAAAAGTACTGCACAAAGGCAGGACTTAATGCCTGAGGCATTTTCTACCAGTCAACCTTAGGGTGATGCAGAGACAACATGGCAGGTGCAACATACGGGATAGATAACTCGAAAAAGGATAAATAGTAATACAAAATGATACATTACATTTACATACATACCTACATATAAACAAAATAAACTTTGTCAGGAGAAATAACGATAGGTAGAGTAATATACACGGTGGAGGGAATTAGTATCTATTATACAGGGTTCAGGAAAGAGAAGTCTCCTCATGGCTCTCTCTCTGCGTCAAATCCTAGTCCAACAAAGGCAACAAAGTGATAGTTTATTTTGGTCAAGCTTTGAATGAATAATAATGGATTTACTTAATCAACATTGTTGGTACATATAACGATTTTTAATATGATGTCTATCAACTTCAAAATAGCAGCAGTTATCATAATCAGCCTATAACGTTCCCACTGCTGGGACACAGGCCTCCTCTCGGTGAGAGAGAGTGGGCCGTAATCCAGCACGAGCGGGCCCAGTGCGGGTTGGTTGATGTCACATATCTTCGAGTTTTTGTTTCTAGGATATGTCGGTTTCCTCACGATATTTTTCTTCACCGTTTTTTCAGAGCAATGGTAATGAAATAATTATACAAAGTAAAGCGCCTGTCTGGGTTCGAACCTACGACCTACAACTCGTAATTCGCGGCCGTTAACACTAAGCCACCACTGCTCTCAGCAGTCAACGGCAACTAAAAGTGGTAAATACACTGAGAAAAAAAACATATAATACCTAACTCTTAGCTCTGATAGACTGGGATTAAACATTAAATAGAAATATCTCAAATGCTCATCACTCTTCTAACCTTTAGCGAAAAGCGGAACTTAATTATTTTTTTGGGTTCTTTCCCCTAAGTGTGCCAACGGAACCCTATAATTATAGACTCTGCTTTGCGTATGTCTGCCACAGGGCTGTATCTTTTGAACTGTAGTAGTCATCTGCCTAGCCTTTTCCCAACTATGTTGGGGTCGGCTTCCAGTCTAACCGGATGCAGCTGAATACCAGTATTTTACATGGAGCGACTGCCTATCTGACCTCCACAACCCAGTAACTGGGTAATACGATACCCCTTGGTTAGACTAGTTGTCAGACTTTCGTGCTTCTGACGACTCGTAACAACTGTCAAAGATTCACAAATGACAGCCGGGACCAACGGCTTAACGTGCTTTCCGAGGCACGGAGGAGTCTCGATATGTGAAAATGGTCACCCATCCACGGACCAACCCCGGCAAGCGTAGCTTAACCTGATGGATCGGCCCGAGCGGCTGTTATTACTTAGCCACGAGCTCCTCAACTCCTTTGAACTGTAGTAGTAGAGACTTGAAATGTTCACAGAGTACACTACACTACTACAGCAACTATAAAAACACAAAAAAAAAAAATTAAGGTGGAAGTAAAAGAACACAAAAGAAAAGTGATATTGTGCGGTGGTACGGAACCTTTCGTATGCGAGTTTCACTCGCACTTATTTTCTGGGAAAATAATATGTTTCGAATAACCTTCGTTTTAAAATGTTAAACCAATATTTTGTACATGTTAAAATTTTCATTGACTGAATATAACGTATTTCCAAGTACAGTTTTAAATAAGTGAAAATTCAGCAACATTGATAAGAGAGATACAGAAACCGTCGCACAATTCCATTTCGCAGAACTTATTATATGACAAACTTGTAAGGAACGGAATTTCTCGTAAATAATTGTCATTCAATCTTTGCTTCCGTTTAATTCCTTCGAAAAACGTTACTTATTTATAAAATTCTGATAATTTCAACTCATTAAAAACTGATAGGAAATAATTATCAGTTGTCTAAGTTAACCTACCTTGCTATATATTACAGGGAATCGCTACCATTTAAAAGACGACTGAAACTTTCATGTATTGAAAACCTTTATGAATCAGGAAATTAGCTTTTCATTTTAGCGGTTTTCTGCCCATCTATGTTATTATCGGTTTCGGAGAAAATTCTCTGAAACGGTTCCTGCGAGCATATCAGATTAAATAAAAAGTTGACTTAGTCCAGTCAAAGTTGGTACTCCAAGACCCGTAGAAAATACTACAATTAATAATCATAGTTCCCAAAAACTTATAAATAGTAATTACATACAACCGCATCTCAAGCTCATCAGACAACATTAACAGAGTAAGCAATTACCACAGAGTAGTTTCGCTGCAGAAGCTACACACGTCAAACTAGCAGCACACCCGGCCCGGCTCGCGCCGGTCATTAATCACGTCGCGTCGTTTAGCCCTATTATTAGGGTAACTGCCGACGGCTTTTAAATATCCACCTAGCGATACTATAAACCATCGGTGTCAAGGCGATAACTGGTCGGGGATTGAACCGTTTCGACGCACTAACTTAGCTTCTATAACTACATACATACTATAAATTATAGTCACATTTCGTCTGTCTGTGTAACCGTGTTGTTCTTTTAAACTTCGCAACGGATTTTTGTTAGCCTACTCTGTCCCACAGCTGAGCAAAGGTTAATATGTGTAATAAGTAAATTGTTATTTTTCCACTCTGTAATCTGCATTTTGTTTTTAACTTGTGATTGTTTCGTTTGATAATGTTGCAACACATTACGCAACTAAATTGTCTTTGGCCTCTGGCCCTGACATCAAGCAATAGACAGCATTTTGTCAAACTTTTATAAGTTTTATATTAATGTATACGAAACTTTTGGCTAATTTGTACTTAGAATACTCATTTTTTATTTTGTAATGTACATTTAGTTTGTGCAGAATAAACATGTTTTCTTTCTCTCTTTCTTCTTTGTATAATGCATTCATAAACATACTTCAAATGGCACAATATCGTTGTTAAGCCAAGTCATATAAACCGGGCGAAGCAATGGCATGTCGCTAGTTTTGAATAAACTGAAGAAATGGTACAATCATTCTACGATTGTTAATTTCGTGAAGACGATTTCAATTCCTTCGTTACCTTGAAATTGAAGGGAGGAAGGTTTCTTTTATAAATAGAGAGTAATTTCAAGGACGCTTGCCGCCAAGGTCAGATGCCCTAGACAAAGTGACATTCTATCAGTGATAACGATGATGGAAAAGGCAATAATGTATAGGACTGACATAAGCTATCGAAAAGCTTATGTCAATCCCGTTGAAAGTCGTTGTAGAAATATTCAAACGCTTTCGAAGCGATTGTCACTTGTCTAGGCCCTCTGAGGCCCTAGACAAAATGACATTCTATCAGCGATAACGATGATGGAAAAGGCAATAATGTATAGGACTGACATAAACTATCGAAAAGTTTATGTCAATCCTGTTGAAAGTCGTTGTAGAAATACGAAACGCTTTCCCTTGTCTAGGCCCTCTGAGGCCCTAGACAAAGTGACATTCTATCAGCGATAACGATGATGGAAAAGGCAATAATGTATAGGACTGACATAAGCTATCGAAAAGCTTATGTCTATCCTGTTGAAAATCGTTGTAGAAATACGAAACGCTTTCGAAGAGATTGTCACTTGTCTAGGCCCTCTGAGGCCCTAGACAAAGTGACATTCTATCAGCGATAACGATGATGGAAAAGGCAATAATGCATAGGACTGACATAAGCTATCGAAAAGCTTATGTCTATCCTGTTGAAAATCGTTGTAGAAATACGAAACGCTTTCGAAGAGATTGTCACTTGTCTAGGCCCTCTGAGGCCCTAGACAAAGTGACATTCTATCAGCGATAACGATGATGGAAAAGGCAATAATGTATAGGACTGACATAAGCTATCGAAAAGCTTATGTCTATCCTGTTGAAAATCGTTGTAGAAATACGAAACGCTTTCGAAGAGATTGTCACTTGTCTAGGTCCTCTGATTAGCCTAGGTAGTAGATTTAAAAATATTAATGAAAGTGCACACGACCGCTGAACACGGGGTTCTAGGGTCTAGTAAGCGGTGTCAGGTTTCTCATTAAGCCTTTCTCAGTAGCAGCCGGGAGGTTAGGCTTACTGCAATCGGTTCTCACAATTCGATCCCATAGTTTTGAGTTATACCTGATTAATGGGAACAGGCTCGCATCTCATCATATTATAAGCTAATAAAATAGTGGCTGTTCTAGAAACTGACTTATATACTCCTTCGGAAAATTTTGGCGTGATATCACAATAATTTCTAAAAACACTTGAAGTTGAAAAATAGCTCTACAAAGAGCTTTACTTCTACTAATATGCTACATTGTTACTACATTGTAGCTCACTCTACATTATTGACGCAACGCAAGCTTCGTCTAGAGAATTACTTTCCTCGCTCCATTTGTCCACAAGAGGTTCATCAAAGTGGTTAGTGATGGGACGATGATTTTAATCCTTCCGAAGAGGCCGACCACCGTAGTAGCAAGGAGCAATATTGTTCACCCCCTGTATCAGACGAGGCTACCTATATTTATGTAGGCGTGCCACCGTAATTAACGTATGCTGTGCTGTGCGGAGTTCATTAACTAAATCAATATTTAATAACATATTTATGCCCCATAAATCATTCCCTTTTTAAAAAAAATCAGAAGTCTATAAATGATTTTCAATGCCTAAAGAATTTTATATATAAACTAGCTGCCGCCAGCGGCTTTGCCCGCGTGTAATCTTTATAAATTATAATAATTATGCCTATGTTACTCAGGGTGAATGTAGCTTTCTAATGGTGAAAGAATTTTTGAAATCGGCGCAGTAGTTTTTGAGTCTATTCATTACAAACATACACACAAAAATACAAATCTTTCCTCTTTATAATATTAGTGTAGATGTATAAAAACTTATTTGTATTTGCGTAGAGCTGTCGTATACCTTTCAATTTAAAACTGAATATCAAAATAAACCAAGTTATTTAATCAATTTTTTTAAGAAGGAACCCCACAGTTACTCAGCACTGTCAGCATCGATTAAGTCGTCCCATTCATCACTATATGTAAATATTAGACCTTTCTTTGGCCCTGTAGGCCCCACCGTTGACCTTGAGGGCTCAACATCAGGTCAAGGAGATCCTTTCACGAGTCGCTATACAGGCTTCTTTATCAGCTTTAATTTATTATCGTGGGTGGTTGCTAAAGTACTGTTTGTATGCGAAATAAATAGGTGTGAGTGTGCATAATTATTTCATGTATTCCGATATGATAAAAACCATAAATTATTTTGGATCGCAGCAAAAAGAATATAATTATAATAAGGCTTTAGCAGTAATGCACAAGAGTATTATTTTTTTTGGTGTCAATGCAACGGCATAATAGTTTTATTTTTATAATATTAATTTAGTTATGCACATACATTAAGACGGTAATTCGATTAAGACATAATGTTTGTATGTATAAAACTAATGAGTAAAAGCAAAATTAATTTAGTGAAACCCTAAAAACATTACCTTTAGGGCTCCGCCATGACTGGTTCCCTAACGATGTCTCAAGCATCAAAACATCACACCCAACACACACATCATCACACACACACATCACACATTCACACACATACACACATACACACACATCACACGATACATCGACATCGTCCACATTTACAATCCTAGTTACCTTCTAACCCTTTTTCAACAAACAGTTAACGCATCAAGTTTGCTGGACTTAACTGTTAAGTTAGCGTGGCTCAGTGTTTATTTGCATCTAGTATTTACTGCCTGCTTAGGGTGAACAAGTTCTTACAACTAATGCTAGCGGCCACACGCCGTAAAGTGAATGAACAGCGTGGTGTAAGCTTAGGTTAGCTAGATAGCGATGTGGAAAATAAAATGGCTGAAGTTTTAAATCTGTTAGATAGAGAAATAGATGCTCATTTTTTTATTTTATTATTACGCGACTGCCCAGGGTTCATGTATTTGTGTATGTATGTAAGTTTCTTTATTCCACCATAAATTTAAGATAGACACACACTGTTGAACGAATTAAATACCAGTATTCCAAGGTCGCCTTTGTTGCGATTGTTCGCCCCTTATCGCGCTTATCGCACTGATAACGGTCCTAGCCAATCAGCGCCGAGCAGCAATCCTATATAAGTGGGAGTGTCGGGCGATTTGATTCACTACCGTCATTCCGACCTCGCCGCCGAGGTCCAGCACGACCGCGTTCCCGATTAAATTCGTCCCCCCGTCCCTTGTCCGATGATGTGCCAGCCCGCGCCGTAGCTGAGCACGTAGCTTTAAATTCCCCATATAATAATAATAATGATCCTATATTGATCCAGCCTGTCCCATCTTGCTGCCCTCCCGTCAGTGACGCCCTAAGCCGAGGTTCGTACCCCACAGGGGGTGCCCTTAGCGAGCGCTCACTTAGTATTAATTTAGAATAGTTTATATGCCCCTGGCTGGAGGCCCTGAGTGTAGTAGCTTAAGGCAGCCACAGGAAAGTCCGGTTAAATAGTTACGATTTTCATCTAAAATCAACTATGAGATGCCCTAGTTAAAAAAAAAAAAAAAAAAACGATTTGATTCACTCTGCGTCCAGCGCTCGGTGTGGTAACACGTCTCGTTCTGGTTTGCAATTGGTCAATCGTCATCCTGAAGATGCCTCGTTGAGAGGTGAAACACGTGTCGATTTCTTACAGGGTTTTTATGACTCTTGAAGAATAGTTAAGCGGAATAGGTTACTAAATATATCAGCGTCTATTGTATTCCACCATAACTTTTAAATGCCTGAACGGATTTGGATACATGAGGTATCGTTAGAATCCTTATATCCTCCAATTGGTAATGTTTTTTTCCGTCCCGGACCCTTCTGTGGAACTCTTTTTAATGTAAGAGGACTGCAATGACAATTTTATTTATGTGTTACGACAGCCAGTAAATGAGTTACCTTCCGCTTTGTATATACAGATAACAAATACAACTTTTTTTTAACTTTTTAGTTCTTTTTTGGCAGGGCGGTCGTGTATTTTAATTTTTTACGGCGTATTTATTCCTGGTTTTAAGAAAAACTGTAGTCTCTTTTTCTGTTTCCAATTCAGTTCAGATCTTGGCCAAACTGAAGCGTATACAATCCTCTATCCATACTAATATTATAAATTCGAAAGTAACTCTGTCTGTCTATCTGTATGTTACCGTTTCACGCCTAAACACCTAAACGGATTTCGATAAAATTTGGCAAGGAGCTAGATGGCATCCCGGGGAAGGACATAGGCTACTTTTTATCAACATATCACGTGGGCGAAGCCGCGGGCGGAAGCTAGTAATATTATAAATGCGAAAGTAACTGTCTGTCTGTCGCGCTTTCACGCTAAAACTACTGACCGATTTAAATGAAATTTGGTACACAGATAGTCTAGAGTCTGAGAAAGGACATAGGCTACTTTTTATCGACATACCATGGGGGCGAAGCCGCGGGCGGAAGCTAGTATTTAATAAATAACTTTACTACTTCACAAAAGTATTACAGGCTCTTACATACTGGCGCGATTTGCCGCGCGACGCGAATTTTAACAAAACAATTTCTGAGAAAACTCTAAGGCGAACAATGCGGCGGCGTCGCGTCGTGCGAAGAATCGCGCCAGTATGTAAGAGCCTGTACCCATGAAGCTAATCTTTTATTAAGTAGTATCGGAGCCCAGTTTCTTACAAGATGAATTTTAGATCAGGATCTGTTAGCAGTCTCTTATTAATAATTTAAAAACTTCGCCGTAGTACCTGATTTAAGTTTTACTTTAGAAACTGCGAATTAAATTCTTATTTCATAAATTATTAAAGACAGCAGCTGTTCTAATATATATTTCGTGCCGTTGCCTAACTGGTTATAACTGAAATATGATAGACTAGCTTTTGCCTGCGGCCTCGCCTGCGTTTAGGTCAGCAATGATAACACGGAAACGTACTACCGGGCTCATGGTCTACCCATGTTCCACATTTTATTCAAATCCGCTCAGCTGTTTTAGCGTGAAAGCATTACAAACAAGCAAACTCACTCTTACATATGATATAACAAAGGCCTCCGCCGCGTCTGTCTGTCGATGTCGTCCTGTTCGCGACATATAACTTGAAAATAATGAATAATATTGAATACATACATAGATACATACATATAAAAAAAACTTAAGAGAAATAACGACAGGTACAGGAGAAAACGAATCTTTTATCATTCTAATTAAATTTTATCTCGATACACACATGCTTTTCCAACTCACTTTAGACATTGGCAGAATGGTCGACATCGGTTTTGCTTGCTATAATAAAAAATAGAATAGAATAGACACTGACAGCTATAACTTGAGCGCAGTTTAGATGTGCTTATCACATTCAGTAAAATTGGTCCTTAGCATCCGGCTTCCTTCATGATATCTTTTTATTCATAGAAATAACAACTTTCTAGCTTTAAGAAATATGTAGCTATGCCAAGCAACTGAAGCTACGGGCACAGAAACTTCTGCAACAAAGAAAATAGTGCAATATTTTACCCTGAGATCACGGCAAACATAACCAGTTTTTTCCATTTCTCGCGACCGCTCGACCAGTGACCGGGCCCAACCTTTTAACTTAACGACGGCTGTGGCGAGCGGGTAAGTTGCAGTATTCTGGAAGTTAAGTAACATCCTGAAGCCGTTTGCCGAAGGGCGCTACTCTAGTTATCTGTGTAACGGCAGGTGATTGGCATAATCACTGAGTCCATTTAGAATAGGGCCTCGAGTTTGGCGTATTGGAGGCGTTGATTATCTTTTTTTAACCGACTTCTTCAAAAAGTAGGAAGTTCTCAATTCATCCGTGTGTTTTTTTTTGTGTGGTTACGCCGCCAATTATGAATCGATTTAGATGTTTTTTTTTTTGGTAGGTCATGCTTCAGAGGTGGTCCCATATAAATTGTATTTACTTTGCTTGCGTAGTTTTTGAGTTAGCTTCAATATAAGTATTTTTCCCACTTAGTATAATGTAGATGACGTTTTAAATTGAAAAGCAAAGACACCGATTTCCGAAATTAAAGTAATTTTTCACTTTTTAGTGTTTTTTTTGGAAGTCGGCTGTTTTTTTTGTTGTAAAATGTGATTTTAATAAAAAGTGAGTAAATGCTGAAAGCATTTTAATATTTATAAGATGCTTTATTTATTCATCGCGTCGCGTTGGAATATGGACAAGTTTCCGTCCATATTTTTTTAAGGTAGAGAAGGTGCTATGTGATATACCGTGTGTAATGATGGGCCAAAGAGCCGTCTAAAAATACACCATTTTTTGTCCCATTCAGCATTTATTTGTGGAAAATCAATATCATTCAATACACCAGTACAGTAAAACTATTTTCATAATGTCCCTCGGCAAACTTAAACTATAAACTTAACAAACGTGCTACCAGAATGAAAAGCCAGCTCTTACCCGTACATAGGTACCTACTACGCTTTGCAATGGCTTCATATTTCTGACTGACCGACTCCTTGACAATTCAAAAGTGCCTGTAAATGGTTTAATTGAAATAAATGCTTTGAGTTTGAGTTCGAGGGACATAAAGAAAATAGTTGTACTTTAGATGGGTTGGTTTCTTTTAAAACGTTTGGCGAAAACTGACAGATTCTAAACCATCTATTGTGATATTATAGCCCACCCTACGATGCACTACCCACACATGCCTTTTACGGAAAACAGTACTCACAAACATGCATAACAAGACCAAGGAAAATATAATAACAAGTTAAGTAATAAGTTTTAATTATTCATTACTTGAACTTACAAATGTTTAATTATGCATTTCCCTCGCTTGACTTTTCAAACTTGGTCGCCGTGACAAGTACTGCAGTGTTTGCGGATGCTTTACTTACTATTCTTAGCTTTATTACAAGTAAGTAGTCAAGTCAAGTTGTCAAGTTAACTTAAATGAGTGGTGGTTGTTAATTTCACTAAAGTGACTTTCGGCTTCGTAAAGCGTCATTATTATTATTTTTAAACTTATAACGTGTGTAGGTACCCGATACATACCCGAAAAAAAAGACATACTTATTGTTTTTTTTTTAATTTTTGTGAGTTTTATTGCCACTTGTTCAGTCACGGACTTAAGTTGATGAGCCACCTGGCACTGTTCGTATTTTAGCCGTGTAATGCAAATCGGGTTTATTCGGTTCCCGACACGCAAAGTCATATGTCTTCGTATAAGAAGAAGAAAATTATATTTCATTTATCATTACCGCTTGGTTAACCTGAGAGCCAGAACTACAAACTTGACAGCAGAGTGACTACCCAAAGCCAACCAATTGCAGGTCTAGCAACAGTAACCTAGCAACGATTGTTTATCGTTGCTAGGTTACTGTTGCGATAGTAATGTTAGCGTACGGAGAAATATTAAAGTCATTTCGACACGTTTGAAATTAACGTCTCTAACTCTGACATCTATATTTCAACGGTCACTGTCTTCAGTTAGCTTTCAGAATTATCGAGTTAATTAATGAGCTATGATTCAAAGGAGGTCGGTATCAAATAGATTGGATAAACTTAATGCAACATTGTATTTATTTTTATCATTGAGAACTTATTAGTCAACCTCTATGGATAAGACTATTTCCGATCAAAAGTAATTTATTTGTCATCTTGTTTACGAGCGTGCGATTTGAGTTCGTGTTTAATCGTGTAATCTCGTGAATGTTTGAAACTGCAAAATTGAAAAGTTTGAAGGTGGCTCATCAATTAAAGTCCGTGACTGTACAAAGCATAGTCAAATAGTCAAATAATTTATTTCAAGTAGGCACATTAAAGGCACTTTTGAACGTCAAATACATAGAAATAGAACTGATTCTAGTTGCCCCTTCCAAAAGGTAGTTTTCGTATGGAGAAGAATGGGCAAGAAACTCCACCGTTACTCTTTTAAAAAAAAAAAATGTTATACAATATTTGGTATAGGTACATCAATTATATAATTACATGTGAAGACGATGCACCGAGAATACAATTACAATAGGTAAAAAGAATTAAAAATTAAAAATGGAGCAATGACAAATAAATAAATTAAGTATGTGATAGGTACATGGTGCTCACATATTTACAAACATTAAAGTATACGTACGATAACACAATATTTCTACAAACTTGCAAGTAATACTAATAGGACAGTGTGTGAGATTAATTATCATAAAATGTAAAAAAAATCGAAGATATAAAAATAATAAATTTTACAACTAGATTAGCAACCAGTTTGATTTTGTCCAGCCTCGAATTTGTCCTATGGAGCAAGATCAGCATGTTTCCAAGCATTCTTATCTTGGATATAATCCTCTAATTTGTAATATGCTTGTTTACAAAGTGTACTTTTAATATGAGTTTTAAATTTTCTTTCATTTAATTGCAATATATGACTAGGTATTTTATTGTAGCATTTAACGCAGTACCCCATAAAAGATGTTTGTACTTTAGCTAGTCTGAAAAATGGTTGATCTATTTTATCTTTATTTCTAGTGTTAAAATTATGTCTATCACTTATTTTATTAAAAAGATTTAGATTTTTTCTTACATACATAATATTCTCATAAATGAATTGGCAAGGTACCGTCAAGCTGAAACATGACTAGGTACAACTACTTAGTTAAACTATTATCAAACTTTTCGACATAAAATTCATATTATGCCAGAGTCATATTATGCATAACTTTCAATCAGAACTAACTAGAGGTCACGGTGCAAGCATTGTCAAAGTTTCAATTTAATATTTCAGCCATTGGAATATTATATTGAAGATTTACAAAACACGAGTTACAAACTAACTTACACATAACAAGTTAGAAACAGAACGTAAGTTAACAAAGTTTTTGAACAAATTATTATTAAATGTCTTACAAGCTCACCGTTTAGGTTCGAAATGATTTAAATGTGTTAGGTGCAAGTTCAACGATTGAACACGTAAATCAATTACATTTGTAATTCATTGCAGATTTACCAGGTTATCAATTATTCTTAAAAAATAGAGAAAATATATAGCTACATATTCGGGAGCTAAATACATTTTACTTAACCTTATCAATATAATGGATGTGAAAGTTTAAGAATATGTTTGTTGCTCAATCCATACTAATATTATAAATTCGAAAGTAACTCTGTCTGTCTGTATGTTACCTTTTCACACCTAAACCACTCAACGGATTTCAATAAAATTTGGAGATAGATGGCATCACGGGGTAGGACATAGGCTATTTTTTGTCGACATACCACGCGGGCGAAGCCACTGGCGGAAGATAATAATATTATAAACGCCCTAACTGATTTTGATAAAATTTAGCACATGTAGACCATGACTTGGATTAATAAATAGAATACTTTTATCAGGGTATGTGAAGAAATTACCGTAGGAGCAACAGCTTTTCTTGATAACTATAAAATTTCTAGTGAACTCTATAACATACAGACAACTAGATGTAGGGAGGTTCATCCCATATTACATGGGACTGGCTTATACCTCTGCCTAACCCTTCGGGAAAAACAGGCATGATGTTATATGTTTTTGTGTATAGATAGGGGCTGTTTCTATACGTTCTATTATCTTAAGACACACAAATCCTGACAACAGACATGTAAATGGCAGAATAAGGGGCTGTACAGAATGGTGGAACGAAACTCGATATTAATACGAAGCTCTGAACAATATCGTTGTACCTCGTCTAGGAAGCTGGTTTAGCTCAAGATGATAGAAAGCTAACTGAGGCCATTCCAATATGTAGGTATTGAATATTCTGTAAAGATCTTCACATAATCATAATTATATACAGGGTGTAAGGGTAAACAGTTTTGTCATTCAAACCATGGGTAGTTGACTTAAATATAAAAATAAATGACCGAGTTACAACAAAAAAAACGTTATTTTCATTAAAAGATTTTTCAAAGTTTCTATGCGACACCGTGCTCGCTAGTGAAACAGCTGACTGTCTGAGGGGTCGCGCTCACGGCCGGTCAGGTCACCTCCCACGCCCCCCACCCCTGTTGAGACCGAAGTTCGTTGCCCTAGCGCATAGGTGAAAGGGTGAAATACTCTATTGGTAAAAAGTAAATTTAAAAATTGTCGTAATTTTCCATTGATTTTACGTTCTATAAATGACACCAAACCCCTGGTTTCAAGGATACCGGTGTTTACCCTAACACCCTGTATATAGTATAATTAGCTTAAATCAGTAATTTAATTTAGTATATAATGTAAATAGTTAGTATAGATTGTTAGTTTATGTAAAACCTATTTAACATTAATAATGCAAACAAAAGGAGAAAATAATAATAATTGATGTATATAAAATATTGTAAAACATTTTTAAGAGAGTAACGGTGGTTTCTTGCCCATTCTTCTCCATACGAAAACTACCTTTTGGAAGGGGCAACTAGAATCAGTTCCATTTCTTTGTTTTTGACGTTCAAAAGTGCCTTTTATGTGCTTAATTGAAATAAATTATTTGACTTTGACTTTGAGATATTTACAAAATGGTTTTCGGGTTTTACTAGCGCCCGCCCCTGCTTCACATGGTAGCAATTCCTCTAAAAAACATTTCAAGTTTATTTCCTGAATTCCCAGCTGTCATTGCAATTCCTCTAATTTGACACAAAAGAAATTCATAATTTGTGGACCATTTTACGATTCCCCATAGGAAACTGTCAAATAGATTGATTATTTGGTAATATGAATTACAAGTAGATCATATTATGAATTGACAGTTTGTGACATTTTACGATGACTCATTATATTTTCCTAACATGATTCTGCCAAACTAGCCGTTTTAAGCCCCTAGTACTTTGTTTTATTTTTAACCGAGCTGCTAAAAAGGGTTATGTTTTTGTACAATTTACTAGCGGCAATACTGCACGAAACAAAATTGTTCCCATAAAATCATTGAGGTCAGTAATAAAAAGCATAACATTAAAATATACCTGAAAGTCTTTATCACAGCAGAAATCAAATCATATTTTATTAGCCCGCCATTATGTGTACAATCCATCTTCCGCTTAGTAATGAGAAACTATAAAATAGCAATTAGCAAAGCCATTTCATAGAGTATAGTATGTGATTTTACTTGGAGTATTATTTAACTGATAAAACCTTTGTTTATTGTGGCACACTGACATTACATACAGAGACTCCTCCGTGTCTCGGAAATCACGTTAAGCCGTTGCTCAGTACAAAATAAAATGCCTCAGTAAAAAAAAGTTAATCGCGACTAAAAAATTATTCCTTTTTCAGTTTCGACGTCCGTGGCCGGTCGTTCAACAAGGCGCTACAGTGGTCGGACCCCAACGCGTTCGGTCCTCGAGCCTACTTCGCGACGGTCGCCCGACCAGCTTCGCTCACGCTTGACACCGTCCAGTTGGACGACGAGGGCGTGTACCGGTGTCGGGTCGACTTCAAGAACTCGCCGACGAGAAATTTTCAGATACGCCTCTCTGTTATAGGTGAGTGATTTTGTTTTTTTACAAGCTTTATATTAGCTTGCTCTGTTCGTATGTGTTTCCTGTTACTCCAATTGTCATCTATTTTTCAAGCACTTCCTGGCATCCGATTGAGCTGAAACTTGGTATACTTATATATCTACCGAAACATTTTGAAAAAATGATACCATGGAACTGGTCTAATGATGGAGCCGGAAGTTACTTATGTTTTATTTTTTTCGCCACTTTGTTTCGTAGTTTTATTGTTGAAGGATAAAAGTACGGATAAAACAGCCGCGGCTCATGCTGCTTACTGCTTTGGAGGTCGTAGATTCGAAACCAGGCAGGCACTTTACACTGTGTAAATTATTTCATCACCAGCACTGCTCTCAAAAAACGGTGAAGGAAAACATCGTGAGAAAACCGGCGTTTTTTAGAACTAAAACGCAGAACGAAGTCATGGCAAGATCCACCTACCCACACTGGGCCTGTGTGGTGGATTACGGCCCACTCTCTCTCACAGAGAAAAGGCCCAGTAGGGAGAACATTTTTCTGCTGATTAAGCTATACCATTTTTGAATGTGAGTGCGCTTAGACAATAATGATTTTCGATTTAATAATAATTTACTACTTTAAAAAAGAATTAATGAGCCATAAAATTACTTTTAATCATTTTAAAATTTAAAACAAAATGTAAAAGCCATCCATTATGTGCATCGAAAACCGTAAAATTAAAATGATTTTAATTAAATTAAACGTCATCAACATTTAAAAAGCAATTTACGTTCTATAAAATGAATAAAGTAACATGCAGATAATTATGCATTCATAATTTACTAGCTCGAGTTTCATATACCAACACTTAAAATAAATATTGAACTCAGTTCGTTTCAACTTAATTTTTACAATTTCAAACAACTCGCCAAGACCGAGCTTTTAAAATTAAAGTCTTTTTACAAACTTGTCTGGGACCGACGAAAAATAAATTAACGGCTTTGGAATATAAATAAAGATCTCAGCAACAGACGTCCCTCAAATAACTGCATCAAAATTTTACTCGAAATGTAAAATACATCGCACAAAATTAAATTAGAAAGTTAATATTAAACATTTCTATTAGAAACGTGTTCACGTTTTGCAAGCAAAAACAATAATTTCCCGTGTTAAAAACAACTTAAGCTAGTACAACTAACATTTTCAATTACCGTCTGAATATAATTGCCCCCTAACGAGTGAAACGGTTTCGCAAATAACTCGGCCGCAAAACGTCGACCCTCCAAACTAGAATGGGAATCGCAGCAGATGTTCGCATTCCCACACTGAAAAACTTTAGCGCAAAATGTCTGCGCTATGCTGAAAATTTATAAGAGAACCTTATCTAAAAAGCCAGCCTTTCAGCGGCTTTCGCCGAGCGAGCGATGCAAAACAAAGCTTTGTTAGAGCTCCTTTGAATTTCGGTAAGGAAAATGAGAGGTTACACACGACCCCTACCCCGTCAAAGAAGCTCCGAGTGCTGTTATTACAATAATGTACTGCGATATCACGTTTGGAGTGGCGCGATGTGCTCAGCCGACGCGGCGACGCGGCCGACACCCGCCGCGCTATCTCACTGGAGACTGGAGACTGCTCCCGAATCTTCTAGCTCACGAAATAACCTAGCCACTATAGTTCAGGCTCGGACACTATTATATTCTCAACTTTGTGCTTTGTTCATCTCCAATAGAAATGTAAAGCCTCTAATCGAAAGGCTATTCATAAAGAATTCAATACTTTAACATTTCATTGATTTGATTAATGATGCGCTATCTTGATTACTTTTGAAAAGAGATGTTGTTTTAGCCAATTAATCGTGTTATTCATGTTTGTGAGAGTTTTTTTTCTGAATATAACATTTATTTCGCACGTTGTTAAATCCGTGCAAAAAGTAAAGTGATTAACTGGCCTGTGTACCTATGTATCGGGCTATAGGCGTGCAAAACGCGGGATTGACTAACAAAGTGATTTTATTAACTCCACTGCCCTAGTACGTCGGTCGGCGTTGCCCGACCCGAGAATTTATTATACCTCCCTTATCTACATATGTTTATCGTGGAATTTTAAATTGTAAACGAGCTCCACTTGAAAATACCAGTTCAGTTTCCGCATGAATTTACGCTACATTTTGTTTGGCGCACCGTATATTTTGCATCAAATTATAATGGCCATGATTCATTCGATTATGTGATTATAATATCAAATGTGCACAGGTCACTCATTACATTATTAACGTTTTGAATATTGGTCAATCAAGGTTGTAATAGTATTATGTTGCCTCAAACGCTGTGTTCATTGGAACCCAGTGTTCGTTGGAACGCATTCAAAAAATCATTGCAGGTATTAAATTGGTGGCCAGAGCAATTGGTTAGCATGCACCTCGGCTTCATTAGTTAGCGTTTAGCGGGCGGCGCAATTTATAAGGTCGGCAGTGTAATGTGTTTGTGTCTGTGTAGCGTACGTCCGCGGCCCGCGATCCACTTCCGTACGTAATTCTTTCCCGAGCCGGGTTTTGAGTTAAGTGAAGCAATATGTAACAGTTAAGTGGGGGTTGCAGCGGTGCTGTAATCGTAAGTCATCGCCTCTACGACCGCTGTGCCACGCCAAGGTATTGCACTGCAAACCAATATTTCACACTGTTTAAACAAAGGCTCTTTACGAGTTCAGATAACTACTTGAACACATGCACGGTCGATTATGTAGTGTGCGAATTAATGGTCTGATAATAATGTTACTAGAACTAACTTTCGTTATTCTAGTCTAGATTTCTAGATTAAAATGATAGTTGTGTTGTCTCAGTTAATAATCTCCCGACCGCTCATTGTTGGTTTACCGGTGGGGCTATGTTCCAGACACTCCGCAGGCATGATTGACAATCATAATTAAGGGAGATGGCAATATCCTATTACATTTCACTGCCAAGCTCTCCTGGGTAATATTCTTCAGTCAAAGATTAACAAAGTTAGCAGCAGATACACGTTTTATAACACCGACAAGAGACCGGAGACAGAAAAGTTACTTACATTCTTACGAGAACTGAAAATAAATTCGCTCACAGAACACGGCCTAATGGAAGTAGAAATGTGCCTAATATTGTTCCGAAGTTTCGGCTTCTAGATCAAAGTTCCGGACAAAGGGCTTTTGAAGGTTATATAAAAAGGTAGCAGACAAAAGAGACAACATTCCTGAAGGAGTTTGAGCACTTATGTGCATTGTTTACGCATGTTTTAATACATTTGTTGCTCGCTGTTTACCATGTCAATAGAGCCGTTGGAACTCATTAGGAGTGCGTGAGGCGCTTTATTGTTCCTTCGGCGTTATTATGACGCTAATGAGCATCCACTTAAAAGGAATCTTCCAAAAATTTGTTTGCAACTCAAGTATCTGGATCCATCATATTTCGTGGGAGTTGCCGAGCGCTCACAGAAACACGCCCAAGTTTCAACTTTGAGAAATGTGATTATGTAGCGAACTTTAAGTGAATTGCTTTACATGAACTTATGAAACTTAATTGTTCTAATATAAACGGCTTAGCTGTTAACTTTGCTTTCGTACAATCTGACTGTGATACTCCAACACAAGTTTGCGTATTTTTCATTACAACTAAAAGTAATTCAAACTATTAACACGTTCCATGCGTCATGAACAGTATAGGACCATACTTGACTTTACCAGGGTGCGGCGCTTAAAATCGCAGCTTAAAATCACTGTGGTGCGGCGGGGGTTTCTATACAAGATACTGAGAGCTGCGCCCCGTGGTTTCACCCGCGTAAGTCTCGATCCCGTGGAATAGCGGTCGCGTCACGCACTCTTTCTTGCTTAAGTGCTGTATAACTTCGCGTGCGCGCATGTTTTTATCGATATGAGTTACGAAAATGAAAAGACCGAAAAATAAATTAAAGTTTTTCATCTTCATCAGAAGATTAAACGTCTAATGCTATCAAAGCCACTGTTACCACTGTTACCAAAAGTTTATTAAATCAAGTTGATTTTTTAATATCGATGTTCTAATTTAAAATATTTCTCATCAGTATTACCGTAAATATGCTATGCTATACCTATCAATGTAATGTGGGAATGGCTAAATGTTTCTCATGGTATAAGGACGTCACGTTTGTCCATTTATTTCACAAAATAGTTAAATGACTTAATGCTGTTTATGTGGCGCATATTATAAACTAAAATAATTATAGTCCACATTTAAAAAAAAAACCGTAAATAAATATTTAACTTCGTTCAAATATAACCGTATAGATAAGTAGATGATGTAGGCACAAAATGCTCATGACACACCTTAATAAAGTTGCGTATGAGAAACATGGAGATCATGTCGCACCCATGGCAAGCTGGGTATATTTGGTGCCGCGTTGAACGTGTTAACAAGATCTGTAATAACGCTTATTTTATAAACAATAGCTGTTAACGAAGACTAATATTGTTATACAATTAAAGCCATATTGTAGGCAACTTCGGATTACCCGAGCGAAACAGAACAGAACTTGGCAATTATCGCGATACGATATAGCGAACCCTTTTGGAGAGTCTTCGAATTTCCCGAAAACTTCCTCGGGCCGATGTAGAGACGACAAGAATATAAAAAGCAGCCGCCTAGTCGCGGCCCGACGTGCGAGGAAAACGCTCGCCTGAATTAATAAGTACAACACGAAATTTGAATTTAATGAAACAAGTTAGCAGCAAGCAGCTGAACGTGTATCGATCTTACAAGAAATGTACCGACGATTCGCGTCGCCATCGCGGGCCTACTGAGGTGTCGTTCAAATTTATGCTAATGTAAAAATGGATAGTACCTGCCTTTAAAAGTGTTATGCCTTTTTTACTGGCTATGTATATAATTTGAGTCGTATATCCGATATTCTCCAGTGATCACTTATAAGTAGTGGCTCGACCATCAATCAATCAAACGTACCCGATATTTACGTCAAAAATATCGACATACTTGCGTCACTTCTCTCAGTAATAAATGTCAGTCTACGAACTCTTCATAATGATAGCACTTCAGTCGTAGATTGAACTGATGATAAGAATATTTTCGGCCCAAAATAGAATTAAAAAAAAAGTCAGAAAATACAAACACGACACCTAGAATATTAAACTACTTACCGTAAGTATTAAACTCAGCATTTACAGAAACCGTACTAGATTACCGGAACATAATGTTAAAAGAAATAAAATAGTATAAAAACTTTAAATGCAAACATGTGTTTACCATTCAAATACACACCCACTTAGGTATAATAAAACTACACAAAATTTTTGAACACTAAAATTATTTTCACATTTGCGAAATAGCTATGCAATTTTGCTTTACCTACTGCAGTTGCGAAACGAGTAGCTACTAGCGAATAGTTAAAAATAGTCTTGGCTATTTACATTCAAGTAAATAGATGTAGACAATCCTGTGTTTAAGTCCCGTTACTAAGTCGCCCAATATGGAGATTCTCTTAGAAAGAAAACAAACAGTCGAGTCAAACGATTGTATAATATGCTTGAAAATCGCTTGTCGTAAAACTAGTCTCGGTTTTAAGTTATAGCTCGTAGCGTATGGACAAATTCTCTACTTATATTAAGGAGTGTCTAAAACTCGTAAAATGTATAGTAGGTATACCTAGTCGTATAATGCGGCCCGCTATAAAACAGGGATGCAAGACTTACCATGGATTTGTTAACTGAATAATTCTGACAAATAACGGACGGTATTTGTATCATACTTGGAATATTTTACGGTATGACAGCTTATAGAATAGAATAGAATATATTTATTTACATGATACATTTAAGGTCTTATTTATATAGTTGTTATTTTACATGTTTCGCCATGAACTGGCATACAAATATCTAAACATGTTAATTACATGTATATATGCAACACATTCGCTTCTTCGGAACTGGTGCTTCACTTGTGTTTTATTGATTGTATAGTATCTTCACACCTCAGTTACCTACATAGATTCAATCCATATATTGTGACAAATTTCATCAATTTCAAGTCCATTTACCTCAGCAGTCAACAGTCCACTACTAAATAAAATTCGAATACAGACCGAAAAATGATAAACGAGACATCGTCGGCCGTATATGGTACGGCTGGTAACCCTGCTATAAACTCGAGCTATTTGTGTACAAATAGTGTTCTGCCGGCCGGCCGGCTCGACCCATCGACAGGCACTTTTACAACCTCTAGCGTGTTGCGGCTAATGCATAATTCAACAGCTATAATTTCAGCTGTAGTCTCAGCTATGCGATTTATCGTCGCATCAAACGCGTTATCGCACAACGGAGACCACGCGAATTGATCGTATCCAATGTTCCTTTATGATATATGAGTGGAAGTGGACAGGATACGGTACGGTGCGATTGTAAAACATATTTATAGCTGGTATATATATGATAGTTAGTCTTTATTTATTGTTTAGAGAGCCTATAATTATTACCGAGTTGTGCTCGTTATTTAATTTTGCTAAGGTAAAATTTTAAGGAGGAAGGAAAAGATCTTTCGTTTTTCCTCGATAGCCTACAAAAACAGTAGTTACAGGTTGTTTGGAACCATCTTTCACCAACGAAAAACACTTCAAAGGAAAGTTCGCAACCATTAATTAGGGCAATGAATCAAAAGCAAATTGGCTGGCAATAGTCGGCAAAACAAACGTCATATCGAAGCCGACAGTCGTGTTTAATTGACGCCGTCGCCTATGAAATTCCGTTTAAATTGGATGTTGTTCGTTGGCCACCGATTCCGCTATCGAAGACCAACTTGCCGAATGGCTGCCTCTGTAATGACTACTAACTAGCCGGTCGGTCCTCCGAATTCGGGCCTTCGGTGGAGAGGACACACTTTCGTTGCCAATAGTGGAATGGTCGTAATTCGGTTTTGCGGTGGTCCCTCTTAGTACGTGCTCTAGAACTATTGTTTTGTTTATACGACCGTAATTAGTGATGTTTGTCATGTTACGTTAGCGGTTTTTGAAGTGTTTATTTAGACGCACTACTGACCATTAATTTTGTTGAGCTGATTGTTAACACGTGGTGAACAGTTTTCGATATTACGAGGGTCGAGTCCGGTTTGTAAATGTTTTATATTGAGCTAAGAAGATACATTTTTATGCATAGCTGTAGAGGTTCTAGCTTGGAGCCAGTGTGGTCTAGACTGGGCTAACGCTACGATTTACGGCTAGGATCTTTACTCTAGGGAAGACTCGGGTTTTCTTCATTTACATAGTGATCTTACCATATTTCTACAGCCTTTATGTTTTTACATAATATTACGCGTATATTCTTTAAAATAGTACATGGACACGTGTACTGTATTCCACTTACATTGAACCATGACCCGGCACAATATAGGTAAGGTAAACTGACTTACGGCTATTGGCGAAAAATTGTCCTGAGTTGGTCCGCTATTTCATAACAAGAAATGACTATGCTTCTGACTCGTGTTTTGACTTAGACATGTTTCCGTCTCTATCGTGCACTTGTTGGTAGACAGTTGTGCGACATTGACAGGAATAACGGTTAGCCAAAGTACGTGTAAAGACGCGGTCCCACGGCCTGTCGAGGCCTGTCGTGGCCTGATACGCCGCCACTACTGTCGCAGTCCGTGCCGAGAATTCCCACCACAGGCTTCATCGCATCGTCGATTCCCATGGCCTATCGGCCTGGCCTGCCACGATTTGGCCTATTAGAAAGCGGGCCGTGGGACCGCAGCATTAGGTAACGTTTACAGATTCCAGCCTGCGAGAACTCATTACCAAAATGGAAATCGCTTCAAAGTCAAAATCAACTATTTCCGACCAGCGTTAATGTAAAGCCACCACTAGCATCCATTTGTGCGGCTATGTTTGTCAATGGAAAACATGCCCCAAAATTCTTGGTCCCATGTTTTTGTGCTGCTGTGAACCTTACTCAAAGGGCTGACGTTAGGGCGGCACCTATTGTTGACATCGCTGCATTATTCAATTGCCTGATAGTATATATTAGGAGAGAGGTTGGTATGTAATACAAAGCGTTTACAAGTGATAGGGGACCGCAGTAAACGCTTCTTGTACCGCTAAGTGACGGCGTCTTCGTGGCGTGTTGTATAACGTTACGGTACGAGTAGGAGATGTCGCTACTGAGATTGTTTCTGCTTGCATTTTATGTGATGGTAAACAGTGTTCATTTAAAATGGGAGTTTTATTTTTTCGTGGGGATGGCACTTTACTTGGTCTTTTCGCTAAGCTCAAAGATATTTCTTGCTAGATGGTGAGGCTTTATGACCGCTACCATACATTAATAATATAATTGCGAAAGTAATTATTTGTCTGTTACCTTTCACGCCGTAACGGATTTGGATGTTTAGCACACGGATAAACTATGCCCTGGGTGAGGATATAGGTTATTTTTTATCCCGGTAGTACATTCCCGTGGAATAATTTCCGACCTCAACATGTAAATGATAACAGTTGGTCCCTCAGAACAAGGTTGGTCCCGCCACTCTTTTGACTTTTGACGACATCTTGACAAGAAAAATACCTTTTCTTTGCAGATCACAACGAACCATGAAGTGTTTAGTGACTTTTTTATTATTTATTCCTTTATAAAGATATTGCAGTAGTCTTTTATGTACTTAAAACAATGCCCCATAAAACTGTTTTGTTTAAATTTACTGTATTACACCTACTTACATCAGAAACGAGTATCTTCTTCTGCCTAGCCTTTTCCCAACTATGTTGGGGTTGGCTTCCAGTCTAACCGGATGCAGCTGAATACCAGTATTTTACATGGAGCGACTGCCTATCTGACCTCCACAACCCAGTAACTGGGTAATACGATACCCTTTCGTTAGACTGGTTGTCAGACTTTCGTGCTTCTGACGACTCGTAACGACTGCCAAAGATCCACAAATGACAGCCGGGACCAACGGCTTAACGTGCTTTCCGAGGCACGGAGGAGTCTCGATATGTGAAAATGGTCACCCATCCACGGACCAACCCCGGCAAGCGTAGCTTAACCTGATGGATAGACCCGAGCGGCTGTTATTACTTAGCCACGAGCTCCTACAAACTACAAGAAACATCAGAAACCGATCGAGCTACATCAGAAACGAGTATAAAACAGCCAATAACAGAATATTTTATCCCCCACAGCTCTCTCGATACATAATAACCTCGGCAGTCCATTCCCCCTCTCGTCTTTGTACGAGCAATGTTCTACCGGCATCTACATAATGAGTATTGTCCCTTTATTATGTACCGCGTCGTTACTTTCAGTCTCTTGTCGCAGTATCGTATGTTTGACGGTTTATACACGTCTTGCATTATTCTATATGGCTATGCTTGTGATCTCTGTATAGATAATGAATAGATGGAAAAATAAAAGCGGAGAAAACTTTATCTGTTTTTGAACACTGAAAAAAATGCGACTGATGATAATGATGAAATAAGCGGAGCCGCACGGCCGATTCATCAGTTTAAGCTACGCTTGCAGGGTTTGGTCCGTGGGTGGGTAACCATCTTTACATACCGAGACTCCTCCGTGCCTCGGATAGCCCGTTAATCCTGTAGATCTTTGACAGTCGTTACGGTTCGTCAGAAGCCCGAAAGTCTGACAACCAGTCTTACCAAGGAGTATAGTATTACCCATTTACTGGGTTGTGGAGGTCAGATAGGCAGTCGCTCCATTTAAAATACTGGTATTCAGCTGCATCCGTTTAGACTGGAAGCTGACCCTAACTTAGTTGAGAAAAGGCAAGATAGGTTGATTGATTGATTGATAATGATGAAATGAAAACTGAGAGGGACTACTGTGAGTGAATAAACATATTATGAAGCTAATACTTACATAACCTTTCAAAGCAATATACACTGAATATAAAACCAATTTGCGAAGCGGCTGTGCCAGTAACTTAAAGTATTTGAATTTGGAAATCGATTCGAACCTACCTATAACAATCTATTTTGAGTATCACCATAAACCATAATCAGCCTATAATGTTCCCACTGCTGGGACACATGCCTCCTCGCCAACAGGCCCAACCCACTCTGTGAGTGGGAGTGGGCCATAATCCACCACGCGGGCCCGTGCGCGTTGGCGGAAGTCACAATGTCTTCGAATTTTTGGTTCGAGGACATGCCGCCGCCGGTTTCCTCACGCTGTTTTCCTTCACCGTTTTGAGAGCAGTGGAAATAAATTACACAAATTAAAGCGCCTGCTTGGGTTTCGTTGGGTTTCGATACCACTTGGCGACCGTTGCTATCGTCTTGAACAAAAATGGACTGTCAGCGCTTCAAACAAAACTGAAGTAAACACAAGAATACGTCACGTGTTCAAGTTCCCAAATAAACTTTTTGTTTGCCTACTCATAAGTCTTCCCATAATATAAAGTAAGACGCGAAGTAAGATAGTACAAAGTTTATAATCAAAAATTAATTCGAGTGTTCGAGTACTTCCTCAAATCAAAATATTAATGGGTTTTAATACATTTTTGGGTATTCCCGCTTATTTTCTCTTCATTGATTTCTCCCAAAATAGAACTGAAGGTTAAAGGAAAAAAATGCACGTGTTTCGATGGAATCATTAATATTAATTTTACTCATTTTAATAATGTTCCGCTGGCAAATCAGAAATATATTTTTATTTAAATATTCATGGATGATAAAAATCGAAATGTTAGTTTTAAATCTGGAACAATAATTATTTATAAAATGGCACTCATTCGATGTTGTCGCCACGTTGAAAAAAACGTGATAAGTAGGTAATGAATTCGAATTTTAACATTTTCACCAATATGAAAACTTTATGATCAACCTATTAACGAAAATAATTCTTAATTCCTGAAAAATAAATATTGTGAGAATAATTATTTATTCTTTAACTACAGTTTCTAGTTATGCAAATACAGTCTATTAACATGGTTGTTTGTTTCAGTGCCCCCACATCAACTAATACTGTACGACAAGTCGGGTCGGGACGTGTCCGGAGTAGTCGGGCCTCTGGAGGAGGGCAACGAACTTGTGCTTGTATGTGAGGTCAGAGGAGGTAAGGATATTATCATACGTACCTAGAAGGAATATATCTGTCATATAGCCTTCAGCGGTCATTTTATTACTTTCACCCGAGCTGTTGCTACGTTACCACGTTGACATCAATTTTTAGCTCAGTAGGTGGTACTTTTTAAAGTTTGACTTAATTTAGTGAAAATAGCAAAGCAAAAGCGTCAATCACTATGAAGAGCGTTCATTCTAAAAGTTGGCAACGTCGCAAATAGCTGTCAAATATTTACCTGTTTTGATTAATTTGGCAATATTAGGTACTACTATGGAAATACGAAATATCGCTAATTAACTAACTTTAAGAATATTATTAATGAATTGCAATTATAAAACTGAGTATGATGTTGTAACCGTTAATAAGTGTACCTAAAAAAGGCATTTGGAGAGTGTTCAAATACTTTTTTTACATCTAAAACTTAGTATTTTGTGTTACGATATTAATTATTGCATTTCATAATCAATTTTTTAGTTCACTAGTTAGCCATAATTTAATATTTCCATACAGTAGGTAATATTCCCAAATTAATCAAAACATCGAAATATTTTATATCTATTTGCAACGTTACCTACTCACTTTCAGAATATACACTCTTAGGTAACATACCAGTCATATTATTGGAATATTGATAGTAGGAAATAATTCGCCTTCTTATAGTTATCCGTTTCATTAGGAAGATTTTTCTAAGATGGTCGATATAATAAAGATAGGTACACCTATTTCCGAACTTTTCATAATGAAACAGATAAGTATAGTAGATAATTTTCATGATAAAATATTTTGATAGGTAATCGTATTGTGTAATTTAAGGGCCCCTGAAACGATCAATTGCAATTGTAAATTTTTACGTGATGCCAATATTACTACTGATTGTAAATGATCGATTCGGGGACCAGACAACACGTCATTTTCAATTTGACATAAATGGAAATGATATGAGTTCCTACTCACTTAGTCCTTACACTTTACCATTAAAAACCGTTTCAAAAGTTTATCGTCCATCCTATCTTTTTACTCACTGACTCAAAGGCCGATTTATACTTA
This sequence comes from Lithophane socia, assembly GCA_947522985.1. Classification (NCBI taxonomy): domain Eukaryota; kingdom Metazoa; phylum Arthropoda; class Insecta; order Lepidoptera; family Noctuidae; genus Lithophane; species Lithophane socia. Next base: position 7,271,811 of record OX383270.1, on the reverse strand, counting down.
AGCTCAAGTTATAAGGATACACTGAATATCTCCAGCGTTCCCCCAGAGTTTCCCAAAGGAACGGATACATTAAGCCAATAAAAAGTAGTTAACATTTTAATCTGTATATATAATTTCGCGATTACGCTCACTGGAAAAGTAAACTCTGTGCTTCCGGATTTAAAAAGCTTGTTGTGTTTTGGTACATAATGCTTAATAATGTTTTATAAGCTTTAATATTCTTACAAATTACATTTTTGCTACATGACTTGTCGAAATACCAACTATCTATTACTTATACATTATCTACCTACTCGTACATTATCTATCACTTTTTTTTTTTGAGGGTGGCATATCATCAAATGTCTTCTCCCGCTCTGGGCGGAGCGGGAGGGAGTGCAGACTTTTACTGACTAAAACCCACCCGTGTTCCTTCAGTTGCCTGTTGCCAAGGGTCCCGGTATCCCTTTCGGACTTCTTTCCCGTAACCCTGGCGGGCATCGGTCCTAGCGAACCCCGCCAATTGTGCTGACATCTCTTTAAGGCGCGCGTGGATCACAACGCGCCGTCGACCCGGGCCTGGACCTTATCGGACAGCGAGCTACCCATTGACAAATCTATCCCTGAAGCATAGTTAAAAATACCAACCCTGAATTTTCATTCAATATACAAATAAAGACAAAATACATACCTCTGACTTTGTTCATTCTTCTTTTCATATTCAGTCTATTCTTCTTTGGAATGCGCTTCCTCTTGATATCAGGACGGCCACCAGTCGTTATGCATTTAAGCGGAAATTGCGGAGTTTTTTCTCAAAATAAATAGAGTAGAGTCATGTCACCACCTCTCACCCTTGAATTTGTATGTTATATATATATATTATAGTATTTATTATAGTAAATATATGTGTAAGTATATGTATCATAAGTTTATAGCTTATTTATGTACTGTAAACCTGCTTTATCTATAATGCAATATGATATATTATTATTATTATTTTTTCTCTTGTTCCTCTCAATTAGAGCACCTGTCATCTAATCTCTTCACCACCCTTGGTTGACTGGTAGAGAATGCCTCAGGCATTAAGTCCGCCTTTTTAGTGCGAAAAGTTTAAATAAATAAATACCTACTTGGTAGGTGATAAATATTGATTAAATCTGGCTACCAGTTTTTAATATCTGAGTATGTCCAGAAAAATATTTTTTGAACAACATTTGATTCTCGTTGAGCAAATAAGTATGCAAATTAAACATTAATCTGTTATTGATGTTTCTCTCGGGAGTCTCCTGGAAAAGTATCGACTTTCTAATTTTAATAATTTATAAATCATAATGGATCAGAGGAATGGGGGGGAGATTACGAACGAAAAAGAATATGGTCAGGCAACAAATGTAATATTGTAATGGTGTTATTATACTCATTAATATTAATCGCCTGTTATTTTAATAGGGTAGGTAAGTAATTATGAAAAATGGGCCACTACCTTAATGTTTTTCTAATTATGGTACAAGCATGATTTTGAATGGATATGTCTGGCCATTACGGGGCGGTAGACTGCGAGGGGCGGCGAGATATAAGCTAACTTAGTAGATACATATTATTGTAGGATGGAACACATTTGAAAGAAGCGTTTTATATAATACAGGTATACGTACGAGACATCGACGCGACAACTGTTACCATGAATTCAGTAGGTAAGTAGGTAGGTACCTGATTCACCGACGAAAAATTTTCATGCTGGGAAGGTCTAGAACCATTTGCTGAATTCATGGTTACAGTATGCGCATCCAGGGGCTCATGGCTGAATGATAACAGCCACACGGGGTCGGTTCGTGGATGGGTGACCATCCATGACATAACAAAACACCGCCGTTTCTCGGAGAGCACGTTAAGCCGTTAGCTGAAAACTGACTGCTTATCTGACCTCCACCTGGGTAATCGGTAAGTCGGAACCGCTTGTTAAGACTGGTTGTCAGACTTTCAGACTTCTGACGACCCGTACTGACTGTCAAAGATCCACCAATGGCAGCCGGGACCAACGGCATAACGTGCCCAGATGACCCATCTACGGAACCAACCCCGGCCAGCGTAGCTCAACCTCATGGATTGACCCGTGCGGCTGTTATTACTTAGCCACGATTTTCATAACTTTAATGGTGACTTAATTCTTCCTATTTTGTTTTAATCACTTAACGCTTGTAATTATGTACCTACCTAGTGTATAATTATAATTATAAAGTGTGTTTCTTAATCTCATAGACTAATTTGACATTTCAAATGATTGTTGTTTATTTTTTCAATTTTGGAGTTTGACATTTACACCTGTCAAATTAGTTTATGAGATTATAAAGCAGACTTTAGTAGATATGTTAGCAGGTTTTTGATCCTTCCCATAGTGAATTAATTCGCTCTTATATCGGCCTTTCTATTCTCTAACCCTTTGTTAATCTGAAAGTAAAACAGGCCTTATTCTATATATACTTAGGTACACGCAACACAGTTGTTAGGTACGTCCCGCTCTCATTCCAGGATCCCGTTTCGTTGGGTCCTAACCTTGCTTTCGGCATTAAAAACTATCTCATTTACCCTGAGACCTTGACTTCAAAATTCGACGCGTGTAGGCGGTATACAGCGTGTTTCAAATAGAAAGCGAGATCTTTTATCATTTAGGCATGTATCCTACAACTTTAGTAATGATTTTAGGAATCATAATTACCTATTTTAAATAAAATTAGAAAAATATTTTTATAAAAATGTTAAGTTTTGAAAATGAAATAAAACGGCTTGACGGATTTGGATGAAATTTGGCACATGGGTAGAACATGACCTGGAAAAGGACGTAGTATACTTTTTATTCCGATATTCCCACGGGATCGAGACTTACGCGGGTAAAACCGTGGGGCACAGCTAGTATTCCATAAAGCACCAAATTATTTGGCGCTAATTTATTTTACCCCATTAGCGAAATAAGAATGATGATAGATACGAAGACAGTCATGACTATAAATATCCCGTAAAAATCAACGTAAAATCACCCCACTTACCGTAATACAAACATAAAACTATCAAAGTAAGTACATGTTCACAAATCACGACGGTATCAGTCAAGGAATAAGCATAAGTTCTACCCCAAGTGGTAGATGAGAAATTAAAGCGATTACTTTGATATATCGCTCTTAAACTTACCGATAAGTCACTCTCTGAGAGATCGGCTCCAAATGGCACCCGGTGTAAAGTTATCCATCGCCCCAAGATACGTCAGGGGGTAGGGGAGGGGGGAACGGGCGGGAAATGGCGCCAAAACATTTTGCAAACTTTATATCAATTATCTTTGTACCAATCTAGGAGCTTTTATTATATTGGGCTTATTGTAACGGATTAATTAGCGTTGAAATTGATTTTTCCATTAACAAATTAAATTATGGATAATACAGGAAAGTATGGCATATTAAATAGGCTTTGGTGTAATGCGATTTGTGAACTTTATGATATGCTGTTGGCTTGGATCATTAAAATAATAATAAGTATTTTTTATGGTCAATGACCTCGTGAAAAAATCCAATATCACCAAAATAGAAACATTCCTTTGTCAAAGACTAGCTAACTTACACATAAGTTCATTTTATTATTCGTATAAAAAGAGACAAAAAGGACGAAACAGTACTTGACTAAATAAATGAAGTCTCACACAAACAAAGGGAGCTAAACGAATTGAAAGTAGATGCCTCGTTTACTTTATTATGTTCAGTGCCAGTAAAGAGACATGTCAATTCACACTTACACGTTTGATTGATTACGGAGTCATGTCATACTTTTGTATGAGGTTCGTTTAATCGCGTCCCAATTTCGATGGGCCTAAACCGTACGATACTTGATCGTTACGGTCCGGAAAATAGGTACGTTGAGTTTTAGGTACGCTCATCATCTCCTAATGATGTAGTTTCGAAACTGGAGCTAAGGCCTAGCCCGCACTACGAAGTCTCACCGCACGATTTTTATTCGCGCGGTTTAGTGTACGATATTTCAATTATCACTCATTGCGAATAAAATTCCTCGCGATTTTTGTCAGTTCTATGTAGATCTCAGCTGAGATGCATGTCTTCAATGGACAACAGACCTTAACTTTAAATTTACCTGTTACTACGGCTTAAAAGACGAATCAAAACATGCCATGATTTACCTACACCTGCGAAAATACAGTAAAAAGATTTTCGGCTATTACAGAATGACTAAAGAATCATTCGATAATAATTTACTGCATGTAGTGTACGACTGAGCGGCGAGCGGCCCGCCCCCTACCGTCCGTCCGCGTGAATTTTATTTATCAATGCGAGGAGCGACTCCTCAAAATATTCGTGCGTATTAAATTCACACCGCATCGCGTCAAATCTGCAAACCAGATAATTTTTATCACGCTAATTTTAAGTCACTAGTACATGTAGATACATGAGATACGAATGTGTTACAGTAGACGATAAAAAAATCGCGCGTTTTTTTATCGCAGTGCCAAAAACGGATGAACCGAGTGGAAAGGCGCCGTAATGTTATAACTCGAATTACATCATTACCTTTAAAAATTGGGATTGTCTGAAATAAAGCTGAGAGAATAAGTTAATTGACTGATGGCTTTTTAATATATTGGCTCAGTACTTTAGGTATTACTTGTATACGAAATTATTAGTAGATATTCAATCTTAATCATTTCAACATTATTTCTAGATAATTAAAATATAGAGATTAATGTTCTGATATAAATCTTAAATTACTGTTTACATTCGATTTATCTTGTGTACACAGATATTGTTATTGCGAGAGTTAACAAAACTTACGCACTTTGATTATTAAAGTTTGAAATATAACTATGAACAAGATTCAAACAACAGGGTTAGTAAGTTGGATCAACAGTTTCTGTTACCAACTTATAATATGATTGGAGTGGAAAACCTTCTTATAGGTATAAGTAAATCGCGGTTAATCCTCAGAAGCGCTCAATGTTTCGAGACGGAATTATGCATAGCCCTTGGGATTAGCGAGTTGTCATCCCGTGTCGGCCCAAAAGGACTCAGCTAGATCATTTTCATGGTCCAACGTGCGGACAAATAGATACCCGCAGAAAATGGCTGTCCTAATGGACTTTTGCTAATATTCCTTTGCCTTTTAGTGCTGATGTGATAAAACGTAAAGTGAACTTTTAGAGTTAGTTATTATACCCAAATTATTTACATAATTCACTTCGGGTACATAAAAATTCTCAGCCTATTTTATTTTAAAATGATGATTGATGACATAGGTCTGAGCAAAGTTCTAGGTTCCCACCAAGAAAATTATAGGATTTCAGGAAAATGTTCAGTCAAAAGTTGATATTGCCTCATATGTAAAAAGTTTTGATATAACGCTTTCAACCCTTAGAAAAAGTAAAAGCCTGTAAACCAGAGTTGTTCTAAAACTAGTCTATTTCTGATTATTTCGGGTCTTATTTTATAAAACGAGAGTAAATCGCAAACATGCAAAGGAAAGCTCATTGAATATCTACTGAAATCCATTAAGACTCCTAAAATAACTTGTTTCAGCTAAAACCATGTTAAATACACGAGGAAAATCTCAAATTCAATATATTTTACTAACCACCTATATTTGGCATTAGCTAGTGCATTTATTCCTCTAAAATTCTAACCAAAATACTGATTTTGGTAACCGGCACTGAATTTAGCTTCCCACTAAATAACTGCAAAGAATTTCTTTGTGATGTTTTGTTTACTAAACCGTATTACCACAATGCCTTGGTACCTCGGGTACTACTGCCTTTGGCGGACTGGGCAAGAAGTTGAGGAACAAGTTAGTTTGAGAGTCAGTGACGTAGAATGATCAATAGGGCGGGGGTCGACCGGCCGCCGCGATAACGTAATTACTGCCAAAGCCTGCCAGCCTCGCCCCACGACAGACGCCTTTACATTGTTTCTGGCCCATAATCTATAGGACTTTTTATGGGTTATTTTTCTTTTGTAGGGTGAGTTTCGAAGGGAGTAAAGAAATGGTTCGTGTGTGTAGTTTTCCGGTAGAAAGTTAGTTTTTGTTTTTTTTTATGGTTTTACGATGTCAAAGGTTTGTGTGTGGTTTGTTTTCACATTTTAATAGTAAACGGAGAAGCAAACGTTGTATTTTCTTTGCGGTACACACATTCCAGCGAAACTACGAACTGTCAAAACATTCTTCAAAAACACTGCAATATTTTACGAAAATACTATTCTTCTACAACTCTTTATTTCCATAAAAGAATTCCGTAAAATATTCTCCAATCATAGTCAAAAGCGCATTGTTACTGCACTCATAAAGAAAATACTTCTATTCGAAGAGATAGCTCTCAACAGCTTCGGGACTAGCATTTCAAGCTGCTCTATGATGCATTTTTAACCTTTGTAGCTACACAACATGCTGTCACATAACATTTATTTACTACTAGAAGTTTCCACAGCTTGGGATGTAAAACGCACGTGGAAAGTGTATTTGTTAAACTAAGTTAGATTTCACGTGTCTCGAATAGTGTTAGAAAGTGACTCTAGATAGGGCGTTACCCTAGTGATGTCGTCAATCACCTTTTCTTTTTTTTTTTAGGATGGGAAATCGTCAAATTACTTCTCCCGCTCTGGGCGGAGCAGGAGGGCGTGTCAGACTTTTACTGACTAAAACCCACCCGTGTTCCTTCAGTTGCCTGTAGTCAAGGGCCCCGGTATCCCTTTCGGACTTTCCTGCAACCCTGGCAGGCATCGGTCCTAGCGAACCCCGGCAATTATACTGACATCTCATTGAGGCGCGCGTGGCACACAACGCGCCGTCGACCCGGGCCTGGTCCTTATCGGACGGCGAGCTACCCATTGCTCGCCGTCCGCAGGTCCGCGCCAGCGTCAATCACGACATAAAACCGAACAGTAGGTTGTCAATTGTTTGTCCACCGTGATAATTAGACAGCTGGAGAGTTTGTTGGCCCACTTCTTCTTCCCAGCTAAAGCACTGGGAAGTGGTGAAGGGCCGTTTTGGGGGACTGTGTTGTAATTTTGACGTTCGAAAAGTGCTGATTTTCAGCCAAGTTTGAATAAATGACTTTTGATTTGATCTTTATTTTTGATTATGTGCGGTTCTGAACATCTCCAAAGAGATCCAAGTTATATAGGGTCCAAAAAACATAATTCTTTACAAGTGCCAAACATACTTTCAGTGATTTTAAAACAACCTTCAAAACATAATATTGTTTCAAATAAAATACAACGTTTCTAAGAAAACAGACACAGTTAACTTCGCAGTGCAGTTGTAGAGCGTGCTCCAGTTATTAATAACTGGTCATGAAAAGTAATAGGACGATCAAGAAATATGTCCTCAAGCCATTCTCCGAGGCGCACTGGCAGACCTCCAAAGTTTGCGACACAACTTGCCTTCGCACTATATGATGAAGTGCATAGCATCTACTGGCTGAAGTTCCCGTCGCGGGTAAAGTTTTCAGGCTTACGCGTTGAAAAACATCGAATGTGCTGAACTTCCTTACTGCCAAATTTATGTTAGGTCTAATGTCTAGAAGCTTATACGTGAATTATTTCCTAAATAAATGTGAAATATTCATTGGTAGATAAGAGCTTACACATATTACTAGCTAGTGGTTTGTTCATAAAAGGTCCAGCCTGGACCTAACTTCAAATAATTCGAATAATACTTACCTAAGTCGAGTATTTACTAGGTGAAAATGTCTCGCGACGTCGCGTGATTTCGCACGTTGTCTCTGGAGCCTCGTGTCCTCGAATATTTGACTAGAAGCAAATGCAAGGCGTTAATTAATAACACTCCTGTAAGCATGCCACAATACGTTTGTCCTGTTACTATAAATAATTCTTTCTCCACCAGGTCGTCCAGCACCCACAGTGATGTGGCTTATAGACGGCACACCAGCGCCGCAGTACATCGGAGAGAAGACTGACACCCACGTGGTGGTGAACCGGTTAGAACTGCCCCACGTGAGGCGGACTCACCTCAACACGACATTCAGATGTCGAGCCTCCAACACTAACCTCGTCAGTCCGCAGGAGAAGACTGTTAGACTAGAGATGAACTGTGAGTACCTACATACTAATTATACTCGGTGCTAAGGACATCGACGCGCGAACTGTGTTACTATAACCATAAATTTAGCACATAATTGTTCTAGACGGTACCAGCTTAGAAATACCTACTTCGTCGATTATTACAAAAATAGAATACTTACAGTCTTAAGAATAGAGTATGATTTTTTTAACTTATTCACGAAACATTTCAACACCAGTGGGTTTGAATTAATCTAAATTAATCACGTGTACTGAATTAACGGTACCGGTTTTCCTGTCGATGTCCATTACACCCTGTATTTCTCGTTTTACGCTAGTGCTATTCTCTTGGTAGTACCTACAGACTATGTTACCGAACTGTAAGGCAAGGAAACAGTATTTTGGAACACCAGCCTGTTATTCGTGCCAACGTTGACTTAACTTGTTCAGACCAAAATATGCACAGAATTTCTTGTTCCCGACATTTTCAAGAATAAGGTAGATAAAAGAAGCTTATAAAACCGCTGTTATGTCGTCACAATTTTTCTGTGATTCTCCGAATATTATTTTATGGGGAGTGTCGTGTAAAAACGTCTCAACATAAAAGTCTGTTGTTTTTATAGGTTGGTTTAGCAGTTGTAGGGTTAAAGTCATCGAGATATAAGTACTAACGTACTAGAGAAGCTACGTCAAATAACTGAATTGTCCTATTCTTCGTATTGAATCTTTAGTTCGCTGCAGCGCTAAAATAATAACAATTCGTCTAAACCGTACCTAATTTACCACAGTGCTATATTTGCTGCGGAAGTGTATTTATTCTCGGCAAAAAGGTCTTAAGCGCCATGTAAATCACGGCACTACGCGTTTTCTTCGACAAACTGCGGCGCGCTCGCCGCAGTTGAACGAGACAAAGTAGGAATTTACGGTGTCTTCTCTAGTACGTTAGTACTTATATCTCGATGGTTAAAATATAAAAATTATTAATTCCAAAATTTATTGAACTTATACCGCTCAACTGTCGATTGGCCTTCTAATGGCCGATAACAATTAAAATTCTAAAATACAATAGACGCTGATATATTTAGTAACCTATTCCGCTTGACTATTCTTCAAGAGTCATAAAAACCCTGTAAGAAATCACACCGAGTCTGCGCTCGGTGTGGTAACACGTCGCGTTCTGGTTTGCAATTGGTCAATCGTCATCCTGAAGATGCCTCGTTGAGAGGTGAAACACGTGTCGATTTCTTACAGGGTTTTTATGACTCTTGAAGAATAGTCAAGCGGAATAGGTTACTAAATATATCAGCGTCTATTGTATTTTATAATGGATTTCCGCAAAGTCACGCCTGAATCAATTAACTAAATTAAAATTCTATTGTGTCTCGTTAATGACAGTTGCAGGTCTATGCACTGAAATCTTGTAACACTCACACTTTTGAATACACAAAATTAAATACGGTTACAGTCAAACTAAGTGACATAAAAGTACAATCACTTCCTAATTACGCAACTAAGCATTAAAACAGGCGATACCTTTCAAAGAATATTATTATCAAGCTCGACCAAACGTTGACAACGTTATAAAGCCTCGTCGCCACAAACTTGCATGTAGATATGAAATATTACGGCCTCACAAAATAGTGAACACGAACCTACTTGCAGTCAGTATCAACGGTGACCACAATTTATAAAGTTATGACGTACTGTGGTCAACACATTGACCACAGACCATTAAAATTTTACATGCCTCAGCTTTATGGAGCGAGAGCTAGGGACGAATATATTTTTTCCTATAATTTATGACGAAAACGCTTACTTAGTTTGCTCGTGCGTGTGGTCGTTGTTATTAGGTATCGTAAATTATACTTATCATGGTTTTTTCAGGGCCCTTGTAAAGAAACGGAAGGGCTGTCAATAAGTTTTGATTCTAACGACTCTAAGGCCTGAACTCCTCTTACGCTGCGGTCGGTCGCGTACGTATACCTACACTGCGACGCTGACGTCCGCGGCGCGTACTACGTTGCTACGCGTACGCGACCGACATTAGCGTAAGAGGAATTCAGGCCTAAGGCCGACTTACTCGTATGAAGCAAAGGATTTGTAATTTGTTTCGAACCGATTCAGATACTGATCGATCGTGTGTTACGCCATTAGAGTGCAGGTTTGTCACAAACCTCACGAAAAAGAAGGAATAACGCTTAGCCAAAGTACGTAACGTTTATAGATATCGTCCCAAAACTTGTCCTATGGTTGAAGGTTTTTTTGTTAGACGGTTATTTTCACTAGCACATCACCATTGAAAAAATCTAGTACTAGATTGTGAAATAAAAATGTAGGTACGGTCGAACAAGCTATTTGGTATACAGGGATATAACTTGCAACTACTTTAAACAATTTTGTGAGGGTTTTCAGTGGTCAAAAATCATTTTACGTCACTCTACTAAGCCATAAGCTCAAAAAGTTAAATTACACACAATCAAAACGAATTTTGGCAGTGTAACGTAACATGGATATATTTTGCCTGTACACCAAATAGACTTCGACTGTACTACCGTTGTATTCATACCCCTGTAACTTGTTAGTAATAATAATGTTTTCATTAATTGTTACTTTTTAAACCAATTCAATTTTGTAACAACCTTAGTATACAATTAAGTTCACCGTTAAACAGTTTCCCTGAAAATCGGCGGCAAGTAGTAATTATACACGATTTGAATTGAGAGTTCAAATAACACTTCCGAGCACAAATTACCGTACAATTTAATCGTTTTCTATTTATTATTTCAGAAGGAATTTCAAAGGACCTTTGGTTTGAAAGACTTCAGTTATTGAATCATTAAGAAATCTGTGATAAAAGTTTTTGTGCTCAAATATTTTAATCTAGAAAACTGTTACCCTAGGTACCCTAAACGCCAGAAAAATGTCCCTGAATTTTGAAACCCTGGTCCAACAAAACAGGCCGAAACTTTTTTATTTATATTTGTAACTGTGAATAATTTCCACAGTGCGTCCGACGCTGGTAGAGATATTGAGCAAGCCGGTGACGTTATCGTCGGAACGTTACGTCACTCTGACGTGCGTGTCGGAGGGCAGCCGGCCGCCGGCGCAGCTCACGTGGTACAAGGATAACAGAAAATTTAAAAGAGGAAAGGTAAGCGTCGTTTTTGGTGGCTCGTACATTTTTGGGTGACGTCATAATCACGTTTTTGTCACCAAAACTGATGTTGAAATACTCAAATCGTGCAGTGAATCAACAAGGTTTCTCCCTCATCTCACGTCTTATTTACGAGGCATGCCTTTTAAGTTCTGTCGTTTCCATATTTCCCGGCAATTTTGAATTTGGAACTGTTCTATATTCGAATGTGTTTAAATTTGGAATCTCAAAACAGTTGAAAGTTTTAGGATTAATGCTATTGTTTAGTCACAGCGTCGGTTGGGATCTGTCAGGTTACGTACGAAAATGAATCTTTCTAAGGAAAATGTTCGTGCAATAATTTTCTACAACTTTAGAAGAGGCCTGACACGGCTTCAGTGTTTTGAATATGTAACATCTGTGTTCAGTGATGAAGCCCCATGTCTGCGGACTGTCGAACGCTGGTATTTAGAATTCCAGCGTGGACATACTAGTGTTAGTGACAAATCTCGCGAAAGACGCCCAAAATCCGCCTTCACTGAAGATAACATCATTGCTGTGAGACAACTAATTCTCGAAGATCGTCATGTGACGTATCGAGAGATAGAGCCTCTATTAGGCATCTCAGGGACAACCATTCAGAAGATCTTACATGAAGCGCTTGGTGTGAGATAGCTAGTTTGCCGTTGGATACCGCATCTGCTTTCCGACGATCACAAGGCGGCCCGCGGCAGATGGTGTAAGAAAACTCTGCAAAGGTTCAACCGAGGACAGTCAAATTACGTCTACGATATCATCAGTGGTGACAAATCTTGAATCTATGCCTACGATCCTGATTCCAAACAACAATCTACAATCTGGGTATTTCAAGACGAGCCAAAGCCGACTAAAGTTGTTCGTTCTCGAAGCACTTCAGAGAAGATGGTGGCCACGTTCGTTGGAAAAACCGGCCATGTTGCGACTATTGCACTTGAAGATCGTAGAATGGTTAACGCAGAGTGGTATACCACAGTATGTTTACCACAAGTCATCGCCGAACTTCAAAATTCTAACTCAAAGCGACGCATCATCCTGCACCACGACAACGCAAGCTCACACAGCGCTCGTCAAACGATTGAGTATTTTAAGCAGCAAAAAGTAGAAATTCTTGACCATCCTCCATACAGTCCTGACCTAAGCCCTAACGATTTCTTTCCATTTCCTAAAATTAAGAAAAGTCTTCGTGGTCAAAGGTTCCAGTCCGGTGAAGAAGCAGTCGACGCTTTCAAGTCAGCCATTTTGAACACCCCCACTTTAGAGTGGAATAAATGTTATAATAACTTGTTTGAGCGAATGGAAAAGTGTATTAAGCTACGTGGTGAATACTTTGAAAAACAATAAAAAGTACTATAAGGTTCTAGTTGTGTTTTTTTCTTCAAACGACAAAACTTAAAAGGCATGCCTCGTAAAAGAGATCGTCGCGTTCTTAATTAATGATTTCAATTTTTGTTCGGAAAACAGGAATCACGCGTTCAAGTTCACCGAACAAAAATTTACATAATATGAACGCGGCATATCTAGATATCCTTTACAAGCAAGGCAATGTTTATTTACCTTTAACGAATACAATTTGGTGTTTATTAGTTTTTTAAGAATTAAACTAACAGTTGCCTAACTCTTCATAGATAGTGGAAGCCATGAACGAGACGTGGGTGAGCAGTCAAGTCCAGTTCATGCCACTGCCTGAAGATGATGGAGTGCAGCTCAAGTGTCAAGCTGACAACAACGCACTGCCCGGACAGAGTCTTGAAGACTCGTTCAAACTAGATGTTGTGTGTAAGTAACGCATGTAACGTAACTACTTATTGTCCTATTATTTTACCTTTGATGTTTAATCTTTTAATGACTGTTGTGCTTCATTGAGTACTATGGCTGTACAAGGATTTTTTGGCGCGTGGTCAAAATCGGAACTAACGCTGAATCTTGTTATTTCAATACATTTCACAAAATATGTTTACCAACAGCGCCCCCCATCAACGTCATTTGAGCGCCAAAAAATCCTTGTAGCACTGTGTTATTTATCCCTTATCGTCTCATAATTTCAACTTCTCAAAATGTCAACCGGTCGCAAAACGTCCACTTCTCACAATGTCAAATTCTTAAAATGACAAATTCCCTGTATGTCACAAACGAGTGTTAAAAAGAAGTGTGCATTCTGCATCTAAAACCTGCTTTCGAAATACTCCAAACCCAACGAGGCGAGTAATGGCGTATGCCTACGTGAGAAATGTATTCTCTTTTATTGTCTCATCATATAGCGTCCTTAATACACAAGGCTGATGGAGGGATTTCATGGCAAATGACACATTTTCCTGTCCATTCTCGTTCCGCTCGCGTTTTACCGCACCAATCCTTTAATCCGCCCCTGTCCTGTGTGGTACGCAAAATATAATATTCTCGTACGGTATTTTCATACATCAATAATATTAATTTATAGTTCCCGGAGGTTTCTTTTTATGGAAATAGATCTCAATCTTAAACCAATTCTGATCAAACTTCAATATTCTCTTCGACGAATTCCTATTTACCTGTCTAAAACCAAATCATGTGAAAAATTTTATCTACTTTTCCACTTAAATGTTGTAAAAATTTCGAATTCTATGAAATAATGTCGTTTATCTGAAAATTCTTTGCCGACTTGGAGTTTTGTGATAGTACCTTCCTTTTATTTGCGAGTGTTGAGCCAAGTTTTTATTTGTTTCTAGATGCCTTTTATTTCAACGTTCAACGTTGAGAAGTTCACATACGCGAACTTTTTGAATTTTACTATGAGGTTATTTCTTCTGAGGAAGACGAAAGTATTTATACACACACAGAGCTTACGTCATAAGACGAAAATGAGTCGTAAATGTTTGTACAAATCAACATTTTCCTTTCCGTAAGATTACACAATTAGCGGAACTTCTTAATTCGTTAAGACCCGTTCCCTAAACGAATATAGCTGCAAAATAAGCAATAAAGGAGCTCGACTCAACCAGTTTGCACATCTCCGACGTCGTAACGCTTAATTATCATTGCTACTTAAGCACAGTTCAGCATGTATGACATACTGCCATCAAACCTGGAGCTGATTAAACAAATTCCTCCTCAAATAGAGCAAAATCCATTATACTAATCATTTTCTAAAATATATTAGTACCTACGTCTGACGGCAAAGAGGAATCGTTTAGGTATTGTTCGACTCGGAAAGTTAACTTACAAAGTTGTTCGCTTTGGAATTAGGAGCAATTTTGGTAATTGAAATTGGTTTGTTAGTTCTACGACTTAATTAAGAAGATTATTTATTCAAATATAATTATTGAACCTTCTTTAAGAAGACCGCGTGTGGACATCTGTTACAATGGAAATCGCATGAGTCAGCCGAAGACGTAGGAACTGTCGTAGTGTCGTGTTAAGGAAACCACTTGCGTTCTTATCGTTCCAACGAATACAACGTCGTACATTCTTAATTAAAATGTTTGTAATTGAAACATGTCTCACAAATGTAAACATACAAACAAGAAGTACATCATTTTAATTTATTTATCTCCACGAAGTCACGTTTTCTATTCCGATTTTGAAAGAAATCCGAAAGAAAGATCTACTGAAAGTCTCTCTTCAAAACGGTTTAAGCACTTAATTTAAATGAAGTAATTACTAACAACGTTTTCAGAAATAACACTTTAATGATCGGACTTATATTTTATCTTTTAAAATCTAACCGTCAGCCTTTAATCTCAAGTTTTATAATGGAGCCTTCAACCAAAGCAATGAAAAGAAATCTCAACACTAAAATACGGCTTGAAAATCTTTAGAAAAAAGCGGCGTCATTTAAAAAAACTACCCTAGTTTACTGAAATAAGTAAAAAAGATTTATAATGGCGGACGACGCGACAGTAAAACGTATTCGTGTAGCGGTTGTACGTACAGTGTAATGTGCTTATCTTGGTACTTATCTGACGTGGCGGTTACCGTAAGCCGGCGTGACACAACAAAGCCCGCGGCGCCGCCCGCCCTGGGACTCGCGATGCGTCCCCGACGGAACTTTGCTCACTGACAGTTTATCCTGCGCTACCAACTTGTTGGGAACTAATTCCGTCTAATTTAGTCTGCGGCAGGCGACTCACAGACGCATGGCTTACCCGACGCCGTCGACTCCACGGTGACACCTTCCTGTCTGAAGGATTAATTTGGCTTTGTCTGCCGTGGTTCTGCTACAGTTTGACATGCCATGTTTAGCCGTTACATCGATGTTACAGCCCTGGGCTTGTCCTTGTGGTATTACCTACACAAGACGCTTCACCGTAATGGATTATGAACTGATGAGGGTTGGGAATACAACACTTAGGTAATAATTAACTGTGTCTGTTTCACCTGCTTATGGAAGCTCCTATTCTCAAAGCTCAGCTGTTGCCTAAATCATAAATGTTATTTAATTAACAACCGTAATTAGTAACGGCCCGACATATATCTATTTAAACGGTTCCGAGCGCGTAATTTAGTCAACTCATTTAACACGTAACAGGCCCTGTCAACATTTCGGAACAAACAACCTATCTAACAATATTAAAAGCTTGCATGCGCCAACATGAGAAACTCAGTAAAACGTAATTAAAACCTTGTTAGCGCCGGCGAGCACACAACATCAACACTTAACATCCGCCGAGGACTCGCCAAAAACTAATTCGGACTAGTGGGAGCGACCGACCCCGCCCCGCCACCGGATCCGGATCGCAAAACGCTCTAAGGGATTAAGCCGGCTTAACGTAGCCAGTGCGTTTACATTCTAATCGCAGGACATAACTTGCCAATTTATTTATGCGTAAACGAGTGATGTACACCACGACTGTACACGATTACTTCCACCTGCGTATTCCCACGCGCGCAACTTTTTCTTAATCCCCGGCAGACAGTCTGATCACTCAATCAGGGCACTAATTCCCCGACGGGCCGGTCAATTTCTGAAAAGTTAGGAAACGTGCTGACTCTATTACGACAAAGGAAATTAATTTCCAAATATAAATAAATTCTATTTACTTCTGCTTGGCGAACCGTAACGCATTTAGAGCGGGAAGAATGTCGCCGCTCACGGCGCGAATCGTTTTGGCAACAATTTAAACGGGGGAATCGTAAATGTTTATTTGGAGAACGGGCGTTTCCTCAGGCCGCGGGGCGACGTCGTTATAGGTCTTTAATGGCCAATAAAGTGTCAACGCCCGCTCCTTGCCGCAGATAAGTGTTCACCTGGAGTAAAAACGCTTTCCAACCTTGGACAGCTCGGAAATAGACCGACAATAATGGCAGACCTTTGTCCTGGACAATATAAAAATAAAAATAATTTTGTTGGTTAAACAACGTACTTTTAAATTCAAAGCTCTGTTGTTATTTTTCGTAACTTTACTAAATAAAGCCGTATTGTTTTCATTCTTTTGGCTCCGTTAATTGGGATGAAAAGTAACTTCCAAAGACGTGAATATGTCGTTAATATTGACGGCAAAGTATTTCATTTCCCGTCTTCATTCTCCTATCATGTGACCAAAAATTAACTCCAAAAATTTAATTTTATTCAAACTAGCCTAACACTCCCCATTTAATATTACTTCCTACCTGGATAGGAATGTTTACACTTCGCCCAGGTACGTGTTCTAAGCCACGATTACAGAGCAAACCGCAGATCGTTCCCGCAGCAATCACAACATGATTTAATACTTAGCCCCTCCATTCGTGATTATTGTTTTCAATCTGCTCATCTATCTATTGTAATCCTTTATTATGTCCAATTTGTCCATTTAGATATTGTTTTAGAATACAAATTACTTTGATATTTACCTACTTCCAAAATATAATATTGTTGTAGGTACGACCCCTTAAATTCCAATTTGTTTTACCAAGATGTTTATTGAATTACCTATCATTGCTAAGCTAATATTAGACCTATCGGAAATGTAATAAGTATCATAATAATCGAGAAAGTATTTGCATAATATCAGCTATATCAGCTATGCGTATGCGTTCAGGGTGCTGTTGAGGCTGCTACTGCAGCGCGTCGGGGATGTTCGCGGATGCACATGTGGATTGTTTCTGTGCCACAATGCGTAAGCGCTGTGCATCCCTGGTGCGTGGGGTGTGGGGCAGCAACAACAGTATCCTGTCCCTAATCTCGAGCAGGCTGGATTGTCCGTTCGTGAATCGCTGCTGCGCCATTTCCCATGGAATGGTGCAGCCGCGGTGAAGCGTCGGACGGTGCTGCCGCTGTGTATATTGTTTTAGAATAGTTAGGTATCTAAGTTACTAATATAGGATAAGTTTACTAACAAATGAGTCATGGTTACTTGAATAAAAAATTGAATTGAATAATTGAATTGAAAAATTGAATTGAATAATAAGCCTGTAACGTTCCCACTGCTGAGACACAGGCCTCCTGTCTGTGAGACGAAGCGGGCCGTAATACACCACGCGGGCCTAGAGCGTAATGCTGGATGTCAAGTTTAAAAAAAAAAAAATATTCTAGAACATGCCTGTTTCCTCACGATTTTTTCCTTCACTTTCGAGAGATATATTGAATGATTATTGTTTTTTATCAACAACTACGTTTTGAATGGTTTAAGCAGTGGTGGGTATCAGCCAGTTATCAGCAAATTGCTAGTTGTTACCACGTTGCTCAAGTCTCAAAAATACTGTTTAATAAGTATTGCATGTGACGCTTGTTTCTTAAAAACATTCCTTCAACTTTTTTTTTAAGTTGTAGAAAACTTACTGACAACCTCTTAAAATAAAATACACCTTACCTTTTTTATTCTAGATCCACCGGTGGTATCATTATCACTGGGATCAACGCTCAACCCACACGACATCAAGGAAGGTGACGACGTGTACTTCGAGTGCTCAGTGCGTGCCAACCCTAGAGAACATAGAATATCATGGTATCATAATGTAAGTGTTTATTTATACTCTATAAAGAACATAATCGTATTTTCTGGCAATGTAATCTTATCAGCCAATCAAAGTCCACTACTGAACCTACAGAGCGGTTATTTTACCTCTGATAACAAACCCAATATAGTAACCTTTTTGCAACCTTTTAGCTCTTTTCACACGATCCGACTCCAATTAGCCGGCAATATTGAAACATACTGCACAATTTACGCATAAATTCGCCACCGCACCGGTAGCACTGACTATCTGGCAGTCGAAACGTGTGAAAAGTCTACTAACGTCATACTTAGCAAATAGTTAGTAGTCACGATATGACACAACAAGACAGTAATCACGGTATGTTGCTAATAGCACCCAAGAAGACGATCCATCCTCTTGATATAAACTCTTAATCGCCCTTTACGACAAACTACTTTAGGTATCTATACAAAATATTATAAATTAAAGTCACTTTCGTGTTTGTCTGTATGACCGCGCTGTTCTTCTAAAGAAAGAAAGAAAGAAAAGAAAGAAAGAAACAAAAGAACCACGTAACAGATTTTGATGAGGTTTTCACCATCGTTTAGATAATTTATTCCGGAAGGGTTATGTGTACATTACTATTAAAGTTACTTATTTATAACTAAGAAATCTCGATGTTTTAAAAACCGTGCGAAGCAGGAGCGGGTCGCTAGTATGTAATAAATAATACCTACTACACGTATGTATCTATTTATATAAGTAATGAAGAATAATTTGGAGATTATTCTGATTACGTGCAAATTGTTAAAAACATATAAAGTTACAAATATATAAATATACAAATATTGCTAATTTAATAGTATAGCATAAAATTCTAAGCGACTTAATAAAATGTATTCATATTTTACCTATTAGAATAAATTGTATTAAAATCATTCGTGCATTACGCAATTAGTGAATAAATCGTAAATCATTGCAGAAAACGAACTTAATAATAAACTTACAATTGATTGATCCGTTATAGATACTTGTTAACACAATAAAGAAGGGCCTGATGAATTAGTTTACCGCGGAGCAAACGACACGGCTGATGAATTACTGGCCGAACTTGGAGATCGGTTCATTATTGGTCCCCAAATTACGTCATCACCCTTCTCGGATTTGATATCATGCCTTCCACACTGATTATTATTGAAGATTAATATTTAAGGATATTGGTAATGATATCGTTATTAAATGGCTGTTCGTTTTAATCCCTGTCAATCTTTACTAATAATGTTGATGAGAATGTTTTACTTTTTCTCGTTTTCTGCACCGCGTAGACTTAGATCGGGCCAAAAGTTAGTGCTAACGAGCTACAGACTTATGTAAGACTCCAATATATTAGTAACTAGCTGCGAATCGCGGTGTCATCCACATAAGTATCGATCTCGACGGAATATTGCCATAAAAAGTATCCTATGTCGTAATCCAGGTCATGTTTTACCCATGTGCCAAATTTCATCCAAAACCGTTCAGCCGTTTTAGCGTTGAAGCGTAACAAACAAACTCACTTTCGCATTTATAACATTAGTTAGGATTAAGATGTGTAATGCCTTCCACAGTCCACACTGATTATGATAAAATATTCATATGGAATTATATCGTTATTTGGCTGTCCGTTTTATAGAAATAATTGTGCTACGTCTAAGCTCAGACAGCAAAAAGTTAGCCCTAATGAACTCGACTTGTACCTACCTTTCCATGTCTATGTTAACCAAGAATATTGAAGATGTATGTACAACTTGAAAGCTGAAACCCTGCAGTCTTGTTGTTGAACTGTCAAAATTAATGCGATAACGAATCAGACTGTCTTTATAAGACAAGCAAAACAGCAGCTTGATTAGGAGGCTTCAATATAATTCCGATTTGTAATAGCTCTTACTCGTGGCTACGTAATAACAGCCGCCCGGATCAATCCATCAGGTTAAGCTACGCTTGCCCGGGTTGGTCCGTAGATGGGTGACCATCTTTACATACCGAGACTCCTCTGTACCTCGGAAAGCACGTTAAGCCGTTGGTCCCGGCTGTCATTTGTGGATCTTTGACAGTCGTTACGGGTCGTCAGAAGCCCGAAAGTCTGACAACCAGTCTTACCAAGGGGTATAGTATTACCCAGTTACTGGGTTATGGAGCTCAGATAGGCAGTCGTTCCATGTAAAATACTAGTATTCAGCTGCATCCGGTTAGACTGGAAGCCGACCCGAACATAGTTAGGAAAAGGCTAGGCAGATGGCAGATGAATAGCGGTACAATTTGGTTTAAAACATTACAGGGATTATAGATTCTATATTATTACTGTTTCCGTGAACTTCATGAACATGCTTATGTACGTTCTACATTGTGTTTTCACGTCCATAATGCAGCGGGCGAGGTTTAAACTCGCTAGCCAATCCAAAAACTTATCCGTTGGGCTATTGAAGCTTAAATTTAAGGAACGAGTTGGTGTAACCACATGAATAAAAAGTAGTTATACTGCGTTCGCGAATTAATTTCAAACATGTAAACAAATGTGTGCTTTTAGAAAAGTTCACGTATGAAGTTCAATTTGCGCTACAACTTCAAACATTTTTATCAATAGCACTTACTAGTGCTTCTGAAATCAACTTAATTAAAAAAATATTTTAATATTTATCATCAATTTGGAGACTTGATTTTGCATAGACTTTAAGTAAACATTTTTATATTATGAACAAAATTCACATCAAAGCTTAACTTGTATTAAAAACTGACGTGCCCAAAACGATTTATCATTCCCCAAGTACCAACATGTTAATACAAAAATACAATCATGAAACATTGATGAAGTACGTATTAAAACAAAATAGACGACGTCAGCGTATAATCTAAATTACATTTGAATAAGTTCGCTGTAATCACAACATGGGTCCGTGACCTATATCAAACCACATGAAAGGTCCTCACGAACTTTTAGCGTATTGCGTCCGAGATCGATTTGTTATGTTATTGTTGTTATGGAATTAAAATAGAAACTTTATGTAGAAATAGGTCAACAGAACTTGAAGTTTATTAATAAAAATACTCCTATGCGCACGACCTGTCACCATAGAAACCTAAATATATCTAAAAGATACCAAAATGGTTTCTGGTAACTGCACATCGCATTCTCTGTAATAAAATATTTTATCTACACCCATGCTATAAATCCTCTCTAAAAGTTTCTGAAACAGTGTCATAGTAACCATAATATCATCCAAACGGGTGTTATAATGTTGTACTGAATTTCATAATGCAACTCATTTAAAAAAAGAACATTGTCATTCACGAGCGTTTCACTAACAAAGAATAAAAAACGTAATTTAAAAAAAAAACACATTCGAATTCGAAAAATTCAAATTCAAGTCGTACCGCGCCATTTTTGTTCGATATTGGTATTGCAAAGAAACTTTTATAGAAGATTCGTATCATGGGTGTAGATAAAGTCTTGTATGCAACTGTAAATAATTACGTATTAAAACACTCATGTGATACTATTATCTATGTGATAATAAAATAAACCCACATTCGTGTTTTAATACCCCTTATTATATAACAGTTGCATAAATAACTATTCTTCTTGTTTTTTGTCTAGGATAAGCCGGTGCTCCACAATGTGGTGTCCGGCATCATCGTCAGCACGAAGTCACTGGTGCTACAGAAGGTGACAAGAGACCACGGAGGTGACTACTCCTGCAGAGCAACCAACGCACTCGGAGAGACTGCCAGTCAATCCACACATCTAAGTATACAGTGTGAGTAAACTACAGTCTATTTTAGCTATGTAATACTTATTTAGGTACCTACTATGTTCATTAGACGCTTCTTGACACTAGACTACAGTTTTACGTTCGCCTTAACCAAGATTAAGCTCTAATCCTCATTTAACTGAGGTCGAAGCAGCACATCTATCTGCAATTATGATCTCTCACAATCGAATAATCATCTTTTTTTAATCTGCCCCTTTCCTTATGCATTCCATATTTTTAATAAACACTTTTTATGAGTCAATGAATAAACATCAAAATAACAAAACGTCAAAATAGTCTCGGATCAATAAGATATATCTACAGAAAATTCGAAGACTAAAAACTAAGCGCTCAACCACAGCGCCATTGACCTATGGATTACGTGTCTCTACTTAAAAGTCCAGATACACGGTCCACGAGCCAATCAGCGTGCCACAAACCTACATATACATACACAAACTTAGAATATAACCTACATGACGCTACGTCGCAATTAGTAACTTCGCTGACTTGTATGAGGTTCAGACTAGTACCTAGTTAAAGTTTCTTTCACTATAAGAGCGTTATCATACTGATTTGCCAGCGTGTTTCCAGCGAGGCGATTTGTGAATGTGCTCTCCGCAGAGCTAACCGCGACTACGCGACGTATACTCCGCGTTTTCAAAATATTGTTCACTCGCTTATCTCGCTCTTTCTAGTACACTCATGTCAATCGCTCTCGTTACGCAAACGCGACGATCATGTAGTGCACACGTGGCGTGCTCGCTACGCACACTCAGCGAGCGCGTTGAACAATCGCCTCGCTGATAATAACACGCTCGCCAATCGCTAGTGTAATAAGGCCCTGAGTATTATCGAGCCACGAAAATATAAAGATGACGCGCCACCACAACACATGAGTGATTGTTGTGTGTATTAAATTCACTCCGACAGAAATCATAGTACCTATTAGGTAATTAATACAGGCTGTAAGGGTAAACACTGTTGTCATTAAAACCATGGGTAGTTGACTTAAATATAAAAATAAATGACCGAACACAAAACAAAAAACCCGTTATTTTCATTAAAAGATTTTAAAAAGTTTCTATCCGACACCGTGCTCTCTAGCGAAACAGCTGACTGACTGAGGGAGTGGTCGCGCTCGCGGCCGATCAGGTCACATCCCGCACCCCTCGCCCGTGTTGAGACGCAAGTTCGTTGCCCTAGAGCATAGGGCAACGAACTTGCGTCTCTTGTGGTAAAATGTTGATTTAAAAAAAAGAAAAAAAAGTTGACATTTTCCATTGATTTACGTTATATAAATGAAACCAAACCACTGGTTGCAAGGATAACGGTGTTTACCCTAACATCCTGTATAGAAAAGTAGCATACAGAAAGCTATAGTAAGGATCCCCAGGATACCCACTGCTGATACCATGAACTCATTGTAGAGCAATAATAACTGCGAGGTTTACAAAATATCCCTGACGTAAATGTCAACTCTGAAAATAAATGTCCCAAGTATTCGTCCGAAACTGACATATACCATCACAAAGTAAATCTCATTCCATAAATAACCCTCTAAAATAAGGTCGAAAAACGACGAAAAAATAGACTGGCCTTTAAAAGTGAAGCACACCAATAAGTAAATTGTTACGTAGATAACTTCCGGCTGGAATCGACGAGTCCTTTGTTCCCTATTATAAACAGAGTGCTAATAAATTACATTTCATTTCGCCGAAGGCTTTTCGTCGTTTGCTGACTGCTGTATCAATCATTCTCAGAAAGATCTTAACAAAGATTTGTTACAGTCAACGGAGTGCCACCGTAGAATGTATTGAATATAGAATAATTCAATTTACTGATAAACACGAGCAATAAATTACAATAAACGAGCTTAGGAACGCTACATCTGTCTTCTTGCCCGCTGTGATGTATGTAATGTACTCGCGAGCCGGAATAATGCCAGGATAATGAGTTCTCCTTATATTCACACAATATGTGTAATTTTTGTGCGAACACGGGCTGTATCAAGCAAAATAAAATTGTGTAATGTTCATGAATAGGCGCTAATTACATTATGAAACCGTACAAACCGTCCCAACATACGTGTTCTACTCACAGACGCGCACGATCGCAAATTACCAGCATTCAGGCGAGGTGTTATTTTTATTCATTTAGGTATTTATACACGTACATCGGTGTTGGGAAATTCTATCTCGACATAAAACCAGAAACACCCCATTTTATGGATGAAAGAATCGTTCGAGCGCTTGCTAATGAGCGTGCAATCAGCTGCTTCACCAAAACATTCTGGCAATGGGCCAGAACACACAAGGATACAGAAGGAGGCTAATATTCCGACTATTACTCTAACTATCGCCAACTATACCCTAAATGAAAAAGTATTGTTTGCTGTCTAAAAGTATGAGCACTATCGATCATTAAGCAAGTGCTAAACTGCTAACTATTATCCGGAGGGATTAATTTGCCCGCAACACTGATCAATGCGTCTACAAACAACCTAAGTTGTATTAGTGAATAGTGGTTAGGGTGTATTTTGACGACCAGTCCTCAGAGTCACCGCGCGACCATCAATCATCTCGGAAGCTGCCTCGCGAAGATTTACGTCGTCTCCGTCACCGCGGGCGGCACGCGACGACCGGCCGATCTGCGACAAATGTTACCACCACCAGCCCTCCCCTGCTATTTGTTACCGCACCGCTGTTTTACTTTTGCACCGCTCGCTGCCGACAGTTTGTTTCCATTTTATTGATCTTTACCGTCACAAATCTAAGGCGAAGAAAATGTACGTTGTTATTCGCACGCGGTACACGATCGCTGGCGCCGGTATTACATTAATCCACATACATATTTTCATATTCCCGCTACAGTAATCCTACCGAGGTAGGGCTGCTTAACGCGAGCAAATATTTGAGAGTTTAATGAAAATCTAAGGCAGCTCGGGAGCGCAGTTTTGCAAGTAGATATCTAAATGAATCACAGTCGCTGACTGCGCCTGCTCCAGAGGGGAACAGTTGGGCGATAAAATTTATATATCGTCTAACTTCTGTTATGATTTAACGAACTGTATTCGGGTCTCTTTTGGCTCTTTGTTAATTATGGCATTCTTGCTTAGAGACGGAATCTTTTGTTAAATATAACGGTTGAAGTTGTTCATTTAGTGCTGAATTAACATTTGAAAGAATTTGAAATATTTTTCGCGTGAAACATTTCGTTTTGCTTATGTGAAAATTCTTGGATAAATACTGCATTGCAAAGTAGTTTGATACGAATATGTAAGTAATGTTGGCAATGCCAGTGTTGATTGGTTACGTATTAATTAATAGGTTAAGTGGTTAATGCTTCCGCGACGGATTCAATTAATCATCACCTACATAGTACTTGGCTACCTGCGTATTGTTCATTAGAAGTCCACTAATTGCTTGGTTATTAAATTAATAACCAAAGGCATCTCTACTATATACTTATGAGAGACGAACAATTTAGTAAAAAAATAAATAAATATGCCAATTAGCTTTATTTTTCAGTCTATTCTGTAAACATCTCACCGAGAAAACTTAGGTGAAGTGAGCTGTCAATCCCTACCGTCAGGTGGAGAGACAGCTCACTGTAAGCTCACTTCACACACCTAAGTTTTCTCGGTGAGATTTATACAGAATACCACTACTGAATTGAAAAATACTAAAATTACTTTTGTTACCTACTTTATTTCACAAATATTATAAAATCAAATCACATATATTACTACCTAAAAATAATGTAAACCAATCCCAAAGTTCGAGAATCATTTTGCCTATTCACTTCTCATAATATGCCAATGTTACTAAAAATACACAGCCAAAAAGCCTTATACATGATTTCACAATTACTAGGCGGCACCTACATGAATACCTACCTTCATGTTATTACGCTGTTGGATTTCAACTCTCGGGCGCTGAGCCGAGCGTTGAAAATCGAACAGTGTGCTTTCGTTTTGGCATTCATTTACGTGGGATGGTGCTGAGAGTTAGTGAACACGGGCACTATTAATACACAGATGCACCAGTATGCGCCCACACATCGCCTCAAGTTCTGGGCGCGCAGCTTGACGAGGCGCTGCGCGTGCGCTGCTCTGTCACGGCTAACCCGCCTGACGTCACCTTCTTCTGGCAGTTCAACAACAGCGGCGAGAGTCTCGACGTGTCGCCGCTGAAATTTGGTAAGTCTGCTTTAGAAAATTAGTTGAGAGTTGTGTGTCTTATGGTCACACTAAATGGTGATCGCAGTGTGTTTTTATTATTTACTAGCTTTAGGGCCGCGGCTTCGCCAGTGTTTACGTCGGAAATTATCCCACAGGAATGTACTACTGGGATAAAAAGTACAATATGTTTTAATCCAGGCTATAAACTATCTGCGTGCCAAAATTAATTCAAATCCGTTCAGCCGTTTTTGCGTGATTTGAGTAACAAACATCCATCCATCCTCACAAACATTCGCGTTTATAATATTATTAGGATAAGATATAATTATAAAATGCAGTAGGAAGAATATCTTGCTTGATTTAAAATATGATATGCTATTTATTAATCAACACGTATTGTGGTAAGCAGGTATACAATTTGGTTTGATTGTATCTAGGGATCTAGATTTACTCGTTGGTCCTACTTTTCATACTGAAACTTTATCACGTGGGCTGTCGGCACAGTAAAGTTACTAGAACAATGATATATCTCTGAACATAACTTTATCTTTAGCTCGGAACAAATTAGCGCAAAACTTAATTAGCCGTTCAAACAAGACTCATTGTTTTAAGTCTGTATTACTAAACTAATCTCAACATGGCTTCTAAGACAACTCTCTAAGTTCGGTTTTTACCAAAGAAACTGTACGCGATCAGCACTGTCAACTTTATAATATTAGTTAGGATATTAGTAATTTGGGTATTAATTGCAAAAATGAGTTTGTTTATTTGTTACGATTTCATGCTAAACCGGCTGAACGGAATTTCGCACAAGTATAGACCATGACCTGAGTTAGAACATAGGATAGGCTTTTTATCCTGATGATTCCACGGGATCGAGACTTATGCGGATGAAACCGTGGGGCGCAGCTAGTATTCCATAACAATGTTGACACTGACAGCTCTTTAACGCGGTTGAGGTGTGCCGAACGCGATCAGTTTCATTGGTGAAATTCGCCCTTAGAAGCTAAAATGTCAAACCTCTTTATTTATCCACCACCACTAAAATAAAGTGTTGTTTTATTATCCCTATAAACATTTTTAGTATACCTAATGTATGAAATTCAAATGACGTAGACTTCACGCCAAAATAGCCTCCGCGAGTGGCGCATTGGAGATAATTAATTGATAGACAGAACACGTCTGTCTCAATTTGGGCAGGCTGTCCCTGGCCACCCTTTTACCACCACCTTGCTGGCTGGCTGGCTCATCATTTTACCACGGCATGCGGCATGAGTATTGAGATTGAAAGATGACATTTATACTTTGACAGCTTTATTAAAGTACTCATAGCTCATTATAATTTATACTTTACATTACCGATATAAAAGTTACATTGCAGTAACTAGGTTAGGTAATAATAGTTTTACGTCATTCAAATGAGATGGTGAATGTCCTACTTAATGGGGATGCGCTAGGGTCATCAACCTTAAGGCTTCATAATTTGATTTGTAATCCTCATCTTCCTAAGGTACAGCAAATGGAAGCACCAGTGAACTAAACTACAAGCCTCAGAGCGAGCGCGACTACGGCACGTTGAGCTGTCGCGGCATGAACACTGTGGGCAGACAGCTGGACCCCTGCGTGTTCCAGATCGTGCCTGCTGGTGAGTGAAGTCAGAGTATAATGTTCCTTTGGTACGGCTACTGGAAGCACCAGTGAGCTAAATTTTTCTTCTTACACACGGTGCCCACATCTCATTTTATCCTCTGTCCTATCGCAGGTATTCTGGACAGATTTTTTTTTAGAAATAAGCATCACCTTTGTACGTTCTGTTCCTTTATTTTATCTGTTTTTGTGTGTACATAAATGGTTAAATAAATAATCCCCGAATATAAACATTGTAAATTGTAGTGAATTCGTAGAAAACACACGATCAGCGTCAAATACTACAATTCTAGTAAAAATCCAACATATTATTTTCACAAGCATTTATATATTGGAAATACAATGCAATAACTCGAGTATACAAAAGCCCAAAATGTCGGCACCGAAATGAACACTTCAATAAAAGCATTAATAAAACCGCGTGCACACAATTTGAACCAACAACGAGGCCGAACTTGCTCTACGTTTTATAATTCCAGTTTTCGGATTTCGGCTTTTCATGCCCGTGTGCCAAATCTCATAACTCCTCGCTGATGACGTACAATTTCCCTGAAACTACCATTGGCACTGAAATGAGAAACGCGATTTATGTACTCAATTAACTTATTAATTTCGAGTAATTTAATCAATAAGTTTTCCACCCTACTCGATAAAACAGAATCATTAAACTATTTTTGTAAAGATGAGTCACACCCTCTATTCACAACCGCCCGAGTACGTTATAGCGAAACAAAATTAATCTAACAGCACGTTTCAATTAGAGAAGAAAAATACCAACGGCTAAATTGAAACTTTGTTAAAATATATGAAACTACACGCTACACGGAACGTACACGTCGTGCATTATCTTTTTATTCTCAAATCTCGTTATTTCATAGAACGGTTGCAACGTGCTCTTATAATTCTGATGCACACGACTGCAACGAGAAATATGACTTAGCTGTTGCGGGTGCACCGAAATAACCCGAAATCCGCATAGTTTAATATCCTCGCAGTTTGTTATAACATTCACGCGTTAAATTGTCACCCGCCTGCCATAAGTCAAGGCGAAATTAGTGAGTTTAGCGCTCTCTGCACTTAATTTTCATTTCCACGCACGCACCGCGCCTGTTGTACGAACATTCCTTGCAAGTCCCCGCTCGCTCACTTGACATACAATAATAATGTCGAGTAAGGGGCGTAAACTTTGATTTCTATTACAAGTTAGCTTCGAAGAAAAAGATCTTGAAAAAGTTCAAATGGCTTTGAAAATTGTTTAAGTTAGCTCATGTCTAGCCACATTCTTAAAATAAAATATGTGCACGGTGTTGTCACAAAACTTCTAACGTCTGATTCTCGAATATTTTGTTATTTTATTTCAGTTCGTAGGTATATTGAAGAAGATAATTATTTACACAAAAACGTAAATTCATTAAACTAATTCTGTCTGTCTGGGTCGAAAGGTCAGGAACAACTCATTAAAATCTTTTTGTAGGTTATATTTAAATACTGACCGTTTAGGTTCAACATCTCAAAATTAACAGCGATCATTATCTTTTGCCAGCAGTCAAACTGAATTAAAAGTTAGTGTTTCGTACTACACAAAGGGTGAAAGGGCAAACGAAGGCCTTTCCATCAAAGAAAACAGATAGTAAACCTACTTCTAATTTCTGTTCTAAGATTGCTAACTCAAGTGCCATTTGCAGTTAGACTAAGTTAGCATATTACCCACTACTATGATCATTACAATGCCCGCAGGAAGATAACTATTTTGAATTCAGTTAATGTCTAGTTACGAAATTCAATGCGAAACTTAAATTGTTGAAATACTTGAAACCGTGGCTGCACTAACCTAGATTCAAGCCGTTTTCAGCGGCTACATTGGAGGTATTTTTGCAACCAGGGCGATGTTGGTGATTTCAGATTTAATTAGGTAATTAGTAGTATACGTGAGTAGGTACCTATTGCTTACACAGTCTACTTTTTAGGGTTCCGTACTCGAAGGGTGCCAAACAGAACCATATTACCTAGCCTCCGGTGTCCGTTTGTCTGTCAGCGGGCTGTAGCTCACGGACCATAATAGGTAGATAGTTGAAATTTACTCAGATTGTGCATTTCTATTGCCGCTATTATTCCAATTTTTCTATTCTATTTTCTGTAAGATTTCAAAGGAAGATAATTATAGTCAAGTATGTGATTTGAAATTCAATATTGTAAATTATTTTGTAAGTGCATGGAATAAAAGGCTTTTTATTTATTTATTGCCGCTATAACAACCAATAATAAAAATAAAAAGTAAAACTTCAAGGGGATCCCCATATAAGAAACGTGTTGTTTTTTTACTAACTTGCGCTAGCCTTAATACGTATGTTTTCCGTCTAGCCCGCCCCACAGCACCTCGCAACTGCTCCCTACAAGCTGGCAACACCAGCGCAGAAGGCAGCTCCTGGCTGCGCGTGCGCTGCGTGGCTGGCTACGACGGAGGACTGCCGCAGTACTTCATGTTAGAAGCGCTGGACCCCGTCACCGGCAGGACACGTTTCAATGGCAGTGTTAATGAGACTGGTATGTGGAAAATTTATGGAATTCATAACTTGGAAGGTTAATTTCAACACGTTTGCCATTCCATCATTGTGGTAAGAACCTGAGGTTTACATAAAACAGCTGGAGCAGCTAAAATAGTAATTCAAAGTTAGCGTCTCATAACAAAACGAAAGTATCTCGAAACTTTCCGGAAAACTGGATCAGCTTTCATCAGACACTGACAGCCAAATAAAAGACCAATAATAACGATACCATACTTTGTAGATGGCCTAGCTGTCTTCAAGCTGGACCTATCCCAGCTGACATCGGCCGGTGAAGCCGCGGGAGCCACCTTCAACCTGCTCATCTACGCGAGGAACCTCAAAGGCGAGTCGGAGAAAACCCTGCTGGAGAACATTGCCTTTAATGACGCTGCCAGGAGAACAGGTACAAAACCATTAAATATACAATAATTATTAAATTAAAGGCCACTTGCACCACAATTCATTTATTATAATAACCTTGTATTATAAGTGCATATTAGGGAATATAAAGTTCAATACTAGGATTTTCCGGCAGCCATGTGTTGGAAAACTAGAAACAAACAATTAAATTATCACAATGTAGTTTACCAAAGCACAAATCAAAATAACCGTTCGAAGATTTTCGTTCACCCAGAGCTGATAAACTAGGAAAAAATCTTGTGTATTTAGATCATTATTTTTTGTAGCAACATACACGGTTAGTTAACTGACCGTTTAGAACCTCATATATATTTAACGTGTTTCGTTGTACAGAATTAAATAAATGACATTATGATACGGCCAGCAAAAAGGAGACATTGGTTCTACGTAACGATGTGTTATGTTTTAAGTGCATACTTAAGTATTCGAAGTATAACGAAATTTTGAACATGTTTTCCTGTTGGAGTGAGGAAAAATACATCGCACCCTCTAGTGAGTGCGGTAAACTTAACCTTGAATTATTTTGATGCTCTCATGCGGAACTAGTAGTTTTGGTGTTCAAGAGGTTCAAAATATAACAAGAACTGAGAACTCACTACTGAAATAATGACATTGTATTTTACCTAAGTTAAGATGTTTGTTCGTAATTTAAGTAATTCGTTCTCGCAGTTCTTGCACATGTAATAAATAGAACGATATACTCGTACCTTGAGAATCAGTTTTAATCAATGTAGATAAATCGTCGATTACAAACTCTCTAAGTATTGTCGATCGATATGTCTCGAGAACCGATATTTTTTCCATCGCTACACAAACTATTTTTATAGCTGTCAAATCGGACTTCTTAGATTGTCGCGAGTTTAATTAGCAAACTGCACCCAGTATGGTACAGTAGGCTGCACGTCAGTGGTTACATTCTATTGAAACTCTGTGCTAGGCCACCTCAAGATCTCAATCAATCAACTCAGCCTATCGCAGTACACTGCTGGACATAGGTAAGCCACTCCAAGGCTGCGCCACAATACCCTGTCCTCCACCTTCCGCATCCAGTCTACTGTACTTGACCTGTGTTGACTGCCAAGTTGGTCTCGTGGTCGCAAGCGCGACTGCAGAGCGTGGGGTCCTGGGTTCGATTCCCGGGTCGGGCAAAGTGTTATTGGATTTTTCCATTAGGAATTTCGAAGTAACAGCCCGGAATTTGGAAGTTGGCGTTGTGATACCCCCGTGCCTCGGTGCGCACGTTAAGCCGTTGGTCCTACGCCTGATCTCTCTCCGCGAGTGTCGGATTGCCGTCCCATCGGACTATGAGAGTGAGGGTAGAGAGAGTGCACTTGTGTCTGCGCAAACACTTGTGCACTATAATATCTCCCGCGCCGAAGGCTAGTCTCCGTTGAGATTGGCCGCCGTGGCCGAAAATACGGTCTGGAGGACTATTATTATTATTCCTATTACTGTACCTAAACTAGACAAATCGCTGTACGTTTTTACATTTTTTTACTGATCAGATCACAGTTGCACTGGTAGTTCAACAGTCTGTATGAAACGTGTATTCAAAACAAACTATAAAATTATTAATAAATTAATTTTATTAAAAATGCAAACTGTCATCAAAAATATTGTTCGTTGTATCGAGAGATGGATTACATTATCCAATTGTTAAGCTTTGTGTGAAATAACATTATCGGTGTATTCGTACTTCGTTTGTTTTTGCTTAATGAGACAGAAACCCCGAGCAGACGGTCTTATAGTTTTACGTACGCTTTATTAAACCGCGTTTATCGTTTAATTGCTAAGTTTTAGGGCGAAGTATAATTATTACAAAAAAACTGCCTAGTCTTTTCCCAACTGTGTTGGGGTTGGCTTCTAGTGTAACCGGATACAACTGGATACCAGTATTTTTCATGGACCGACTGCCTATCTGACCTCCACAGCCCCAGCCCAGTAACTGGGTAACGATACCCCTTGGTAACGCTGTTTGTCAGACTTTCAGGGTTCTTGGTAACGCTGTTTGTCAGACTTTCGGGTTTCGGGGTTTCGGGGGGGGGGGGGACCCGCAACGACTATCAAAGATCTGCGAATGAAAGCTGGGACCAACGGCTAAAGGTGCCTTTTGGGAGATTCGTCCGTGTCTCGGACACGGAGAAATCTCGGTATGTAAAGATGGTCCAACTTACCAATCCAAGCAAGCGTAGCTTAACCTGATGTGTCTACCCGTGCGGCTGTTATTACCGCTCCTTCGAAAAGCGAAGCGGGCGAAGTTTATTCATGATTCAAATTGAAATTGTCCGCTTTAAATGCACTTGTTCTCTAAAATCAAGGGGTGGGGACACACGACAATTTGCTTACCTATTTAAATTAATTTAATAGGAATTGCGTAAAAAACTCTATTAAAAAAAATGTTTTTAAATTCGTTCGATAAACATCTATATAACAACTGAAATCATGAAATTATAATGATCCAATCTTGAAAAGCAAAAGTTAGAAGCTAAGTACTTACGAGTAGGTAAATGAAATTGTTGGAACCAATACCTACTCTATAGGTAATTAATCCAAAATTTGGAGTAGAGTTACAAATAACACCAGTTATTTGGAATCGGTTTAAAATAACAGCTATTCAAGGACGAACGATGCTTTATTCATTAGCATTACCTTTGGCTTTGTTAGCATAACATTTAAATGATATTTCAATATCAATATACTCCATGAGCTTTGTAGGTACTATCTATTGGAAATATGATGATCAAAACCAGCCTATCATATATTACGCTTGTTACTAACGCAACAATTACGGACCATCACGCTGTCCTACTTACTGTAAATCTGACGCTGCCTAAGCTAAATAGTCCCCAGACCAAAAGCAAATTAAACACAAATAAACTCGAATATGATTTATGCAACCTTGATTTTAGCCTAGTTTACAATACTGCTGACGTTAATTTAGCTTTATCGTACTTAGTAAAACATGTCCAACAAGCAATATTACGTAACACGACAGTTTCTACAGTGACTAAGAAATTTTATAATATTAAACCTTGGATTACTCCTGGACTAATTCGGTGTATAAGACACAGGGATAAACTTCATCAGAGATCTAAGAGATACCCTGATAATCCGATAATTCAAAACACATATAAAAGATACAGGAACTTCTGCAATAATCTCCTAAAGAGGTTAAAAAATAATTACGACAAAACTGAATTAAATAAAGCAGGCAGCAATAGCAAGCAACTTTGGAAACATATTAAAA
Organism: Lithophane socia; assembly: GCA_947522985.1. NCBI lineage: Eukaryota > Metazoa > Arthropoda > Insecta > Lepidoptera > Noctuidae > Lithophane > Lithophane socia. The sequence continues at coordinate 7,237,890 of OX383270.1, read as the reverse complement.
ACGTCACCAATATGTCTAAACTGCGTGAATCAAATTCGAATTTACTGCTTATTAATCCTTCACCACTCTTGTCAGCTAACAACGTTAATAACTTCTTTGTCAATGTTGGGAAAACTCTTGCTGAACAGATTTCGAAACATTATTATAACCAATCACCTTTCCAAAACTCAAGCAATAGCTGTAATCTGAGATCTTTTGCTATGCTGGACACTGACGACGACGAAATAACCCGAATCATTTCTGGTCTAAAGGATGACTGTGCAGTTGGATGGGATAATATAAGCAATAAGATCCTTAAACTCTTTAAGCATATTTTGGTACCTCCCTTAACGCATATATTTCGAATCTGTCTTTCCAAAGGTATTTTCCCTACCTGTCTTAAAAAGGCAATTGTAATCCCTGTATTCAAATCAGGTAGTAAAGACTTGGTAAATAATTATAGGCCAATATCGTTACTCCCATCAATATCGAAAATATTAGAGAAAATTATAAACAGTAGACTAGTTAACTATCTAGAAAAAAATAACTTCCTATCCCCTGCGCAATTTGGTTTTAGAGCCAAACTATCCACAACCGACGCAGTGCATAGCCTGACCGATTATATTTCAGAAGAACTCGGAAAAGGAAATCAGACCCTGGGAGTCTTCCTTGATTTAGCCAAGGCCTTCGACACGGTGTCTGTTTCTGTTCTTCTAAACAAATTAGAGGCCATAGGAATAAGGGGAACGCCGTTGCAACTATTTGCTGACTACTTAGATGACCGATACCAGTGTGTTAGAATAGATAATATTACGAGCGATGAGAAGAAATGTACTGGTTTTGGTGTTCCCCAGGGAAGTATTCTGGGCCCCACGCTATTCCTGATTTATATCAACGACTTGTGTAATCTTAATATTAAAGGCGGCAAAATTATATCATATGCCGACGACACGGCGTTAATATTTACCGCTAAAACCAGTAGTGGCCTGTTCGAAATTGCTCAACTAGGTTTTAATACTGTGACTAATTGGCTACAAAACAATTTACTAACATTAAATGCTGACAAGACAAAATATATTCACTTCTCCATGCGCAAGCCTCAAGTTAACATTACTAACCCTCATCTATATGCCCATCAATGTGGAAATCGTTCAGTCAACATGTGTGATTGCCCTTTGATTCTCAAAACGAGCAGCATAAAATACCTCGGGGTAATAATGGACGACACACTGTCTTTCAGAAAACATATTGAAAGTCTAGTTAAAAGAGTGCGCAAATTAATGTATGTTTTTAAAAAATTGCGAATATTTGCAGATTCAAAATTAATCACACAAGTTTATTTAGCCCTATGTCAATCTATAATTCAATCTCTTCATGGGGTGGCACACCAAAAACCAATCTTCTTCCTCTTGAAAGAGCTCAGAGAGCAATCTTAAAGGTAGCAAACTTCCATCCCTTTTACTTTCCTACAGATCTTCTATATAAATCCTGCAACGTGCTGACTGTTCGCCAACTCTTTATTATGCACTTAGTATAAAAACAGCACACCATGCTAACCTATACTGCTGACAATACTAACAAGAGACGGAATGATATAGTATGCACATCTAATGCAACCTCAAAACGTGTCTTTGTAGAAAGCTTTTTTACATTCTTAGGCCCATTTCTGTATAATAGATTAAATAAAAAGCTTAGTATTTATAAATTAAATTACTTTAGCTGTAAGAAAATTATACTTAAGTATTTACTAACAATAGATTATGCACAGACAGAAGATCTACTTGCTGTCTGCAAATAGAACCGCTAACATGCTATTTTACTTTTTATTTATTTACAAAATTTTAGTTTAGTTTTTACTCTTTACCAACTGTTAATTTATTATATTAAGTACCTATATAATATGCACTTCCTAGCCTGAAGCACAGGTTCAACCTAGTTCAGGCAAATAAGCAACTGTGCTCTATTTTTTTGTTAAGTCACTTATTGTAAATGTGCCCCTTTTTATATAAATAAACGATTATTATTACCTTATTATTATAATATGTTTATTCAAACGTTATCTGATATTTAGAGTGATTCGAGTTTTGATACAAGTATATTTATTTATTCAGTTTTAAATTGAATTACTCCGAAATCCCATACAAATACTTGTCTATTTACTAATATAAAAGGGTGTCCTTTGTGAGCTTCCCTTTACGGGTATAGAACTTAAATAAAAAAACCGGCCAAGTGCGAGTCGGACTCGCGCTCGAAGGGTTCCGTACTATTATTTTTAAAAACGGCAAAAAAATCATGTCTGTTGTATGGGAGCCCCATTTAAATATTGTTTTATTTTAATTTAATTATTTATTTTTAAAGTGAATATATAACTAAATATTCTGTGAATATTTCAACCGTCTACCTGTTGCCGCTATCAATATCGAGCAAAAACGAGCAAAAAAAATCACGTTTGTTGTATGGGATAGATAAATATTTATTATATTCTGTTTTTTAGTATTTGTTGTTATAGCGGCAACAGAAATACATCATCTGTGAACATTTCAACTGTCTTACTATCACGGTTCATGAGATACAGCCTGGTGACAGACGGACAGACAGATAGACAGACAGCGGAGCCTTAGTAATAGGGTCCCGTTTTACCCTTTGGGTACGGAACCATAAAAAACATTGAAATTGAGCCAGTATTCTGTCATTTTAGTCATGAGTCTATTTATACTCTGTTTCCGTTAACATCGGCTCCCAGAGGTCAGGATTATTGACTTTCGCTCTTAACAATTTTTCCATTTTCATTCAAATTGACGTTTCGTTTTGATTGATCTCATTATTAAGCAAATATGATTTGAGTAGGACTTTATTTGCTGAATTTATTTGCTCCTCAATACTTTGAATTATTTTGCTTCTTTCAGATAAAGTAGGTACGGAATAAGAAATTATGGATGAATATTTTGCGTAAAAAAATGAAAGATTATGATGGTTTTGAAATGCCAAAAGTAGGCGACAATATTGGGAATGCGAGTTGAAAGAAAGACATTCTAATCTGTTTACGAAGTGCCTACTTAACTACTTAGTTAGAAGCAAAGAAATATGCAAATAATAATATACAGTCGAACCTGGATACGCCAGAGTTCTGGGGACCACGATCTCTTTTTCGCTTATAGAGGTTTCTCACTAACTCTAGTTTCTAGCTTACAGATACAGGAGTGGCCTTTCTCACTTATAGAGGAAAAATACACATTTGGCATTTCAAATAGAATGCGATACAAAAGCAATGCGAGTTAGTTTCTCGAAAAAGAAAAACAAGTATAATAGAAGTCATTCATATAGCATTGTTTTTTTTCTTAAATTTCGAACTTCTGCTATTTATTACAATGAGTCATTTATGCTATTTATGACAATGAGTCATTTATGCTATTTATGACAATGACTCATTTATGCTATTTATGACAATGAGTCATTTAGGCTATTTACAATGAGTGCACAGACAATGAGTTATTTATGCTATTTATGACAATGACTCATTTATGCTATTTATGACAATGAGTATTTATGACAATGAGTTATAAATAGCAGATGTTAAATTACGCTCGACTGTCGCTTTTAGAGATACAGGCAAGTAGCAGTCTCAGTTATAGAGGCCTAAGAGTGGAAACAACTTTCTCTTATTTAGGTTTCTGTTTATCGCTTATAGAGGTTTTGAAGGGTTAAAATTACAGGAACTGGCATTTACTCTCATTTATAGAATTTTCTCGCTTACACAGTTCTCACTTACGCAAGGTTAACTGTATAACATTAAAGAACTAAACGTATCTTTGTTAAATTATGATAAAACAGATGGCAAAGGCGGGATGGGTGGAGTAAGTGTAGGCGTGGCAGTGGCAGCAGCTCTGGGCGCAACGTTAGCGGCCGGCGGGGTCGCGCTGGCCGCGCTGTGCGCCCGCAGGCGTCGCGCGAGCCCCCCTCACAAGCACCCCCCGGGCGACATGCTGGAGCTAAGCGATGGTGGCAGACGATACGTTGTCGCATACACCATCAAACCTTCACCGGATCTCAAGACACCAGATCCACAGCCTGATATACTTAATGCACCAGGTAATTTCTTCTTCGATGTTATATTTTTGGAAAATCAAGTCTCAAAGAATATGCGTAGTAATTTGAAGGTCGCTACAGATGTGATGAGGTCCTTCCTTCCATACTCATCCGATCACTTATTGCTGGCAATTCTTTTTATGGCTGGCCACATCCCCATTCCATTTTCAATTCAAATTCAGAACACCACAAACTCCTATGCACTCTTTTTTCCAGTCTGGTGATCTGGTCGTCACTTCATCTTTGGACCTTGCCGAGGCTCGTTGCCGTCTGTTACATAAACATAATTTTATAAACTTCTCCTGTAATGTTGTAAAGTGTCGTGTATCAATATATTATATAATAGATATATAATGTTGTAATCCTGTAAAGTGCCGTAGATTATCTTCAGTCTACTTTCATTGTTTTACCATCAACCAACTAACTTTGTCCGGTGAGGTTCCCTCAATTGAGCTAAGCTAGCAAGATGTCACTGAGGGTCTACCGGTACCTACACAGATACGTTAAGGCGCTGTGCAGGCAATTTTGATCCTCGAGTTCAACTGGCAACCCTTAACTACCTTAATGACGCTTTTCGTATAATTACAAAATCATAAACCAATTTCAAAGCTCAATATGACACAATCCAATACATACTATGAATGCCCCAAATACATCATTTTAAAGTCCCTTGAGTGCCAGTGAAATTCAGATCGATAACTATTCTAGCCGACATTAAACAGAACAGAAACTAATGAATGAAAACTTTCCAGATTCTGACAATCAACCATCAGCACCCATAATTGACGAAACAGATGAATGGCCTAGTATAAAAGAAGTGAGAGGTAAGTCTGAAAATTTAGGCTCTTTGACGTGGAATTGCGGACAACCAGCCCTTATGCTAACTTCCCTATAAATGCGAAAGTGAGTTTATTTATTTGTTTGTTACGCTAAAACGGCTGAACAGATTTGGATGAAATTTGGCAACCATGACCCTGAGCACGCCTATTTTTTATCCTGGATCGCAGAAGAAGTTGCGGGCAACAACTAGTTACCTATAAGTCTGACAATGACGACACGAAGAATGTAAATTAACAATCACGTGACAATTTGACTGAAAATGTTATGTTTTCAGGAGATTGGAGTAAAGCTGGCGCGGTCTTCTCAGCAGAAGACTTAGCACTGCTAGACTCTACTGGGCGACCACAACAGGTGAGTCAGTTATTCAATTAGCAAAGACTGATTCTAGAAGTATTGATCTGTCCGTAACGTGGTTTGTTTCATCAGGACCACCACCACACAACCACAACAATACCACACAGCAACAACATCTCACAACACAATAGACACACACTGTGGGGAACGTACCATATAATTTGGTTTATTTAAAGGCCAGCGCACATCGGCGGACGGCGGGGCAGAGTATTTCTTTACCAATTCTATTGGTAACAAGATAAAAATTCCAAAGGTCAGAGACCAACCACTTAGCATCAAAGGGGATTTCTCTCTGCGTTAGTGCAGAGCGCGCTGAACATACCACGGCGGCATGCGAAGGCATGCGACGGTATGCGCCGGAGTCCACTAGAATAATCTCGCGGGGGAGAGGCGGTGGGCGCAGGGGTGCACTCCGCATGGCACCACCGCGCGGGTAGCAGGGCGCGGGGGGCGCAGGGGGTGCACTCCGCATGGCACCACCGCGCGGGTAGCAGGGCGCGGGGGGCGCAGGGGTGCACTCCGCATGGCACCACCGCGCGGGTAGCAGGGCGCGGGGGGCGCAGGGGTGCACTCCGCATGGCACCATAGCGCGGGTAGCAGGGCGTGGGGGGCGCAGGGGTGCACTCCGCATGGCACCACCGCGCGGGTAGCAGGGCGCGGGGGGCGCAGGGGTGCACTCCGCATGGCACCACCGCGCGGGTAGCAGGGCGCGGGGGGCGCAGGGGTGCACTCCGCATGGCACCACCGCGCGGGTAGCAGGGCGCGGGGGGCGCAGGGGTGCACTCCGCATGGCCCACCACGCGGGTAGCAGGGCGCGGGGGGCGCAGGGGTGCACTCCGCATGGCACCACCGCGCGGGTAGCAGGGCGCGGGGGGCGCAGGGGTGCACTCCGCATGGCACCACCGCGCGGGTAGCAGGGCGCGGGGGGCGCAGGGGTGCACTCCGCATGGCACCACCGCGCGGGTAGCAGGGCGCGGGGGGCGCAGGGGTGCACTCCGCATGGCACCACCGCGCGGGTAGCAGGGCGCGGGGGGCGCAGGGGTGCACTCCGCATGGCACCACCGCGCGGGTAGCAGGGCGCGGGGGGCGCAGGGGTGCACTCCGCATGGCACCACCGCGCGGGTAGCAGGGCGCGGGGGGCGCAGGGGTGCACTCCGCATGGCACCACCGCGCGGGTAGCAGGGCGCGGGGGGCGCAGGGGTGCACTCCGCATGGCACCACCGCGCGGGTAGCAGGGCGCGGGGGGCGCAGGGGTGCACTCCTCATGGCACCACCGCGCGGGGTAGCAGGGCGCGGGGGGCGCAGGGGTGCACTCCGCATGGCACCACCGCGCGGGTAGCAGGGCGCGGGGGGCGCAGGGGTGCACTCCGCATGGCACCACCGCGCGGGTAGCAGGGCGCGGGGGGCGCAGGGGTGCACTCCGCATGGCACCACCGCGCGGGTAGCGGGGCGCGGGGGGCGCAGGGGTGCACTCCGCATGGCACCACCGCGCGGGTAGCGGGGCGCGGGGGGCGCAGGGGTGCACTCCGCATGGCACCACCGCGCGGGTAGCAGGGCGCGGGGGGCGCAGGGGGTGCGCGGGCTGCTCGAGGCTCATCCTCTTACATGCCGTCGCCCGCTGACCGCCGATGTGCGTTGGCCTTAACCCTAATTAATAAAATTATGAGTATTTTGTTGTTACGGTGCTCTTACTCGAGCCACTAAATTGAGAAATTCTTAGTATTTACATTAATTCCAAAATTGTATAGAAATTGCCAAGTAGTAGTGGTTCGTGTAAGAGCACTGTTAGACCTATTTGATTAGTGTGTGTCAATAGCATAAAGTTCCTTGCAGGATTCTAATGACCCTTTTCCTCCAACAGCTGACGCCAAACAGCGACGTAGTTCTCAGTAGACAAGACGACGTTCTCAACCAGAACCTACAACCAGTGATAGGAACTAACTTTAGGCCTAGCTACGTAGTTACAAACAGTCCCACGTTAGGCAGCCCTAACTTTGTGTGCCCCAACGGGAACTTAAGCTCCCCCTTTGGTAGCCAGACGCTCAGTGGGCCAACCCTTAGTTCAGGGAGCCTCGCTACCTCCACCCTACATAGGAGCAAAGGGAAGGGCAATGTGCGGAGAAGGGAACACGTGCTGGCAGAGAACCTGCCCGGACCAGAGAGTTGTGTGTAAAGTGATGACGACAATGTGCTTCACGGATTTGAATATCGAACTTTCATTTCGCTAATTAATTGCATTTAAAATAAGTGTAATCATTGCCTTTTTGGGTAGATTTTTTTACGAAAATGTAATAAATGCTTGTTTATTTCTAATTGTATATTTTAGAATGTTAGTCAACTCTACAAATGGATGTTATTTAACGTTACTTTGCCAAAATCAAACTGATCGATTTGATTATATTGTTAAGCGCGACAATATTTCATCGTGTGAATAGTTCTTATAGTTGAAATATACTTAGCTAACGTGTCCTATAAAGGGGAACGCCCGATATATCTTGTACATTGCTGCTATATTGAATTATAAATTAAGCTACGTTGCGCTCTCAATAAATTACGGCCTACATTTTGTGTTACTAATTTGCTCAAAAATCGGGAACTTGGGAAGTGCGAAGCACGAAGTTTTAAATTGTATTTCAAGGTTCCTCATAATTATATTAAGTAGCGGAACAGCTCGAAACTTAGTGTTCCGTGCTTTTATTTTTATCCCAAAATATACGAGAAACGTTTTTATTGTTTTCTCCTTAATTGAACTAGACTTACCCAATTTTAAATTATATCCTATAAGTTTTCAAGCATGTTTTTGTCTTATCCTCAATTTGTCGTATGGGGAAATTAATTAATAAGATTAAAAGACGAATAAATGGCTTAAGCTGCGTCCCCACTTGTAACAAACACGCCAACAACACTCCCAACAAAGTGATCAACATGCTGCGCATAATGAGGACGGGAATATTACAATTACACAGCGAAGATCATACTTCTATTGTCGTGCTAACAGTCGATGTATTTTTTTAGTAGGCATCGTTTAATTTTTTGGCGAGATATATTACAATTATCTTTTATAATAATTAAACTTGTTTAATAAATACGCTATCCTGTAATGGACACTGAATTACACACATTATCGAGTACACATCTTGCTCTGAATACATAATTAAATTAAGAATGCATAAAAAAAAACAATTATATGCTATTATAAAAGATTTACCTACATGGTACTAAAAAATATTAAAATTTTATCAATACATTATTTTAAAACCAAGCAATAAGTTGATTTTTATTAATTAGGTAGGCCTGAATAAACTTATTAATATTTTTTTTTAATTGTAGGAATAGGAAATAATAGTATAAAATTTAATTTCAAATTAAAGTAAAAGTGATACACATTATTAAATTAGCAGTTTTCAGTATGAGTCTCGAACCGTCGGCGTCGCCACTTTGTTGGGACTAGTTCGGAGGACCGCTGAGTAAAATGCTAAAATCCCTGTCCACATTATGTGTAACATGTTGGTCACTTTGTTGGTGTGTTTGTTACAAGTGTGATTATAAAAACTCCTACTTGATTTAATAAAATCGGTTGTGTGAATGTAAATACTGATAGTTGTATAAACCAGACTTGTATGTATAGTTACAAATATTTAAATAGAATAAGGAGCTTTCGTTGTCAATTTATTTATGTGAGGGTATTTAGTGATATTGTAAATATTGCATAGACCGTGATGATATACCTAGTTGAAGTGCTCTAGCGTACGGCATAAGAGGACTCCCAAAATGTAAGAGAAAAATAAACCTTTTGTAGAAACGTGGATCGTTTTATAACATTGACAAGCTACCCGCATGAAATGTAAAATAAAATATGAACAAAATGGTCGTGTAATAAATCACAGTCACACATCGGTAGCGCACATCCTCGGGTTTTCCGCATGGCGCGGTTTGCAGGTGGCAAAATGTTTTTAAGATAAAATAATCTTATAGAAGATTATAAATAATCTTATAGAAGATTATTTTGCATTGAGATACAAAGTGCATTGTAGTTATTAAACAACTTGTTAAGTAATTGAATCTCAATTCATCATCTATAATAATAAGAATTTAAAAAGTATTAGACTCTCTCGCCAATCCATATGGCGAAAACATGTTAAATCAAATGTACCAACCTCCTATGTATTTTGTTGCCTCGTTGGTCTAGTGGTCGCAAGCTGAGTATGAAGTCCTGGGTTCGAATCCCTGGTCGGGCAAACTGTTATTTAGTTTTTCCATCTGGAATTTCTCAGAAGCAGCCCCAAATATGGAATTGTGCCCGGTTTATGGCAATATTACATGGGACTTATATATGTAAACATGACTAGCGAATTGTGGGTATACTATAGGGACACCTCTGCCTAACCTTTCGGGGAATACAGGCGTGATGTTATGTTATGTTAACGTACAGACGCCAGCAGGTCAAGCTACCCGAAACTGTCAGATTTTCCCAATCAACCTTGAACCTTAATGCTTTAGCGATAAAGTTGAAAATCTATTAAAGAAATTTGACAGATTGTAGTAGCTTGATGTGCTGGCGTCTGTACCATGTTTTTTGTTTTAACGCAAATAAATATACCTATTCTATTATATTCTTGTGCCGTACGCGTAGAGCAACTCAGTAGTTCCATTTTATAACGATAGCAATTGTAAATGTTTCCATTTTGTGTTGATTCTATTATATAGAGTTTAACATTGAAACTGTGAGGTTCATGTGTATAATACGTCGATCGAACTGTTTGTAGATGTCAGTCAACAATTTATGTGGTCCTACCAATCTGATATGGCAATTTTATATTTAATAAATAAATAATGGTTTATATAATGACGTTATTTTATTTCTTATCTTTCTGAATACCACCAACAGTCCTTTTAAGTATTTTAGCTCTGAGTTTGTATCACATTCAAAAAGACCTTTATTCTCGTTATAATAAGGTTGCTGTTCGTTTGCTGTTGTCAGAGATACAATAACTGCGAAAGGTTTGTAACGCATCTAGTGGAACACAACATCCTATATGTCCGTAAAATAAAGGCTGCACGATTTAAGTTACATGAAAGGCATATTTCCTTGAGCTGAAACCCTGTTACTTTTTCCAGTTTTCTGATAATCTAGCTGACCGAACAGACGTTGTCCTATCCAAATTTCCATAATTCATACAAAATCTCATAGAAAAAAGGACGTTCAGTTTGTCCCTAATTTGCTTACTTTCCGGGAAACTTTTCCAAATTTTCTTTCCATAAAAACTTAATTCGGACTATTACGAACATTTTATAAAACAAAAAATAGCCAAATCAGTTCAGCCGTTCTCAAGTGATGCGCTTACCAACGAACAAACAGCATTTCATTTTTATGTAAATAGAAATTACATGTTTCAAAATAAACATAATTCAGAATGTAATAAAGTCCCCTTCCCACCTTCTCCTTTACCTGTATTATATCCAAGTTTAGTTACTTAGGTCTCTGAATATCGGATTAGCAGGTTTATTCGACGCCACCGGGGCAAGCGTAGACGTTCGACGTCTAGACCTGGCTTAAATAATAACATTCACTTATATCGTTAACACAGTTTCTTATTAACAAATATTTTCGTACTTAGGGTCAATATTAGTACTTAAAGCTGGGTCTCCTATGAAGATTCGTATATCGTCTTTTTTGACGTACGCTATTTCGAAAAAAATTGCGAGTGGTGAGCCTGCCAGTTCGAAAACACATTGAATTGAAAAACGCTGTATCGAATGCCGTTAAATAGTTAAACGAAAAAACGAAAATTGAAAAGCAAAGACAGCGAGTTCCGAAATTAAAGATTTTTTCACTTCTTTGTGTTATTTTTGGAAGTCGGTTGTTTTTTTTTTTTAAAAAAGGTTTTGTTTACACTTTTTAGTTGTGGTAACTACCCCACACAAATTCGTATACCGTTATCTGCTATGTGACGGAGTCAATTAACATGTCATCAACATACGCAAAGTGGGAAAAATACGTAACTATTGAAGCTAACTCAAAAACTATTAATAAAATTTATATGGGACCACTTCTGAAGCATGACCTATCAAACAAAAAAAGAATCATCAAAATCGATTCATAATTGGCGGAGTAATCAGGTAATACACATACAAAAAAAAAAAGAAAAAAAAAAAAACATACAGACGAATTGAGAACCTCATCCTTTTTGAAGAAGTCTGTTAAAAATAATAATATTCACTGCCCTTGTTTCCCTAACCCAATCCAAAGACGAGGCTTGCTGTGTCTCATCGGGGTCGTGAGTTCGATTCCTAGACAAATAAACGCAACAGTGGATTTCGATACTAGTGTACCATTCAAAGAGTTTTTCGGATCAACGTGTTCGCGATAACGGCATTCGATACACCGTTTTTCGATTCAATGTGTTTTCGAACTGGCATGGCGTAGCCGCGTACCACCATAAAAATGTAACTTTATGTTCAGCATTATTCCACAAAATTACAAAGTTTCCTCTTTTATATCCCTGTGTCTTGTATCAGGCTCAAACAGCTGCAAAAACACAACCACTCTATTTAGCTTCCTGCTTTCATTAGACGTACATTTCACTTTACAAAGTGAGTAACGCGGTAGATATCAACTCATTGCGGCACAGAACTCAATTCAGCAGAATAACAAACGTCGGCGTCGTCGCTTCGTTCAAAAACAACGTTTACGTTAGCGAGAGCCGAGCGGCTGAAACTCTTAAAAGCAAGCCGCAAGCTCCTCAAATGTTGACACAAGCCTAACAAATCGACTGCCAGGACCTAAGTAATGTTTGCTGTAAACAATGGTTAATTATAGACCTTTGAATTATTCACGATAAACTCGCTGCCCACGGAAATAAAATCTGGATTGTATTACAATGTACAGATAAACAAGTCATAGCCCAACTGAAAATTGTATCTGAACGAGTATTTAGGCCAAGTAATTTTCATTTTTCTATAAAAATAGTTAAAACAAAAACAAACAAAAAATTAATTTCACTGTGTCGGTTAGTTTCGAAGCCACACAGAATTCAAGTCGGGACGAAAATAAATATTTTGATACAGTACCGCCAGGCTTTGTTAGCTAGGAGCTCGCAGTAACTGACAACTGTGTAGCCGAGCCTGTTCTTGAGGAACGTTGGAAACTATCTGAAACTCTCTCGTCTCTATTTTGTTTATGGTTCATAACGAAAGAATTGAGACTGTTGCTTGTATTTTAAGTAAAATTCTGAGAAAAGTAAAACATACTGTTTGTAACAATATAATAGTAGCGCAGAATTTTTTTGTGAGAGAAAAACCAGCCAATTGTAAGACCGAAATGAATGCGAAAATGAAAATATCTTGGAAGTTCGTAAAAATATGTTTGATTCCACCCCGCACTATGTCGTAAACTGACTTAGTAAACACTTATTACCGTCTTTTCTCTAAATTCCCCCACATCCTCTTATTTGAAACATGATCGTCACACGCACTAAAACAACACCATCATTTTAATGGCACAAAATTACTATCGGAAGTGCGGATATAATATTACCCGCACCTCAGTATGGAAGAGTATCTAACTACCCACATACAAACTCCCTACAATGTTGGTATTCCCGTTTATTTATTTAGGCAGAAGTTAAAGTGTGCCGCTTCAAGGTAGACGTGTAAACTGGCGGAGACTTGAATGAAATTAGAGTAAGAAATAGGCTTATTCCCCAACTGCCGGGAGTAAACTAAAAGGCTGCTAAGTTGCAAATGTTAGTTTTTAGTTATGAATAGGAAACTTGTTGAATTCAAAATTGAATGTTTTTTTTGGTATGGAATACAAGGATTTTTTTGTTTGTCTTAACTTACAAAATTAACAAAACCTACCTATTGCCTATCACGCCATTCGGAAAGACCTCACCAAAAAGATTAAGACTTATGAATGTGAAAAAAAATTGTAATCTCATAACTATCTTTAATATTCATACATATTATAAATTCAAGTCGCTGTATGACCGCGTTGTTCCTCTAAACAGGGCAACGGATTTTGATGTGATATTAAAGAATTTATTCCAGAAGATTTATGTGTCTAATAAATTAATATTAAACTGACATATAATAAAAAAATACAATACATACAATTAGTGAAAACTGTGTGAAGCAGAGGTAGGTCACTAATTGATAATAACAGAAACAAGAGACACCGCGAGAGAATTTGTAATTCTCTTAACTTACATTCTTATCTTAAAATTAACCAAATACAACTTACAGTTATGTCAGTCACGGCGGCCCAGCTTATTCCTCGTGATTACGCCTCTTCGCCTGCTTTCGAGGACTGGAATTAAAATGAAGTGACTATGAATGTAACATTATTAATGATTTTAGACGCCTTATTCTCTCGACAGAACTCTACGTTAATGAAGTAATTGAGTCTGTCGACAGCGTTCGTGCTCAGCAGATTGATTGGAGATTATGATTCTGCTTTGAATTTTTTTATGTTGAATTTAAATATAAATACATGGGTAAGTAAGTCTTAATTAATTGTAATTCAATAAAAAAATCCTTATGATAATATTTATAGCACCAAAATGGAAAAAGCTTTTAAAGTATCATTCAGATATGAAATAGAAAAAAAAATGAATTCAATTAAGGAACCTCTATAATTTATTTACTCTAAAAATGTAGGTACCTCACTTATAATGCAACGAGAGCGCCGCTACAAATGGAGCAACTCTCTGTCGTAGATTCCTTCCAACTTTTTCCGCACGGAATTAGTTTCGAAGTTGGCCTTCAATTTACACCTCAATGAAACAGGAGTAAGTTTGAATACAAATTTTACTTAAAACCTAGCCAATCAAAACTTTGAAAAGATGCCTTACCTGTTGATGACTTCCTTTGGAGCTGGACATTCAGTGAAACTACTCTTTTTTCATGGGCAGGACCGTATCAATGGAATATGCATGTAATTTTTGTTTCACTAAATCATATAGACACTATATAATAAACCCAAGAAAAGTTAAATTCAAACACAGTTGTTGCTCAAAAAAAAATTGGAAACTCCAAGAAATTCCTACTACCTACAGTTCAGGCGTCCTTTTCTGACGCAGTCAGGATGTGACGTCATTTACCACGTTACTGTTTTGTTAACATTGTTATCATTGTTTTTGAAGGTTTTTTAGCCCCAGATCCTACAAATTAAATTATTTTTTTGTGCTTTATTCAAGCAGAAATCGCACTTACTTACTTACCTTAGTCAGATAATAAGCACTTCGAAAATAATACATATTTACTCACATAGTATTTGATGTCACTTCCGGAATTGCCGGAGACAACGCATTTTGATTTTGCGTCCCGTTCCACCAAAAAACATAACATAAAATGAATTGTAAAACAATTATTTTATAAAAAAATGTAAAAAAATAGGAATTTGTTTCTTGACTCCTTAACGTAGGTATATTTAAATAATTAATAAGTTTTTAATAACGTGCATATTCCCTATACGCATATTGGCTCATTTCTCTCCGTACAATCAACTATCAATGGTGTTTCATTATTGGAACATGTTGAATAACACGATAAATATTGATTCGGGACGTTAACGAACTTAATATCAGTTTTTCAAATAAAGAATGCTAGAAAACGTAGGTGGGTCAATGCTATTGCCATGCTTAACAATAGATGTGCTCGATTATTGTTAGTTTTGGCCTCCGAAGGACGTCTTTACTTGATTTCCTCAAACCACTTGGATGGAGCCCACACCGTCCAGTGTTCATCTTACTATGAACTTTCATACTTGCGATCATCTGACTGCTAGCTTAGTTTGCTCACAAAGATCAACACTGGTCTCGTTGTTTGACGTAAGAAGAAGAATGTATCAGCCTGAAAATATGTAAAAACGATCCAAAAATATATATCAAAACAGAGGTCACCAATATTTCATGGAACAAACTAAAAATACACCAGCAGGAATGTTTCAAAATAATTACTGTGGAGTTTCCTAATTAATGTTACATGACTGGTCACTAGTGTGGAATAGCACAGTTTGGCGGTAATCCGTAACGGATGCTGTTCGAATATGGTAGTGAAGTTATTTCCATGTTATAACGAATACATAAATGACTGCAGTAATTTACTGTGGGCCTAAAATGTAGGTACTGTTTTATTTGTATGCTTACAATTGTGTATTAAGGGTTAGGCACATTATGTTACTAAGGGCGAATTTCACCAAACTTTTATACCGAGTATAAGTCTTATCCTGCGAATAAATTTTGAATTTTTGACAGTTTTTCTATACAAAAACTGTCAGACGCCATTTTTATTCCACGGATAAAAGATATCTGACTTTGGTAAAATCAGCCATCAGAAAGGTTGATTTTATCAAAGTCAGATATCTTTTATCCGTGGAATAAAATTGACGTCTGACAGTTTTTGTATAGAAAAAATTTTTTCGCACGATAAGACTTATACTCGATATAAAAGTTTGGTGAAATTCGCCCTAAGTATACAAGCCAAATTAAACTAGCTGGTGAAACTTCACAAACATATAACTACAGCTGATTACGGGGTCAACGGCCGATAGTACAGCTACTTGAAATTATGAGTTTAGTAAGTCCTTTTTAGGGTTCCGTAGTCAACCCTTATGATACGCACTTGGCCGTTTTTTTTGTTTTATCGTCATTGAAATCCAAACCCAGCACGTCTATGAAGTTTGGCTAGCAAAAATTTGACCTTGTATAAATAATTAAAAAAAAGCTTTATTCAGTACCCAAAAAAGACAAGGCACAGTACGAAAAAAAACGAGTAACAGATTACATAGGAGCCTTAGGTAGGTACTAGATTTTTACAAATTCCCTGAACCCCACACTAGGATTCCTCGTGGGGTCCAGTCTCTTCCCAAGTAAGGCAAACAATTATTTATTTGGTTGAACTATTATAGTATAGGTTATAATTTGGAAAAAAAATAATATGATTAAATAATTAGAAAATTTAAGTACAAAGTACCTAATAAAGAAAGTTAACTAACTAAAATTATTGTATTGTTGGAATACGGTTTGATGACTAGAGTTTCAGGTGGTTTAGAGTGTTATGTTGTGTTAGTTGTATAATAAGGGCTTATTCCCATTTACCAGACATAAATCTCAGCCCAGCAGGCGTAGCATGAGCACCGTTTTGTCGACGGAAAAGTAGACAAAAATGACGTTTCCTGTAGACAGTAGACAGTACGAGACGGCAGCAAAATAGAAAGAGTCAACTGCACTTTTTACGAAATTCACTCTTTTATATAATTCGACTCAGAATTCTTTGTTTTATCATAGGATTTATCGGTAGTCAGTGTGATTTTGACAGTAAGGATGGAAAACTTTCTTCCGAAATAGTCTACATATAAAAAGACCTAGACAAAGATCGTTAGAAATGAAAGACAAAGTGACAGATTGCAGAAAGATTTCTACGGTGGATGTCAAAAATGAAGAAACGAACTGTCACTTTGTATAGAAAAAGCTATGTCTATTCTTCGTAGAGATAGAAAGCGCCATGCTACGCCTGCTGGGCGACTCCAGTTTTTAGAACGGAAAAATGCAAAACCCAGGTTGTGGCTTTGCAGCCAAGCTTGAGTGTCAGTAATCAGGCAGTAGAGTAAACTGTAGCTAGAGCTACAGTAGATGTGTAATAATCGAATGCTTTTTATTGGATTCCGTGCCCGAAGAGTGCCAAAATATTACTAAGCCTCCGCTTTCCGTCCGTCCGTCTGTCTGTCAGCGGGTATATCACATGAACCGTACGGTAGACAGTTAACATTTTCACAGATTGTGTATTTCTATTGCCGCTACAACAAGAAATAATAATAATAAAAATAAAATAAAGTTGAAAATATTAAAGGGGTGGCCCCATACAATAAGAAACGTAATTTTTCGGCGTTTTTTGCTAAATATTGTACGTTGATACGGAATCCTTCGTGTGCGAGTCCAACTTGCACTTTAAAACCAGAAAAGTAGAAAATATACTAAATAACAATATTTTAATCCTTATTATTGATTAAACATAGGCAAGCCTGGAATGTAGGTCAGTACTCAAGAGTCTTAATCCCACAGCCTGCTTTGGCTTGCCAATATTATGAGGAGTATTACTGCATATTGAAATGTGCCACATAAGTTCATGTCCGTGAAGTTTTGCAATCCGAAAAATACTGAAAATAAATTAACAAAAAGCGATCTTTTAACGTAACCCAACAAACGTTTTGTTGTTATTTGTTCGTCAATTTGTATTGAAGCTCTATATTAATATTTTCATAATAACGACTACATTTTAATAGGTAGTCGGAAAATATACGCATATAAATACTGGAATGAAAATAAAACATAAAACTGCACTCAATTTATAAAGCTATAATTGATATTCAACCCATTTTTAAATAACGAACGAAACGTGATAGTTTTTTGTTTAAAATAATCAAATTACTAGCTTTAGCCCGCAGCTTCGCCCGCGTAAAATATCCCACGGGAACGTACTACCGGGATTAAAAGTACCTTATGTGTCAATCCAGGTCATAAACTATCTGTGTGCCAAATCTCGTCCAAATCCGTTCAGCAATTTTTGCGCCATTCCGAAACATACATCCAGACAAACAGACAAACTGAAAAAAAAATCGAATAAATATATTTTTGCATCAGACTCGTTACCACACCTCGAACCAATTATTTTTTAACCGACTTCCAAAAAGTAGGAGGTTCTATGTTCGTATGTATGTTATTTTTTTAATTTTCGTCAATTGTCGGCCGATCTTGAAAATTCTGCCTATGTGGATGATCTCTTAAAAAAAAACATACGTAAAAGAAACACTCGACGACTTTTGACGACACGGTTGGCGCAGTGGCTGAGCGATGGACTGCTGCGCAACGTGTCGCGGGTTCGATCCCCGCACGGAACAAATATTTGTATGATCTGCAAGTAGTTGTTCCGGGTCTGGGTGTTAGTGTATGTGAGTTTCTATTTTTTTAAACGCACCCACGATACAGGAAGAAATTCTTAGTGTGGGGCAACTTTAAAAAAAAAAAAAAAAAAAACTGTACACGCACATCTGTTAACGGGAACGCCCTTTTTTAGATAACATACTGTATAACTAGATGGCTACATTCAAAAGCTCGTAATAAGTTCCTGTCACTGTTACTCTCACTATGAATTTGTGTGGGACCTACCCCCCCTTTGTGTGAATTATTTCATCACCACTGCTCTCAAAAAGGTTAAGGAAAACATCGTGAGGAAACCGGCATGTCCTAGAACCAAAAATTCGAAGACATGTGACATCTACCAACCCGCACTGGGCCGGCGTGGTAGATTACAGCCCACTCCCTCTCACAGAGAGGAGGCCTGTGTCTCAGCAGTGGGAACATTATAGGCTGATTATGCTTATGCTACCCCACACAAATTCATATTCTGGTGGTAAATGGAAAAATCATGTAGAAATATATACAATCAAAGTCTGAAATCGCATTCTCACCAAAAAGTATACATTATCTGTATGAGAAGAGCCTTTGCCTTGCAATGGGACAAAAACTGGCTGGTATTATTATGCCAAAAACCAGACTGACCTGCAACACCAACAAAAAGTAATAAGCCCCATCAAACTGCAATTTCTGTATGAGAAGAGATCTTTGCCCTGCGGTGGGACAAAAACAGGATGGAATTATTACTAACTAGCTGCGCCCCGCGGTGTCACCCGCGTAAGTCTCGATTCCTTGGGAATATCGGGATAAAAAGTTACCTCCGATTCCAGGTGATGGTCTAGTCCTGTGCCAAATTACATCCAAATCAGTTCAGCCGTTTTAACGTGAACGCGTAACAAACAAACAAACAAACTCACTTTCGCATTTATAATATTAGTTAGGATTCGAAAGTAACTCTGTCTGTCTGTATGTTACCTTTTCACGCCTAAACCACTGAACGGATTTCGATAAAATTTGGCAAGGAGATTTTTTTTCGTTTTAGCGTGAAAGCGTAACAAACAAACTCATATTCTGTTTCGCATTTATATTTATATAATAATATATTTAAGATACTTTGCGTTTTGATTATTATTACTGAGCTAGACTGACCTGCAATACCAACAAAAAGCAACAAGCGCCATCAAACTGCACCTTAAAAAGCATTACCAAGTCCTAGGTCAAGATTGTTTTCTGAGGGCAGGCTTTGAGAGCTTAGTTGAGTAAACCGCTTCGGCGAGAGTTCGGCTCAAACAAAGGGGAAGGCCAACCATCGCTGTGACGTCACTTAAGGCCGAGAGCAGGTGAACTATGACCCGCAGTCGCCAGTGCACGAGGCTTAGCCGAACTATGTGGTGCAGGCCGCATTAGAACAGACATTTTAATACTTATTTATAGATGTACTTATAGTGGACTTAGTGCAGACTGTTGTGCAGTTGTGATAGATGTTAATGTGAGGAGTTAAAGTAGTTGTTCTGAATAGTGTGCATACACTTTTGATTAACAGCTTCGATAAACATTTTTTTGTTCATAATTCAATCAATCTGCCTAGCCTTTTCCCAACTATGTTGGGGTCGGCTTCCAGTCTAACCGGATGCAGCTGAATACCAGTATTTTACATGGAGCGACTGCCTATCTGACCTCCACAACCCAGTAACTGGGCAATACGATACCCCTTGGTATGACTGGTTGACAGACTTTCGGGCTTCTGACGACCCGTAACGACTGTTAAAGATCCACGAATGACAGCCGGGACCAAAGAAGCCGGGTTTTTTTTGTTCATAATGAAGCTTTGATGATCATGGTCTGAAAAAAAATGGTACCCATACATTTTCCCAAAAAAGCCATTTAGGTCACCTTATCAAAGCCAGACAAGGCTGAAAAAATGCACCATCACGGTAGATTTTTAAAACTATACATAAATGCAGTGGAGCCGGTTCTCCCGGGCAGCACCGGTCCGTACCGTTTAAAACTGCTTGCTGCAATAACATTCCGGGTTTAATACCGAAATAGAGTACCGAGTTGCATCGTTGCGGCTCTTACAAGCACACTAGAACAGATTGTTTAAAAACCCTAAAGTAGAAAAGTTGAATGACCTTAACCTTTTTTTTTAAGTGCAAACTTCTCTAAGCTCTTTCGTTGAGTACTGAAAATTTCAACTGTCTAACTATCACGGTTCATGAGATACAGCCTGGTGACAGACGGACAGACAGACAGACGGACGGATAGCGCAGTAATAGGGTCCTGTTTTACCCTTTGGGTACTGAACCCTAAAAACAAAAACAATAACACGACAGGACCAAAATTAACACAGCATTGCATTGAAATCGAAAACAATCGAATAGATTACAAAAAATATTATTATATTCCGATTACAGCAAGAACAACATAAGGGAGAGACTATTGGGTACCACATCGGTAACAAACATTCTCTATATAAGGTATCATATTTGTAACCGCATTCATTGCGGACACTCGGGGCGCAGGTGTCGGCCATATTAATGTGTGGAGACCTTTGCTTCCTGCCCGGCAGAATATTCAAGATGTATTACAGGGGTCATTTAATGTGCCTCCGTTGTACCGACGCCGCATTAAATCGCTTTTTAGGTGACTGCTGTTATCCCTTTTCCCCTGGTGCTATATTTTTCCTTGAATTTTCGTATCAGGGTACCGTCGTGCATGTAAATAACTAAGCATAGGTTGTGTTTGTGACAATGCAAGTACCTCCCTACTTACAGGTTTTAATGGTTAAATATATTTGTAAATCTGGAGCTGTCTTGGGTGTTACAATTTATATACACGGTGCCGGAACACTGACGTACAAAAAAAAAATTTGTCCTTCGTGCCGTGGGGTATCCAAATCACCCCCATGTATGTTGCGCGATTTTTCATAGTTTTCCAGGACCCCACGCTCAGCAGTCGCACTTGCGACCACGAGCACTCGAAGCTTGAGACCTCACAGACATCGGCATGCGGTAAAGTGGAGGGTAGGCAGTATGTTCAAGTACAGCTGCCCCTGCAGCAACACCAGAAAACAGCATTTCTAAAAATTTGATCTTATTTATTAAACCAAACGGCAATTTATAAGGTAGGTATAATCTATAAGTAATTTTACATAATAATCACTCATTTAATAATATAGGATTACAAAGTCGCTTTTGTTTTTCTGTGAGCTGTAATGTCAAGCAATTAGTATTCAATTAAAGTTAACACTTGTTATAATGGGAGATTGTTTGAAATTGCTTTATTGCTATCATTTATCAAGTAATTATTTTGTTTCCACGTTCTACCTCCATGGGCATAATTGTAATTTGTTGACACCGTTTTGATTTAACTTATTAATATAATTAAGCTGTCAGGTTTAAATCATACGTATCAAAATTAATTTAAAACACAAACATCCTATTAAAAATCAAACTTCTGACGTTACAATTTGCGCTTTTAGGCTCGTGGAGACTAGCGCGACTTTAACAAAACAATTTCTGAGAAAACTTCACGGTAGAACAATTACCGGTGTCGCGCTAGTCTGCCCAAGCCTTTTGCCCGAATTTCACACCGGATTTTCAGAACCTTTTTGCCGCAGTTATTCCGCTAAAAACATTATCTTTTATTGTACCATCTCTCAGGCACACAAAGAATATCAACACTCATATCAACTAAATAAGAAAGCGTATTAACATATTTGAATATTCCAGTGGAAGTCACACTATTGTGTAGGATATACAATAACCCGACAAGTATAAAGTAAGTAACATGATATCGTGAAAATACACGCTTAGCTGAATAGATAAATATTTATCCTCAGCACAAAAACATGGAGGAAGTCTTATAATTTCACTGCTGAAACTCGTTGCTAGGCAGAAATTCTGGTCGTATTTATTTTGGAAAACGAGCATATACGAGATATTATCTTCTTTGAATACAATGGCGTCTGTGTGACATAATATGGGTGATTTTTTTTCAATAAAGAAATATCTACAGACTGACAAAGTTATAGATTTAAGATTTTATGGACACTATATAACGTTAGTCACAAAACATTTGTGCGGTTCATCGTCTTTTGAACCATAACGAAGAAAGCATGGTCTCACCAGCTTGTAATACCTACGAGTACCAATTAGAATCAAATTCTTACAACAAAAACCTACAAACAATAAATAAACAAATTGTCATCTACAATGATCGCTCAAAATATTCAGGGCCTTATCTCTAATTGAGAACAATCCCATCGTTGAGGGGATTCGGGTCGGATGCGAGAATCAGGGAATCAGATAACCGGCCGGGTGTACCGACCTACCGAACACTTGTTTGATTTGAAGGATTTGCTCGAGCTCGCCCGATCTCGGAGCTTACAGCCGATCACTTACAGGCCGAACGCCGAATCGCTGTTGTTATTAAACATCGAGCGGTCGCTCCCACGATTCAGCGGTATCGATTGGCGATTCGTTTAGATTAATTACAGAGATACGCTAGAACCTTGAATAGTTTAATCTATATTGCTGAAGCTAGCCGGAGCTAGTGATCATAAAATGTTAATACTGTTTTATAATTGTTTATAATTCACAATTTTATTGCTAAACGATTCGGATCTATCACTAACCTACGTCAACAAAATAATATAAACCAGCTACACTACATTAGGTAGGTATGCGTGAGTGCCTATGGAACTTCACACGACTTTGCAAATGCTTTTTACTATGTATGAATATTGTATTTGAAGCTATTAATAATATTTTATAACTTTTATATGAAGGCTCTTACATACTGGGGCGATTCGTCGCGCGACGCGACGCCGCCGCATTGTTCGCCATGAAGTGAATCAGAAATTGGTTTGTTAAAATTCGCGTCGCGCGGCGAATCGCGCCAGTATGTAAGAGTCTTTTTAAAACGTGTTGGAACCTTAATATTTATTCATAAATTACATCATCTAAATTTGTACTATCCCTGTAAAATCTCTACCTCACAAAGACACCCTAAAAAACATTCAACATTAAAATTCTTCAACAATGGACATCTTTGCCCGTCGCGATGCGTAGAACGTTCTCCGACGTCGACGTCAACATAGCGTCGCGTCGCGTCGCCGGCCGTCGTAATGGACTAGGGGAGATAACAGATATAATAACTGACATTGCGGTCCGATAGGGTCCCGGTACACCCGGAGAATTTGTTCAATTGCCTCCCAGGATATTTGCTTGCACGCCACACTGGGTTTTCTGTAGGCACGCGTTTATTTTAACGTGGCACTGAATTTGATGACACACTCGAGATGCGGATGTCTTATCTCGGTTTCTGAACATCTTTTTGTAACGTTGTTTTATAAGAAACAAAGATGGTGGATGATAAAGAACTATTGTTTCTCGAAAATTTTGAAGCTTTTTTTACTGTACCCGTAGGTATACTTATCACAAATTTCAATTAGGTTCAAGATAAAACAAAAAGAATTTACGTAACATGAGTAGGTACACGACTCTCACATTCGATCAGAATGTTGTTAAAAAGTTTATAAATCTAATCTTCAAGAACACGAAAATACGTCAAACGTACGAAGATCACGTAACAACTCGGAAGGAAAGTTATTAAAAGTAAAATTCTTCTGTTACGATCAAACAAATTCAAAAGACGTACATTTCTGGCTTCCCAGTGTGCCGCGCGCCAGAGCCTTGCAAGAACGCGCCCTAATGTCTATGGAGGCCAACAGATGGTCTCACTTCCGACAGTCATTACCCTTTTGTCTTATATCCTACAAGCAAAAACGCATTCTGAACTCTAACTTGAAACCTCAAAGTCCAAATTCCCGTGCAACAAACGCAATCAGCGGCGAACGAGTATATTATTGAGCTGGAAAATGTTTCAGAACTCAAAACTGCACATTTTCTTTTCATGCAACTTAAATATCTGGGACGTAATGCTACAACATGGTACGTACGCTTGAGGTGGGTTCACTAATATTCCCAGGAGATTTTCAAGCTGGTAAATGAGCTATTGTGGTTTCACTGGAACTGACTTTTCGCATCTAGTACTGGAGCGTGTTGTAAAATGTTTTGAGACATAGGTATCCATATATTATGTATTATGAAAGTTTTATAAAATACAGGCATTTTTCCGCTGTTTCGCCCGCGTGGATGTCGAAAAATCCCACGGTACGGTACTACCAGGATCAAAAGGAAGCGAAGCGATGATCGCATACCTAATAGCCGAGGAAAAGGTCATTGACTCCTGTCAACCGTAATTATTTTGTTACGCGTAATTTTGAATAGGTGATACTTCTAACTTTTAAAATATTCATTTAAATGATGTGATGTCACGGCATGTCATATTTTAATCTAAATTAAATGGCCAATTTAAATAATATATTTTATTAGAAAAGGATTAATAATATACCGGTCAAAATAGCTTCGGATATAACAATGAAATTTTTATAAAATTCTAATAGATAAAAATGGTTGTATACAGGGTTATTGGTAAAACACTAACAACCTCTTAAGGAGTCATTGTAGTCATCATTATGAACAACTTTTACTATGGGAAAAAATATGAAATCGCGAACAAAAAAACAGCTGTTCCGTACATTTTGACGAGTTATGCAAACATAAATGTACGGAACAGCGGTATTTTTTTTCGCGATTTCATATTTTTTCGCGATTTCATATTTGTTCCCAAAGTAAAAGTTGTTCATAATGATGAGTACAATGACTCCTTAAAAGGTTTTTGGTGTTTTACCAATAACCCTTTATACAAATTGTGGATCATGTCTTCCTTAGAAGATAGACAGACATATTTTATCTTGAACTTGAACTTTTTTGGATGTATCATCCTGTAGAGCATTAATTTTATGTATCTCGTCACTTGCTATATTGCTTTAGCTGGGAAGAAGTCAATGTTGTCATTATAATACATTCACGACATAATTTTCATCACACAAGTTGTCGAAGACATGCATTACCAAAAACACATTCTTAGCTCCCAGGACACAGGAACGATGTTCAGAAAACCATTTACCACGTCCCACCCTTAAATGGGTCACAAACAACCCCATATTATCCCAAATTGGTCTAATCTTTAGTTATGGCCCCCCACAGGAATTCGCTTTTCAACAAGACTAGAACCCGTAAAAGCGTAAACTTTACTTGGCTATCAGAATAAAGGGGGATATTCCCTCACCGATAGAAATGTATTGTCACACTAACTTTGTATAAGCAGATATAATAAAATGCGTCTGTTTCACGTTTGTCTTCAATTTCTCTCGAGAGAAAACAAAAACACAAGCCCGTCTAAAGAGATACTCGCAATTTTTATTCTTATTTGAATTCGACATGTGTAAATAATGAATTTGTAACGGAAATCGAATGGTGCGGACGGATTTCCGCTCTAGAGGTAAATAAAACGGGGATACGCGTTGTATCCTTCAGTTCGGACGCACTTAGGATCGTTTCCTCTAGTAAAACATAAGAATACGCACGATCATTGCCAACCCTCATGTGAATGTGCACTAACTCTGAAACTGCGGGGTCTACCGACTGCGTATAAAGTCGCCCGTACTTATGTACGCATATATGTAAATTACGTACATACGCTTGGCTCGTCTTGGCATTTTTGTAATATTACTGTATTCAAATAGCAGAAATTAACACTTTTTACTAATGTCTAAGCCAGTTTGCACATACTCAAATTCTAGACATTAATTCTCGAGCAGACTGGCGCGACGGGACACCGGTAATTGTTATACCTTGAACTTTTCTTAGATTTTTTTTTGTTAGAGTCGCGTTGCGCCAGTGTGCACGAACCTTTAAATGTTTAGGTACCTAGTGATTGTCATCACTCAACATATACCTATCCATAGGAATGCAACACAGCGTCAGCGAAAGACCGCGAGATATAAAGCAACATCGCGCTATCGAGAGACAACGCGAGTTCACGTCGCTCCCTAGGGACAGCGTGACGAAAACACGTTTTAAACGTGTACTGATGTATGCAGATAACTTTTACATGCATTTCACGCGGACAGGAAAAACAAAACAGTTGAAATAACAACCCTGAAACTTGTAACGAATTCATAGGTTTTTGTAAACATGGCCTTTTTCAAACAGTCGCAAATGTTCTGAATCGTCAAGTAACTAACTAAACAAAATGAAAGAAGTCAACACGTAGTCTTCTAAACCACCTTAAAGGCTCTTACATACTGGCGCGATTCGTCGTGCGACGCGAATTTAAACAAAACAATTTCTGAGAAAACTTCACGGCGAATAATGCGGCGGTGTCGTGTCGCGCGACGAATCGCGCGAGTATGTAAGAGCCTTTACGCTATTCATCAGAACCCAGCAACATAACATAATATCTAAATAGCTCCGTGCCTACCTCGTCCCAACACCACACACGTTGAAATCACTAAAATTAATCTTTCAAAGAAAAAAGAAATCCTCATTCATTAGCGAGTACAGAACATGTTTCAACAGCTCCAGCTAACCGTCGACGCTGACGACATTCCGAGACTCAAGTTATTGAAATGCTGAAGTATTTCTAAGTTTAAAGTGGCGGTAGGCAAGTCTGGTACGAGCAAGGCACATGGGAAATGATTACCATATTCAACGCATTTCCTCCCACGCCGGAGGTAGGCTTGAAGGAAATTATTTGTCATATTAACGTCACTCGGCTCGAGTTTCCACGTCGAGATGTTAATATATTAAATTATCCTCGGCGGCATTTTGAAGAAGTAATTCTTTATCGATACTGTTTGACAAATCGATGTTTGTATTTCCAACGCTTTGTCATCAGACTTCAGAGTTTCCAATGTTTATGTAAAGCGGGACGCAATTAGAATTGGAAAGTAAGGATAAACAATATCACTCAGAGGAGAGTTTGGGCATGAAATAATTGGGCAGTGAATTGTGTTACCTGCGGGACACCTATTAGGAGCAGAATTACTTCACGGCAAGATTTTTCTTTTTAATTAAACCGCAGTCGCCACACCAAACAAAAACCACGAAGCCAACAAATCAATTTCGCGTCAGGAAATTACTTTGTAAAGTTGAAAA
The DNA here is from genome assembly GCA_947522985.1 of Lithophane socia. NCBI lineage: Eukaryota > Metazoa > Arthropoda > Insecta > Lepidoptera > Noctuidae > Lithophane > Lithophane socia. The sequence continues at coordinate 7,210,649 of OX383270.1, read as the reverse complement.
GGGTTGCACGATACGGTACCAAATTGAAATTCTTTTGTACGCCGCGCCTTTACATGTCCGAAATGTTACCTGACTCTTTGAATCATAGCGTAACAACATTTTTCGATCAAACTTTGGAATACACACTTTTCCTGATATCAAACGCGCTAACTTTTTAACAATTATACTGAAACGTATAGCGACATATAGAAATCCGAGCTCGTAAGCTTTCTTCCGCCTCGAGTGAAACGTAAGACATTATTATAAAAGTAGAAGACAAAGGCTTTACATTCTCAAATAAACAACATTAACAATAAACAAACTTTTCCATTGTGCGCTGATTTGTGTAATCATTTTATTACATTTAAGAGATAATTTTAAGCTATTAAAGAAAGGAAAGCAAAAAGTTTTGGGCACCGAAGTTCATTAACAAAATAAGCAATCTGGCTAAAAGCACGCGCCCACCGACGTAAAAAGCAATTACAAAGTTATGGAGTGTTCTTGACGATTATTTACGTATTATAGACGAGAAACCTGCGGCTGGCTATTAAGCTGAGAGGAATTTCTGTAGTCAATGTATTGCGGCCACTCCGAGACAATATTACTAGAGTTCGATGAAAATTGAAACTTGCGCCGGCGGAGCCAATAACCACACCTCACGAGCATTACCTACTTCACTCCATATTGCGCTGGTAGACGCTTGCAACCGTTTTAAAACTTACATTTAAAATAATGGGAAAGACCTTGCTCGTACATTTTATGTTTACTTACGTTAATGGCAATGCAAACGTTTAACTGCTACCGCATGTTTGCTAGTAGAAAATAAACAAATCATTTATTGCTCTAGGTAGTCGATCTACTGCATACTTTATCACTGAAACTGTTGCATCATGTTAGTCATCTATTATTTGTTTTACGGTAATCGCACCAATGTTTATTTATTTATGCAATGCCTAGATCGCATAACTCTTACGTAAGTACATAATCTCAACCCTTTCTCCCATGGGGGTAGGCAGAAACTACAGAACGCCACCCGCTACGATCCTTTCATACTCCTTTTGCTCCGTTTACGTTCATACATGGTCATCCATACTTGGAACTTTTTGGAACTTTTTTCATTTTGAAATGGTAGACATTGGGAATAGAATCGATTTTTTCCAACAATTTTAAAGATAGATTTTAATTACAAAAGTATACATATAATATTTAGTCATAAACGGATCGAATATATTTACATAGTTTATCTATCTATAGTAGTGTAAAACGCCATCACACAATGAAAGTTCGATCGACACGGCACAAAGCAGCACGCGAGACTAGTATCCGTTACAATCAGACGAACACCGGCTAATATAGCACACACACGGCATACTAGGATGATCTTGAAGTATTGATAAATGTTATCGTATGAGAGGTAAAGATAGATTTATTGGGACGTGTTCGCTTTGCGTGTGTTATTAAATAAAGCTGTACAAGGACCTAACGGTGCCATCTTGATTTTATTTATTTTTTTAAACTTTTCCCACTCAAAAAAAAGTTAAAAAGGCGAACTTAAGGCATACTCTACCAGTCAACCAAGGGTGGTGAAGAGATTAGACGATGATGATTATGATTTTAGTATATTTTCTTAAAACAATATAACACATGTGACCGACAGCGCCCCCATGTCAACGTTATTCAAGGACCAAAAGATAACGCTGTATTGAGATAATGAACTGTCATGCTCATGCTCAAAACGTGTCACAGAAAGCAACTCACTGTCCCGAGAAGCTTCTGCAAACTGGGAACTGGAAACTGTTTTCATACAAATATTCTCAGACAGTCGTTAAAGAAGGTCACAATCACAAGCTCAAAAGCTTGGCCACCGTTCCAGCCTTACGAAAGCCGTTTTACCCAATAAACGGGTGCCGTAGGCCAAATGCGAGTCACTTTCACTACAGAGCGGAAGCCTACATAAATGTGTACTGCCTAGACAAACAAAAATGTAATATCTATACTAATAATAAAGCTGAAGAGTTTTTTTTTGATTGAACGCGCTAATCTCTGAAACTACCAGTCGGATTTGAAAAAATATTTTTCATTATATTGCCTTTATTCTTCCAGAAGGCTATAATAAGGCATAAGGCTATTTACCATCACGATACGACACTTAGGAGCCGAGCAAAAAGAAAAAAAGTCAGAAATAACGCTAAGCGACAACAAAGTAAAAGCGCGGACGATGCGATGCGACTGGGTGAGACGGGGGAACCAGTATTTTAACGCAGACGAAGTCGCGCGTAGAATCTAGTTTATAATAACTTGGTTTAAAAAAGTAACCATGTCCCTTTTTGCCTTGTTCTTCTCCATAGTAATATCTATTTCGGATGGAGTAGTTAGCTTCAACTTTCTGATTAACTGACCAACTGATTGACAGTTGCTTGTAAATGTTTTAATTGAAATAAATTATTATAATATTAAATTTGCCTATCCCTTTGGATAATACTGGTGTTATGTTATGTATTGTAAACTCTTTGAGGTAACCCCTGAATACTGAAATCAAGCATACACTTGATACATCACACTTGACTTATCTGAGGCTCAACCCTGGGTTTTCAGTATTACGGGGAAGTCGATTTTGGCTTAAATTAACCTTGTACGATTGATATTAAGGTTCTAGTTGCTGTAACATAATGATCGGTTCCCAGATTAAGTGCAGTAAGAGCATCAGCTAATGCCCCGGAGTTGTTCGTGTTTCGGTTAGTTACTGAGTTTCCACTAATCATATTAACAATTTACACCTACTCCGAGCTCCGCGAGCTAAGTCGATGTTCTACCCATGGTTTAGTTATAATGTATAATATGTATAATCACGCCTATATACAATTACAGTGCAGTGCCTACCTATTATTAATTATATACTTTAGTGCGTAACAAAAACCATGTCCGATCCGTGACGGTTTTGTGAAGAATCATACTGAGAGTCTATTCCAGTGGATTTTTTTTGGAAAAAAGAAAATAAAATCGCCCCATTTTTTTTCAATGGGGAATTTTACCGGGTTATTATTACATGAGGCGCGGGCGGCCGTCGGTTAGCGAGTCTACAAGTCTACTTATGAGCTCTGTAGTAAATTTGCTAATTTATTATTAAATTGGTACTACGAATAAAAACGTGAATTTTAAATAGTAATAACTTTCTTATTTTCATAAAAAAATATATTTTGTTGACTTTTTTGTAGTGTTAATATTGCGGTACATAGGCGCCCCCTTTCGGATCGGACAGGGTTTTTGTTACATGCTGTTATATGATACCTACGTATATAAGCCTCAGCAACGATTGAATTTCGTCATAGTCCCAGCTTATTATCAGCTTGGGTGCCGAGTGTTCGACGACAGTATTTTTTTACAGACATACATAAAAAATGGGTTAATATTTATCAATTTGCCCAATGTAAATAAAACTAAGGTTTGACACAAGAATTGTTTGGTAAAAAAAAAAAATACACAATGCCCGGTACAAAATATTCCTATAGATATCAGGCCTATTTTGTATTATAATTCGTTATTTTTCCAATTCCCTCCAACATTGTTCTCATAGAACGATAGTCTGCGCATGGCCTAAAAGTTTTTGAGTCTAAGATGTCACAATTGTACTATGTAGCGAATATGAAACCCGTTCGCAAAGTGGCCGTATACCGAAGCTGTGAAACGACGCATTCGATTACCGCTAACATTTGCACACTTAGACTAGACGCGACTAGTCTAGAATCGCGAATCAGTCTAAAAGCACGTCTCGGGAAGTCTACTTTCACATAAAAATAAATACACTCTTACATACAAATTCTGCACGTTCTTATAACCTTTGCTATGAATTTTCGGGGGATAGGTAGGTACTGACATACTTTTGATTCCGCACTTAAAACTCGAATTCGTAATCGTATTTGTGTTGCCATAAAGCTATGGTTCCCTGCAGGCGTAGCATGGCGCTTTCTATCTCTACGAAGAATAGACATAGCTTTTTCTATACAAAGTGACAGTTCGTTTCTTCATTTTTGACATCCACCGTAGAAATCTTTCTTCAATCTGTCATTTTGTCTTTCATTTCTAACGATCTTTGTCTAGGTCTTTTTATATGTAGACTATTTCGGAAGAAAGTTTTCTATCCTTACTGTCAAAATCACACACCGATAAATCCTATGATAAAACAAAGAATTCTGAGTCGAATTATGTAAAAGAGTGAATTTCGTAAAAAGTGCAGTTGACTCTTTCTATTTTGCTGCCGTCTCGTTCTGTCTAGGTACTGTCTATAGGAAACATCATTTTTGTCTACTCTTCCGCCGACAAAACGGTGCTCATGCTACGCCTGCTGGAAGAGCGGTGGCCGCAGTGACGGCTGTCATGAAAATGATGGCAGCGGCTCTAGGATAATACACTAACTAACTTATTTGTATAGCTAGTTTTAATTACTATTAGTTAGGATTTCATTCGTTAAGTAATAGGTAGTTGTATAATATATTGTTTATAGTTTCTGAACGCATGATTGACAAATAAATCACAGTACTTACTTTCATAAATAACGTTACAGTTACGTAATTCGCCGGTAAAATGCAGACGCTATGTAGCGGCCGCCGCTCTTCTAGGAAACCGGAGCTTTATGCAGAAACAACGTTACTGCCTGTACGTTTTACATAATCCTTTTTCTTTTACACAATGACTGACCCACTTTAATAGCTCAATGTGTGTGTTGAATTTATTTTATCTTCTGTCTTCATAAACCAAAGAGAAATACCTACCCCAATAACTTCAAGGATATTAAGCGGAGGTTTTACAAAAAAGGCAAAAAAAGTTTTAGTTTCATTACTAACCATTCTATCCACACTAATATTATAAACTAGCTGCGCCCCGCGGTTTCACCCGCGTAAGACTTGATCCCGCGGGAATATCGGAATAAAAAGTATCCTATGTCCTATTCCAGGTCATGATCTACCCCTGTGCCAAATTTCATACAAATCCGTTCAGCCGTTTTAACGTGAACGCGTAACAAACAAACAAACAAACTCACTTTCGCATTTATAATATTAGTTAGGATTCGAAAGTAACTCTGTCCTGTTCTGTATGTTACCTTTTCACGCCTAAACCACTGAACGGATTTCGATAAAATTTGGCAAGGAGATAGATGGTATCCCGGAGAATGACACAGGCTACTTTTATCGACATACCACGCGGGCGAAGCCGCGGGCGAAGCCGCGGGCGGAAGCTAGTGTCCTATAAAATACAGGAGGATCCTATCAACATTGTCGGCAACCATATTTAAACACAGATCCCAAAAAACAAACCTTTACAACAATAATCCAAGCTGCTTATTATAACGGCATAATTTTCAAAGTATACTCGGAATAAAAGGTAATTATTTGGGTTCGAAGGTATTCACATTACGTATACATAAAACGGAATGCTTGACGGATTATCCCCGGGCACAAAAGGCTTTTGTACGACCATCACCCTTAATTATACTCAAATTGTTCTTGTTATATCTAATCCTGTTGAACACAGCAACAAATTCATATCGCTGTTTAATATCAAAGCTTGTACGGAAAGACATGTGTTAATTCACCTTTCAAATGCTGTCCCATTTTGGAATACTTTGTGAATTTTTTTGAATAATTAGTACTTTTTTAATCTATCGTGTAGGTTTTCGCATCGCTTATCTCACGTTTTTCAGTTTTAAAAGTCAATGACAACAAGTTCTTTTTTCATTTTTTTCTATGCTATTGGCACAAACTGTATTATGTACATGAAATGAATAGCAGCATTTATTTAAAATTACTGCCTGCTAACATTCAATAAAGACCTACAAAAATAGGAATTCCCTAATATTTTTAAGGTTTATTTTGATTTTACAGGTTTATTTTAATAATTACTTGACAAAAATTGTCCCTATATTTCAATGTATAAAATGTATTAAAAAATCAATGAAAAAAGGTTATTTCTTCATTTTCTTCTCTCCTATTGGCACAATTATTATACACAATTAAAATTATTATACTAAAAAACATCTCTTAACTTCTCCCGCCCCGGGAATTTAACCCAGAACGCCACGTTGAGAAATTGCGCTTGCGATCGCTACACCAAGGCATTCTGTATGTAATAATGAAATAAAAACACTATATATCAGAGCCTTGCCGCAGATTTTCCTCAGTGAGTTATTTTTATTACGGAGCTACTGTAGGACCATTGCAAACGAAAATATCATAAAAGGAAGAATCCTAAGCAAACACAGAGAGGCTTGGTTGCTGCCTGCGCCCCTGCGGTGCACCGCATACAGCTTTAAACTCCATCCCAACATGTTTGTCGGTCATTTGGTAGAATAACAATGTCGGAAGTTCATGTACTCAGACAATCGAAATTAGACGAAGAGAAATATGTAATTTTTTTGTAAATTGTCGATTTATATTGATCTAGCTGATGCCTGCGGCTTCGCCCGCGTGGATTTCGGTTTTTATATACACTAAAACCTTCCTCAAGAACCACTCTATCCATTGGTGAAGACAGCATGAAAATCGGTGCAGTAGTTTTTGAGTTTATCGCGAACAGGACGACAGACAGACGCGGCGGAGGACTTTTTTTAATAATATGTAAGGATTGATACGCACTTCATGAGTTGAAATCAATTGCGTTGAAAATTATTCAGCACTATCTAACTGATGGACTTTTTTTTTACTCACAATCATGAACTCCCCATCGCCACCCCACAATACGACTTCACCCACTGCTGACCAAGGACTGTATTTTCTTGCCAATCCCTTCGTTAAGAACTAAAGTTAAAATATACAATTTTAACAAAAATATACAAAAAAAACGCACTATCCTGCAAATTGTTACTGAATTTTAATCCAGATAAAGTATAAAATGCACTTATTAATATCACTACAACAAAGTCCTCCGCCGCATCTGTGTGTCTGTCTGTTCGCGACAAACTCAAAAACACCACCGATTTTCATGCTATTTCCACCAATGGATAGAATGGTTCTCGAGGAAGATTTTAGTATACAATAACCGACATCCACGCGGGCGAAGCCGCGGGCATCAGCTGGTTAAAGAATAAAGCATACAATTCATAACGTACCCCATTAAACAACAATCCCAAACAAATTCCTATTTAATGGAAACAAAACAACTCCTAACTCCATTAAAAATACTTAAAGTAAACTCATATGAGTAATTATGTACACTGTGTCGCGAATTAGCCCTCTGCAACATTTAGCGTGATCTTGTGTCGCTTCAAGCGCTCCCCTGCGCAAACAGCGCTTAGCAGCCGTTTGTGGCACGTACCTTGTACACATCTTATGAGGGACGGATTCTTGATTCAGGTACGTCACTTAGTGACAGATGAGTGAGCTCTGTTTGTATTTAATTAGAAAGAGACGGGATTATGGAGTGCCTTTAGTTAGTTTTAACTTGTACAAAAACTTGTGTTTCGTATGTGAATTTACATATTTAAATACTATTGATTAAAGAATGTCTCCAGACCCGGAACAGTTATACACGGAGCATTACTTATCTTTGCCGTATGAGATCCGAACTAGTGACCTAATCTCTAAAAGGATCAGCTACTAGGTAAGCCAATCGCGACGTCTTTTAGCTGTTTCTTGCGGAATTCAAAAACGTAGGTGATTTTTAAACACATAACATGACATCACGCCTTATTTCGCCTTGTAACCGAAGGGTTAAATATTTTAAAACTTCTTTAAAAAAATGTTACAAATGGAGATGTGATTTTCTATTCGATATAAATGTACGAATATTTTATAACTATTACAACGTCTATTTTTATAGCAAAACAGTAATTCCTATCATTAGTACCAGGAAATAGTCGTAAAAATTGTACTGTGACGGAACTATTACTCGCTACTCGCAACAAAGGTATAAAAAAAATCTCGGAAATGATTATTCCAATAAACCAAGAGGAAAAAGGTAAAGTTCACATCTCTCCGGCCCCCTGAACCATACAATTTCAGTAGAGGAGAGGCTTACGGTCGGTTTAGTGGTTCTTTTTCTATTATTTGACATGCCTCGTCTTGACATGTTGTTACGTCGTATGACATCAAAGAAACCGCTCCAAGGACCCAAAGACAATGAGGTACCTCCAGACTGCTCATGAACCCCGAAATGTACATAAAAGTGTGTTTGTAAATAAACATGGGATATGACCACCCACGCTCCATTCCCCATCTAAATACGTTAGAAAGCCGCAAGCCGTCCTTATGGCTTAAGTAGGCTTATAAATAAAATTAATCCGCTCAATTTGGCACCTACATATTTTATTTAAGTGCCTCTTGCGAGAAGATCCTAGAAAGCGTGTCGTCACCCGTATTCTCTGAGGGTTAGGTTGAGATGTACTGTAGTGTTTACTGTCTTTCTCACACGTGTCACCTTTGATGACACGACATAACTAGGTACAGTACGACACAACTTAGATGTAGCATCGGCAAAATTCGTGAAACCGATCACCATCCGAACTGAGTGCGCCTTCAAAATGTCCAATCGTTATTACTGCTTTAGGTAAAAATGATCTTTACGTAAACGCAGCTTATAAAGTAATATAACCAAATACATTCGTAAAATTGAAATGAATGAATGCATTTTTTTTAATATACCGTATGCAAGGGTAAACACCGTTGTCACTCAAACCATGGGTAGTTGACTTAAATATAAAAATAAATGACCCAGTAACAACAACAAAAAACCTTATTTTCATTAAAAGATTTTAAAAAGTAAATATCCGTCACTGTCCCGATACTCATGGATACGTGTTCGAGAGAGCTGCGAAACAGCTGACGGCCGGTCATGTAACGTCCGGCGCGCTCCGCCCGCCCCCGCCAACCGTCGGCCGCGGCCGGTCGTTGCCCTTGCGTGTAGGGTGAAATATTCTTGTGGAAAAATGTAGACTTTCTTTAAAAAAAAAAATAGTTGTATTTTTCCATTGATTTTACGTTCTATAAATGAAACCAAACCACTGGTTTCAAGGATAACGGTGTTTACGCTAACACCTTGTATACTACATCTAAGTTGTGTCGTACTGTATACGTTCTATAAGGTCTTATCAATTACTAGCGACCCGTTCCTGCTTCGTACGGTTTTTACTACTTCACAAATCATTACTACACAGTTATATCTTACTTTATTACTAACGTAGGTATTATACACATAAACCTTCCGGAATAAATTCCCTAAACGATGGTGAAAACTTCATCAAAATCTGTTGCGTGGTTTAGAAGAATAACGCGGAGGTACATACAAACACGAAAAGCGACTTTAATTTATAATGTGTATGTATAGATTACATACATAATACACTCTTTTAGACTACCACTGAGCTAACAGAAACACTTTTCTAGACCTGAGAATTGAGCCCAGGACCTCAAATTCGACGGCTCCACTGGCTAGACTATATTGCAACAAAATTCACAACGAATAATTTATTTCCTTCGGAATCTACAAGAACGTTAACAAAGTAAATCTGAACGAAATTAAATCTAGATAGGTACTACGTGTTCAAAAATGCAATTACCATAGAGTAAAAGGTTCTCTCGTCTATTTTTCGATCGCCGACGTTTGCACTAGCAAAATTAATAAAGGTGAAGAACTAGCGCCGACCAATTAAAAATTGAACTTTAGTAAAGTTCCACTTTATATACAAAGTGCAGCACGTTTTAGATCCATAATTCAGTACTTTATTACGTTTTTAATTATAACTTATTTCAATTTTATAGCTTTTCTGTTAACTTGTGCTCATTAAATTGTTTTAATTTTTTAGTGTAGGTATTCGTTTTTTTTCCTTTGTATAGTCCATACTTATATATTATATACTTATTACTTATATATATATCTCTCGAGGAGCTTGTGGCTAAGTAATAACATCCGTACGGGTCGATCCATCAGGTTAAGCTACGCTTGCCGGGGTTGGTCCGTGGATGGGTGACCATCTTTACATACCGAGACTCCTCCGTGCCTCGGAAAGCACGTTAAGCCGTCGGTCCCGGCTGTCATTTGTGGATCTTTGACAGTCGTTACGGGTCGTCAAAAGCTCGAAAGTCTGACAACCAGTCTTACCAAGGGGTATCGTATTACCCAGTTACTGGGTTGTGGAGGTCAGATAGGCAGTCGCTCCATGTAAAATACTGGTATTCAGCTGCATCCGGTTAGACTGGAAGCCGACCCCAACGTAGTTGGGAAAAGGCTAGGCAGATATCATAATATTATATTATAATTTGTAAAGGCGTAAATACTACGCGGTTGTAGCACAGACCAAGCTACGCCGTAGCAACACGCGCCATGCTACGCCGTAGTACAAACCGCGCTGCCGGGAGACGCTGGGCGTGGGAATTTTATTTCACGACAATGTTATCACGAAGTAGTATTTAGAACCAAAACTCTTAAAGTTCATTTATTTATGTATCTATTTATGATTACGGATAAGTGCAATGTATCGAAGCAAAAACATTTAGGCTCATATACGGTAACAGTAAAATGTGTCTGCATTTTGTGAGTATAATAACCAATAACCAAGAAGCATGTTAAATGGGAACGCAAACCTATTTCAATACAACTAATGCAACAAATTCTTCATTCTTCATCCAACATGGTTGCAAAAGGACGCCATAAAAACTGTAAACAAACGAACACAGTATAACTAAATTTATTTCGTCAGCATTTTTTATTTCAGTTCTAAAACGTATTCGAAACGAGTTTTGCAATCGTAAAACGGCCATTTGCAAATTCACGTACAGTACTCGGGCGTTATTATATGACACATCGGGCTTTAGAGAAAGTTCTGGTTTGTAGAGCATTGTCTCTGTCACTTATGGCAGTGTGACAGTCACTTTCTAGCACTCGATGTGTCATATTAACGGGGAGATACACACAGCTTCGTTACCAACGTGTGTACCCATAAAATTTTCAAATCTCGCACTTCATATTAACAGAGTCATCTTACTGCCGTTAATGTTTGTTTCCGGGCGCCATTTTGTTTGAGTGTGTCGTCAAATTGGGGGACTCAAATCTCAATTACAGTTTTACGATGAACGTCTCGAAAACGATTTGCGATACTGCAATTTGATGTGCAGATTTAGTAGCGTAGAGAAGGAAATAATACTTAACGGGTATTCCTATAAAATGTTAATTAATGACCCCAATTGACTCTTTATCTTACTTTACTGCTTAAAGTAACGTACACATTTATGGAATTATGCAATGGTATCGGTAAATAACTACATCACAGTCCAATCTCTGTCTTTATTCGGACGAGAATTTGAGTTATCATTAAGTTATTAATCTTCTCTCTAAAAATCTTTTCAAAACTTAGACAATTTAAATTCTACAACAACAGTTCAGCCCACTAATTAAACAACTACTAGTAACTTTTCCCTTCTTTGTTTCATTCAAAACAAACTAAAACAGGTATCTTACTTATGTAAGCAAAGTTTACAAAAGCTGATCCGCGCTGCAGCAGATAGTTTAAATCTTTAACACAATGTTATCTGGTCGAAAACCGCAGAAGTCGCGCTAACAAGCTTCCTGTCCCGAATGGGGCAAGTTGGGGCAAGTCAGCCGAACTCACAAATAAGGCCGAACTGTACCACCGACTACCTAAAGCTGTCCACTTGCCGTAAGGGTACCTACGATATTACTGGTACAACTACTATGGGGGAGACAATGGCGGGACGAAGCGATATTGGGAGATTTGGCTGCGTTTATGGGTGCTATGGGTCATTGAGTTGTGAATTAAGTGAAATAGAGTGTACAGAGACAATATTAGGCAATTATTCACCTGTGTAAATCATGTATCCCTTCCCCAATTAGGTACATTCTGTACCATGCACATACAAACTTAATATTTCATTATTTTTTATAATAATTATGAACGTCTATATTTTAATAAAATCCCGTTTTTTATTAGGTATCGTAAAACAAACATGGGACAATCACGTCATTATGTCGTAAAAATAAAATAAATAAATATTAAAAATATGATGCCTCGAATGATATGCAGCTCGCAATACGACCAAACAAACATAAAAAATACATAAGAAACGAATTGATAACCCTTCCCACTGACGTCACAAAATATTACACAATGGGGACAGACGACCCCCGTAATACCGTTTTTATTATTATTTGTTTTTATCACGTACTTCTGATGCGGAATTTCCACATGGTTAAATTTTATTATTTCATCATTTTATTCAGAAATATTTTATGCAGATAAAGTAAAGACGCATATTTATGTGCACGCGAATAAAGTAGGAGTTAAAATCTATTTTATATCCACAGCATTTACTACGGAATATGGGTCATCTATTCAACGTGTACAAAACCAGGGCATAATATTTTCGGGACATAGAATTTCGACTTTATTTATATTTCTTCGCGCTGAGAATTATACGCGTAATGATAGAAGCAGACCCGGCCATATAAGTTTAGTACACAACCGAAACATAAGTCCGAACACAAGTAATAAAATGCTAATGACGACTTCTCCGAAAATACCTAGAAACATACTTCAGACAAACCAAATTGTGGAGGGCTACTTAACAAGCCTGAAGCTTGCAAATACAATGATGTTCAACTATTGCGACGCCGAGAGATCTCAAGCCCACTTGTTTCTTATTCACTTTTAATAACTTCCCAAACCACCAACGAAAACAAAAAGGTTCGTTTGGATGCACTCGGTTTTCTTGTTTGAAACTTGCCTTTTTATTCGAAGGATTGCTATGATTTTTATGAGCTTACTAGCAGATTTTTCTGCGTTAAACTTCGCTCGATATTACAGGCCATTTCGACGAGGACCTCCCGCGATGCTCGGCGGAACTTTTTGTATTAAAAACTGTTGAATGTATAGAATGGAAATGTTATAACGCGGATCTCGGATTAGATGGGTTTATTTTGGTCTGAACTCAGAATTTCGTCAGTAAATTAATAGAAATGAATACTGCGGTCAAGGTTCCAATTTTCTGGAAGAATCTTGAAAGTTGTTGTGTCAATATGTGTCTCGTTCGTCTGTCGTCGATGCTTAATTAAACTTGTACTCTTGTGAACTCTTCTTTCTTCTACCCGAATTACTTTTTCTCCTCCTTAATCGAGTTTCCTTTATCCTACCTGAAGACAGTTGCTAAGTTTGTTGCGGCTGCCGACTTTTCAAGATAACTTTTATCTCCTGCTCGAAGCTAAACAAGGCTTTCGTTTTACTGAGCGCGGCTCTGTTCACTGTTGTCACAAACTTCACTAAACTTAAATTAGTTGTATTAAGTATCATCGACATTAACCTCAACGCCAGCAGTGACATCATACAGTAAGCCAGGAGGCTTACTATATGATACACGTTCTGACGGTTATTAGATAAGTAGACGTCGTCGCTCGCTTCGTCTCATTTGTAACACAAAAGTCGGCTTAGCATTGAATACGTTGAGCGCAAATTATCATACCTGAACGAAGAAAATGGGTCGAAAAAACGAATATAGGGAATTTTAATCAACACACACGTGAACAGAGATTATCTCCTGTTTACTACGACAGGGAATAGCTAGAAATGTTAAAAAGTTTTATTTACAAAATTGAATCGGACCAAATCGAATAAATAAGCAACACGGGGTTTGCGAAATGGGTTTTTCAAATCGCATAGCTTTTCACAAATTTATGAATATCGGCTTTCATACTTTTTTCTTTAGAAGCTGATCCCGTGCGGAGTAGAGGGGGGAGGTCTCGTCGACCTTTATGTTCGATCGAGCGCACACAATGTCTGTAATGGCTGCCATTAGGAACATCAATTTGTTCAACCGTGACGCTACACTTGTCGCACGACTTTCGTTCACATGCTCTGTTAGCGCATCGCACATAATCCCACATGATTTAGAGTGCATCGACAATTTATTGAATTGAAACATTTCCTAATGAAGATACTAATTAGATACCGGCAACACGGAATACGATCACAAGTCTGAATTAATTCCTCGCATTTCTCATTCAAACAAAGACAGCGAAGCGCTTACTTGCAAAAAATGAGCATTCCGTTTCAAAGTGCCGCTGTATGTATATTCAATTATGGCTGATTCTAATAAGAGCGTCACCCCTCCCTCCAATTACACATAACAGTGAGCAAGCCTTTGAATAAACTGAATTTTCTTCTTGTTATTTACAGATTGTGAATCACAATTCAGCGACCAAATGTGGGTTCGTATTTACCCACCCGCAGGTAAACTTCTCTTGCAGTTAAAAAGGAATTCGGGGGAATTTTATCGCTCGTTAGGGAACCTTTAAACGCTGAGAGCGTCCGGGCAGGGACGAACCAGACCGGGAAATGTTGCCCACCGCCGACCTGGCCGCTTTATACTTCCTAAGGAAATCAATGGCTAATTCTTAGCGCCCGAATATAACGCCACTCGGCCGCATCATTTATTTAGAGCCCCTGAATAAAGTTCGTAACAATTAATGAAATGTGATTGATCTCGTCTAATTAGCGCAGCGGATTGAGATTATTTGGTGAATTCTTATAAAGCATTATTTGGTATTCAGCTGTCATTGTTACCCGACTACGGCAAAGCCAAAGAGGGTTCTGATTTTAACAGGTTATGTATGTGTATCTGTCCGGTCATAACTCCTAAACTACTCGTCGTATTTTGACAAACGAGATTTCATTTGAAGAGTTATGTTGTTCCGCATGTCAAAAGCTACATGGCGTCATCGTCATATAAGATCCAACATGGCATCTTATAACGGATGTAAAGTGTTACGGATTTGAATGTTTTACTTATACTTATAATATATCATGTTTAGTATCAATGAAAGCTCTTAAAGAGTACTTTGTGAAAAACATATTGGTTACCTTTATAGATGTTTGTTTTTTTTACCTAATATGTTGTATGTTAATAATTATTTATTCATAAATAAACCCAAATGAGACTAAAACAATTACACTTTACTCTTGACTGGTTTCAATAACACTAAATACCCACACGTAATTACTTTATATAAATAACATTGATCCTACAGATTACGTGTGACTCCATTATTTTGTTACGATGTCTTGTTTGTCCTTTTTATTCAGCGTTTTTGTTGTAGTTGGGTTATTATTTTAAACTTTGTTTTTATACTTTTTAACTTCTTTCTTCTTTTAAATTAAAACTTAGTGTGGTATGTACGTATATGATCCAAGTACTTTGGTTGCCACGTAACATCGGGTGGATCGTACTTTCGCAGTACCTAACTAACTAGCATAAACCTATTAAGTTTAAATTCCTACTCACCTAATTTCTGCAGTCACAGATCAAATCAAACATAGTTCTTCCTTGCCCTTAATCTCGAGGACGGATTGATTTAAGTATCCAGGGCATTAGGGCTCCATAATCGGGTGAAGTTCGTCCTACAGTGCCGTATGATAGATCCGAGCGATAAGCACTGATAGATCGCTCCGTTGGCACGCCATACTGACATTTGTTACCGTTTGTTACATCGTTCTCATTTCAAACGTATCGATGTCCAAGAAAAATGTTAGTTGTATATGGATGTTTGGGTCCAATAAAAAATGAAGTGGAATTTTGTGGTTGATAGTAAGCAGTGGTGGCCCAGTGGAAGGCAAAAGCGAACATCGCGTTCATTTTCTTCAGTAAACCCGAATACATCGTCGACTCGTCGTGCCGACAAAACCGTGCCTTTCTATTACTGGAACAAATATGTGACATATGTATGAACGCATAGTCGTGCGACCGATCGCTTTGCTTAGGACACGGTGTTACACTTGTAGCTACACCTACATCGCCACATGCGAACTACACGTCACACTGACGTCATGCAAAATCCTGCATCGCGCAAGCAGTGTTTTTCCCGCGACGAGGATTTAAACGACCTCCATCGTTCGGCAGATGCCCGCCCCACCAGACACGACACTCGTCTGGTCGGAGGATCCTCCCTTTTCTATAGAGGATGAGTGTTTACACCCTGTTCCTCATACCTCTATACACTTTCTCCCAGACAGGCTGTCACTCTTAATTATTCATATTTCGTTTATTAAAATTAATTATAATTATAGATATTATTTCAGTAGATTAATATTAATTAAAGTTGCATTGTCCAAGATAATAATTAAACAAACACTAAATATAATATTCACAGAGATTTAAATTTTGTTAATAAGCTTTTAATTTCGTAGCTATCGGTATTTGTACTACAACGCAGAGAAAATGAAAATATTAAAACAAAGAGCTAAAATTGGTATTAAGATATTCATTATTACCAACATTTTGTAATAAATTGTAGTCATTAAAATGAATATTAAGAAACAAAGTATAAAATTCAAGCTGAATTCATGGAAAAATACCACCTCTAAAGGTATCAGGTTAAAAAACTTGCAAGAAGGCACCTATATGACTTTTTTAATTAATTTATTTTAAATAGGTACGCCAACAGCATATACATTGTCCATTAAATATTAAAAGTAAACAGGTATGAGCTCTTACATATATAATGTGCGCACTGTCAAGTTTTTTTTTCACAAGTCGACTAGTTTTGCAGCCGACTTGCACTGTGTAAAGCACAGCAAGTGGACTTGAAGTTTAAGGCACTTACTAAAATTTAAATGTTTTAAACTGTTATAGAATATTTTTGATTTATTTAGCTAAGTAGGTATAGGATACTTACCCTATTCGATATGCGCACTTTACTTCGCGCGCTCTCTCTCGCACACCGCACGACGTCTCGCTGAGCAACAGAGAGCGCACGAAGTAAAGTTCGCGATAACGCGACAATGTAGCCCCGGCAATACTGTCATCACTAACCCTACATTTGCTTTGCGTAATCGCGGGAGCCCCCCCCCCTCTTGCTCGCGACTGCAAAAAACGGGGTCGTCCTTAGCTTTGCACAAAAAAACAAAATGGCGTCTTCGAACTTCGCTTCTCAATTTTCAATAAAAACAATTTTCGCTAATTGAGTGAAGCAACCTTGTGGTTATTCGAATAACGATAAGCAAGGCAGTGGCTAACACCGTTCAATAATAAAAAGAAAACAAAAGAAAACTCGTAACTGTCCGCTACGAGTTTGCTAAACGATTTCGATCACGACAAAGCCAAAAGGACCCAAATCACGTCAACGGCCACACTTTAAACAAGACAAAACCACGAGTTGAGCCGTCCGTGAAGAAGCACTTACGAGGTATTAGCGGGACCGACGCCATGGAATAAGAAATTCATGTAGAAGTGAAAGTCGCCTTACAGCGAAGGTTTCAGACAAAATTGTCACACAATTATGAGTGATAAGAGTAAGTGTGAGTAACATCAAGGCAAGGAGTAAAATAAATATGAAGAATATTGTCAAACTTTTTTATTTTTTATTGGTTGAATACGAGGTTGACAGTCCTTTTGGGACTGTCATTCTGAATTTCGACAGATCATTATTTCGACATGAATCATTTTCATTCAAACCAATCATTCATATTTAAAGCTAAGAAAATGCGAAGTTGTCATTTTTTTTTTGGACTGGTAGTCAGAACTAAATGGTTCTTTTTCTCGTAAGTGATTGTTTTACTTAAGTAGTATGTCGAAGTTACGTCCCGTCGAAATAGAGATCCGCCGAAGTAGTGTTCTGTCGAAGTAGTGTTCTTCGAAGGTGTGTGTTGTCAAAGTATGGTCTGTCGAAGTAGTGTTCTTCGAAGATGTGTTCTGTCGAAGCAATGAGTCGTCGAACTATTGTGTTTCGAAATTGAGATGCTGTCGAAATAATGATCTGTCGAAATTCAGAATGACAGATAAAAAAGTTCTGCTTTGTAGAACGTCGTCACTTTTACTTTCTTAAGCTCAATCTGTCATTACGACTGTAACTTACGCCCCAAAACTGTTCCGAGATGTCCCTTCTATACATTCTTATTCCATGTCCGATACCAGTCTCCGTGGCCGAGGAAACAATTAGTTTTAGACTAATCATCCGTGAGGACGGGTCACTCTCCGCAGGTCATCGGGTGAATAATTTGCCAAAAGGCCGAGTTTCAAGGGGGCAAGTTGGGCAGTAAGTGCCGAGATGTTTGACGTTTACGTCTTATTGTTCCTGTTAGTGGTTGGTGGTGAGTTATTTGCGCTTTTGATACTTTCTTTGTGGCATTTCACAGATTTTTTTTTACTGCTGCTTTCATGAACTGTTGCCAAATAAATGTTAGGTATTCTTTCTTTGTTTTGCTAAGCAATGTCTGGGTAAGAACAACTCGAAATTAAGATTTTTCAGGACTTCAATGGACAAGTCTTTGGCGTAATATAAATAGGTGTCAAATACTATTGACTATCAGATAACATAATCGTGTTGTGTATCACTACATATAATAAAAAATCATAACCCTCCTTTTTGCTTCTCTGTAAAACAAAGTTCCCCCGGCGCGTCTGTCTATCTATCTGAACGCGAAAACTACCGTACGGATTTTCACCAATGGACGTAGTGATTCATGAGGAAGGTTTAGAGTATAATTAATTAAGCTTTTGTGTAAATAGGCTCAAATATGACGATGATTGTTGAAGATTTCGGAAAAAATCTTGCCAGCTGATGTAGGCATATATGCTCTGCTACCCGTGCGAAGCCGGGGCGGAATGCTATATACTAAACCTATTACATAAACATAGTTATTATCACTATCGATCAAACATTCTGCAACCAACCTAATCTAAAGCTACATAATAACTAACACGCACTAACCGTGCTCGTATTAAATTAATTATCGCGCCACACAACTGCTTCCCATACAATTCCGCACGTAATAATCCCACGTAATGCCCGCTAATTGATACGAGATAATCTTTACGCTGAACACAAGCTGATAGTACTAATAACTTGGGTTAATCGAGTAACAGGAGTGAAGTGTCGTTGAGCGCTGGCCGTGAGGGCGAGGGCCCTCCAACCCTGAGTGTGGCTAAAACACTCGACATCGCTCACTCCGGTCACAAAGCCCAGCACTGGCCGCTCCCCATTTTCCCCAACTATTCGACTTCACTGGAATACCTTAATAATTTAACTTGTCCACTTTATATTTGATTTCAGTGCTAAACTTTTAAATTAAAAGTGCTGGAGTGAAGTTTTCCTATATATTTTGTGTTTTATTCGGTGCTGGATATTGTTGGCTATTTCGTGTGCGTTTTCACAATCAGAATTTTAATAAACTGGGTACTAAATACTTGAACGCATACCTACTGCATAGCAAGTTTATACCTAAACAAAATTATTTTGTGTAGTAAAAAAAATATTTTGCTTTCCATTGGTTAAATTAGATTACTCAGGTTTCTGGATTTCAAAACAGACATTATTATAGATACCTCTAATTGCTTAAATTGTATTTTTTTTTATTGCACTTTCCTTATCTTAAACACTCTCTATGGAAATGCCAGCGTCATTTACTTGAGCTTAAAACACCTTGTCACTCGAATTCTAAAACAGATTCCATAAAACAGTAACATTTCTTCAATATTTAAAATAATTAATTAATTACCTAATAAGAACAAGGGCATCGGCATAACCCTTTACATAACGTTATCTTGCTAATTAGTATCCACAAAGGAAAAGTTGATTGTAAGCATAACATGTTTTTAAAGTCTGTAAAAGTTGGTCATAAGCTCGGCGCGGGGAAACTTTTAATTGTTTAACCATTTCATAAGATGGAGACTGGCCAAATCTTTGTTGGGTCGGTATAACTATGTATATCTATTACCGGTATTTAAGGCTATTATTGTATTATATCTTCGCAGATGTCGCTTTGTTAATTGGTTAGATAATTTATAGGTATAAAAAATTAAAAAGCGGAGTGTTCAATGAATTCCTTTTCAGTATGAGAAGAGCCCTTTGCTCTGCAAAAGAACAGTAGGTAATAGGCTGGTATTATAGGTGTCCGCGAAACCGTGCTTCTAATAAACAGTGGTACTTCTATAATCACAACACTTAGCAACTTGGCGGTTGATGCCGACTCGCCAAATGAAGACATTTTGCAACTATTTTGTATTAAGTTCTTTTCTTGAATGTATATCCAACTAACTGAGATCAAAGGACTTTCCTGCAACTACTTACAGAAGAAACATAATAACAGTCCTGGTTGCAAAACGTACCTAAGTAGGATCATCGTTAGCGAAGCATAACCAGCACCTGTCGAAGAAAACACGACTTTAAACTCCGAAAACTTAATAAAAACTGAAAAAATATATAATATTTAAACTTTTCTTATATCAGTACCCGCAGTCGACGGTATCATTTTATTTCATGTACTTACATTTGTACGGGCGAAGCAAAGGTCTTACTTACCCAAGGCCGGTGATAAATGTCAGAGTATTTTCTTCGAGTACCCTCTATTTTTAGTGTGAACATATGTATGGGTTATACAGTTCGTTAACCGAAAAATATTGTATGTATCTTTTTTTTGTAACCGTGCTTCACAATATATTCTCTAAATCATAGTGTAAGGTTAACATAATACAATATTTTTTTTGGCTTTACACTTGTAATAATACTGATACTTTTTTGTTAGTTTGTATTCGATCTCTTGAAACAATGTGGTTTGATGTAAAGCCTTCAGTTACTCAAACTCAAACTCAAATTCAAAACATTTATTTCAATTAAACCATTTATAGGCACTTTTGAATTGTCACGAAGTGAAGCTAGTTGCCCATTCCAAAGCGTAGGTACCTATGGAGAAGAACGGGCAAGAAACTCCACGGAAACTCGTTTAAATAAAAAAAAATATACAACAAATATATTTATGATGAAATTATACATGTGAGAACAATGTAGAAAGCACGTTAAAAGCGTCCGCAATTATAACATAAAAACAAAACACAATTCGAAAATTAAAATAAGCCATGGCAGCTAAGAGATGACGTCGCAACTGACGGCGCCCGTTCACGAACATGACGCATGGATTACTTACTTAATATTCATTTTCTTACTAACACACAATTCTTTTAAAGCAACACTAGCTGGTCTTATTTTTTTATCTCAACGGGGCAGCTCCTGGCCTGCATCTCACCTGATGGTAAGTAATGATCAGGACGAAGGTGGAAGCGAGCTTCACCCGAAATCCTCAACCACAGAGGTCTTTCAAGAATCATTTCGATTGAATAGCATA
This sequence comes from Lithophane socia, assembly GCA_947522985.1. Lineage (NCBI taxonomy): Eukaryota > Metazoa > Arthropoda > Insecta > Lepidoptera > Noctuidae > Lithophane > Lithophane socia. The sequence goes on along the minus strand of OX383270.1, from coordinate 7,189,558 downwards.
TTTCTATGAAAGCTGGTCATGACGAAACGAAGTTTTAGCCCGATACCCTGACCTAAAAAAATCACTTTCCAATATAAATAGATTGCAAAAAGTAAAGTAAAGCTAGTCTCGTAAGTAATTTCATACAAGACATACCTAACTGCAAATGTTCGATTCGCGTGCTTGTAGCGAACGAATCTACTCTACACTTAACATTATAGGTAATGGAATTGATATCTATAACGTATAATATGTTTAGTAATTTCATAAAATATACCTAGGTATCTTGTTAATTCGATTTTTGTGAAGAGCCGACCTTGAATCTATCACAACAGTAACCTGGAAACTAATTTCAGATTGATTTGAAGACTATGAAGCTCATCTGTGCCCATGTTCTGTAAATGTGTTTTTTTTTTGGGGTTTTGTAACTTTCATGAATGCTAAGTGAATTATTATTCTTTATTTCATTTTGAGTACGTATAAATTATATTTTTTAATATTAGAATAAAGAAATATATAAAAACATTTAAAAATATAAAAAATAGTAGCCCACCGGTATCGGGACCTGGGTCCAAGCTACCGGCGGTCAGGGTTCCAGAGAGAGGTACCTCCTAACAATGCGAGCCGTGTCCAGGAGTACCGCTTTCTGAATCAAGCCCTTAATCCAGCTGCCCAACGAGAGCCTCCATATGTGTTGGTCGAGGCTCTTGGCAATTAAGCCATTGGCTGATACAACTATCGGCACAATGATCGCAAAGTCCATATCCCACATGTCGACAACCTCGTGAGCCAAATCAAGATACTTGATTTGTTTATCAAAGTGAATTATTGTTATGATAAGCAGCAAAATTATTTTAACAATATTCAGCAATTGAGTAAAATTATGTAATTATTTACAGAACATATTATTATACATAGATGGTCCTTAATAAAAACTTATGACCTACAATATCTATCTAAAAATTCAGACGAGTAATTTATCTATTTTCATTTGATATTGAAATATGATACGACTACTATTATTACTGGCCATTTCCAATGTTCCGATAAAAACATAATTTAATTTCGTTCGTAAGCAATAGCTACTGTCACGAGAATTTTCAATTACTCGCGAATGGCTATTTATGATATAGGCTGTAGATAGCACTCGTTACCTTTTTTTGTAGAGGACTACACCGCAATAAATTACTTCGTTCTCAAAATGAATGTAGCTTTCGAATTAAAGGACCGTTCACACGAAGTGATTTAATTGCCTGAAGAATGCAATAACATTCACGATCTAATGAATTTTTATTGTTGCTTCAAATTATTGCACTCAAGAGGAAATTAAATTATTCTGTGTAAATGAGCCATAACAAAATGCTTGATTTTTTTTTAAATACTGTCTTCAGCCTCGACTCAAATGAGCCATCTCTAGGTCTCCATCGTCACTTACAAAACTGCATTTTCTTTCTAAGAAAAATACTTTTTCTTTCTTCGTAAGAAAATGAGATGTGTCACTGAAATGTTTTAATGGCCTGACGTTTCTTCGCACTCAGCTATCGACTTAGCGAAAACTCGGAATCCTTTTACCCGGAAGTCCTTTTTTTTTTTCATTTTTACTTACTATGACAGTAAACGACTTTCTTTTTTACGTGAACTGAATACTGGCTATCTGGAACCAAAGAAAGTTTGTTATAATCATAAACATGCTATACATTATTAATAACTAGCTGTTACCCGCGACTTCGTCTGCGATCTAGGATGAAAAGGAGCCTATGTCCTTCTCCAGATCATGGTCTACTCATGTGCCAAATTTCATCCAAATCCGTTCAGCCGTTTTACAGTGAAAGCGTAACAATTAAACAAGCAAACTAACTTTCGCATTTAATATATTAGTAAATGAGCTGTTTTAGGACGTAAAAAGGAATCCAATGGAATTGCTTATTTTGGACACCATGAAAAATACAATATTTATAGCCAACCACAGCACACTCTGTCAATTTTTTTTTTTTTTTCGAATTGTCTCTGTGTCCTACAGTCTCAGAACCAGCATACATTTCAGATATCATCAAAGACAGTACATAGTAACATAATCAATCATAATAACGCAGCGATTCCTCATTCACCTGCTCGTAATGCCGCTAAAAACGCCACACAATATACTATTAAGATAAGTGTAATTAATCAAAGCGCTCGTTTCAGTCAACAATATAACCGGCCCACGCGCACTCATGAGGAAACAACTAAACCGCGCTCAACTTTACGTCCAGCCTATAAAGAAATGTGTTCTTGTTATATTTAATAGGCAATAACTCATTAATACGTCGCTAAAACGTTACAATTTTCTCTGCAAGAGATTGTGTTGAGACATTACAGAGGCAGTTAACTGCTACGAGCTATCATTTGAATGGGAAACCATTACGCGTTTATGTTTAATGATTATTTGAAGCTCCTCATAATTTTGCGCCATTTGTAATTCCGCTACTCGAATGTCTGGTCGTTAAGGATTGTTGCTGCGGTTTAATTGTTTTGTATTCTTTCACCCGTAGGTATTCAGTGTGTCGGACAGTATAACGCAGCGATGAACGGGAAAATAAAAAGTTAATTAACGCTCACAAAGAATTATACTGGTGGTCAGAGTACGTCTCATTCGCTGTTTGCGTTCCCGACCGCACTCTCTCGCACAATGTTTTAGAAATCCGTTCGCGAATATTCATTCCCGTCTGTATAATTAAAAAGAAACATGTATTTTTCACTCTTTATCGCAGTATCTTAGTTCGCCGGGAGGGAATTAAATCGAACGCTGTTAGCGATAATGTAGCAATTCGTCAGTGACTGCTTTAAATCCAACATGGAAGTGAACATCCGTTCGCAATTCCTTTAGCGCGGACAGAACAATAAGTAACGCTCAGTTCCACGTCCTCGCATAGAGCACAGACAGACTAGAACCGAACTCGATGTACATATCTTATTTGCTTCCAGCGACACATCGACCGGGACGTTTGAGTGCGACATATTGGACGCAAATTAATGGGAGTGAGTGGGGCAGAAGAGAGGACAGAATTAATGTCGCTACTTAACGCGATAAATTAAGGATCTGAACCTTTGAACGTAAAACTTGAAGCGGTGAATAATTAAAAAGATACACGAAAGACTTGTATATGTTGGGTTGTCGCAAGATGTGAGTGCGGTGCCGAGTGGGTGCAGTGACCGCTCATAACTCATCGGAGCCGCTGCTGCCCGGTGCCCGCACCGCGCCCTCCGTGGAAGCAAAACACATATTTCTACGTCTGAGAGCAAGCGGACTCCTTGGAACGGAACAACAGGAGTGGACACAGAAACATGAGTGGTGGAGTATAATAATGTGTCACGGTACATCTCGTGAGCTCACTGGGCTTCAGTAAATATAGTGCACATTACTGGCTCACAGCGGGAATGTCGACCGACGATAAGCTAATTGCTGTAATTATTTCTTCAACTGAGTAGGTACAACATCGTATTTTTCATTTCAATTCTCAGTATACGGCAACTTTGACGGCTTAAAATGTATTCAATGTAACGGTCACCTTCATTGCTAGTCAAGAAACGATTTCTTAAATATTATTTAGCTATTTTTAAGTTCCACAACAAAGTAATAATAACATAAAATGGTACAAAATAATAAAATCAATTTTCCTTTAAAAGTCCAATGAAAATCTATTACGATTACAGAATTCAGTAATTTGTTTCGGATCGAATAATTCGGAGCTCTCAGAAGAGATATCTATATTTTCGGAATTCTTATCTGTTCTATAAATGGTTTTTCTTCGAAGTTTTTTCTATCTGAAACCTTTTAGCCCAATTAAAATCGTTATTCCAGCCGAAATGGCCTCCAACTCCCAATCAAATATAATCGACAAAGTCGCAAAATGATCTGAACCGAGTGACGTGGCGTAATGTAACATCGTAGAACTAAATGAGTGAGATAGTGATATATCATGAGCGCGCGGAGAAGCAAGGTGTGAACTGATGTAATTAATAATAGTGCCTAGGTGAGCACACGCCGACGCTAAGAAAATTTAATTAAAATGCCTTATTGTAAAAAAAGAGCAGCGATGACGACTAAACGCTTTCAGCATATTTCTTGCAGGTTTAATAATAAATGAAGCTTTTAACAAGCACTTTTAGATGAAATTTAAACGGTAACATGTAAAATGAACATAGGAAAGACAAGGGTTGATGCAAAAAGTTTCGTACAGTTTAATTTAGAAAATCTGTTGATAATGAATTCCACATATAGCTTTATTGCCGCAGCGGAGAGGAGAATACGCTAAGTGGCTACATTATGCAAAGCTGCGCGCGGTGTCGGCGGCGCGTGAGAGGCGACTGCGACGCGGCGAGCGGGCAGGACGGTGGCGGCGCGGTCTGGCGTTCCCGCAATTTTGCTTCCACAGGGAACCCGCGTCGGCATTTTAAATTTCACTGCGATATCCGTCCTTTCGCAGTCGGAAAATGTAAAGTGCGTCCCGCGAAACGAACGCCAGTGGCACTCTGTCGCATTCCCCGAGATATCGCCGGATTTACTGGGTCGAAGGCTTTGTGGGGCTAAAATAAAACGGCCCGTGGAGAAATCCACCGCATGTTATTAGGAGAACGCTAGATTTATATCTTGTATTCAATTTGCGTGAGAGCTATTTGTTTGCGTCGGGGACGCGATGTCGTTACGACAAGCTTAACGCGATAACTTTGTTGTGATTTACAAATGATAACGAATCCATTACGGCTATTATGTGTATAATAAGACTTGGGACTTGCTATTTAGTCTGGAATTCAGTAGAGTCATTATCTAAGTAAGCACTCGGATCTGTAAAATCAGTCAGCCGAAAAGCCTAGCGTTTTCTAGGTTACTCGTTATAAGAGATAAGATGAGTAAAGAACTTTTTCAGCTGGTTATCCTTCATGAAATACCTTAAATCTAGTCTTTTAAAATAAAAAAATATATTATACACAACACCATAAAAACAGTATCCGATTCGACCTCCAGTCTTCGACGACACCTATCAACATTATCTCTAAATACTGCTTGCTGAACTTGCTTCATTATTCTTTTACGTGACACGAGAGAAAAAATGACGTGTCAGCGTGTTCGGAACACGGCGGTGAGAGCGAGCTGCGAGACAATGGCACGGAGATCTGATATTATTAATGGGTAAATAAATATGAAATTCAATTTTATATTTCATCTCGACTGTAATAGTAGTAGGTAATGGCTTAGTCATGTTGCCTGCGCAGTCGTATGATAATGTGCGAAATATTGCACTGAAATAATATTCATTAACGTTTTCTTTTGTCTAGAAATGAAATGGACGTTAAAAGGAAATGGACGTTAATTAAACTATGTTTTTTTTTCTTTATAAGTACTAAAACGAGTTCTTAAGACATGCATTGATTTGAATATCAGACTACAACATTAGTGTGGTCACACACTAATGTATTTTTCTCGTGAATATTTATAATAAGTCATTCGTAAAATTATGATTTTGAAATTTATTATCATCATTGTCGGAGACTGTCGCATTTATGACAAGAAATAAGGTCATAATGACATTTAATAACACTTAGCAAATGAGTCGGTGGTCGCAGTATGCTTGTTATTCCTATCCAGAGGAGATTACTGGCCTTCTTCAAGACTTGACCCCACGGAGTAAAGCAGAGTCTGGTCCGTGTAAAGCCAGAAACTGACCAGAACTTTGAACAGCCCTCATTCGCATCCAAAGAAACTGTCTTGTACAGAAAAGCAGATTAATCAATATAGAAGACAGAAGATTAAAACTTTAAGAAAAGGTCCAAACTAAAGGAATTCCCCTAAATCCCTTTTACACGGAAAATATTATTAGTACAATTCCTAAACTGTTCCTAACACAATTTAAATGGGCCCTGAAATGAAATAAAACGTTTATGAAAACATTTACCATAAATAATGTGTCTATAATTTAAATGTAAATAATAATCTATGGAACATCTCTAGGAATATTCTCCCCTATCAAGACACAATGAGTGTTATAATAGAACATTAGTGCTGCGTAACGACGGCTCGGGGGAGAATCGGGAACTGTGTACCGACCAGGGGAAGTCTGTTTCCTCACAGATATCGCCACTTTCGGGGTCGCCCAACGACTTATTAATTTAATACGATATCGTTTATGTGAGGGGGAAAATATGGCTCAGAATGAATCGGTGTATTCATTCCTTTCAGATAATTGTATTCAATGTTACTTGTTACACAAACGGAGCCTACACAATGTATGAGGAAATTCAGAAATGTAAGCAGATTTCAGTTTGCAGATTCAATATAAACTGCTCTCGTTAAATACGGCTTCAGATTCTTTTTCTCTCTAATGTCTCACATATATCTGCATTGGAATGTTACTATTACCATAATGTAAACAAACCCAAAAGTGCTTCGTACGAGAAAGACTAATGTGCATACCGTACTTTATTGGAAGTAGCATCAGAGTGCGCGTCGAATCACTGGCGTAAATCCTTTAGCGTCTGGAAAAATACAAAGAATTAAAAACACAGTGAGGATTTCTTAAAAAATAAAGCAGTAAAGCGGAGGCTTGAACGCATCGATGTACATGACAGTATATGACAGGCGTGCTATTCTGCGATCAAGAGGGCGTCATTCCCCGCATCTTTTCCGCGTCATTTGCGCGGGTCGCACGCTGACGCGCCGCTCCCACCCCGCCGCCGTCCCGCCAAACGCCCCGCCGCCGAGACGCCTCACACTCGTGGATAAGAAACGCTCCTAATATATGTCAGTGGCGGACCGTTAATGCGTTCTCGCCTCACTGGAGACTCAGCACCAATTTATGCCGGCGACGCTTTTTCTTATCGACATGTTATTACCTAATTCAGCATTTTCACAGTGTATTAAGTTTACCTTTCATATTTTTATCAGCGCACCCACATGAAACTGAACTGGGTTAATTACACATATTTAAGCAATCTTTTCGTCATTTTTGGTTATACCTAATATTTTATCTAAAACCAGGGATCACATCAGATGGAGACTGCAGTTTCGTCTGGAGGGATGGAGTGAATGGAATAGATTTTACGAAAGTGAAACATGTAGACATGAACATAATTAATGTTTCAAATAAAAATGCAGTTCGTAGAAAACATTATAATTTAAAATAACCGCAACCTCAAACTAACCGACATCATGAAACAAATTATCCACCATTCCGACTACCCAAAGTGGCACATCAGAATAAATGTGAACACATTTGCCCGCAGCATCTAATCCGCGACTCAACTCAAGCTGAAAATAATTTCATCGCATAGTGCAGAGCGGGGCATAAATAATTCCTTTCGGTGTCACGGTAAAAGGGCGCAGCAATCGTTAGGTGCTCACATCAGTTCCGCGTCATTTGCCGCGCCGCGCCGCGACCCGCGCGTCCCGAGCCGCGTTTACACATGCCACTCGAGCCAGCGGGTGAGCGAGTCAGTGCGAAGGTCGTTAGTGCGCCCCACCACCTCCGTGCGACTTATTGGAAAGAAAATTGTGCTGAATGATATCTTCGGCTTTTATCTCGTTTGTGACTGACTTGTTATGATTTTGTTAAACAAATCTAAGCTTATTGTGGAAACTTTCTTTGTCAAGATTTTACTGGTTTGAGTTTATTACGTTTTTGTCAAAAACATCTAAAATCTGTAATGTAACAGCTTTTCTTTACACAAGTTTATTGCCACTATTTTCAAATATCAAAAAATTGTTTTATTCCTCTCATATACGCCGAAAGTAAAAGAAATCTGGGGATCAGACAGTCACAAAATAAGACAATGTAATAATTCAAATCAATGCCGAACCTCAAGAAAAGATATAAAATTAATAGCACGTAGGGTTTGTATAATGTGTTTTGAAACACTTTCGCTGCAGCTGACCGCGTTCACCGCTGCTTCAGGCCCGATAGTGTTGGCAACACTACCCTCCTGAATATTGCATGCGTTAAACTTGTTCAGCGTACAAAATGAGGCCGAAATACCCTCTCCTAGTCTCTCATCAACGATTATTTTAAAAGCTTTCTCACTTTAAAACTACACAACTAACAAAATTAATATTATATTTTAGTGAATCAAATTATTCAACTAAGTGAAATAAATTAGAAGTACAAGTTCAAGTCCAAATTCTATGCCAGATTATCATAAAAAAACCTCACAATCTTCAGCCGAATCGCTTTATTTCACAAGATAAAGCCTTTGAAATGATACCACGTCATGCTTGCGGGTTCAAACAAATGGCTGAAAAATCCTTCTCATTTTTGCTTTCTGTACTGCAAATAACTCCTAGAGCTTCTAGAAACATAAATACGTCGACGAAATTAAATTTTTCTTCATTAGTCTGCTGGGAAATTGAGAGCCTTGGTCGTCGTTGAGTGAAATGTATTAGAAGTTTGTATTCATAGACTATGCTAATATACATGCCATTAGAGACCAAACTATACTTAGAAGCAAGGTTGTAAATAAGTGGCTCAATAATATACAGCCTGCTATGTAAATAAGCGTATTCAACAAGACCCAGCGGAGACATGCATATTGTTACCGCACAAGAAACAGCGCGCCATTACTCTTGCGAAACAGAACCAAATTAGTGCATTATCACACTAGCAAAAAGCGTGTTAAAGTGCGAGCTATTTAAAATATTTTAGGTGACGACATGCGACGCAAAGCGCGCTAAATAAAGCCAAAGTGTCGCAATAACTCGCCGTGCACCGGTTTGTTTGTTCTGGTTTAAGTTTAAATGCGCTCTTGACATAATCCCGGGACAAAGGGGCCTGTGCTCATCTGCCCACAATGGGTGCAGCTATTAATTATTTGCCGACAAAAGCCGAGGCGTGAGAACGCGCCGACTCGGAACGATCATCTTCGCGATCACACAAACGACCTAGTGAATATTATGTTATGGGTTATGAACAATCTCACGCGTAATGTCCGCTATTATGGGCCACTAGATAACTTCGCACATGTAGGATTGTTGTAGGTATTGTGTGCTCAATAGTGAATGTTTATTTATGAGATGGTTGAATAATGGAAATGCTTATAACTAATATTTTTTCATGACTATAGAAAACTATCGGTCGGTGTAAACTAATTATTTTATGATGTTTGACACTGAGAATAACCTAACTGGGTACGTAAACAACGCGTTTCTGTCAGCCGCTACAGTGGCGTAGCCGCTGTTACGGCGCAGCCCGCCGCCGCTACGTCGTAGACCCTACGTTTGAGATTACAATACTTTGGTAGGTTTCATTAAATACAATATCCAATCTAATATCAACCGAATAAGCTATTTACTAAACAGGAGCTATTTACTAACCTAACGGGTGGCTAGAACATTCAGATTGAATATGCTGTTCAATTTCAGTTATACACATTTTAGTAAAAAATAAAAATAAAGTGCTTGCTGTGAACGCTATGTGGAGCGTATCCGGTTGACCGGAACAACCTCTGCGCAATGTTGCAACGTTCTATTTTGTACCTCTGTTTTATACATTTCAGTTCTAAAACAATTACAGTCATCCTACATACCTTTTCGAAAATAATAAAACATAAAAAAAAACTTCTTCACTAATGTAAAAATCCAGAAATTTTATCTTGGCGATATTATTGTGTACTCATAATAACCCATTTACAATAAATATAACTACTCATGTCATTTGTCGCCTCTGTAGTTCCAAAAACCGGCCAAGTGCGAGCGGACTCGCGCACTAAGGGTTCCGTACCATTATGTATCTATAAAAACGGCAAAAAAATCACGTTTGGTGTATGGGAGGCCCCCACTTAAATATTTGTTTTATTTTAATTTAATTATTTATTTTTAAAGTGAATATGTAACTAAATAAATATTCTATGAATATTTCAAACGTCTACCTGTTGTCGTTTTCAATATCGAGCAAAAACATCACGTTTGTTGTATGGGAGCCCCCTTAAATATTTATTTTATTCTGGTTTTTAGTATTTGTTGTTATAGCGGACAGACAGACAGACAGCGGAGCCTTAGTAATAAGGTCCCGTTTTACCCTTTGGGTACGGAACCCTAAAAACGGCATTTACCTTTAAGAATTCACATGACACACACTTTTCACGTTTTTCAAGTCAGATAAAAGATTTTATTAAAGAGGTAGTTGCTAGGTGTACACATTCGTACCGATATTTGGTACTAGTTGCATACAACCTAGATCGTCCGATGTTTCTCGTCGATGACGTCCGTCTCCCGGTATCTTTTGCAGGTCTATGTCGGACTTCAGCTTTGCAATTGGCTGAGAGAATCTTGCTTTTGAAATTGTCTAGCAAAAACTATTCTATGTTTGAGTTTGATCTGACTCGGAAGTTACCAGTGTCTTCTTTTTTTTTACATACGATTCTATCAACATTTAGTTACAAATTCAAAAAAGGCCAATATTTCTTTAAAACGAAAGCGTCAGGGCAGACCGCGAAATTAAAATTTTCTTACGATTTTTGCAATTTGCAAGTCTGTTCGGGTTATATCGAAATATGATTCGGGGCCGTAACAGATATTTATTTATAGAATTACGAGCAGCCCACCCCGGCTTCGCACGGATAGCACTAAGTACCTACCCTACCACCTACCCTACCACCTACCCTACCTACCTACCCTACCTACCTACCTACCTACCTACTTACCTAGCTTACCTACCTACCCTACCCACCTACCCTACCTACGTACCCTACCTACCTACCCTACCTACCTACCTTACCTACCTACCCTACCTACCTACCCTACCTACCTACCCTACCTACCTACCCTACCTACCTACCTACCTACCTACTTACCTAGCTTACCTACCTACCCTACCCACCTACCCTACCTACGTACCCTACCTACCTACCCTACCTACCTACCTTACCTACCTACCCTACCTACCTACCCTACCTACCTACCCTACCTACCTACCCTACCTACCTACCCTACCTACCTACCCTACCTACCTACCCTACCTACCTACCCTACCTACCAACCCTACCTACCCTACCTACCTACCTACGTACCCTACCTACCTACCCTACCTACCTACCCACCTACCCTACCTACCTACCCTACCTACCTACCCTACCTACCTACCCACCTACCCTACCTACGTACCGTACCTGCCTACCCTACCTCTCTACCTACCTACCTACCTACCTACCTACCTACCTAGCTTACCTACCTACCCTACCCACCTACCCTACCTACGTACCCTACCTACCTACCTACCTACCTACCTACTTACCTAGCTTACCTACCTACCCTACCCACCTACCCTACCTACGTACCCTACCTACCTACCCTACCTACCTACCTTACCTACCTACCCTGCCTACCTACCCTACCTACCTACCCTACCTACCTACCCTACCTACCTACCCTACCTACCTACCCTACCTACCAACCCTACCTACCCTACCTACCTACCTACGTACCCTACCTACCTACCCTACCTACCTACCCACCTACCCTACCTAAGTACCCTACCTACCTACCCTACCTACCTACCTTACCTACCTACCCTACCTACCTACCCTACCTACCTACCCTACCTACCTACCCTACCTACCTACCCTACCTACCTACCCTACCTACCTACCCTACCTACCAACCCTACCTACCCTACCTACCTACCTACCTACCCTACCTACCTACCCTACCTACCTACCCACCTACCCTACCTACGTACCGTACCTGCCTACCCTACCTCTCTACCTACCTACCTACCTACCTACCTACCTACCTAGCTTACCTACCTACCCTACCCACCTACCCTACCTACGTACCCTACCTACCTACCATACCTACCTACCCTACCTACCTACCCACCTACCCTACCTACGTACCTACCTACCTACCCTACCTACCTACCTTACCTACCTACCCTACCTACCTACCCTACCTACCTACCCTACCTACCTACCCTACCTACCTACCCTACCTACCTACCCTACCTACCTACCCTACCTACCAACCCTACCTACCCTACCTACCTACCTACCTACCCTACCTACCTACCCTACCTACCTACCCACCTACCCTACCTACGTACCGTACCTGCCTACCCTACCTCTCTACCTACCTACCTACCTACCTACCTACCTACCTAGCTTACCTACCTACCCTACCCAATATACCCTACCCTACCCTATTCAATAAACTTCGAATGTATACTAGGTGTACATGGGGCGCACACCCGGAAAACGCCCGCACAATTTATATGCACGTAATAGAACCCATTATCACTTACGCTGCTGGCATATGGGGGCACATAGTAAGCAGGAAGAGCGTCAAAAAACAAGTCGCCAGCCTTCAGCGGGGATTCGCACTGAAGGCCATTCGTGCCTTCCGGACCGTCTCTACTACTGCCGCTCTAGCACTCGCAGAGCTCATGCCCCTAGATCTCAGGATCCAAGAAATTCACCACGTCGAGACGATCCGCCTCACAGGCACTAGTTACCTTTTGCCAGCGGACATAACTCCTGAACGCCCCACACCCGTGCGTGAGCTACTACATCCTGCACTAAGAATACCAAAATCAGTTACCAGCACCCGGACAAATAGACAGGCTGAAGATGAGACGACCCAATTAACACCCCGAACACCTCACAACATCTTCACTGACGGCAGCAAGCAGGACGACGGTACCGTCGGAGCGGCCTTTGTTTGCTACGACCCAGGAGGAACAACCGCAACGAAAAAATTCAAACTGCACAACACCTGCACAGTCTTCCAGGCAGAACTGTTGGCAATCCTGGAAGCTTGCAAATGGGCAAATACAAAGGCACAAACCAACACCACCATCTTCACTGATTCCCAATCTGCTATACAGGCAATCGCAGACCGCAGCAACACACACCCTCTGGTCACAGAAATACACAAAACCATATTCAATCACACACACACACAAACTCACACAAGCACAGAAACACCACCACGTATTAAAATTACGTGGGTGAAAGGCCACAGTGGAATTGCGGGCAACGAGGCTGCGGATGATGCCGCGAAAATGGCCACTCGGCTTCACAAAACACCAGACTACAAAGCATACCCGATGTCTTATGTCAAACACAAACTTAGATTAGCCAACCTGGCTAAGTGGCAAGCCAGGTACGCGTCAAGTGAGCAGGGACAACACACCAAAGCCATATTCCCAACATTACAACAAATTACTAAATTCCGCAAAAAGATAGACCAAAACTTTTATTTCACTCAAATTCTGACAGGACATGGCTTTCATAAACAGTACCTCCATCGTTTTAAAATTACTGCAGACGACAATTGTCCCTGCCACGACGACACAGTACAAAGCCTCGACCACCTCCTCAGGGATTGCCCCAGATTTGCCATGGATCGCATGCGATATGAGGCAGTCTCTGAGAGGTTTGGCATTACGGCATATGACATCGGGATGCTTACGAGAAAAGAAGAAGTCTTTGACGCGTACATAACATACGTGACCAAAATACTGAGCACGCTGAAAAGTTTCAACGGCACGTGAAAATACCCTAACAATATTATATTTATTATTCTACATATTATAAATCTTTATTAGTTAATATTTATCACTAATATATATTCAAACAACAAAGCGAATAAGAAATTAAAAAATAAGAATCCGTATCAAATCGCGGATTCTGAATAACTAAAAAACAGTTGAAAATACATAAAACATAAAGAAAAACAAGCGAACCAAACAATAAAAAAAAAAAAAAAAAAAAAAAACCCTACCCACCTACCCTACCTACGTACCCTACCTACCTACCATACCTACCTACCCTACCTACCTACCCACCTACCCTACCTACGTACCTACCTACCTACCCTACCTACCTACCCTACCTACCTACCCACCTACCCTACCTACGTACCTACCTACCTACCCTACCCTACCTACATACCTACCCTATCTTGTATGCACACCTATTCAATAGAAGGGTAAATAAAAAACAACAGAACTAGACTGATTGGGTGCTAAAAGAGCACCAACTCACGCCATAAAAACGTGAACCAATCAATCTGACCTTCCGTCATCCAAGCTGGCGACCACCTGCAAACACTTTCATCTCCAACTCATCACGAAGTACTATAAAGTTAAATTAATCAATCAAGACACTTTATGACGGCCGTACAAGCCCTCACCACTTTATAAGTGTCCCTCTGAGATTTCATTACTGACTATCGAAGCGCAGTATAAATTCCGATAGGATTCAATTAGTTGTTCGTACCTACCGTCGCGGGGCGCCACTTGCACAGATGTTGAGAGAAATGTCGCGGTATTTTTACCGACTTCAAAAAAGGAGGAGGTACTACGTTCGGATGAATGTTTTTTTTTTTTTTTTATGTATCTTCTCCGATTACTCCGCCGTTTGAGAACCGATTTTAAAAATTCTTTTTTAGTTCGAAAGGGTATACTCCCGAGATGGTCCCATATAAATTTTATTAAGTTTGCTTGCGTAGTTTTTGAGCTAGCTTCAATATTACGTATTTTTCCCACAGTCTATGTAGACGATATAATTATTAGACTCCTTCACTGTTATTTACATAGCAGGTAGTAACTTTTGTCGGGTAGGTACCACCACTAAAAAGTGAAAAATAAAAACTTTTTACAAAAAAAAAGTGAAACAGACACTAAAAAAGTGAAAAATAACTTTAATTTCGGAAGTCGGTGTCTTTGCTTTTTAATTTTCGTTTTTTGCCACCGACTTCCGAAATTAAAGTTATTTTTCACTTTTTTAGTGTTTTTTTTGAAGTCGGTTGTTTTTTTTTGTAAAAAGTTTTTGTATTGATACAGTAACTCTAAGGTCAGTCGCGGCGTGGGTGATACGATCTGGATATATTTGCAGAGAAGGCTTTGTGAGAATCTATTAAGATAGGGTTTGAAATAAATTTCCTTACGTTGGTGTAAGTATAGCAAAACTATCCTAACTAATAATATTATAAATGCGAAAGTTATTTTGTTTGACTTCTCATCCTGGATCGCAGACGAAGTCGCGACCAACAGCTAGTAATATTATAAATGCGAAAGTGAGTTTGTTTGTTACGCTTTCACGCTAAAACGGCTGCACGGATTTGGTTGAAATTTGGCACATTGGTAGACCATGACATAAGATACTTTAATCCCGGTAGTACGCTCCCGCAAAGCAAAAGCAAGTAGTTTCTATAACAACATAAATAAACTCTTCCAACCGGCCAAAGGCTTGTTACAAAATACTGGTTTCTGCAACAACGCATCGTAAGAAATAATAATAAAATGCATTATAGACTGTCATTAAGAGCAGAAACTAATCACCACAAGAAATGAACGTAAACATTTATGATGTTTTCAGACCGTGAACTAAAGAGGGTACATTAAACTTTGATTGGATTTTCATAGTCGGAGGCAACGTAAGAGTGCTGTTAAGTTTAGTGGTGCCACAAATCGCCAGCTCATTGCCAGCGCAGAACGCCCATACAGATGGACATAAACCAGTGCCATACAACCCCAGCTTCCCGTGTACGTTAAACCCCAGTTTTATCATTCGTTCACTGAAGTACGTACCTCGGACGCGAAAACGTATTTCGTGTTCAGGATAATGAATGCTTTTATCTTAAACAGATCACCTATTCTAACACGTGGGCTAAGGAAGAAGAAAAATAAAATGTCGGGGCAAAGGCATCGATTTTCCGCAGACTCTCATTACATTGTAAGCGACCGTATAAATCCCCTCAGAATTCCGAAATTCTTTGGAAGGATTATGTTTACGAAATCTAGGTAAGGTATACGAAAGTTTTACGGGGTTAAGTCTTTTATGTCTATAAAATATTTGGTTATCTTGTAAGCCTAGAATCTAGATTTACAAGATTACTTAGAGTGTGTGTAGTGCATCTAGCTAGAGTCATACACACACTCTAAGTTATCACAAACACACACAAGAGGGCCATTTTTCCCAATGGGGGGCCTGGTGGTATGACTGTGGCGTTATTTAATGTAAATGATTATTAATTTAAGAACGTTTCAATTATAATCACAAGTCAGTTACATAACTGCCGCTTTAACTTTTGATGTTACAAAATCATCAAAAAATTACTTCCTCCGAAATGGGCCTTACGTCCTTAGCGAAAAATAAACGAAATTTTAATAAAAATAACAAATTAACCTCACCTCTATAAAAAATAACGTCAGCTACAAAATTATCTCGTCGTCTCAAGCAACTTAAACTAACAAGAAACGAGAAAGGAAATCATCTAAATTAGATTGAATGTTATGGGCCAATTTTCAATTTAAAAGCCGCGGGAGATTTTATTACCTCACTGTATAACGTTTATTTTATTACAGGTACATTTTCTACCGTTGCTGGTTTTCCCTTTGCTATGTTTATTAATCTGGAACTAAATAATTTGGGAGTAAAATTTTAGGTGAACTAATTATGCTGCTGACTGTGATAAACTGAGATTAGTAGCGGTGTTCTGGAGTTAGAACCGACCATTGCGCTGAATTGGAGGCCGAATGTTTACAGCCCCTGTAAAATGTACGTAACCTGAATTTTAGGCACTACGATAGCGGAGTTTTACGACAAATTGAAAACTACTAAGTCACAAATGGAAAAGTAGATAAACTGAAAAGATTTTTACAGGTGTTTTAAAAACACAAAAAATAAACTTTACTGAAGTCCTCATGTCGTTCATATGAGATACTGTGGCTGCTAAGTATATAAAAGAGACTATTTTTTTTGTATTTATTTGAAGCTAAGATATACTAGTCATCTAAGCCTCAATCACTGTTAACATCGTTTAATTACCCAATCAAGTTCTATTCACTTTTACGACGCAAAAAACGACGCGACGACACTATAAAACAGAGTGCCGATGTCGTTCCGATACAACCGACCAATTAACATAAATACAACTGTGCAGAGTTCCCGTAATGCCGTAAAAACTTAACCGGCTCCTGATTGGGCGGCTCCGGGCAAGCTGGGGCAAGTTAGGCCAAGCTAGGCCAAGTTGAGCCAAGTTGGTTCCTTTCCACAACTCCACCTGGTTGTAATCTTTAATAGAGTTCTCTAACTTCATAATACTTTGCCTAGCGACTGAAACTATTAATTTTCTTTTCGCAGCCGGAAAAATGTCTGAGTGTGACTCTCAGCCAAAGTTAAATTAACTTACTGAAGTGATGATTCCGTATTGTGGAGACAAAGCCATAATTAATTACAAGTTAGAAGTAACTTATGCCAATGCACGTGATAGACCTAAGAATTTGTGAAACCAAAATATATACGTCATCGAACTAATTCCGAGCTACAAAAGCAAGAGCCTAGAAAAAAAAAAACTAGCATATGTATGAGTCCCACAAAATATGAAAATCCAGTTTCCATTTCTGGAAAATCTGGCTCCATTTCGGAATATTTACACGCCTAAATCTACTCAAAATAAAAACAAGCTCTCTCAGATAGCACTTTCGCGGTTCTGCGCCCTTCGCATGTGGGTCATATCGCCAGGCCACCTGCCCTCCAGCTATTTGAGCTAGGCAAAAATATAAACGTGCACTTTTTTCCACTTCCTACAACAAACATGGTGGTATTTTTCAAGTTCATGTGAGCTCATAACAGCTGTTATTTTCAAAAGCTGTTTAAGAACAGAAAGTTAATATTCATAAGCTCGGCGCTGCCTAAGTGTGAGAGCTCGTAACACTTTATTTTACGACGTAATAATATTTTGTCCACGACATCATAACCAATTTATTATTTGTAACAGAATGG
The DNA here is from genome assembly GCA_947522985.1 of Lithophane socia. Taxonomy (NCBI): domain Eukaryota; kingdom Metazoa; phylum Arthropoda; class Insecta; order Lepidoptera; family Noctuidae; genus Lithophane; species Lithophane socia. The sequence goes on along the minus strand of OX383270.1, from coordinate 7,171,828 downwards.
CTACAAACTTTCGCTATTACGTGTAGTTGACATCGCTTTATACCATTGGGCCAAATTCTATCCCCGAAACGTGGAATATTTCGTCGGAATTATTATTGGAAATAAATCCTGGATGAACTGGGATCATACCTATTCTAAGGTAGCCTCGCGTATAGCTAAGCGTTCTCACAACACACCTGTCGATCCGAACCTACAACATCTTTACGCATTTTAAGATTACAGTTTACATCGTCGTAAAGAGACTAACTAAACTAAGAATGCTGGTTACACTTTATCAGTTAACGGGAGATGAAGAAGCAACAAGTTTAATAAACTTAATTTAAATGCAGTGGCTGTAACTCGGATATTCAAATCCCTTTACAAGGAGGAATCTACATAAATCTGCTTACATTTATATGCGTTTATTACAGTATCATGACAAAAGGACATTGATACTATGATATAAGCAGGGATAAACTGTGTTTGGTAAAAGTGATGTGTTTTTAATATTTTGAAACACCGGTGGAAACAGATCTTTGACAGTTGTTACGGGTCGTCAGAAGCCCGAAAGTCTGACAACCAGTCTTACCAAGGGGTATCGTATTACCCAGTTCCTGGGTTGTGGAGGTCAGATAGGCAGTCGCCCCATGTAAAATACTGGTATTCAGCTGCATTCGGGTAGACTGGATGCCGACCCCAACATAGTTGGGAAAAGGCTAGGCAGATGATGAAACACCGGTGGAAACATGAATGCACTGGCGAAACATTCACAGCAAAACATGTTGAAGTCTCTAGTTCCTATCAAAAATTGAACATTGACAGAAAATGGAGATTTCAACATATTTTGTTGTGAATGTTTCGCCAGCGCAAACGCGCAGTTTGCGTGTCGATGGATACGAGTTATTAATGAGATAAGATAAGAGTTTCAACATGTTGGGCCCAAAATTCAGCTGCGCGATCTTCGCTCACGTTGAACTGAATGGCTGAAGGTTGAACTGAAAACCATTCATTATAGAGACCTTTGGTATACCTACTCGTACAAAGTTCAGATATTTACTTACTAATATGTCTTCTACTCTCTTCTTCTTTTCATGTAGATAGCGACTAACCTGGTGTCAGAGTTTTAAAGCCGCCCAAGAGCCTCTAACTTGGCTTAGCCGTCGAGAAATATCTCTCTGGCATGCCGGTATCTTCACGTTTTCCTTCACCGTTTTTAAAGCAAGTGATAATTATACAATACGCACATAAATCCGAAAAGTCCTAGGTGCGGTGGCACGCAAAACATCATGCGTGCCTTTATAGGAGGACGTGCGGTCGTGGGATCGGCCGCACTTTGTGATGAGGCCGCTAGGCATGGCGGGCTGATACCAATCAGGGGGTGCGGCGCATTTATAAGTATCTCCCGGGCCCCCGACTAATGGTAGAAGTAGGAACAGTGCGGTTTTAGTCGGTAGGAGTCCGACATAACATCAATGAGGAAAACCCCACGGAAAAAAAAAAAAAAAAAAAAAAAAAAAAAAAAATGCGTGACTTGGATTCGAACTCAAGACCTATGATTTGGCAGTCCGACGGTCACACCACTAGGCTGTCACTGCTTATTATAATATGGTATCATAAATGAAGACACTGATATAAATGCTGCAAGTAGATCGTGTTTCTGTCCGACAAACAAGTTGTACCTACTGTTTTGCTTTTTAGTAATATGGCTGAAAATGACCTCTGAATATCAAAACAGTACGCTGTAGATACCTGTAATGGATAAATAACTTGTTATTACATTTTCAAAACAAGCAAAAATGTAAAAAGCGCCATAAATAAATATAATGGCTTTATTAATATAGTTGAGAATACCTAGCAATGATTCCTGACTAGTGACTAATAAGTGCGACACACGTTTCTAGGTTTTATTTCTTACTTTAATTACAGACTATAAAGAAATTAACTACCTTACATACGTTTCAGTACGAAATAACAACGATAAGTATATTTACAAGCTGACCTTTTAAACGAGGGAAATTATTGGAGGAGAGCTTTCAGCATGTTGTATTTCTTACACATTCGATTCCCAACTTGTTTCCTAAATAAATTTGAACTTTATGATTTACCGTTTTGTCTGTGGTCAAATTACCGTACCGATTTTTCGCATTTTGTCGGTTAGATGCCCAGATGTCCTAATTCTTCCTAACTATCCTAATCCTAACTAATATTTTTAATCCGAAACTGATTTTGTTTGATTATTTGTTACACTTTTACGCTAAAACGGCTGAACGGATTTGGATGAAATTTGGCACATGGGTAGACCATAACCTGGAGAATGACATAGGTTACTTTTCATCCTGGATCGCAGACGAAGTCGCGGGCAACAGCTAATATAATATTATATATGCGAAAGTGAGTTTGTTACTGAACAGATTTGGATGAAATTTGGCACATGGGTAGACCATGACCTACTTACATTGGGATACTTTTTATCTCGACATACCCACGGGATAGAGACTTATGCGGGGGAAACCTGAAACCGCACTGGTAGTTAATAACTTTTAAACAATAATTACTTATTGCTCAAAATAAAGGTAGGTTTTCCATACCAGTGGTATTAGTTTTTACCCGACTACGGCGAAGAAAAAAGGAGGGTTATGATTTTGACCGGTATGTATGTATGTATGTATGTATGTATGTATGTTCATCTGTTCCCTCCTATCTTCCAAACTACTTATCACAATTTGACAAATGAGGTATCGTTAGAAGCGTCGTGATTGTCCGCTGGTTATAGGCTATGTGAAGTCACATTAAATTAAAAATGGCGCCCTCTAGAGGAAATATAGTGAGGAACTTAAAAAAAAAATGGTTTATTGGTATTAGAATGGAATGACTCGATTTTCCAATGTGTATTTGCTACCTCCTCTTTCTGTTCCACCCTGTAGCAGCTGATATCGACTGAGTCGACTTAACGCGCATTACAGCGTACATTGCACTCAAGCACAAATACAAGAAAGGACCTGTTGTCAATATTCTGTTCAATCTACACTAATCGAAATCAGATATCCGCTGGTTCGACTTATATCTTCAATATTAACTTGATTCTATTCGTACATTACAACATAACATCACGCCTGTAATCCCCGAGGGGTTAGGCAGAGGCGTACCTACCTATAGTACACCCACATTTCACAGTTATCTTTAAGTTTTTTTTTTTTTGTTTTTATTGATTAATGAACAATACAAAATTTAAACAGAAACATCACAAAAACCTCAATAGGTTTGTCCGGATGTTGAAACACTTAAGCTATCTTAATACTAACGAAATATTATAATAAAATAAAAAAAAGAAACATTGTGAGGTAGTTTGTAAACATACTAACCAAAACAAGTACAAAAACGATGACGGCGTAGGTCAGACAGCCCGTAAGTAATAGGGGGTAAGTAATAGGGGACGAGCCTATTGCCATCAACCGGGCCACAAATCCAGACTCGCTGCCACTGAGAAATTCCTGATGGAAAAGCCCAATAACACTTTGAATCGACCGACCTGGGAATCGAACCCGGGACCTCATGATCAGTAGTAGCGCTTGCGAGCAGTAGACCAAAGTAAAGTAAAGATTTATTTGCATAGACTGCAGGTACAGTAAATAAGATGTGCCAAAAGGGCAGTAACTATTATTTGCATAGACTGCAGGTACAGTAAATAAGATGTGCCAAAAGGGCAGTAACTATTATTTGCATAGACTGCAGGTACAGTAAATAAGATGTGCCAAAAGGGCAGTAACTATTATTGGCATAGACTGCAGGTACAGTAAATAAGATGTGCCAAAAGGGCAGTAACTATTATTTGCATAGACTGCAGGTACAGTAAATAAGATGTGCCAAAAGGGCAGTAACTATTATTTGCATAGACTGCAGGTACAGTAAATAAGATGTGCCAAAAGGGCAGTAACTATTATTTGCATAGACTGCAGGTACAGTAAATAAGATGTGCCAAAAGGGCAGTAACTATTATTTGCATAGACTGCAGGTACAGTAAATAAGATGTGCCAAAAGGGCAGTAACTATTATTTGCATAGACTGCAGGTACAGTAAATAAGATGTGCCAAAAGGGCAGTAACTATTATTTGCATAGACTGCAGGTACAGTAAATAAGATGTGCCAAAAGGGCAGTAACTATTATTTGCATAGACTGCAGGTACAGTAAATAAGATGTGCCAAAAGGGCAGTAACTATTATTTGCATAGACTGCAGGTACAGTAAATAAGATGTGCCAAAAGGGCAGTAACTATTATTTGCATAGACTGCAGGTACAGTAAATAAGATGTGCCAAAAGGGCAGTAACTATTATTTGCATAGACTGCAGGTACAGTAAATAAGATGTGCCAAAAGGGCAGTAACTATTATTTGCATAGACTGCAGGTACAGTAAATAAGATGTGCCAAAAGGGCAGTAACTATTATTTGCATAGACTGCAGGTACAGTAAATAAGATGTGCCAAAAGGGCAGTAACTATTATTTGCATAGACTGCAGGTACAGTAAATAAGATGTGCCAAAAGGGCAGTAACTATTATTTGCATAGACTGCAGGTACAGTAAATAAGATGTGCCAAAAGGGCAGTAACTATTATTTGCATAGACTGCAGGTACAGTAAATAAGATGTGCCAAAAGGGCAGTAACTATTATTTAAGTGGTAATCACGTGTGTAGTAGTAGTCACGTGCAAAAAGCGCTAACACTTTTTCTTTGAGTTTCCATGGAACATTAACGTTGCGCGTCTCTGGTGCGCAGAGTGCGGGGCAGCGCCAACACCGTCCTGGCGATGATCGCTAATAGACTGGATTGCCCTTATATCCGGCAATGCTGCAGCAGGCATACTGTTGCTTTGTGAGTGTTTGTTTTTGTATATGTTTGTTATCCTGTCTGTATCCTTTTATGAAGCTGTATGTTTATGAGTTTGGTTACTTGAAATAAACTTATTTTATTTTATTTATTTATTTATTAATCACAATGCAAAACTGTCAGCTTTTCCTTTTATGAATACTGTCTCGCTTAGCTAAGGTGCTTTCTTCACTTTTCTTATTTATTAAACAAATAAGTCGCACTGAGATTCCGATTATAAGGAAATTTATGGTATCTAATTCGAAACAGTTATTAATGTTGGCAACTAGTTTCATCTTTCTAACGTATTTCTTAACAATTAAAAAATGCTTGTAATTTATTTAATTGAACTAATTGCTTTGCTTTCACACTGTAGGTACTTACCTACCTATGTGTTTTATTTTAAACATCAAGGCCCTTACCACAAAAAATATAAACACTTGTTCAACGCGTGTTTAATGTCAGTTTTATGTCAAACTCCGTATAAAAATGTCATGTTTAAAGGCTAAACAACTGATAAACACGGTTTTGTGTTAATAAGGCAAGAGGTTTAACTTTACTGACACTATTTTAACGTGTGTTTGACTCTGAACTCATGATAATCGTACCGGTGTTTGCTTACCAAAATAAGACATGTAAGAAAACTACACTTTACAAATAACCATTAACGTGTGTAATATATATTTGTTAGCGTAGCGCCAACAGCGCATTGTCCGCGCGCAACAAGAAATAAAACGTCGCTGTTGCATTGTAAAATATTCGCAATAACTTCCAAACAAACCGGACCGCGCTGCACTCATTTCTTCGATACGAAAACAATGGCGACGTAACACCATTCTTCTTCGGGAAGGAAAATAAAATGTCGTTATGAACCAACAAATTCTTTTTGCGAGTTAGAAACGAAAACAAGAGGAAAACACGCCACGTTCTGACAGTTTATTATGTTGCGGACTATTGTGTCATATCATAAAAGTGTTACTTTGTAGGTATAGTAACACTTTCGGCTCATTGTGAACACGTAGGAACTGGAAGGTATGATATGTACAACCCTGCTCTAAAAACGGTGAAGGAAAACGTCTTGAGAAAACTGTTCTAGAACCATCGAAAATTCGGAGACTTGTGTCGTCCACAAATTCCCACTAGCCCCAGTAGTGGATTACGGTCCACTCCGTTTCCCAGTAAAGAAACCTGTGTCCCAGCGTTGGGAACAATATAATTATGCTAAAAACTTCTGAATTTAAAGTTATTTTTTACTTTGTAGTGTTTTTTTTGGAAGTCGGTTGTTTTTTTTTTGTAAAACGTTTTTATTTTTATTTACATTTTGGTACCTACCCCACACAAATTCGAATATTACTAACTGCTATGTAAATAACAGTGACAGGAACAGTGATAAGAACTTATTATAATGATGTTATGATATGTCCAGATAGGCTAAGAGAGGAAAATACGTAGGTATTATTGAAGCTAACTCAAAAACTACGCTAGCAAAGTTGGTAAAAAATGTATGGAACCACCTCTGAAGTATGACCTACCAAACAAAGAAAGAATCATCAAAATCAATTCATAATTGGCGGAGTAATCGCGTAACAAATATATATACAAAAAAAATATACAGTCGAATTGAGAACCGCCTCCTTTTGAAGTCGGGTAAAAGTATGATACGCAATGAGAATAATAACGATTATTATATATATATTATTAGATACTTATGTCGCTTAGCATAAAAATTGTGTGTGAAGGCAAGAAAGATAACCCTACGCATAGAATTTAAATGTGTGTTTTTAATATTTATTATAACGGTAAGTACATTTTAATAACTTGAAATCTTCCCTCCATTTCTCTTATTCTGACCTATCGTGATCGTTAAATCTTTTATAAAAGGCTCGAGTCAATATGGACTCGTCATAACTCAACAGTGCGTGAAAACATCAGCCCTCCACTAGGTTAAACTATATTATACAATGGATTATGAAAGGAGCGACTGAATTCTTTGTAAAAATGGCTATTCAATCATGTACTTTTCTGTAGTCTACATAATTCACAAGTGTCCAGTGATCCAGGAAGAAAAGTAGCATATGTCCTCCTCTGGGTCATGGTCTACCCATGTGCCAATCCGTTCTGCCGTTTTAGCGTGAAAGCGTAACAAACAAACAAACTCACTCTCGCATTTATAATATTAGTTAAGATTCAACAGTAATAAATCGGCATTTATGTTGGAATTAGTAATCTTTATTACTTTTAATTGAATATAATTATCTGTTCAGGTTTATACACAATATATTTTTTATATAAATTAACTCATGGACGTGATCGGGACGTAATGATATGATTTATCATTTAAATCCCTAATGAATCGATACGATATTATTTGCATTGAAATAAATGATTGAATATTTTTTCAATTCAAAGTGAGATGTTTTATTGAAATTCTCATTTAACGAACTGAAAAATAACCAAAGCGTTTGTGCCCAAGGTCTGCCTTTACCAGACGTCAAAAGCATCGTACACAAAGAAATAAAACTGATTTTTCTCTCCAGCCAAAATGTCAAGAAGGCTATTTTTCCGTCGTTATTTCGAGCAGCAATTAAGTCATTAAACGTGTGAGCACGAGAGCGTAAGGGAAGCTGAACAAAGGGATGCTTGGCGGCGAGTCGCGGCGCGCGCTCCGCTGCCTCTGATCTGAGCGCAGAGCAAGAAACGAGCAGCTTATGAACACTCCTGACAGAAAGACGCAATACTAAGATGGATGTTCTTTTATACGGTCAAAAAGGAAAGGTGCGTAGCCCCGTAGGTTGACTAAAGACCTGATAGTTCCATGATAATATATATAAAAACAAAGCCATGTAGGAAGAAATGAGCTAAAGAATAAATAAAGACGCCGAGTCCTCACACAGTAGAAAATCTTCAATCCTAATTAAAACCATAAAGACCATTATGCAATGACATCACGTTTTCTGCGTGACAGGTGGCATTGGCGGCACGTTTTAATTCAATCTCCCTCACGAAAATCTTTTAACCCAATTCGTCAATTCAACTCGCTTACGTAAAACATTTTTGTATCGATTCCTTCATTTCTATAGGGCTAATGAGGGGTAGATACGGCTAGAGGCGTATGTGAGCGACCGCGTGTTTACCGCCCCTGACGCGCGTGCAAATCGAATTATCACTACGAACGGACTGACGGGTTCCAATGATAATTGTTCGTTCAAATAATCATTATGGGGGACAGTATTTACAGAAGAGATTCGAAAACATTCCGTCGACACACAATTTTGTATTTCGTATTTATACTAGCCAGTGTAAAGATTTGTTAAATCGACTTTATTCTATTTGGACTCGTAATTTTATTCGGACGTTTCGCGAATAAAATTAGATTTCTCATAATCTTATTCGTGCGAATTTCTTTTCATTCAACAAATTCACGTAAAGTTGTTTACTGTCACGGCTCTTCATTTGCTGGGCCGTCTCTCGTTAGACGTGAAAACATCCCATTTGTAAGGATAAACGTTATTCGTTTCGCTGTTGAAGCTGTATTTTATCTCATGATGTACAAAGAGGGAGTTTATTTAGTGAATATTGTAATTACACAGTGGCACAATGTAAGATGCAGTGCAGACAGAGTGCGACGCCGACAAACGATTCACAAATCACAGTCAAGTTGCGCGCTCCTATAAAGTACGGCGCGCTTAATGGTTATGCACAGTGCACACTAAAGACGATGAATGACCTCGCGTTTAAATGCACTTTACTGGAGACATCTTAACCGCGTGTAAATCAATAAAGCTGCCATGTTGCTTTACGACAGTTGTATGATAATGTGGCGATGTACAATATTCACTTTGAATAGACGTCCGAGTCGTCTAACGATGCCGATTATCTTGAAATATTCATAACGTTACATGTACAGTGTACCACACAGGTTGCGCCAGACCAGTTAGCGACTTGAAATAATTGAATTTAGTGAAAATCTGGTGACCTTAGTAAAGATTATCCGTAGTAAAGCGTACACTAATTACTAAACTCAACATCGGGACGGATTAACCTCCTTAGCCAGTTAACTAAGAGGGTAATAATGTCGACAAAATAAACGGCAATCCGCTGCGATTCGTCTCCCTGATCTAGTTTGCGAGGACGATAAACTGACCAACAGCTAACGAATCCCGCTTAATACATGCTTTCTATTTACTATTTCTAAGACTTTGAGCACATTGCCTCGGACTCCGCGCTTCCTTGTTCTTTGGCAAGAAAAATAAATGCAGCATCTTCGCGACAAAATAAATTGTTGTTCTTTTTTTCACATTATTTTTGATAATCTGCAGTGTTCGTCTGCTCGAACATTAACATCCTAGCTCTGAGCCTCTCTCTGACTAAGCCTTACTTACCAACGGAGATTTGCCAACATAGCACAGGAATCTACTACACAACTATCACCGAAAGGTATCAAGGTCTCTAGAAATTGTGTATTATAAGACGGTAGCAAAAAATCTCCGTCATACAATACAAAATATACACTCGAAAAGCCTTTCCCAAGTAAATGGCATAATAAGTAGAAGAATGTGTGCGAATGTGTCATAATTTAACGCTGACACGTCGCGGTACGGCGCGGCGTCGAGCGCTAGTGTTGTGACTCAAGTAGTGCTGTACGCGGCTCATTTGCACCGTCTCGTGGCGAGCAATGAGTGATCGTCGCACGAGGAAGCGGAAGCCGCTCGGAGAAGCGACGCCATGCCATTATCTGCACAGTTAATGCCTTTTGTCGGGGCTCTATTCACATCGGAATAATTAATAACGGCGTGCGATTGTGCCTCAACACCCCGCGGCCGAAGCTCCTAGATTACGTTAATGTTGATTTCTTAAACGTTTCTTTAATTCTATTGTTTGTGGTTCATTGTGTGGTCGCGGTTATTGAAGAAAATGTGGCTGTTAGTGACGTATTTAATTTAGAGTTCTTAGTCGAAATAGGAAACGGATGCTATCCAACACGTTGGCTTGTCTGAACATGAACTTTAGAGACGAATTTACGAGTATTTGTTAACAGCAACAACTGCAATAAACAAAAATGGTTTTTTTGGAAGCACAGATCAAGCCATAAATCGGCGCCGGTGATGCAAGTCGCTGACACTAACGGAGACACAACTCAAAGTTGTATGTCAGCGGTGACAACGGTGACGGCCACCCAAATGTAAATTCGGCGAAATAAATCGGTGACGGCGATACCTATCACCAAACTCCGCACGAATTGAGGAAAAAGATCTATTTAAATGTAGATTGTCTCCGGTAATACTTCCATTTGTTTTTGTCTCGGAAGCCTGAGATACGATTGTAACCCAAAAGCAGTTTCGTGGTCTCGTACGACTAGCGAGTAGCGAGTAGCGTCGCAGATAGGTTCCACGTTTTATTCGGTTACTTCCCGTTAACCCATAGACGTAAAATCTGAGACGGCGTTTTCATGGTTGCAGCTACGAAGGGGAGTAACAAAATGATTGGTTGGAAATTTACGAATTTACGTAAACGATTTAATATTGCCCCGCTAAACGTTTCTGACCAATAAAAAGTTCTAACTCATAAAACTGAAATATCAGGCATCGGCATCGAAGGTGCGTCGTAAAAACTATAACATTATAGGTAACAATCAATTCTTTACACATATGTGCGCGATATATGTATTACCTAATACGTATGTTTTGTGGATGTTCTTGTAATGCGTGTGGGAATAGACCATTATGTTCTCGATGGCTTTTTAAAAGGCTTTTAGGTAGCAGTTGTAAGGAGGCTCATTACCAGAAGACAAAGGGGATCGAATATAATAGACGTAATACAAGCATGACAGCAGTATCGATTCCTGGAAATTCAATTACGTACATTGAATATGCGAAGAACTCAGATATTCTCTACAAGAATTAACAATTCAGAATACGTTATTCACATTTGCTTGTTTAACATTTTTAACTTAAGGTGCTCCCTCACCGGGTGCATTCGCCTGTAATGTAACAAACAAAGTAGTTAAAGTATGTATGTATTTTAATAACAAATCATTCTACATAATGATAGGTAGGTATATATTGATAGCCCGCCCATTGTATGTTTTATAGTTTTAAATTTATTTATTTTCGCAATGTATTTTCTGGTGTACAATAAAGTATATATAAATAAATATAAATAAATAAATATTTATTTGACTAAAACGAACAGTAGCTATTTTATTTTATGGAGTCTGAAAGAACAAAGAACACATCTAAAATTCTCTTTAGACTGTAGAATCCTTATTGGAGATACAGTAGAGTTCTCTTAACGTGTCCCCACACCTTATAACTCACAATGAGGGGCGACAAAAATAAATATCAATCTAGGATCATTGAAAATAATGTTGCCATTGCAATGGACGCTCTTCGATTTCGATTCTTTCTGTTTTCACGAACAAAGTTTTAAATTAATTTATTACTTTATTTTTTTGTTTTATTTCTACATTTATAGCTGTTATATTTATGGTGTAGGTACAGATTATATTCTATTCTACTTTATGGCTGGTAATAAGCTCCGGCACGTCACCCATTATACTATCCATCTCTTTCGAATATGATATTTTCGTTAACTGGAGACGAGTCATAAGATTTGAAAAACTAGTTACTCTGGCAAAGGTTATAGTCATAAGCCTTATTTATTAACACAAGTTTGTTTAAAATAAAATATGTATGTTTAGGTTATGGTATTTATTTATCTATGTATGGGCCACGTCGCCTGAAAATAAATGGAATATAATTATTCAAGGTACAATTTCAGATTCCTTTTTTGTGAGGAAATGGAGAAAACTGTCCATCTCGTAAATTGGTAGGGATATAATGAATCCCTACTGTCTTAACTACACGATGAATGTCTTCAGCGCATGATAGAATGTTTCAGAATGTCCGAAAACCACGAATAGGTTCATGACGTCATTCAATCAATCTGCCTAGCCTTTTCCCAACTATGTTGGGGTCGGCTTCCAGTCTAACCGGATGCAGCTGAATACCAGTATTTTACATGGAGCGACTGCTTATCTGCCTCCACAACCCAGTAACTGGGCAATACGATACCCCTTGGTAAGACTGGTTGTTTGACTTTCGGGCTTCCGACGACCCGTAACGACTATCAAAGATCCACGAATGACAGCCGGGACCAACGGCTTAACGTGCTTTGCGAAGCACGGAGGAATCTCGGTATGTAAAGATGGTAGGTTCATACATAAATAGTATATAGTAGGTAACTTTGGTTTACAACATTTTCGTTCGGTTACCTAGCATTTGGAAAACCAAAGCTAAAAGCAAAACTGATGTGCCATATTTTATTTATTGAAACGTGAAATGAAGAAATTGCTGAACATTATAGGTAGCGCGGCTGCATTCAATCTATTTGGAACCAAATTGCAGTTCGTTCGTTCTTGTAATGAGAGCGAGCGGTTATAGCAATGTACTGCGTGACTCTAATAGACGGAATATTATCGTTGCCCAGTTAATTTGCCCACATTTAAATAGTACCGCAGTTTAGTTCGTATTTTTCAATGTTTGTAATTTACTATGTGGGTTAATTTAAACTGTAATGGTTTATTGCTCAAAACAGTTTATTATGAACACTTTTCAAATTAAACCTAAATTAAAGCAATTTAAAAGCAAAAATTTAATAAAGTTTCAGGAGAAATTGCGTATTGAAAACCCAAAACAAACAATAATTAAAAATGTGTCGTTGGGCTTGAAACTTCAGAGAACATTTATGCAAATATATGCATAGCATGCGCAGACAAAAGATAAAGCCTCATCGTCCAACACGAGGACAATAAAACTGAAGACTCGCTTGAAACAAGTAATGCACAGGCATTATTACATTAAACGAGAAAAAAGTACTTTCAATCACGTCATCAACTAAGGAAGTTTGCTAACGAATAGGAAAACTCTTGAAAAGCTCTTAACCAGCGTGGAAAACATAAACCAGGCACACGGGCGCATTTTATAAAGTTAACGGCAACTCGATTAAGGAAGCAGTCAAAGAAAGTTGGCAGTAAGAGCGAAGTTTGAGTGGGAAGAGGCTGATTGAATTGTACGCAACTTAACGTTACATCGCATGCCATCCGCCAGGGCACCAGGACTCTATGAGGCGTAAAAACTCGAGTTTAACTGTTATTGGAAAACGTTCGCGACGGTGACGCGTCATTATGTGTCCCGGAACATGTGACGCACTGGTGCTCGCTCGACCTTACGCTAGCTCCTCCAAGATGGAATTTTTGTAACAATCACAATAAGAGGAGGACTCGATTTTCTTCTTAACAAAAATTGTACAAAACTTATTTTGTGTTATAGGATGACTATACTATACTAACCTACCCGGTTTTCCAAAAGCTTGGTCTCCTATAAAAAAGATCTTCTATCAAGCTTATGTAAACAGATTTAATTGGTAAACCAACAATATTTAAATTGACATTTCTGATAACATGCAAATACAATAAACCTCAAATATCTGTAGAAATTAGTGGTAAAAGAATCAGATTCCAAACCTAATTTGATTAGCAAACAATCGGCATTTATCAGGCACTCCAGATTACAAGTAAGACCTTCCTGATGAGCTCTAATTATCCTCACTCCGAGCCAGTTAGTCCTTAGGTGAGAAACGTCCCGAACACTTACGTCAAGTAAAGTGTTTATTAGTTCAGACCTAACCACGCGAAAAGATTAAGGCAATTAGGTAGAAACTATTTTAATTGGGATGAAGTATTTTTGTCAAATAGATACGGTGTGTCTGACCAGCGGCAGCGTAAGCTTAAAGAGGAACGCTGAAATTACGGTTCATGCAAAACAAAGTCCATTGCGTCTTAATTTTGAGAGATTTTTCTTCTCAAAATGCAAAATAACGCAGTTATGAGACTATGTACATAACGCAGGAATTGCTTGTAATTCCGAAGAAAAACTAATTATTTTAAAAAATCGATACTTACCCATTTTTCAGTTTAAGCTCAATAATAACTCCGTGAAAGCCATCGAGATAAAGTACTAACGTACTAGAGAAGCTACGTCAAATAACTGAATTGTCCTATTCTACGTATTGAATCTTTAGTTCGCTGCAGCGCTAAAATAATAACAATTCGTCTAAACCGTACCTAATTTACCACAGTGCTAGATTTGCTGCGGAAGTGTATTTATTCTCGGCAAAAAGGTCTTAAGCGCCATGTAAATCACGGCACTACGCGTTTTCTTCGACAAACTGCGGCGCGATCGCCGCAGTTGAACGGTACAAAGTAGGAATTTACGGTGTCTTCTCTAGTACGTTAGTACTTATATCTCGATGGTGAAAGCTTATTTTTAGACGTGTCACCCAAACCATCATAAAATAAACAGAGCATAACACAATACATTCCTCGTATATTTGTATCGTAAAACAAAATCGTGACGTGAGCTATTATCTCTGGCAGTGTACCCTTGAGTGCCGTATTTTGGGCTCGAGTGTTATGTTGCCATGTTGGTACACCCGGCGTTCGTTAATGGAGGCAAGTGATGTTAAATGTTCTTAACTTTAAGATGATAGTAATCGGTAGAGCCTTCGTGGGTACGGTGTTAAGTTTCGCAGTAATAGTCGGAGAAAACAGGCATGTAATATTTAGGAAAGTATATAAGCATAGCATATCATAGTCTGTTCCAAATGTATTTGGTAAAAGTATAAACAAACCCTGTTCTATTAAAATTCTTCCGCAACACTTACTCAAGGGAATTATTAACATATTCATCGGTATTTAGAAGGTTTCAGCATTATATCTTATTACTTTTTGCAACCATTATTGTTTGAATAACATTATTAAGTGATTGAAAAATCATAGATGTAAATTGAGGTTATATAAAATTAACCTCAGCTGTCAAATGAAAAACCTGTGTTAAATAATCAAATCAAAGCAATCATATTGTAAGTGACACTACAAATTAGCATCCACAGTTAAGTTTTCTGATCCATTTGTTTACATTTTCACCAGATACTTTTGAAACAGACCATACATTCTACCAACGCTTCTAAAAGATCGTTTCAAAAACTGTTAAAACGAGCGGCCGCTGGTTATAGTGCCTTAAAACTTAGATATTTATTCACTGCAAGAATCGAACGAGGAGCTTGATGGGAACAAACAAGAAAGGCCGATCTTTAGTTATTTTTTTTTTAATGTTAGCCCACACTTTCCCACTGCTGAGCAAAGGCCTCCCCCAAAAATCCCTCCAAGCATCCTTTTCCAGGGTCACTTCGATCCAACCCTTGCGGTATGCGTCGGTCATCTCGCCAGCTCTACTAAAGTTTAAAATATAATAATGAAAAAATGTTATGACTTTGAATTAGCTAGGTACACACGGCTACACATCAAGCTATACATTTCCAGTATAAGCTGACCTCGCATTGTACGGATATCGTATACAATGTGAGATCAGCGTAAACTGGAAATGTATAGCTTGATGTGTAGCCGTGTGTACATAAATACTTGGTTATTCCGTTAATAATGAGCCGTATGTGTGTGTAACACACTCAAACTCCCCGTATCTGTGTTTAATGTAATGTCATATTCAATTTGACATAACAGCTACAAATTGCAGTACATCGCACGTAATTACGACGTAACTGCCGTGTAGTTCCGGCACATATCATTACCAGCTAAACAACCTCTTTGGGAGTACACCGAGTACACGCCACTAATTTCTATTAATAACTATCTATCGAACACTATAATGTCATTGTTAACTTAATTACATAAGCCGTGCCTGAGTATTACATAATTTGCATGTGCTTATATATAATGGAACATTGTGCAGCCGTTCTTGTTATTGGGCGCACAAGTTCAATTAATTACCCCTGTCCAAATGTTAAGCTGTTGTGCACAGAGCCTATAATGGGCCACAAAACAAGCAATATACAGGTGCGCTTACATTCAAATAATATTCCATTACCGAAGTTTTGGTAAATTGCACGTGAAATCGATGATTGAATATGTCAGCGCAATCCGTATTGCGGATGTTTCACACAAACAAATAGCTAGTAATCAATCGTATTATTTGACTGTCGCTTTGCATTCTGTGCGAGTAACTGTAAATGAATGTATGTAATAACAATGTCACATGACAATTGCGGGACAACTGTTTGCTCCGCGCATTAATTAATACGCAGGCACACGTGAACGGGGCTCTGTGCTTACTTTGTATTTATTGACACGTTGCAAATACAATGGCGTAATTGAATTATTGGACGAATATGTATCTTCGATCGTCAATCTGATTTGTATGCTTATGATTGGGGGCTAATAAATCTGTATTATTTTAGTCGTTAAATGATGGTTAATGAAGAAGTGTTACTGAAAGCGAGTAAGTTAATGATGATGGCGACCATCATCTGCCTAGCCTTTTCCCAACTATGTTGGGGTCGGCTTCCAGTCTAACCATATGCAGCTGAATACCAGTATTTTACATGGAGCGACTGCCTATCAGACCTCCACAACCCAGTAACTGGGTAATACGATAGCCTTTGGTAAGACTAGTTGTCAGACTTTCGGGCTACTGACGACCCATAACGACTGTCAAAGATCCACAAATGACAGCCGGGACAACGGCTCGAGACTCCTCCGTGCCTCGGAAAGCACGTTATGCTTTCCGAGGCACGGAGGAGTCTCGGTATGTAAAGGTTACCCATCCACAGACCGACCCCGGCAAGCGTAGCTTAACCTGATGGATCGACCCGTGCGGCTGTTATTACGTAGCCACGAACTCCTCCTTAATGATGATGGCGACCCTCAGCTCAAAATAGGAAAATCTTATAATATACATATGTCGGAGATAATTCAGGATTTATTCCATTAGAATCATCAGAAAACATCATGTGGTCAGAAGGTGGATTTCGTGCAATGAAAACAAACTGGGCGCGATACACGGCGTTTATTAGAATTACAATTTGACACTATAACCTCAAATTACAATTAATCACAATAACTTAAAACCAAACGAAACGTAGGACAGTTCCTAGACTAGACTGGAGGTTCTGTTCTCCAGGACGGTCAGCAGGCAAGAGAGCTCGCCCTGGCGCCCCTCCAACAGCTAGGCTCCGTCGTAGCACGAAGTTAGCCGCGTGTCAGTGTTACCACCACTCGCGTCACGTGCCGCGCTTCGTTTAGCGACCGTACTGATGACCGTCTCCGACACATATATTGAATCAAATATCACGGGAACTCGATAGCTGAATGCCTTTATCATTTATTCACAATCAGAATAGAGAATATTGAATACACAGGCATAGGTATTAGTCGTCGTTATCGCTCAGATTACCCAATACTTCAGTATGCCTGCGAAAATTCTGAACTATGCCAAACAACGACGTGTATAAATAATATTAGAGTTCCGTTCGAAGTCATAGAGCGCACCACTTGATCTAAATATGGAAGGGTCGAAACTACTTCAATCCTCGGCAGTCGAGAGGAAGGATAGATCCACTCATGGTAGCAAACATTATGTACTGTGTATGTAAGAATTTGTAGTAAGTTGCTTGGAAGATTTTGCAAGTAAAAACTAAAAACGATCTTATTTGGATCCTTCACTTTTGTGGCCACGATGCCACGAACAGATTAATCGTAAACAATAAAACGGTAATTTCACCTTAATTTCGGTAATGAGTGGATGGTAATTCATTGTCGCAAAAAGAGCTTCGAGGTTTCATGGTGCTGAAAAACAATTATTGTCAAAAGTGACATTTTATGTAAGCAAGGAGGTACTTATTATTGAGGTGCATTAACGGTGCTCTTACACGAGCCATCATCCATTGCCATTGTCTATTGTTTGTATACATACATACATATTTAATTTATTGGAATTAATTAATTTATTTTGAATTAACTTATTCTTATTATATATTATTCATAATAAATATTATAATTCGATAGCTACAGTAACAATAATAATTTATTCTATTGATTTGAACCAGCTTTATTTTATATTTTGTAACAATTACTTATTTTATGATGAAAAATGTAATGTATTATTGAAATGCTATTTATAAATTTTTGATTTGTTTGTTTTGTTTTGCAGTGCCCTTACAGGGTGCATGTTTGAAACTTATTATCTTATTCCAACCTCTGTACAACATGTTTGCAATAAACTGATTTGATTTTTGATTTGATCATCATCCTGTTTACAATCTCTCGGAAAATGGGTTGGTACAATCTGACGACCAACTCTAGCACCGCGCGCGCTCGCGCTCATTAGTCAAATCTAATAGCGCGCGCTTTCCCGACTTCCCGTTACATTCTTCCGTCCCTTTTTACGAAATCACTCCCGCAGATTGCAGGAAAGCGTGAGGAAACACATCAAAAACCATTTATTATTAAGAGGTACTCGTATACCGTACCTATTGCTAAAACAAAGTAGGTACCTAAACTTACCTAAAAAAACAGAAAAATAAAAAAGTATGTCTGTATACAAATCGCTAAAGGACACATGCAAGTCGAGTGCTTATCAAAACTCGTAAAATAAAGTGAAAACGTATCTCCACCACGAGTGTTTTCTTAAGGACCTTCAAATAGAAACAATGATTCAACTCACACAAGATTACATTGTCAATATTTTAAACAAAACAATCTTCTTTGATGGTAGTTCAACATTATTATAATGGCTTCCATTTTCTCATGAAAGTAAGAAAAAACTTATGTATACGGTGACTCTTTGCTTATTACCTTGCTTAGAAGACGGGAGGTTCTTCGAGGCGAACTTTTTCATTTCAATCTTAATATTGTTGTGGATCAGGATGGAAGAAACCTCCTTTGCCCTGAAAGGAAACAATTTCTAGTTAATTATGTGATGTCAAGTACAATGTAATTGTATTATGGACTTTTTAATTTAATTATAAAACAAAGTTTTTTTTTAAACATACATTTTGGCGCCGAAAATCCGCCATTTTATAATTTTAATCCATTTAAAACCCAGTGACTCACTCGCGCAATACAAAGAATGCAGTAACGACATATCATTCATCAAAATCGGTTCAGCCTTTAAGTAGTTACGAAGGAACATAGAGACGGACATACATACAGGTCAAACACATGACCCTCCTTTTTGGTTTCGCCGCAGTCGGGTAAAAAGAACATCCATACATAAGTAGTACATCCATACATAGTAACCACACAAAAATAATTAAATTATTCGAAAGATACCGTAAGTAAACTAATATAACCACACACAATGCATGCCAATGTCCCGTAAGTGGGCAATCAAATAAAAGTAAGAAGTTAGTAAGTAGGGGTCATCGCCTCATATCCCGCCATCTGGACCAGCAGCATCACAGCTCATATTGCACGAGAACTTTCTATGAGCTCATATCTTAGTAATATCTTGATACCGGAGCTTATACCACGGTCCATATACCTACACCTATTTCTAGCTGACTTATCAGAAAAGGGTGCGTATAGAATAATATAATAGCCTCCAAGACTGCACGACTGGCAATACGTATTTCAGTGAACATCACTCGCACTCTAACTCCTCCGTGCCTCGGAAAGCACGTTAAGCCATTGGTCCCGGCTGTCATTTGTGGATCTTTGACAGTCGTTACGAGTCGTCAGAAGCACGAAAGTCTGACAACCAGTCTAACCAAGGGGTATCGTATCACCCAGTTACTGGGTTGTGGAGGTCAGATAGGCAGTCGCTCCATGTAAAATACTGGTATTCAGCTGCATCCGGTTAGACTGGAAGCCGACCCCAACATAGTTGGGAAAAGGCTAGGCAGATGATGATCACTCGCACTCTAAGCAGTCAGCCCATTCTGCCGTTTTCAAACTGGTAAAATATCACATTTGTATCTTGATGATCCGAGAGAAATAGAAATAAAAATATCATTATTACGTATTTTTTATTTTATTTAGAAGAACGGAGAAAACTTAGGATCTCGAGGTCCATTAGGGCTTAGGGAAAAATGAGCAGGGCTGATTTCTCGAGTTGCCGCTCTGTAGGCTCTTAGTAAAATTGTTATTATGATTGCAAAATCTGCCTAGCCTAGCCTTTTCCCCCACCTATGTTGCGGTCGGCTTCCAGTCTAACTGGATGCAGCTGAATACCAGTATTTTACATGGACCGACTGCCCATCTGACCTCCACAACCCAGTAACTGGGTAATACGATACCCCTTGGTAAGATTGGTTGTCAGACTATCGGGCTTCTGACGACCCGTAACGACCGTCAAAAATCCACGAATGACAGCCGGGACCAACGGCTTAACGTACTTTCTGAGGCACGGAAGAGTCACGATATGTAAAGATGGTCACCCATCTACGGACCAACCCCGGCCAGCGTAGAGAACCTGATGGATCGAACCGTGCGGCTGTTATTATTTAGCCACATGCTCCTGTTAGTTAGACTGCAAAGAGTCCACGAAAAAGTAAATCAAAAACTGTATGAATACCTACTTTCTATTATAATATTAAGATGCCAAGTCAAAATACAAACTAAACATTACTCTTGAACTGAACAAAATATGTTTTCCGCACATTTCGCACTCGTAAGTTCAGTCTAACCGAAGAGTAAGTTTGAAACTAGCAACTACAAGCAAAGGTGTGTAGCGCAGTTAGCTACATTTTTATGCTAAACTTCTTTCACGTACTTCTTGGTGCAAAAGAAAAATGTAAACGTTGCTCATCTTTTCAGCTATTTGTGGTTTTATAACGCAGGTGGACTTTAATTGTCTTTTTAACTGTTTCAGATAATAGGGTTGGTCCCCTCTCCATACAAACGCTCTCGACTGTTTTCTCTCTAGTTTATGACCTTAGAGCAATTATTTTTTACAGTAAAATAAATATCAATTAGTTCTATGCCCCTATGTTTTCCGTTTTGATGATACATTATCTGTAGCAGCACTAGAACCCTCAGAAAATGCTCAAAATTGCCTGTTTAGACCAAATCTCGTAAAAATGACAAATTTTTGAAAAAGAAAAACATAGGGGCACAGTAAATATCCTTCTTATTCAATTTGTAAAATATCTTTCAAATTGGTCCAATATTGGAGGAGGAAAAAGACTAGTCCGAACCTCAAATTATGACTTTTTGTATGGAGAAAAGACCGACCCTATTTCCTCTCTATTCCCATTCTCTATTCCCTATTCCTATTTTCTCTAATTCCTTAAAATCTCATACAGACTACTTGCGGTAAAACCATCTTTGCCTTGTATAAACTCAATCTCCTTTGTAATAAATAATTATAAACTCAACATTAATGATGTAACTTATATTCTGTAACAATATAATTCAAAAGAGTTTCCATGGACTTTCTTGCCAGTTCTTCTCTATAAGAACGGTACGCCTTAGAATGGGGAACTAGCTTCATCTTTCTGAATGACTGACTCCTTTGATCATTCAAAAGTGCCTGTAAATGGTTTAATTGAAATAAATGCTTTGAGTTTGAGTAAATGTTGCAGCAGCTATAGTAACTTACTTAATGTTTTGGGCCTCTGTGTCAATCTCTTAAAACCTATATAACTAACTAAACTATTATGCGCTAACGACAACAGACAGTAAACTTACTCCCGGTTTCTGGGACCGTCAGATCAACTCTCAATAGCGATAGATTCGACAAGCTATCTATTATTCCGCAACTGAAGGATAATAAAATAAATGTGTTAATATATACCTACCTAATATTACTATCGAATAAATAAATATATAAAAATAAGGTAAATATATAGGTCTGAAATTGCCAACCCGTCTTGAGCAAGTAGTGATC
This sequence comes from Lithophane socia, assembly GCA_947522985.1. Taxonomy (NCBI): domain Eukaryota; kingdom Metazoa; phylum Arthropoda; class Insecta; order Lepidoptera; family Noctuidae; genus Lithophane; species Lithophane socia. Next base: position 7,150,244 of record OX383270.1, on the reverse strand, counting down.
AATGCTCATCCACGCCTTCTTTGTATAAGAAGATGCCTTGGCCCTGTAGTCAACTCTTTTTATCTCGCTCGCACCATACTACTCGCGGCTTGAGTGAGAGCGAGTCGGAGTGGGGTGCTAGCGGCTACAAGCCTCGAATAGTTTAGGTAATTGCTTTTTACGGTGAAAATAAATTTAAAACAAATAAAAAACATAAGACCTGCTTTATAGTAAGTTCAGTTATTATGCAAAGTTTCATGATGAGTTTATAGTTCGGTTTAGAGGTAACTTTGGTTTTTTTTCTATAGAAAATTTTTATTTCCTCGTGTTTTTGACCTAGCATCAATCCTCAACTTTAACATAATATATATTTCAAAGTTAATGCTGCAGTATTTTCAGCATAACGGAGGATCATGCGAAGCTATTTGAGGTAGGGTTAGGTCCTTAATATAAGGCCCTTAACAAGAAGCCCACCCACATATACAGTGGACCTTTAATCTCCATACAATATCCCTTTAGAAACGTTTACCTACCATCGCTAATAAAAAAATTAAATAAAGCCTTGTAACAATTTTAATTCTATAACATGAAAGCTTTTTTTTAATTTGCTAAATTAATATTGCTGTATAAAATCACAGGCTTGCGTTATACTTCGTGACTTATGACGCATAGTCACGATCAAATATAGCAGTATAATTCGTTATTAGTGTTTTATGTACACACGGTGACACGGCTACACATCAAGCTATACATTTCCAGTATTAGCTGACCTCGCATTGTACGGAAATCATATACAATGCGAGATCAGCATAAACTGGAAATGTATAGCTTGATGTGTAGCCGTGTGTACAAGAACCACCCGTCGCTGCTTCGCACGGTGTTTACGACTTGACAAAACATCGGAATTCTAGGTAAGTTAATTATCAAAGTTTTATACATTTATAAAGATTCCGGAATAAATTCTCTAAATTATGGTGAAAACCGCATAAAAACCCATTGCAAAGTTTAGAAGAAAAACGCGGTCGGACAGACAGACACGAAACGCAACTTTAATTTATAATATGTATAGACATAGAAAAACATAGATGAGCTTCTGTATTTCTTGAAAGTTTGACAATTTATTGACCACCAATACTTGAATCAAGGATAGTGATTTCACATAATAGGTAATATGATAGTTATGTAGGTTGGTACCACCGACAATAATAACGAGGTCAATGTTCAGCAGTTCATATTAATTCATGATATAAAGGTATGTAGGTAATGTTTTGTTTATCTACCCCAGTTCGTCTTTATCGGTAATAGGTTCCATGTAAAAGGGGTATGGCTTGTAGTCATTTACCGGACACCGATTACAGCCCCAGGGTTCTACTAAAAGGTTTAATAAAAAGTACCGAACACTTTGTCCTACCTGGAAACGATATTATAAATTAACAATATTAAGTAATCCCTAAACTTTGAAGTAAAGCAGAGCTTTTTAATGTCGTGATGGCTCAGTAGTTAGGGCCTCGCCTCTCTTGCACGTTGTGGGTACCAATGTGACTTTTTCAATTCATAGAAAGAAAAATAAATAATAACATTTATTTTACACAGTTCATGAAACACAAAATACAAATAACAAAATAAAAAATAATGTTTTTACAACAATAGTGTGTACCTCACGGCTGCGCCAAAAATGTTCATAGGTAGTTTCTGAGTTTATCTCTTGCTTGACACATGCTTGCTTGACATTACTGACATCGGTGGTGACGGACAATATCGTGGAGACTTAGAGTTTTAGCTTTATATACTGCGAACAAGAATGGGCGTATCAAATGTGGTGAAATAGTATAGAAACGTTACGATAATACTTTGCAGTATTCTAGATAATTATTTTATTTTATTTTATTTTATTTTATTTTATTTTATTTTATTTTATTTTATTTTATTTTATTTTATTTTATTTTATTTTATTTTATTTTATTTTATTTTATTTTATTTTATTTTATTTTATTTTATTTTATTTTATTTTATTTTATTTTATTTTATTTTATTTTATTTTATTTTATTTTATTTTATTTTATTTTATTTTATTTTATTTTATTTTATTTTATTTTATTTTATTTTATTTTATTTTATTTTATTTTATTTTATTTTATTTTATTTTATTTTATTATACTAGCTGCGCCTTGCAGTTACACCCGCTTAAGTCTCGATCCCGTGCGAATATCGGGATAAAAAGTATCCTATGTGTTAATCCAGGTTACAAACTATCGGCCATCCAAATGCATTCAGCCGTTTTTGCGTGATTGAGTAACAAACATCCAAACACAGAAACTTTCACATTTATAATATTAGTAGGATAGGATAATATGCAACCGTCTTCACATTGTAGACCAGTGAACGTTCCAGGTCTTCCAAACTTCTGATAGTAACTTGTTTTTAATATTCCCATTAGATTACCCTCGCCGTTTACCCAAAGTAATCGAGTTATTCCTTTTAATGTGGGGCATAGAACAATTTTAACTTAGGGTTGACAGTTTGCAGCTCCGTAATGTAATTTTGCATGTGTCAGCGCGTCAGTGACGTTTTGTCAGCCGCACCCCTGCCAGTCGGCACATGGGTTGACATTGCCAAGTATTTGGCATAATTGTTTCGGAATATGCCCGTCTTCCGCCCCCATTAACTATGTTTTCTGTGCGTATTCAATTTACTGGTACGTCTTATATGCTATTTTGGTGGATTTTTCCCGTCATAGACTCGTATTTATGGTTAATGGTTTTTTAATGTGTATGGGTTTTTTGTTTGTATGGCTTTCTGGTTTTTTGTTGTTTGTTTTATGTGTATCACGGTATAGTTATTTTCATCGTGTTATTTTCAATTTTATACAAATATCCCTTTATTTATTCTACTGTTTAGCTCTCTGAAAATAATACACTTCACCTAGATACCCATCTATCACTTAAACAATCACCAACCTACCCAACAATGACGTCACAAAGACTCACATTCTACCTGCATCGAGGGACATTCGCCAAGACTCACAGTGCAGTTATTATCCCTCGTTTGTGTTAAGAGGGTGCTGCAATGATCCGGCTTAGCGCTTTATAATGAGCTCCCCCGGCGAGATCGCCTTCCACCACATGTCCTTGTCTGAGCTACATAAATATAGCCTTGTATCATAATATTATTATAAAATAGATAGATACAGAAGGTCGACATTCGGCATCATACAACGAGCGAAAACAGGTAGGCACGTGTCCCACCGCCGACAACAGGCTCAACAAACAGGCGCAATATCGCGGGTGCGGCAAGTGTTGCGCTGCTTCTCGAGCCCGCGATATCGCGCCAGTTTGCACGAGCTTAATGAGAAGCGAGTAGACCTAGCAACTAAAAGGAAATTGGCGAGCAACGACAAGCGAGTGCGCAACGGCGACTAACAATTAAGGCTCTTACATACTGGCGCGATTCGCCGCGCGACGCGAATTTTAACAAAACAATTTCTGAGAAAACATCACGGCAAACAATGCGGTGGTGTCGCGTCGCGCGACGAATCGCCCCAGTATGTAAGAGCCTTTACTCGCTGATAGGCGTATGTACCAAGCGTGAGTCTCTCGGCGAGTGTACTGCCCGTCAAGCGAGTTTCGCTGAGCTTGATAGTCGCTTCCTCATCAGCGGTGGGACAGGTGTCCTGATCTACGGTTTCCTAGAAGAGCGGTGGCCACCACATTTCAGTGACGTCATTCGCCGGTAAATTACGGACACTATGTAGCGACCACCGCTCTTCTAGGAAAACGTAGTTTTAAACACTTGCCTATGTTAGAATACCTAAAATTAAGTCAGACGAATGCAAGTCGCGAATGCGCTTGCACTTGCATACATAAACTGCTATTCTATTTGGCTGGTCTATTTGTGCGTGCGACTGTTTTCGTTCTTTATTAGTGCCGACCTTCTGTACCTATCTACTTTGTGATGGTGGAGGCGCCGTGAGTTGTGACCCATTTTGGACCGTTTGTGATACTGTGACAACGTTACACTATTAGTTGCTTTAGGATTCAGGTTCAGGAGTTCATGTTTTATGTGATTCAGATTATTTTGGTATTAAAATTGTTATGTTCATAGCCTGTCCTATCGCAACTTACGAAGTATGTATCTACCAAAGCTAAATCTTGTTCTTGAAAAACTCTGTTTTATCTCCGTCTCTTTGTGTTCAATTAGTAATTATGTTTAGCACGAACATCAAGCAAGATCACATAGGTCAACGTTATCGAGTCACTCTCGAATATTATATAGATAGGTTGGACCTACCATCACCCAAGACAAGCAGCGACTTAGTGCTGCTGTCATGTTCTGTATAACCTAATTAAGATAGTGTAATCATTACAGGCTATCTTAGATGGACGGATTAATTGTTTGATTACGTCATAAGTTACCAATTAACTAGGCACCTGAACGGTATTCACAGGCAATCAAAATTTATATGTGCTATGAATTGAATTGAAAGCTTATCCTAAATTGAATAAATTCCAACAATACTAGCGCTTTTCACGCAACGCGCACATCATGCGGGCATAAAAGTTTAGGTAACTGCAAAAATATACGCGAATATCGCTCGTAACATAACACAGCCTATCCCGGAAATATAACACAAAACTTAAAATCAATATAATCATAAAATTCATAATCAAATTCAAACATTTCATACAACGCCCTCGTTCCGTCGATCATAAAAATATATTAACTCCTATAAATTTAGCATCGTCAGCGATTTATTTGTCGCTTAAGCGATACGCTCTCGTCGCTCGTAAACAGGGCTCATCAAACCGAGCCGGATTATTGCCGACATGCACGACCGTATAACGGAAGCGCTCCTTTATAACACTGGAAAAGAAATGGAACCGCAAAGGAACTAAGAGCCACTCCAACGCACAATCTGCGCCAACTGCTACTCGATAAATCAGTTTCCATTTAAAACGAATGTTTTTGACATGAATAATTCTAGGAGAGTCGGTCGACTGCCGGCTTACCGCGATAACATAAAGTTACCATCCGACGTCGCCGGGTATAATCGATTAGTCGAACCAATTCGTCCCTAATAACCGATGAAACTCGAATGTAAATTTGCATTGAAAGATATTCTATTTAAAAGAAACGATGAGAAAATATTCTTGTGATGGATGGTGCTGTCATCCGGGCTTCGATTACATTTGACGAAATGTGATATACGAACCGAAATGCATTAACATTCACGCTGACTCACCGCGGGACCAACAACACGTCGAAGATTCGAGATAAAATATGTACTGCGGGTGTTTGATTAACCACACACACGGAATGACGTAAACAGTTCCCTTTCATGGGGCACGGACTTTATGTGTTTGGAAAATAATAAAACTTGTAAAATAAATATCCCTGAAATATGGTGAAGACATTGTCTAACTCGGAAGTCTGAATTCACGATCCAGCGTAAAACTTTCGAACTTGAACGAGATGCCGGGACTAACGACAGTTTCTATAATAAAAAGAAGAAATTCTTTTAATTCAATTTTGTTCATGTTCAACTATATTTTTCAAACTTTAAATATTTGAATCAATTCAATCTTGTCAAGATTCTATTTGTATTGACAGTAACTTTTTAATTTTAGTGATCATCAAGGAATCATTAATTATTTTTCTTCTAATATTACATTTTAGCGTGACAAATATCATAGCAGCAGTTATAGAAGAGATTTCAGCGTCATAAACACAAACGAAAATTCTCAGACAATTACCTACAAATTTTTACTGGGCACTAAACCAGTGCATTGTTCTGAACTAACTATAAAACTTCTTCTTCTTCGTTTCGCTCTTGACAGAGCGGTCATGGTCACGATGAATTTTGTCCAATCACAAGTGTAGTCGTTACCCGCCTCACGATCTCTCTCCATCTGGTTCTGTTACATGACAGTCTGGCGCATTCATTTAAAGGGCCTCCAACCACGGATTTTATTTAGTTGGTCCACATCGTCGGTGATCTCCCGCGTGGCTATTACCTTCCACTCTAAAAAACACCGAGATCAAAAAACTTTTCGAAAAAAATACCAGACTATAAAAAAGCTACAAAGCAACTCCAGACCCAACAGTGTAACAGAATTAAATAACTCTTCGTTCCAATCATCGCAATATCGTAACACATCCGACAACTATGTCGCTTATGTTCGTCATAAACATAGATTAAACATTAATCCCAACAAGCCATTATTTTGTTACGTACCTAATAACTTACCTGACAAAGGAGAATGACAGCTTTACGTCCCCGTACCCGGCTTTACCCACTAATTGTACCAAGCTTTTCGTAATCATCTACAAGTACTCAAGTACTTACAAGAAGGGTTGGGAACCCATTATTAATTCAAGCGAATCATTTCTAATATTGTTTTGGAAGAATGCGGGGTGATCGTGTATTGTCGAGCGTCCTGAATTTCAGATAAACTTTAAGCGGAATGTCGGTTCTAAAACTTTATAATTACTTAGCAAAGATTTGTGAAACGATTGTGCGGACGTGAACTAACTTGGACGCTGGCCGAAACAATAATGTGTATGTAGAATTACCCTTTGTCCTAGCTGAGCGACAAATACGATCCCACGCGATGCTATCGTACTTATTGAGATCAAATAAAATTCGCTTTTTATTTTAACTACCGAGCATTTCTCACTGAATTTACGGCAACACTGAAAAGTAGAATGAACGCTTCGCGTTGTATAATTGCGACAACGTAACTGCACCAAGCACGTATAACTGTATCACAATTTCGCATAGCGTAGCACGTTCTCGCATTTTCGCCCATCTAGGACGCTTGGTTGGGAAGCAAGACTCAGGCTGAGGGACGTATCTCGACATCACTCGCAACGTCTCTTATCTCTCGTGATATAAGCCACGTTGTTAGCGCACTTGCTACTCGCGTATTATTCCTACGTGTAATTGTATTATTACGAGGGGTGTACATTTTGCTGTCAGTTTCGCTTGACAGAATGATACACGTCCCGGAAGAAGTTTCAGTAAAGTCAGATGCTACTTTGTGACGTCATTCCTCGCTACGTCACTCGGAGAAGTATGGCGGAGTTTATGACGCAGACGTAATCAGGGAGCTCCACGTATTTACCTTAAATCATGCGGTATTGTCTAAAGTAATGGCAAAATAATGTGAGTGGAGGCTGATTGCCGACAGGTGCACGCTTCGCCTGAATACTAAATACGCTCCTCATATATTAATATATGCGACATTCAGTTCAACATTCATTAGTTAGCGTTTCATTTCATTCGAACAGCTTTCCCGCAGTAAACGACGTTTTGTCCCACCATAATGTATTCAGCACTGAAGCATTATTAATGTTTCTACAGACCAGGAATAGAACAAGGCTCTCGTGACTACATTCAATGTATTGACACAATATCGGATCAGTATATTCGATTGACATTCCTAATTATTAATAAGCTTATAAGGTATTAAGCTCTATTGTGATTGGGCCTGGTTACTCATGTTTTATTATGCAAGTATCCATTTCCATACTATTGGGAGTTTTTCCAATTATTGTGAGATTCATAAAAGCTCGAGCTCATTATGTAAGTATCCATTTCCATACGTATACTATTGGGAGTTTTTCCAATTATTGTGAGGGTCATAAAAGCTCAATACCCCACCCTATTAAGGTAACTATAATCCGGGCTGTATAACAACATACCTAGGGGTGAACAGTTACAAGCAAAGAAACTCGAAGCACCGCGCTAGAGGTGCCCCAATTTTTGTAGAATCGTAAACCCGTAAGATTTAGTGAACGGTCAGAGTTTTAACGAAGGCCTGTGTCCTCCGTCCTCCATCGTCCTCAACCCTCCTCGCCGACGAAATATAGTTTTACGACAATCGCTAGTGAGCCATTAAACAATTTTCACCGGCGCCCGGCTACAATGTTTATGCTTTACTGCTCCGCTTTGTGTTAGAATAATGAGAACTAGATGCATTTTGCTTTTGGATATGTTCAATAGTTTTGAAAAGCAGTGGAGCAGGAAGCTTTATGCCACAATGTATTTAGATGAAATCCTCCACGCCCTAATCTATAGGTTCAGTCTATAATCTACGAAGCATCTGACGCATACATACACAAGTTTCAAGCGCAGGCCATCACTGGGAACAAGCTAAGCGAGCAAAGCTTAGTTCGTTTAGCTTCGCTCTTAATCTGCTTAGCCTTTTCCCAACTATGTTGGGGTTGGCTTCCAGTCTAACAAAATGCATCTGAATACCAGTATTTTACATGGAGCGACTGCCAATCTAAACTCCTCAACTTTTACTGAGTAATACGATACCCCATAGGTAGCAACCAGGCTTTGTCTTTGTCAGACATAAGTCTGACAAAGCCCTACGCCGTCTAACGACTAACGACTGTCAAGGATCCACCTCCGTGCCTCGGAAAGCACGTTAAGCCCGGATTAACGTGCTTTCCGAGCCACAGACCCCTCCGTGGCTCGGTATGTAAGGGATGGTCACCCATCTACGAACCGACCGCGGCAAGCTTACCTTAACCTTGTATCGACCCGTGCGACTGTTATTATTTCGTCACGAGCCCCAACGACTCGACAAACAACGGCAAGAAAGGACATTTGGGTAGGCCGCATAAAGTATTAAAACTACCAGACCATCATTAAAATTAAATGATAAAGAAAAAAAAGACTCGCATATTATAGTCCTCACATGAATACCAATTTCCATCCATAGTAATATATATCTTGTAACACACGAAGCTATGTACGAGTATATTGTCAAACCACTTATTCCTAGAACTCCTACAAGATACAACAGTTGCCATTATATGCGAACCTTTCACATTTAGAACTTCGTGTTTCTATGAGCTCCTGGTATAGGTATTCAGAGCTCACTTTGTAAAACGAAGGTCCTGGAATATGTGACTAATTTGTAAGATACTAATTAACATTCGTTTGTCGTAGTTTCGCTGGTAAAAATGAATTAAGCGGCAGTATTTAAAACTGGAATATTCAAATTACTAAAAAATGTGTTACGACTTTCTTATGCATTATGCATTTTACATCAACTTCAATTTACGCGAGAGTGCAATGTTCACAAAATATTTTCGAGCGACCTTAAATTAGCTGCTGTGAAAGCATGAAACTATTTATTTACATGCATACGAGATGAGTAGTTACATAAAAGGTCACGTCTCACGTGTCTCACACTTGTTTAACACAAAAGCTTATCACTTAATGCAGCCTGATGAAGACAATAACTATGAGAGTCGGCACGAGATAGAAACCTCTCGTCTGTAACAATACGCTTTGTGTCACTCCAATCTCAAAAGGATATTCGAATGTATTGAACTCGGGAGAATTTCACTCACATTGAACCATTCAAGGGAATCTCACGGAAATTCCTCGTGAAATTTTCACATAATCCAACGCAGTACGAGGACAGCCCCATTGTTTAGAAAAAAATGCGGATATTCAGCTGGGACCCTCCGCAAATTCTTAGAGAAAAACTGGGCCGAAACGCTGGGGTTTTGTTAAATGTTAAAAATGGAATGCGCTCAGAGAAATGGATTTTGAGATTATGATTTGAGGACACGGTCTGATGGGGTAACACGCTCGTGTTCTGTAAGGATAGCGTGCCTCGTGATATCCTCGTCGCAACACAGTCGATATGCCGAGTATTGCCGAGTGGCGGTGTGTTTACAAGCTGTGCGACAAACAAACGTTCCCGGCTGAGCTTTGTTTAATTAAGATAACTTTCCTACTCACATTAATGCGCATTAACTCGACAAATGTCGGCAACAATTAAAGTAACGCCCTGAACTTGTGTGCGATAAAATAAAGTTGGCGTATGAGACGCTTGACATTTTCCGCGTAAGTGACGGTGATACCCGGAGATTTTATTTACGTTGCCGTTAAAAAATAAACGATGAGAAATTTTAAATTATTAGCCTTAAATCTTTTACCACATTGCTTTATGAGATGGATCATAACATAAACGTGTTCTGCAGTAATTTCTATAATTAGGTTTATTGGGCTCAGAACTTTGATAGCTTAACCATTTTTAACTGACTTCAAAAAAGGAAGAGGTTCGTAGTCAGTCGGTTTTTTTTTTTTCCCCTATTACTCAAAGACGGCAGGATCGATTTGGAAAATTCTTTTTTTTTATATTATACGATTTTTTTTCACTTAGTCCATGTGGATGACAGGAGGTATTCTAATTTGAGAAGTGAAAAATAAAAACGTTTTTACAAAAAAAAAACAATTGCTTTCGCTTCCGTCTTTGGTTTTGTATTTCCGTTTTTGCCACCAAAGCTATTTTTCGCTTTGTAGTGTTTTTTGTAAGTCGGTTGTTTTTTTTATCAGAAGGAACCGCTTGTTCCCGGTAACAAATAACTTATAACAGACACCATGATGAGCTGATGAATGAAGTTCAAACAAAACGTAATTCTGCTACAACAAACGTTCGCCCGAAGCACTTTGTCGGGAATTTCTTTGTGAGAGTCTGCCATAACAATAGCACTTCGTTCAAACATTATTTTCTCATACAGTTTTGTTGCGAGATAGTCGCCGACAATTGCTGGCTATTCACGATTCGTTACAGAACACGTTTAGTTTATCCAGTAAAGGACTATGGAATATGACAGCAATAACGATAATTCTACCCAAAGCTCGATTTATACGTACATCTGTTACTCGAATCCGAATGATGTTTATGAACGTCTATACCCGTTATACATTTTTTTTTTCTAGCCTACGCTGTCCCACTCCTGGGCAAAGGCCTCCCTCCACTCCTTCCATCTTTCGCGAGCCCGCGCGTCCTCTTTCCAGTTTTGATGGAACCTATCCAGCTCGTCCCGCCATCTCCTACGTGGTCTGCTGTTATACATAGGTAGAATTATTCATTATATTATGTTTCAGAGCTCATTTTTTGGCACTACAATGTACAATACTTTCGTTTTTAATCGTTTTTTAATGGCCGCGAAACGGATGAAGTTTGAAATAATTATTGCGAAAATATAGTTTGAAATAACGTTGTAATAGTTTTTCATGGGATTTTGGAGATAGTTCTTATTTCCTGACCAGCTACAGCATTTTTAGACGATATTTGATAACACCACCAGATTGACCAATATTTGATTGATTGGCAAGTAAAACCAGAGATAGCGGGTAAATTCATAAATCTATAAAATAATGTAATATTATAAAGAAGTAAAATTTGTGAGCTCGTAAGTAATCTTGGGGGTAGTCTTCGTAACTTTTATATTTCGGAATTCTTTCACTATGGGAAGCTACAATATTGCCGAGTAACATCGCAGGATATTTTATGTTAAAACAAGAAGTTCCACTTGGACGACATCGCGGGCAGAACTCAGTATTACCTAAATTGAATATTATTTGTAAACATGTGTATGTAATTTATGCAAGGTTCATCAAAAAGTAATGGCGTCACGAATAAAATAAACATAACGACAATTCAATTAATCACAAGCTTATTAAGTACATTACATAGTCAGCAACCTCGATCAATCAAGCAAATTAAACAAAAATTTTGACAAGTTATTTTAAAAACAAAGTAATGATGTATTTAGCAGAATCGTTTGTTAATACTTCTTTTGTTATGAAATACGAGAATTTTGTGAAAAATCATGAAGTCGGCAAAAAGTAGTTACAAAACCGCTGAGACCCGCAACTTCTGAATCGGTTGGTAACAATAGGGTTCCGTAGCCATAATTATTTGATTTAATGGACAACAACTAATAGAAAAGTAACCATTAATAATTATGAAAAAGGAATATGAAAGTTATCGAGTGTTGTAAAGTCAGAGAAATTAATTGTTTAGTAAATGGACTACCAATTTAAATTGTCCGTAAGCATGTCTTATCAAATCGCTACTGTCATCCTTTGACAGTGGTATGAAATGACTTTAACACTGCAAATTAGCGTAATAATACGCCAATTTGCCGTGTTAAAGTTTAATTGAAATTCATAAACAATCGTCTATTTTCAAAAGCAATTAATTTCGCTGACTGTAATTAATCAAACAATAATAATATTATATGTGTTCTGGTTTTTTTTTCGCCGTTTCAGGTCACATTTCTGAGTTTGACAGACGCCTGGACCTTACAAAATCAAAAGACATTTATTCAAATTAGGCTGCGAATCAGCACTTTTTAAACGGCAAAATTGCACTTTGTTTGTTTAAAAAAATTACAGATGACTATTTTACAAAGGAACCCTAAAAATTTACGCTTCTAATTTATAAAACAGACTTATCCATATTGAGAGTTCTCAGACATGGATTATTCGAATAAGTTATTTACATCTTAAATAATAATAATTATGATAGCGTTAACATTGTTCATTCTTTACATAAATGTACTTGGAATTAAGTTTTAATTCACAGTAAGCTATGCTAACTATCTTGCGTGATAAATAGGCTACAACGTTGAATAATTATGTCGTTGTTTTAATTTAATAGGTACTTAGATGTACAATTTTTAATGTCTGATAAATAAATGATAATTTTTTGCTACTGTTTTAAGTACCTACCTAATTAGTATCGTATAACATAACATCACGCCTGTACTCCTCTCTGCTCGACAAGACTTTGACACGTGACACATCAGCTAACTCGACAGGATGTTGCGAATTCCGTCATAAAAATCAGGAATTTACATGAACTTTCAGCATTTGAATTTATTAAAAAAAGTATGTTACCGCATCTATTTTATACAATAAGTTTGTGGCAAATATCATAAATTATATGTCGAGGTCGGTCAAACCGCGTCAGTCGACTGCGTAAGTTGTTTAAAATAGGTATAAATACACCTATTCAAAAGGTAGGCAACTCAGATTCCCTGAAAATATGTACATAAACAATTTTCTCTCTTGCTGAAAATATGCAAAAGGACCAAATAAAGATATTATCATTCTTTCTGCATTCTTACTTTTACCATTATTCATACTTAAACTAGATAAAAAACACGATCAAATATGAACAAAAATTGTGGTGCGACGTAACACTTCTTAGTGCTTACCGTCACCCAATTTTTCGATTTCGATTCAAATGTTGCACTCAGCCTAATCGATATTCGATATAATCAAACTTGATTAAAAATTGTAGAAACTGAATAAAAACTCTTTGGTATGTTTTTCATTAATTATTTTATTTTGAAAATTAATTTTAGTAATAAGTACATATACATACACTGTGGATAGTGGTGTAACGTTTTAGGGTTCCGTACGACCGAATGAAAAACTGAACCCATATAGGATCACTTGTGTCACACGAGTCTTGTGTCTGTTCTGCATTGCTGCAATTTGCTTCGAATCTACTGGACCGATTAGGTTGAAATTTGGTACACATATACATTTTGGTGACCCAAACATGGAAATGTAACGTAAATAAATAGATTTAGCAAATAGTCACTTTTGGGGGGCCAAACCAGAAGATTGAAAAAAAAAGTTTTCGAAAAAGCGTTCATACCTGCGACGGTCTTCTTCTTATTTGATAGCAAGAGAGAAAGAGAGGGAAAGTGGGAATTTAGTCAAAATGAAAATCCAAGATGGTGGGTTCAATTTTTTTTAATTTTTTCCTCTTATCTTTCGTTTTCATAGTTTGCGATAATGCTAAAGTCAATAGTGAGGTCAAAATTTAAATCCAAGATGGCGGCTGCGACAAGTTTTTGTCATGTGTGTCGTGTGGTTTTCGGGTGATAGTGTCGATACCCAATAAGATGAAATTATAATTATATTGTAAATAAATTATCATAGACATCAGTTGCTGTCGATTGTAAACTTGATAGCCAAAATCCGTAAAAAAAGGACCTCTTAATTATTTCGTCACGTCCGTTCGTCCATTGGTTCGGATGTCATACAGGCATTTTACTCGGACACCTATTTATACTATACCTACCGTTGAAAATTTGGAAGAAGGTGTATTCTTTACACCGCCAAAAATCGTATAATAAAATTACCATAAACATAATTAGGGGTGTCATTCCCCATACATGCAATCGAGGGATGAAAAAAAGATGTATGTAAAGATGTATGACTCATAAGAAGCATGTAGCATTGTTGGATCTTATAATTAAAATGATAAGATGCTTCTAAGTGACTGCTTTTTGAAGTGAATAACCCATTGTAACCGAAAATAACCCGTATTTCTACAATGAGTTACGGGTTATTTTCGGTTACAACTGCAGAATTAACTTTGTTTTTCGTAGTTTTTTCTAGAAATACAAACTTATTTTTGCAGTCGAAGAATTAATGCTGTGCAATGTGCATGCGTATATGTTCATCCCAACTACGGAACCCTTTTGTGCGTGGTCCGACAAAGACTTGGTCAGTTTCTTAAATTTCGTTGGGAAACTACCACAAAAAAAAACAATTTCTAGTACCTACTCAAGTAACCTAATAAAAACAAAAACTAGCAAGCTCATACAACTAACAAAACATATTGACGTTATGTAAAATTAGTTTCTCACCATTATCAAACAAAATTTTATTACGCCTACCTAAAAAGTATAGGCAAAAAAGAAAAAGTGTAGTAGGCATTCTGTAGCAAACTATCAGAAAAGTTTAAAAAATAAAATCCACATTAAAATAATTTTGTCCAATATATTAAAATAATTTAGAACAGCGAGCGCATTCCATTTTTAAATTCAATTATAGAATCATTTCGGCGCGAAATTCAAAAGATGAGGTACCTAGCCCGGCCATAAGGTCCTGTCTATTGAGTTAATAGAATGTATAGGTTTCAATATAATGTCCGAAAAACGATTAAAATAACATTAGAAAAGTATAAATTATTAATGTATCCAGTGCTTAATGTATTTATTGTATAAAACAATTTTATTTCAATTTCCAAGTATCGATTTCTTATATTTGACATATTAATTAATCGAGAAGAACGAAATTTAAAAAATAATCGTTTGGCATAATCGTTTTCGGACATCATTACAATAAAAAAAAGTATAATGGACGGCGATTTTGAAAACAAATTCAGTAGTGGTAATGAATAATACGTGTTATAGGACCCGTGTTCGTATATTATGTTAAGATTTGGACATTTTCTAGTTGTATATAATATTTTGAATAATATTTGTCACATTTTAAATCGTATCTACATGTGTATGAGTGATATTCGTGAAAAGTAAAAATGAAAACACGCACGATTGGCGCGAAACTTCGTCTTTGGATAACACAAAACTTCATTACCACTATTTATTTAACTTGAACAATGGATGAATTCGTCAAATAATTAAATGATGTATTATTCACTGCCCCTGTGGTGGGGTTTGTATGTTCAAAATCACAAATTTTTATGTTTTTTAGCCTCGACCACTACTGTCATCAAAATGGCGATTATGGTATTTACAGTCTTGAATTTTATATAGGTGAATTAATTAACTTGCGCGCTGAATATGAAAGATTTAATGGCGTAAACATAATGAGTTTTTATCCAACTCTCATAATTAACGCACATTCATAAGATTTGATGGGTAGCATATTAAATATTTCCATAATCGAGACAGGGTGTCGTATGTGGTAATTCTGGGGTCCAATTGGATCCGCTACCGAGCCGGCGGAGGTTTTTGTGTTCGGGTCCAATTGGGGGCGCTTC
Organism: Lithophane socia; assembly: GCA_947522985.1. Taxonomy (NCBI): domain Eukaryota; kingdom Metazoa; phylum Arthropoda; class Insecta; order Lepidoptera; family Noctuidae; genus Lithophane; species Lithophane socia. The sequence goes on along the minus strand of OX383270.1, from coordinate 7,134,642 downwards.
CGAACTATACGGTTAAAATAAGCCAAACCATTGTTCTTTTCTTTGTTCTGGAAGCCGACCCCAACATAGTTGGGAAAAGGCTAGGCAGATGGATGGATTGTTCTTTTCATGATGCTGTTGGCCAGTCGAATAAATCCTATCTTCCTAACTATCACTACATTATAACACAAAGTCCTCCGCCGCGTCTGTCTGTCTGTCTGTTCGCGATAAACTCAAAAACTATTGCATCGATTTTCATGCTGTTTTCACCAATGTATAGAGTGGTTTTCAAGGAGGTTTTAGTATATAATAACCGACATCCAAGTAGGCGAAGCCGAAAGTGAATTTGTTAATATATATAAAAAAATATAAATGCGAAAGTGAATTTGTTTGTTACGCTTTCACGCTAAAACGGCTGAACGAGTTTGGATGAAATTTGGCACAGGAGTAGACCATGACCTAGAATAGTACACAGGATACTTTTTATCCTGATATTCCCACGGGATCGAAACTTACGCGGGTCAAACCGCGAGGCACAGCTAATAAACACTTACTAATATTAAAATGCGAAAGTAACTTTGTCTGTCTGTCTGTTAGTCTGTTACCTTGTTACGCTTCAACGGTTGAACGGATTTCAATAGCACACAGGTAGCCCATGACCTAGGTTAGGGCATAGTATAGGACATACCTTATCTCAGTAGGTTCCCGTGTGATATTTTCCGACCTTCACACGGACACGCCGCGGGAAAAAGCTGATAGGTAGTTAAAAACAATAATTCATAACTACAGCCTTCATAGTTTATTTGATGGCAAAATACTATTGAAGATTTTAGGGTTTTTTTTACTAATTAAAAATGTAACAACTGTGTTACACACACACTACACTGGTAGACAGCCAGTCCCAAGCCGATGACATCCCTATCTCAAAGCGTAACTACGAGGAAAACTCGCAGAAAACTCGACATCGTCCCGCGGGTGAAAACTCCTCGATTTAGCTAAATAATGTCGGACGTGATAAAGTCACATCAACCCCCTACTCCCTTAGTTGACTCCAGCAATTTGCAAGGCCTGATAAGATTCACACTCTTAGCTTTTTTTTCGTATAAAAATACAACTCAAATTTTCTCTTCGGAGTATTTAGGCACTAGCTTCTGTCCGCGACTTCTCCCGCGTGAAATTTCTTATACCCCGACACACCGAGTCACATCGCATTGCCTGCCTGCGCTATAGATAGTTCTTCGTTTTCGCTTACCGTTCTTTCTGACTTCTTTTTCTTTTTGTCCGGCTCCTAAGGGTCTTAGCGTGATGTTAAATAACCTATAGCCTTCCTCAAGAATTGGGCTATCAAATGCAAAAAGATTTTTCAAAACCGACTGGTAGTTCGATAGATTAGCGCGTTCAAACAAACAAACAAAAAATTAATTCTTCAGCTTTATTATTAGTAGACATATAGTTAAGCATTAAATATAAGTCTCTTGGCGAAACAAACGACATCACAAGAAATGATAAAATAGTAAATTATGTGGAGGGCTGAACACCTGCATAATGTCCCCGTCAATCATACAGGTGCGTGAAATTGAATCTCATGAGCGCAAATCACACAACCCTCTATTACCATACGCGATGGTGTCACTCACCTTAACAAAAACCAACAATGTAAAACAAACCATATTTGTATCATCATAAAGTCTGTTTTATATTTACTGAGAGGATTTCACTGTATGATAAACGGACCGTATTCGCTCGTAATATATTTCATTTTTGTTTAGGGCCGCAATTTCGTCTTTAGGTTAATAATATACAGTATAGTCTGTGTTTAAGCTGTGGTTATTTCTTATTTACTTCACCTCACTTCGTTCATTGCGTTCATTCAAATGGGATTGCCATATCACTAAAGTACGGAGTTTAATTATGAATTCATTAGGTCTCACTACGGATTCCGTACCTAAATGGAACTCATGAAAACCAACAAGAGAGAGATGTTTCATTCTCAAATTTGGTTTGAGATAAACCTTGAATAATTTGAATCGTTATTCGTATCAAAAAACTTGTTTGACAAGGTTATAAAATTCGACTGCCTAACTAAAATAGGTATAAGTAATAAAAAGCATAATTATTGTGCTCATATTTCAGTCTAATTACTATTTAGCTTACTATTTTTTATTATTATTAAGTATGTCACAACCAACATTTATTGGTACTTATGCACAAATCAGGGTTTTCACCTCATAAACAAAAGGGAGTTTGATCCCAAAAATTATGGGCTAGTTTGTCACACTAGCCCATAATTTTTGGGATCAAACTCCCAGGCGGGCAATTGGATCACACAGAATAGCAATGACTTTTCATTTTGACAGTTCAACAACATTAATTGCGTTATTTACGTTATTGGACATTATGAAGCAATGAATTAGCATTTCGGGTGCAGTTTTATATAATTTTACTCTCATTATCAATACCAACCAGTCTGATTCACCTTGGTAGGAATAAGTCGGTTTGTGAAGCAGATCATAAAATTAAATAGGTACTTACGCTTTAAAAAAATCTCGATTGCATAATATGAATACGTTCAAATTAGCACATTTACACTGCCCTAGAAAATTTAGACATTCATAAGAAAAGCCAAGTAGATCGCCGTTCGTCCTCAAACGCGAGTTTCTTGCAAGTCGCACAAATCTCGTTCTAGTGACCATGCAGATTTTAATAATAATTTTATTATGATCAGTTGACTGTCGCGAACTGACACAGTATACACGACCTGCCCGAGTTTTATTGCATGTACTCAGAAATACAAAGAAAAATGTACATTACTAAGCGTCTAAATAAAGTAGAAACTCGTTTAATAACGTTCGGCGATCCATTTAAGTGTACTTCCGAGGTGATTGTTGTTATAACTGGGAGCCCGGGAATACCTGATTTCTACAGAGAGTTTGCGGAGCAATTGCATCGTTGTACTCAACTACCCGTCTGTGTAGTCGGTAAGCGATTTTGATCCAGACATTATTTGAAACCTCTTATGTACATAGTTTGAAAACCAATAAGTTTCGGGCGCATGCTGGCCACTTGTATTAACAGAAAAGTGCTGTCTCTAGTAATGTTAACGAGTATTGTTGAGTAATCGAAATTCGAATCGCATCATACAATTAGGTCAAGTGATATGATATTATAAATGCAGCTACATTTTACTAGCCCGATAGAATACCAGTAGTTAGGTACCTCCAATTAGGTTGACAAGTTTATTTACCATCCTCCATAGACCATAGACACTCCACAATCTGAAGGGTTTAAACCACGCGTGTTTAGTAAGTACCTATCTATATTTTTAAATTTTTCAGGTCATGCTGGCCACGACGACATCGAAAATGAAAATGAAAAATATCCACGAATATGGACCTTATACAATATAGAAGGTCAAATAGAACACAAACTGGAACTGTTAAATAATTACTTTGATAAGAAGACCAAATTGCATCTCATTGGACATTCAATTGGAGCTTGGATGCTGACGGAACTCCTGCACAAGAACGAGTACCTAACAGAAAGAATCTCTTCAGTAAACTTATTGTTTCCAACGCTACAAAAGTTCTCAGCAACCAAAAATGGGAAACTCGTGAACAATTTCGTGAGATACCTGCATAGAATTATACTTTTATTCTTGTTTATTATTCAGTTAGTACCAACAATTAGATTGCTTGCCATTAAGTTGTATTTATATTTAAATTCGTTGCCTTCGAATTATGTGAAGAGGGTGACGATATATCTTAATCCGATGCTGCAGGAAAAATCAATGCTGTTAGGTTATGAGGTTATGGGCCGAATACACGAGCTAAACACCGCTGCTATTAACAAAGTAAAGCATATGACTAATGTATTATACAGCGAGGAAGACGCATGGGTACCGATGCATCATATAGAAGATTTAAAAAAGTTCGTACCACACGTTACGTTGAAGCGAGTTAATGTAGAACATGCTTTTGTGTTAAAATCCTCGGTACTAGTGGCTAATGTTGTGGGCAATTTAATTAACAATGGAAATACTGTGATGCCCTGTTAGACACTCAAATTATTTCATTGAAGCTTTTTTGTTGATAACCATATACTTACAATTAAATGTTTTTAAGATGTATCTAAATTACATAATTATGTTTGTGCCGACCATGTTATGAAAATTAAAATTCGAACGTAAAACTTATGGTATTAAATAATACCTTTATATTGAACGATTCCTTTTAGAATACACCATACAGAAAACATGAAAATAGGAATACTGCCAAAAATATCGCTGCACATTATCAGCGGATTATAGCGTCAGGTATAATTCGAGCCACGTGCTGAACACCCATTCGTTGAAATTTGGTGCAAATTGAGACACACAACACAAACAACATACATCACACTTTGTCACACCCTGACAGATGCAAAACTGATTGCTTTCATCTATCAAATTCTCATTTACTTTTTTTAATGTCTATTTTCTTAACTTGACAGAGCCGTTCTTATTTTTTGGGTATTCTTATTTTGAATTCTTCTGCTTTCAAAGGCTTTCAATTTGTATGTTTTTTGTGTCTTTTGCTAAACAAACAATTTATTTTTAAAATAAATAGATTAGAGAGTAGAAAAGTCTTTTTTTTATCACGCACTCTTCACTTCTGGTTTTTTGATATTACCCTGGACCTTCATACAGACAGCGGCTGGTAAGCTCTACTCCACTTAGCTCATAACTCAGAAAATCTTAAGGGTCCTCGAAACGATCAATTGCACTTGTCAATTTTTACGGGATTGATACACATTGATCGTATGTCTACCAAATGCAATTGAAGCGATTGCCAATAAGACTACAATATTGCAATTGATCGTTTCGGGGACCCTTTATAAAACGCTGAGAATTAAGTTATAAGCAATATAAGGTAGGTAAAGATAACTTTAAAAGATATTTGATACTTATTACATAAAGCGTAATAAAGTTGCTCAGTAAACATAGTTACTTGGAGATGAATAAAAGCGTTTGACAAAGTTGGATCGCAACAGGTCCCTTCCAAGAGAGCATATTGTCAATTTCCCATATTGTGAAGTTCCAAACAACAATTGAATCGGGGTCTCGACGTCTCGCCTTCAATCGGATCTAAAGGACTTTATCTTCGATATAAAACAGAGGTAGTTCTGTCACGTAAATCTACTATAGGTACCTATGTATGTACGAATGGCGAATCCAATATATTTTCAGTATATAAATTGGTTACATACATATAGCGGTAGGTGTTTCTTTTTCTTTCAACCCTTGATCAGATTGGTTATTTGCTGCTTGTGTTTTGTAAGGGTAATCCAGAGCTGAACAAAATTTATTGATGTTTACGGAATCACTACTTTCCTAAAATGATGCCAGATTGACAGATTAGATGATTAAAATGAGTTCACTCTTGATTCAATGTTCAATGTAGCCGATTTACTTTACAATATCTCGAACCAATTTCATTGTGCTTTTAAATCAACTTTTGGTTTTTTAAATATTCACTTCACAATCAGCCGGTCTATTCTGTAAACACTTCACCGTGAAAGCTTAGGTGGAGTGACAGCTCACTTTAAGCTCACTTCACCTAAGTTTTCACGAGCCGATTTTTACAGAATACCACTACAATACCTAGTGCCATTCAGTTAAAATCTCTCTATAGGTGAAGTGAGTTTGAGCGGGAATCCGGTGTATGCGAGAAGAACAGAACCGGTCGAAGTGGCGGTGCTTGGGGGAGGCCTTTGTCCAGCAGTGGACGTCTTTCAGCTGAAATGATGCGTTTGAAGTGAGCTGTCAAACCCTAGATTCCCTAGCTGGCGTCAATTCACATCAAGCTCACTTCACATTTTCACGGTGAGATTTTTACAGAATGTTTGCGACTCCCGGTCTACCGGTCTACCGGAAGTCGCAAACATTTTCCGCTATTCACTTAGTTCAGACTACCTACATCGTCTCTCGCCACAAACAGCTGTGGAAACTAGAATCAATAATGAATACAGTATTCAATTGACCAGGATCCCGGCCAGTGTTGGCGGACGCTCGCTTACATATCGCAATGGATATGCTAATGCTGTATGTCCTGAGCCGATTACACGCAAACCCACTTGCTGGTGCGTCTTGATTGTTAGCAAGCATCCTGTGCCAGCCAACACTTGACTGTATACGTATGTAAACAGAGCATGTAGTGATGTACAATGATCGAAATGCTTTACGATAAAACATGTTTGAAAATGAAAATGGTCGTGTCGTTATATTTAGGGTAATTTGCTGTTCTTTACATAGTACATGATTTTTATTGTTGTTAGAAACAAACATTTTTGATTGAGAAACGTATTTCGAATAAATAAATTCTTACACCCAAATACTTGAAAATGTGTATTTTTGTTGTAATAGTAAAATTTAATATTGTAAATTGAACCATCGTACTTTTCTGGAACGTTTTCCTTTTAATATCATTTTTTTCACGAAGGGTAATAGAATAGATAAGGTTTTATATAACACTGAGTTGGATATTATGTTGACTATTCGTTTTTCCCGCCGTGCATCGTACCACGATGCGACATCGTGTCGTGAATTTTTACGATACACGTCGTAGATTTCCACGACACGACATCGCATCGTGACACGACGTCGCCAACGAGCTAAGATGAGACGACGTGTCGTGTATGTGTTTTGGCCCTTGTGTTATAAATTTTAATTTTAATCTGGCTAACACCTTCAATTTTTAAGCAAATACCTTACTACCCTACGTTTAAAAAAAGAATATCCAGCATAACTTTCGCTGTATCATAAGTTTCGTGCCAGTGACCGCCAACTATATGAAAAGTTTAGTCAGCAAAGAGGCGAGTGTGGTTTTCATTAGACACCGTCATTTGCATGTTATTCATTAGCCGGCAGAGGGCGTTGCGCTCACCAACGAGCACGCCCTCTATGCTCGGAAATAGTCGGAAAAGTACAACGTTCTCTGTTTGACCAAGCCACATTGACTTTACTGTGAATAGAGGAACAATTCTCTTAGTTGATAACATTGTTGGATTATTTGATACTAGTTTTACCATTTTATGGTGATTATAAGAAGTTCCTTAACGACTATAAATCGCGGAGGTCCCTGAGAAGGATGAGGAGACAGCCAGAGATTGATATTTGACCAAAAACTTGGGTACAGGTTCTGATCTCTATCCCGAAAGCAACCTTCGCATCGTAGTTTCCGGCGAATCACTCTTTTAGAGTTTCACCGTGCCAGGGTTGCGGGAAAGTCCGAAAGGGATACCGGGACCTTGGCAACAGGCAACTGAAGGAACACGGGTGGGTTTTAGTCAGTAAAAGTGTGACATGCCGTTTCGCTCCGCCCAGAGCGGGAGAATTCATTTGGTCATGACTTCCCAAGCTCAAAAAAAAAAAAGGGGGAGTTTCACACTCGGCTGACATCGTCCAAATCTTTACACAGACTTTGCAAATTAAAAAGAAAAACATAGTAAAACAATTTGAAAATTCAAATTCCACGTACAGATACCGCCCGCATTCAGTTCTCGGCTCTGCAGATTCTCTTTGTAAATACTCGCAAAAAAATCTAGCATTAGACCCCGGAATGTTCTCGAACGATTAGACGAGTGAAGTAGTTGCTCAAACTCCATTCCTAGTGGGTAACTGACGGTTAGGCATCGCAGAATGCAATAACAGCGTATACGTGGTCTGTGGCAGTAAGTTTGAGAGGCGGGCTGCTTGCAAATGACCGTCGGCGGGCTCGGCAGGCATCTCATGAAACTGTCATCGTAACAACTTGCTCTGTTTGCGAGTACCTAAGTTTTGGACTACATTTTTGCGTACACTTACCTTGGTAAGCTTATGTATGTAGGTAGGTAATGAGAGCATTTACCTATGACTGAACCCTGTAATCCATCAGAAGTTTGGGGTGTGTACATCATAAGTGTACATACCTAAAATGATCATTAAATACTTTAGATCCTGGATCGCAGATGAAGTCACGGACAACAGCTAGTATATAATACTTATACTTACTGTATCTGTTTAGCTGCAAGTTTTCCTAAAAAGATAATAAATAAAGTAAAAATAAAAGATGGCTGCCTCATGTCAGTGTTGTGGTTGTGGTTAAATACAGACAGCCAAGTAAATCCCTAAGAATGTACAACAACCATATAAAGGCTCCCAAAAACAGGCGCGAAATCGCGGGCGCGACAAGGGTTACGCTGCCAGTCGCGCCCGCGATATCGTGCCAGTTTGCTCGTTTATTAAATTTACCAACGACACAGTTGCATCCATACCAGTTGCAGTCACAAAGACAGAGAACGTCGGGTCTGATAACCAATTCTCGGGATTCCAATTCCGACGCTATTCATAAAAAAATACAGCAGCTACAACCCCTCAAAATATAATCGCTGATGGAAACTTCTGCAAAATAGAAGAGACAGTCTTTTGATTTGTAAGACTTCATTTGAAACTTAAGCCTTAATTAAAAATGACTGCCAAAAAGAAACTCTGGGACACTTGAAGGCTTATAGGATCAGATATTTATTTGAAGGGTTCTGGTGGAATGAGCAGCGCTTTGATTGCGTTGGCATCGCATCTGCATCACAAAGGCTACTCTTTTTAATTAGGTGACTATTTCGAAGTCGCCCCGCATACAAATGAACGAAGATTAGAGCGATTTCGAGGGCAGTTCACATTCTATTTTTCCTTTGACAGTAAATTTAAAGGTTCCACAGTTTGTTTTTGTACATAATTGAACGGAAGGGTCGATTTGTTTTTGGATTTTCGAACTCATTAAGCGCCTCATAAATCCTCTTACAGCCTACCGGTATACAGGCATATGTTTGTATGTACTAGACGTACTATAGTGTTCAGCACCCGATGCAGAACTTTTCGACAATCCAATTGGTTACCTTAAAATTATTGTCATCGATTTTTTTACTAGTCGTAAAATAGATTACAAAGTAGCATAAGTATATTAGCGAATAGGCCATGTGAATTTCTGACTTAGGACCATATTACCAAACAGTAAGGTGTTTGGTGACTTACGATTTTTTTTTGCGAACAACAAGAGAGTTACATTGCCAGTGAATTGTGGACCAGTGACGCCTGCAATAGGAACTAAAGACTACATCCCCAAGGTAAATGTTTTTCTAAATCTTATTGCCTTCTATGAATAATAAATATTTTTTTAAGTAGGTACTCACATTGGTTCGCCCGAACATCCCTTCAACAGCCAGACTAAAACAAACTCCACGTCGCTACATTAGGTAAGCAGTATGTTATGTACCAACTGCAAAGTTTAAATTCCCGGAAATCAGCTCACCTTTATAAATTCCATTTCCTAGTTTTCGCGTTCGAACAACATAATTGCTATTAATTTTAAAGCAACGTCCAACAAACAGACTAACTTGTGTACTTTACAACTATTCATATTTTCACTAGTTAGTAACCATATTTTACTAAAGCCATTTGTTTTTGTGTATCAAAAGTTTGTTATATTGCAAGTGGTTTGATACATAGTACACTGAAAATATTGTTACTGAGAGAACAAACTTCTTTTATAAATGACTAGCTTCCGCCCGTGGCTTCGCCCGCGCATGTCCTTTCGCATGTCCTTTCCCAGGATGCCATCTATCTTCTTGCCAAATTTTGTCGAAATCGTTCAGTGGTTTAGGCGTCAAAAGATAACATACAGACAGACAGATAGACAGACAGAGTTACTTTCGAATGTATAATATTAGTATGGATATTGAACACTTAGGTTTCGTTTAACAATTTGGGGGTTTATTCATAAACGATGGTTAAAGTTAAGTAATGATTAGCGACTGTTTAACAAACATTTTTGACGTTTGAACGTCCTTAACTTTAATCATCGTTTATGAATAAATCCCTATATGTTACAAAATATTTAAATCTCACTGTAATTGGAGACTGTCAATCGACAAAATTATTTCGATATTCGCGTAGCTAAATTATGGAGTGAACAAAATTTTAAAAATCTATATACGGTGATTTTGAATTCACTGTTAATTTTTCAGGGCATGAAAGTACTCATGATTATGAGCAGCTTTCACTCTGAAAAATCTAAAAAATATCAGCAGTCTCATACAGAAATGCAATATTTACCCGATGAAAATGTATGAAAAACCTCTATGTTTTTTGTTATTTTTTAGATGGTTCCATATTGGAAGTTGTGTATAATCATGAATACTGGCACCTACTGAAAGGTTAACAGTGATTTAAAAAAATATATACTTGCTCGTGTTATTATTGCTATCGAGACGCCAAGAACAAGAATATTATCAAACTTTATGTTACAAAAAATAACGTAACAAAATAACAAATTCCCAAAGATTGTCTTAAAAATCACGAAACATTATTTAAATAAAATTTTATATTCTTGGCTCTTGGGATCGTGCAACGGAATGGCGAAGAATCGGGGAAGAATCAAAGATAAAACCTGTCAGTTGTGGGGCTACGAAGTGAGGAAGATTACTGTCACAAAAGAGGATTTGCCACTAGAATTCGCATTTCAAGTGTTATTTATTTACACCGGCTTGCGACGACTCCGTACCTAACACTTGGGGATTTTTGCGGTAGATGCGTTTCACGTGATTTTGTTAGTTCCTATAGTGTAACAAACTAACAATGTTTACCGTATGTGGTAGATTCTTAGGCAAGTAGAATCGATTGACATACTTACATTACAGGCTTTTATATCCGTAATTCGTATGGTGTATAATTATTCTAAAATCGGATATTGAAATAATAAGATAAAATCAGAAACCTACATACAAATCACTTTGTAGGTATTTTTAGGACACAACAATAAAACCTTAAGGTCATAGGAACCTATCAACAACTCCGCTTCAAAAGGATCACTTTGATCGACTACAATATAAAAATCAATACGCACACAATATTATTGAAGCAGGTTCATATTTAAATTGGAACTTATGCAAGCCACACGTGTCTCGAATGGGACTGTGCGAGCCAATTAGTGATGTTAATGTGAAGACAATATCGAGCCGGGAAAGTAAAACATAACAAGCTGGGCGGATGGTTATGAATGGTGCACTCATTGTGCAAAAGGTTTGTGCTATCGAGGTCTACTGTTCGCAGTGCAGTACTACTTTATTCGTTTTATTTATGATGTTATACTTATAAAAGAACATGTATGGTGTTTGGAAAAGAATAGGACAGTGTGTCCTATACTTTTCCGAGCAGCATACACGCCTTCTTTGGAATTGACTGGAATTCACGTGCAAAAGGATCTCGTTTTGATACGAGGAAATTTAAATGCGGAACTATACTGTGGCAAGCGAATTGGCTGTGACAGACGGACAGACAGCCAGCCAGCCAGCCAGACAGACAGACACACTAGTGATTCTATAGGTAAGGGTTCCGATTTTTCATTCGGACGTACGGAACTCTAAAAACATCTATTGTATCTCGTTTAGTTTCCTTGAAAGCGGAATAAACTAATAACCAGACAAAAAGTATCAGTGAATTGATTTTTTTATGTGTCTATTATTATGTATTTGGATATTACGCAAAATCACACATTCCACAAAAATAGCGACCCAAGGTTCATGAATAAACGTTTTAAGCATGCGCACGTTTCGAAATTCCTCACTATGTATAGGTACACTATTTCAAACAAGTTCTACCCCTTTGATACAAGTGTTTGTTGTGTACCACATGTATGCTTCCGAAAAAACTCTCTGTGAACACCTAAGCTCACAAGTTGCATTTTTCAAAGCCAAACCGCAACCGCACTTCCTAAAAAGACTAGTTGGAAAACTATCCAACGCCAATATTTCGTAGCAGCGAGATTACTGCCCACTAAGTTGTATACGTCAGTTTCAGCAAAAACTAAATTTACAACGTGTGCAAGACGGATGTGTGTTCCGTCTCTCTTGGAATAACTTTAAAAGATTAGAAAGTTTGCCTCGCATGCGGTGTTGTCCTGTTCCGTCTCTCCGCGGACACATTACGATACAACCAACCTAATGCTTACACATAAAAATAAAGTCACAACATTTGTTAGTTCTAGAAGTGTCTTTTTACACAGGTACGTGACTTAAAACCTTCTACATCTATTATACGGTTCGTACCTAGCCGTATACTTAGTTCGGTTAAGTTCGCTTTTACGCGGATGTTACGATAGTGGAAAAAGGTGTTTCCGTTTGGCCTTCTCGAAGATCCTGCTTTTAGTTCATTGTATTTTTTTTACCGTACAATCCTACAGTGTTAATACGGGACAAAGGCTTCCTATTCACCTAGCAAAGTGTATTCCTGCTCTACAACCTAAAATACGTCTAAGAGTTCACCTATTATGAACGCAACTTCAAAATGAAATACCTCTCTACTCTATATTACACTTCAGCAAACTACCAAGCATATTTTGTGAGGACACTTCATCTCAACCTACACAGTCTAGAACACAATTTGTTTAAGTGAGCAGTACTCTCACACACGTGCCATTCCAGCAGTATTGCATCTTCGAGGAGCATGCAACCTTCATGGCACGCTAGACTTGTTCATAATATTGCAAAGTAAAACTCCTTGCTCATAAATTGACGTCTTCAGAAGTCGGCGAATGGGCGAAGGTTCCGTAACTGTGATGCGTGAGAGCGGTGCACTATACCACTAGACAGGAAAAGGAAAACTCCAGTTTTTATACATTTTAAAAAGTATTTTTTGTGTTTATTTCGTTTCATTAAAACGGTCAAACCACTTAAAATAATTAAAGACAAAGTTCATATAAACATACACATAAAAAATAAAATCAAAATAAAGTTGGGTTAATGAATACATGCATGTTTCAAATTACAAGCACATGTTCCTAGTCCTGATGTTTTCGTAAATAATTCTCATTACCAAGTGACCAAGACCACAGTATAGGTAAGTAGGTATGCCAAAACGGTGGCGGAGTTATGTGCCGTGATAAAATTAGGTACATAACTCGTTCAACATACTTAAAATAGTTTACCAATTCAAATCACGGAGATCTTTTATGTGATGTTCTATTAAAAATAAACTTTATTTTGATTCGGAACTCAGTTTTAAAAAAATACAGCACTTCTGAAGTATATTTTGGAATGTCTTCCACTCCGCGGTTTTTATGTTTATGTTATTCGCAGTAGGAAACGATAAGAAAGCTCTACACTGTCACTGTATCCTTATTTCAGCTCGGTTTATATTTCATAAATGCCAATACAGTGGCGGCGCTTTGAACATCTCTAGTCTCTACAAAGAGCGGTCCATTAAATTGCCTTTCAATAGTTATTTGAATGATTTTAAAATGTCGGCTGGCTTTTTACTACGAATGAAAGGAAGTCTTAGAAAGAAATATTGTAGATGACTGTAATTCGGAAACACTATTGTATTTAGGTAATTGATTTTGTTGAGATTTCGGGTGCTTTAAGTACTTAAATAAAATAAAAGTAGTCTCAAAAGAAAGTAAAATAAATTCTAATAACTGTTTTAATATTATACTGAAACTATCTATTTACCTAATAAAGGTATTCGCTTTTTTGAGAATGTTCTTCGACATGTTTCTGTAATGAAACATAATTCAGGATTGAGTAGGTTTAGATTGACTTTCCATTGGCACAAAAAAAAAACAAAAACAGTCAAAACTACAATAAATAAACAACTTTTATCAATAACAAAACATATACTTATTCAATTCAGAATCGTATAATTTCAGTCATTATTTATTTTTACCTGCACGACACATCGACTTCACATCAAAACCGACGTCGACTATAAAACCACAATAACATCATAAATCAAACAGTGTTCACGGAAAATGAACTCCGACGACACCCGAACATGCATCCCTCCACGGCTCCACCATATTGATAACAACGATCATGCCACATCACGGGAATGGGATTCATTCCAATAATGTAACTTGGGCAATAACAGCCAGGTGAGCGGATTACCGTTACGCACACATCGCCTGCGCATATATCAATATGAAAGATAAATAATTGCCTTCTTCCCCTAAAATTGTCTCCGCGGCGACGTTTATTGGTTTGTTTGCGAAGAAAGTTGGCGCCGTATTCTACCTGCGTTATTATAGCTAAGCGAGTGCTACATTTATCGACAGGCGATATTAAATTTGCCTTTTTTCATTCCCTTGGCTATTATTTTCTCGCTTCTTTCGTTCGCTGGAAATGACTTAACGTTGTACGAATGCAAATAAACTACACCTTTGTGTTTTGTTATTCGGACGTGAAATAATTTCTTTCTCTCCTTCTTTGTTGTGTTTTTCGCATCTTATTTCTTACAAGACAATTGGTTCTGACTGCTGAGTTTATTATTAAAAGCAGGCCAAGTGCGCATCGGACAATGAAGGGTTCCGTAGTTGGGATGAATTTATCCTAAGAACAAACTTAACTATGTAGTAGGATAGAATCTATTTAGGTAATGAATAGTTAGTTGTGTTATGTATAAAATAAAAGAGAATTTAAAAATAAAATGTAAAAAAAAAAACTTTGTAGTTGATAAAGCTACAAATTATCGATTTTCGGGCTTTTTCCTTTACTTGTGCAGTGAGACCTTGTTTCTTTCTAAAATTTGTTTTTTTGGGAGTATCAAATGTGGCATAAATGACCGTATTTTTGTATTGCGTTGACTTCGAGGCTTGATTTTTTTAGAGCTCTAAGGGACCGTAGGCCTACGTATTTGATATTAATTTAAACATGATACATCCACGCGTTCTTGAAAAAAAGGGTCTTGACAGACTGACAGACAGGCAGAGAGACGCACAACAAAGTGATCCTTTATGAGTTCCGTTTTTCTTTTTGAGGTACGAAACCTTAAAATTACGAAAGAACTGCATTGCATAACATAGCTAACTGTTATGGTAATTTACTTGTTGTATAAAGTCAAAAGGTTACATTTTCTGTTTGGAATATAAAACCTGTTACATGAAATAATGTCTTTTTTTTGTTCTAACTTCACAAGCTTTTCTCATAGAAGTTTGATATTGAGAGTAACAATTTAAATGAAAACAAAAGAAACTAAAAGATTCCAAGTCAAACAACAAACCATAAACATGTCAAAAGAAAAATAAATCAGAAAATGGCCATTTAATTATGTTTATCGGAGTAAACTGAAACTACGGGACGGAGTATAAAGAAGTTAAATAAAATAAGGTTTCCGTGGGGAGGTGAGTACAGAGTGAGACGTCCAGAAAGTTCGGCAGGTTAGCGATAAATCGGAATTTATGTGGGCGCCGCGCCCGCGCCCCGCCGCCGCCCCCCTCACGCCCCGCCAACGTCGCGCCGCGCTGCATAACAACACGCGCTAAAAGCATTGCTGCTCACCCTTCAACTTTACTTACCTACATCACAATAGTTTAGATACAACCCATTTCATTAATTGCTTTACAACATGAGCTGTGCCGTATATTTAATGAAAAGCTGGGCAAATCATTGTTAGGTTTATTGTTTTGTTTGTGAAGTGTGGGTTGTTACAAAATATGGTGGTATTATTATGCGCTATGCGCTTTTGCTACGCCGTATATATGAATTGACGCGGCGTAGTACGGCGTAGCAAGAGCGCAGACTGTTCTGTCTACGCTGTCGTAGTAGACACCCAAGTCACTACGCGTAGTCTTCATCTCTTTTTTTAAATGTTTGTTCTAAGTGCAAGGTGACTTTTTTCCAAAAATGTGTTCAGTTAATTTTTCATGAAATCCTACTAATATTATAAATGTGAAAGTTTGTGTGTTTGTTTTTTTGGATGTTTGTTACTCAATCACGCAAAAACGACTGAATGCATTTGGATGTGGAAAACAGATAGTTTATAATAGTTCAACTGTCATTAACGAGACACAATAGAATTTTAATTGTTATATATCATAAAAGACTTTTTGACAGTCGGAAGGATATCCTGAATGAACTCATAGGATACTTTTTATCCCGGTATTCCCATAAAATCGAGACTTACGCGGGTGAAACCGGCGGCGCAGCTGATTAATAATTCCTAACATAATAATTCCTTCGAATAACAGTACGAATATCCAAAATTCGAAATATGTCAGGGTTGTCAACTTTGTAACAAACTCAAAACTCAAACTCAAAGCATTTATTTCAAATAAACCAATTACAGGCACTTTTGAATTGTCAAAGGGTCGGTCAGTCAGAAAATATGAAGCTAGTTGCCCATTCCAAAGCGTAGTAGGTTCCTATGGAGAAGAACGGGCAAGAAACTCCACGGACACTCTTTTAAATCAGAATATTGTTACAATATGTTGTTTACATCATTCATGTTGGAATCATACATGTGAGTAGAATGTAGTGAGTGTTGAGTACAACAAATACCACAGTGTGAGTAATGTACAGGAAGTCAAGAACAAAGTAGTAATATGAAGATGTCGCGACGTGCCGGCCTGACCGGAATCAATTGATCACAAAGTAGCAAGTAGCCACTGAAAACAATAAAGCCATCGCTAACGCAACCGGGTACGTAGACCGGGTACTAACTCGCTCTGTAAATACTTACATTGTTCCTATTTCCAACTACCTGCAATACACTGTCTGTACACAATGGTACAAGATGGATCAAGTAGAAACGCAACCATGGGTTATATTTCTGACACAAACGAGTCCGCAAAGGAAAGTTTGTAGGTACTACAGGGAATATTTTATCTGGCAGTTCGATTTTAATTAAATACTAAGTCATGAAATAGCGAGTAATATATTTTTTCTTTGGGTTATGTCAAACAAGCCAGTGTATTGTGTGTCTATGTAAATGCGTCATCGTGATTCACACCAGTTGAGGTGATATCTAAGTTGT
This sequence comes from Lithophane socia, assembly GCA_947522985.1. NCBI lineage: Eukaryota > Metazoa > Arthropoda > Insecta > Lepidoptera > Noctuidae > Lithophane > Lithophane socia. The sequence continues at coordinate 7,117,850 of OX383270.1, read as the reverse complement.
AACGGGAAGGAGCCGTTGTTTTATGTATGAGGCCTTTTCAATTCATTTGGACGATATACTCTTGTACCTTTGTCCCTTCCGGGTCAGTTATTTATTGCTGGTATTTCGCACTAAATCTACCAAGTGCGTGTATTTTCATGAGAATCCTCCGGTCGTACATCGCAACCAATACAAACGACAATCTCGTGGCTATTGTCCGCGTTCAGATTCCTGAAGCGTGCGAATCTACATAACTAACGCACACCCCTTCGCGAAGCCAAACATAGATGATACCGAGTGTACATACTTTTACCAATCACGCGCCCGGCATCGTGTGAGATTAGAGATGTAACGGGGCGAATAAATTGAACACCTTACAAGAGCCGGCATCTAACACCTGCCCTTGAATTATACACACGTTTGCCGCTCCATCGCACGCGCTCCGGCGCATAAGAAATTACTGAAATCGGAGATGCGCGTCGCCGTTTATTCGTATGGCACCAATAAAACGCTTCATTGTTCAAAATTGACATTCATGACGGCCTGCATCTAACTATAAAGCAATATAAAATATTGTGCGACATGAAACTTCACGGTAGTACATAATTTGAAATTCATAACACGTGCAATCGTGAGCGCCGTTCAGCAAAATAGGAAGTGTAATAAAATATTTCTGACTGAAATGCTATAACTGAAATAGAGTGCATGCGCCGTAAAATTCACAACACCGTGGCATCCTCACAATACTGTGATATTTTTATTGCTTTACAGCTCTTCATATTAATAGTCCGTATTTTATATGGCTACGTGTACACCCAGTTTTGAAACGTGATCGAATATATAAAGATGATTTCGTCGGCTTCGTGTTATATTTCCGCACGTTGCGTAATATGAATATGCCCGATTCAATAAATAGCGTATACTGAAGTAGGTTGAGTAAAAAATAAAATCAATTAAGTAACGTATAAGTAATAAAACTATTGTGCACGTCGCTCGGTAGCAGTCGTTGGTACGGTGTGTACCTACAGCGACACGACGTCTGTACGAGTATTTTATTTGAACAGATGGAAGTGTACACGTAAGGTAAGGATTCCCTTCCCCGCCAATATGTTTCAATTTAAACTAAGCCGCTTGTCGATACGAGCTCGCTCCGGAATATCTTCCGATTCCAACTGGATTCCAAGATAACAAAAATAATGTTGGAAAAAACTACCAGATGACGATACCTACACAGTATTTGTAAATAAAACAGTGGTGAATAAAAGATGACTGGAGCGACGGTTGTTCCGTTTGTATCACACCTAAATGTTATACCGAGCTCTCATGTTCCATAGCTTTTCAATGGAGTTCGTTTCAGTAGAATAAGTACTTATAGTACCTGAAAACTTCAAGGATGCTAAAACTGTGTGTGTGCTCAATCGAATCGTTCGGTATATAGCTTGAGATCTAAATTGCGAGGCTTTAACGGTGAACTTTGCTCGAGGAAATAAAAATTTCGTACGACAAACAAGCAATCAGCAGCATTTGCGAACTCGCGCTAAGCAAACACGGCGGCGCGGGCCCGCCCGGCCAAGTGCTTGTCAAAGACTGCTCCAATTCTTCTACTGTATTTTTTTAACCAAATCGTATCGGACCATCCTTTGGAAGCTTTAAGCACCTTTCTTGCTTGTAAGGAGAGAGATAAATTGTTCCAGTGGTCACGCTGGAAGCTGGATTTTAAAATCGATTTTCTACGGATCGTCAGTCGGCACTTATTCCAAACCAAGTAGGATAAGGTTTTGTTCCGAAATGGTAAAATTATATCTGTGTTTTGCTTGTGAAATTGCCCTGTAATATTGTACGTTTTATATAAACACAACTTTTCAAAAAATCAAGTAATAAAAACTAAAACCCAACTACGACTTAAAAGGTATAAACAAGACACCACAGACAGACAAATTAAAAATCCGGAGTCACACGTGTTAGGGCATAAATCAACAGATTACGTGTGACTCCGGATTTTTAATTTGTCTGTCTGTGGTGTCTTGTTTATACCTTTTAAGTCGTAGTTGGGTTTTAGTTTTTATTACTTGATTTTTTTTTAAATTCTTTTGGGGTTAAAATATATATATTTTTGAAATGTGCTCATTAAGCCCTTTCATTTGATACCCAACATGGTACGATTAAACCATTTTTTTTTTTAAGTTCCTCACTTTATGTCCTCTAGAGGGCGCCATTTTTAATTTAATGTGACTTCACATAGCCTATAACCAGCGGACAATCACGACGCTTCTAACGATACCTCATTTGTCAAATTGTGATAAGTGGTTTGGAAGATAGGAGGGAACAGATGAACATACATACATACATACATACATACATACATACATACATACATACATACCGGTCAAAATCATAACCCTCCTTTTTCTTCGCCGTAGTCGGGTAAAAATTAGAACACCATGATGACATTGTTTCAACTCCCGCGCTCCAAATTCAAATCCAGGACCAGGAGGTCGGCAAAGTCGGTATACATAGTCAGTAGCTCACACAAAAGATTGTTCTGCTTTGACTGTTTTGAACGAAACTTTCGGACTTTATCGTACAGACTCAGTGAATCAGTCGAGTGGGGACTATTCATGCGTGAAGGTAAAAAGGATTTGGTAAACAACATTTCTACGATAAAAGTGATGAAAGATTGTATTTTTCTACATTTTACTCGGTAGAACTTAACGGCTTCGCTTTTGAAAATATCGAGATTGAAATAGAATTGAATAGAAGCACATTTGTTCGGTATAAAACACAATCGGCAAATTGAAACAAATTAGAAGGATATTTATACTAAATGACAGAAAATACAAACATTTACCTACATGAAGTCTCATTTACACGCTGCAAGTTTCTTGCATAAAATTAAAGCAACAAATGACTTTAATCGTCTAAAAAATCTTTAGATGGTGCAACTTTTATTGTTGTTTCAAGTTATGTTATGGCACAGACTATTTAATGAGGGTTTTCGGAAATGCCAGGTGGCGGCACTGACAAGTCAGGTCCGGGCACCTGTCAAAAGTATCAAAGCGCCTATATTTTCTTTAGTCGTGACTAAATGACGAACGAATGATGAACGTCATCATAAATTTTAATTGTCGAAATGGAAAACCTTTTGTCAAAGTGGCGCCAGCTGGTGATGGTGGCGTGAATTTTGATGAAAACCCTCGTTGCACCGTGGAAGGCGTGGCTTAGAGGAAAAAAATATAGTGTTGCATTATATGCTGGATTGCGGGATATGCCATTGTGCAATACATAAAGGGTCACCAACCCAGAAATTTCCCAAAATATACCTTTGAAAATGTACCGTAGTATAATGTTAGGTATTGTTTTGAATTGCCAGTTCATTAAACAAGCATCATAACTCATAATAACACATTACCCTCTATTTAGCCTCCTGGGGGTAATAAGTTTCGTTCGCCGACTCTTCCTTTGCTGTTGAAACAACGGTTAGATCAGAACTCCAAATACGTAACACACTTTCTTTCACAATCCGAAGGATTTTTAAGCAAATTCCTAATCCATTGCTTCATATGATTGGGAATTTCGTCTGCTCGACAACGTAACTGTCGCAATTAATGTTATCGAATTGTCAAAATAAATATAAACGTTAATTGCTGCCCCACTGAAATTAAAAGTTAATTTTTTCAGTAAGTTTGTTTTTTATGTAGAGATGCCACAAAATAAAATAGTATCACCATAAACAATGCGTCGATACTAAGGGCGAATTTCACCAAACTTTTATACCGAAGAGAAGTCTTATCCTGCGAATAAATTTTGAATTTTTGACAATTTTTCCATACAAAAACTGCCAGACGACATTTTTATTCCACGGATAAAAGATATCTGACTTTGGTAAAATCAGCCCTTAATGCCTTTTTTCTGTGTCATCTTAAATAAATATTATTGACAACAGACTCAGGCCAAATAAAAAACCAAGACAGGGCGCTGTCAACAGTGACGTGAGACCGGTTTCGTAAACATGTGTGCACTTAGTCAGGTGTAGTTTAATTGTAAATGTGTGCGTGTGAGCGTTTATGCACTGAGCGGTGTAGTTTCGCATGCTTTACCGTATTGTTTTCAGCGCTCTGTCTTGGTTTTTTATTTGGTATGCTAAACAATTAAATTCCCTCACTCTATATAAGAAACTATAGACGCTGTTTTGAGACAATCTAAGTACCGGCCTATATTATAATCATGTTTTAATTTATGACGCACACATAATTCTCCAATTCCATCAGCAACAATGAAGCACATAAAATTCTAATTCCGAACTCATAAATCCACAAAATCTAAACATACGTACCTACACACACAGGTACATAAAACTGAATAGATTACGGTTCCATCGGACGCGAATATTTCTGGCGGTGGAACGCGCCGGCAATGCGTCAAACGGCAATAACGTATTTTTTTCAATTACGGTGCAATTTCCATGAATCATTTTGTGCCGTTGAGCATTCTGTGCCGAACGAGCCGCGATTCGCTGACCCAGATTGGAAATGTTTGCGTACACTGTACACCTAACACAGCGCCAATGAATGTTCAGAAATGCATTTGCTGTCTTAATTAGTTATTGATTGCATTACGTTGCGTCTGTAGCTTTTGTGGTATCGGAATGGCCGATGCTGGTAACTGGCATCTTATTAAACTACACGCCAGGATTTCCCATCGGGCAAAAATAAAATATCCATCTTTACTTCCATATAAACTTTCATCCCCTATTTAACGCCGTAAAAAGATGAATTTTCAAAAATCTTTTGTTTCATGTCTCTTGTGCAAATCAAGCTTCTATAACTAGCCTTTTTAGTCTGTTCGTTGTCTATCAATGAACTTAAGATTTTTATTAAGGATGACCTAATTTAACATCATCATCTGCCTAGCCTTTTCCCAAGGCACGGAGGAGTCTCGATACGTAAAGATGGTCACCCATCCACGGACCAACCCCGGCAAGCGTAGCTTAACCTGATGGATCGACCCGTGCGGTTCTTATTACTTAGCCGAGCTTACGAGCTCCTCACTTAGCCATGACCTAATTTAACAAATCCTTAACTTTAAATCATAATCTGCATAGTAACCAATTCTATGATTAACCTGATAACACCAAGCTTGATTAACCTGATAACCAGAGAGCTTCAAGCATGTACTAATAAAGCTCATCACAGCGCTAAAGTAGATTGCCGAACCGTAATATTAATATAGCATTAATTAGGAAGGCAGCCGCGCGATAGCCCGTAATGCATCAATTGTTATCAACAAAGCAACCGCGCTCAAAGCACCCGATCATCCCGTGTGGAGGAGCCAGGCAATGTTTGACAGATATGAGCAGTATCTCCCACCATCTTATTGAATTAATTTCTCATTTCACAACCACTTATCTCCCGAACCCGGAAGTTATTGTAAACAATTACCCATAAATAAATTTCCACCTCGTAAGTAAGTTGGAGGTTCGAAACAAAGAAAATCGAGTTTCCCACCAACACAAGTTGAGCGCGTGTAAATGTAATTTCCCACCAAAGCTTTTTACCGAAAACAGGTAGGTAAGTGAAAAAAGGTTGTCTTTTTAACACATACTCGTACGTCAATAAGTTTTGTTGAAATTGGCCTGAATTGTTTACTACGAGTTATAAAAATGATAGAAATAAGGTTTTATGTAATTCTAAGAGCTTTCGTGCTTGTAGAGAAAGGGTTCTTTTCCAAGACATTGCCACCACCACCACCATTCTGTGACCAAGAAATCAGACTTGGAATTTATGGCTTCTACACCCTAAAAAGCAAAAAGCTAAGCAAAAGCAAGCTAAAAAGCTAGGTCGTAAGCTAGGTTGGAGCACTATTTTTTTTCGAAAATTTGAAGCTATGGATTAGAGATTTTGTTTCCTTCCATTTGTATGACAAACTGATTCCAATTCTGACCAATACATTACGCAATTAGGGTGCTGGATAATTTACAGTTACAGGTAAAACGCCCATAAAGCCAAAACACCACTAGACGGAAAGAACTTAGGTGGATTAGAGAAAAGTCTAACCAAATAAAACTACAACCGCAAAGGCCGGTTTCTTACCACTCGTTATGCTACTCTTTGCCAGTACACTCTCAATTAGTGTGAATAATACCTACATAATTATATAAATTATGCATTTATAACAGAACAGATAACATCACGCGAAGGGGCCGTCGTGTCTACTACTAATTTACAAACGTGTCTGTGATCCCACAATAATGAGTTTTTTACAGATTTTGTATGGCATATCTGTCAAAAATTATCATTGTGAGACCACTGACACGTTTGTAAGTTAGTAGACTTGGCACCCTGTTATCCGGTATCCCTGACAGGTTAGGCAGAGGTATACCTATATATAGTACACCCACATTTCATCAGTTATTATACATTTATGTGTTTAAGCATTTTTTGCCTTTTATCAAACACGCGACGTGAGACTCACAAATCAACCATCTCGTCAAGTTTCCATCTTTTGTTTCTTCAAAACTTGAAGAATTTTACAGCACAATAAAAGACCTGCAGTTTTACTGCGGTACTTCTTGAAGCAACTACAGCTGTAACCACGTAACTTACATTTTCTTCGACAACAAGGTTCTTGTGATAAATTGTAAATAATTTACATAACACAATGTTGGAGGTAACGAAGGAGGAGCCGCGGACACAGTTATGAACAGAATACGTATAACTAGGTATAACAGCACTCTGCTAGAAACTTGTTTCATTAAATTTAAATTTACCGTCTGCTTATAAATTCAAAGAAACGCTCGTCGTCTCTCGGATTCAGGACGAGGGAAAAAACTTCTTCCATTGATATGTCTTATTGTTCATTTTTGGGAATCGCGGATGATTTTTAAATAGCTCGCTAATAAATGTATTCAGAATACTTATTCAATAAGTACTTTCTTTTCCGACGTATTGTCGGCGTTGTTCTTCTTTTTTACATAGATTTGAAAATTAAATGAAATTATAGAAATGAAACATAAAGAAACGTTCCTAAATTACTGTCAGCCGTATGTTTTAACCCGTCACAGTCCCATAGCAACGAGGAAGTTGTTGAAAAATACGGAAGTAATATTCAGCCAATCTTATCAAGCATCAAATCTTTAATCATCATCTGCATCAACGTTGCAGATTTTCCTATCAGCACATTTTAATGTTTTACTTATAACCGAGCTAACTCGGTTATTTGAAAGTCCCTCTTGGTTCCTCCAATTAATTTCGAGACTTAGTAAAATATATTTTTTACATCGAAAGGATCTAGATTGCCCAATTAAAAGTTTAAGCTTATTACTTCCAACGCCCGCTTTTTGAATACGTTTAATTATTTTGCCTCTTACAGACTACTCTGGTCTATATTCTGCGCAATCGTTTTTAGAGCAGATTCTAAATATTGTTTTTAATTTTTTCAGTTTCAAATACTTAGTTGCTAAGTAATATGAGGGCACTTTAAGGGCGCCGTGAAGCGACAGTTTTTCCCAAAGACTTTACTTTGGTAAAGTGAAGTCTTACGGCCATATTTCTAATAATTGAACTGGAACTTCTTTTATTTCATTTTCAATAAATATTATTTACACTTTTAAATATTTTTATTAAAAAAAAAAAAAAAAAAAAAAAAATTTTACATTTTAGAACTGAAACTTATTGTTAAGCTTTTAATTATCTTCCTTCTCTGTCACAATAGAGACATATGACAGTTTCTTTAGTTAACTCATTACCCAATTGAACAATGATCCCATCTTCAAACCAAAGTAGACTAATAGACTTTCGTTACAAATTCAATTACGTCTCCACTCAAAAGCACATTCCAAATGCACCTCAAATAATTTATAACATGTTTTCTGGTCGGCAATATTCAACAGTTTATCAGCTGGTGGGTAGTCACAAGTGCATTTCCCGGCGTGGGCGTATCGGGGCTAATCGTGGCCCGCTTCCTACCGATGCAGACCGGAAATTGGCTGCCCCGACTCATCCGCTGGCGAGGACATATGATCCAACTAGCCTTGTTTCTTGCATATTTTGCATCATACGAATTAATTTGGAACTGGTCCATGAGATATGGATGTTCATCTCCGTTGACGTGAGTTTCTGAGAGTAAAACTTACACTTTTGGTCAATAATATACATTTGGCTGTAATAAATGTTCCCTATAGCATTTTGACTGATCTCCATCACCACCACTTCAATCAACCAGTGACGGTATGAAACCAGTTTCATCAGCAAGCTTTGGGGCTTATGTCTAGAAGTGGACATCTTTAATGATGACGATGATGCATGATGATCTTGCAAATGGAATACCCACTTTTTATGTCGTTCTTGCCTCGTCACTGCTTACTAATATGAAAATACTATGTAGTATCTACTCGGGAAAAAGATATATCTGTTCTTGTAGCAAGCAAGTCCTTCATCTTTATATTTACAACATGTCACTTATTATTCCATCGTTCCGTCGTTCAGGCAACATTTACGAGCTCACCAGAGCTTCCCGAAGTCGTCGCCCGAAGACCGAATAGTGTATTAAGTTTAAAGTCTATAATATCACATAAGTAGTGGCAACTTGCGAGACCGTTGCCGACATGCACTAAGCAAACCCATTTCCTTGATAACTTACAAGAAGTTGCTTTCTAAGTAGCTTCGAAAGCCCACAAATTGTGAGACCTGCTACTGATTGTAGACTATGAGTCAAAATTATGTTTTAAATTACTCATTTGACTGGCTGTGACGATGCTTGGGGAAGGCCGATATCTAGCAGTGATCGCCTTATGGCTTTTGGTTTAGGCAGTGACTCAACATAATTATAAAACAAAGTCCTCCGCCGCGTCTGACTGTCTGTCTGTTCGCGATAAACTCAAAAACTACTGCACCGATTTTCATGCTGATTTCACCAATGAATAGAGTGGTTCTTGAGGACGGTTTTAGTATATAATAACCGACATCCACGCGAGCGAAGCCGCGGGCATCAGCTAGTAGTTTAGTAATAAGCAAACCCATTTCTTTGACAACTTACAAAGGAGTTACTTTTTTAGTAGCTTCGAACGTACAATAATTGCGAGGCTTATTGATTTTAGATTATAAGTCATGCTTACATTTTAAATACCTCATTCGACTGGCTGTGCCGATGCGACGCTTGGTTATACTGCTTATGTCCAACGTCTTTTGACTAAATGATGATGATGGTCATGATTTGTCGAAGATGCGGTTTAGGTAGTCAACACGGCGGGTTTGTTATGCCTACCTACCTCTATCAAATTAGTAAGGCATCGCGACAGTCATATCGGGTCTATCTGCTGAAATATGAGCTTTTTCTCGCATAATATTTCGCAAAGATTCTTATTTTCGTATTTATCTTTTCTATTTTTATTATTGTTAGCAATGCCCGAGCCCCTTCTTTTTAAACCTCTGCTTCTACCTTTTGAAGATCATAATTAAGCCTGTCGCGCTCTAAAAATAACATCATATTTTAATTAATAGTAAAATCATTTCATAAAGCTGCACCAACCCAATTGATTACGTACTCGATTTGATTTTGCGATCGTCAAATCTTCTATCGATTCGATACCCGTAATTAGTTTCGAATGCATAAACAAGTGAACGGGTTTAGTAGTCCAATTAGCGTCGATCGTGTACATACAATGATTTCATTAAACATGCAAATTTGCGTCCATAGTCACGTATGGCATCGTAATCGGGAGCCTGGCTGTGTTATTGGTTAATAAACAAGGGTTTATTTCCATTACAGGTAGGTTCCTCTTGGTATGCGCTAGAGTCCTTTGTGGTGTCCGTATCGATTTACTGAGTCTACAGCTTCGATCAGTATGAAATGTGTTCTTTTTTTCGAAGAAAATAATGAAAAATGTCTCCTATGTATTTTTAAGGGAATCTAAACCCTAAAACCTATTGTGGAGAAAAGTGGTTATGCGATGAGCCATTAAATAAAATTCTGAAATTCATCATCATCCAGCCTTCACCCAACTATGTTGAGGTCGGCTACCAGTCTAACCGGATGCAGCTGAATATCAATATTAACATGGAGCAACGTATCTGACCTTCACAACTCGGTTACTCGATACCCCTTGGCTTAAGCAAGGGGTATCGAGTAATTTGGTTGTCAGACTTTCTGGCTTCTGACTACCAGTAACGACTGTCAAAGATCTACGAATGACAGCCGGGACTAGGAGGGACAGGGGGGGTAATCGGTATGTAATGAAGTCACCCATTCACAGACCAACCTCGTCAAACGTTGCTTAACCTTGATGATCAACCCGTGCGGCTGTTATTACTGCCATAAGCCCGAATAAAATTCTGAAATATGACATATCAAACACTTTTGCTATATTAAATACACAATAAAGGCTATATACTGTAGAACATAAACAGAGCGCGAGGGATGGACAACACTTATGTGTATCCAATGTGGTTATTGTCTTCGATAAATTATCTAGTCGGCCAGAACAGAAGGCGTATGGTAACCAAACGTAAAATTTTCGATTATAGTCCCTTTAGCCGAGAAATATCTTGACAAATACCCTAATAAAAAGGCTCGCCGCGCACCCGGGACGTTTGGAAAACCATTTACAAGGTTTATCGTCGCCATGGAAATAATAACTGGAGCCGTTATCGTCCTAAATTGATCTAATTTAAAATTATTGTTATCGCGAACCTTTTATTTTTATTAGGTAGGATCATAATATTTTATCAGTGGCCACTCACAAAATCTTGTGTGTGTAATCTGAATGCGATACATTTATGAGTATTTCGGTGTTCTTGTTATGTTTATTTTATATATTTCGTTTGTAAGCTGAATATTTGAAAATATCATAAGACTGTAAGTAAATAAAGGCTCTATACCTACTCAGTTTCACAAAGCAATCATTCTTTGAAAACCCTATTACCACGAAAAACACCTAATATGTAGTAAATTGTAAGTAATATATTTAAGTTCTCAGAAATAAATACATTCGTAATGTGATTTTCTAGAAAAGAATAATTTGTAGGTTGGATTTAGATGTCGTGCGTTTTACGCCACACGTACATTCGGCATCTCAATTCTTAAACTACACAAAAGATCAGTAGGTGGTACATTTTGCTGCCAGGATTTAAAAGGACCACCCACGAACGCATTAAATAATATTAACACAAAAATAATTTATAGTGTCTAGACTCTCAAACCCTTTGCGAATTTGGAAAAAGAAAATAAAATATAGTTTCCCTTTAGAAAAACTCATACTCATTCATATAACATTTCAAAATCGGGTCGCAGCTATGAAATTAATCTTTGATGCTGGAGCAAAATTATTTCTAAGTATATATATGTTAGAAAAGAAACGGAAACGGCTAATAAAAGCTATTCTATTTATGTATCGTCAACGGAGTGCACAATCATCGAGACTCGTGGAAAATCGGGGTCCTTCGTCATCGCTACGACAAGCTCCTGCGCGCTTCAATAGCTCCTTTGATTGACGCTGAACTTGCGAGCCGCGCACCTAGTGCGAGCAATAATTGCCTTTTGAGACGAGAAAACATTGCTCCAGCGATAAAATATTATTTGTGTGTGACAGCCTTTGTCAGTAGAATGTGTACCAGCCATATCTCAAAGACACCCGTTGTAATTAAGTAGACAATGAGAGTTCATATTTGGCGGTGGGCGGGAATGGAGCCGCCATTGTGCTCAGCTCGTTATCTGCAGACCAGTCTTTTTGGCTTTGCACAACAAAGTGGCTGCCCCCCCCCCGGTTTGCGTCTGAAACTGTTTATTTAATAAGAAAGCCTAACGATTAGACAATTGGCTACAGGGAACGTAAACGAGTGTATGGATGACAGGCGACAATAATGTATGTCACCAGGAAAGTAATTCGTTGTAACCATTATCCCAACTGCAATACAAATTTAGGGCTATAGAGACCACAGATAAAACAAAACGAAAATTATAAAATCCAGAAAGAATCCAGATAAGGCTTCCTTCAGCTGAGTAGCTAATTCTAAACGAAATAAAAACTTTATTTCTTTCATAAAACAGATACAAAGGATGAGATTATCCGGATTTTAGCGCCGACATCGATTCAACGGCGCAGAAGGCAAACAATCGTCTTTTGTTGTCCGTACCTATTGAAGTTTGGGTAATTAATTATACCGGGCGCCGTCATTTTGCAGATTCACTTCTCCCATAACGTTCTCCGCAAGATTGACTGATTAGCTACCTCACACCACATACTGTCGACCCTTTCCGTGTTGCGAAGCTGTAAGGTAATGTCTTACACGAGTTTTCTATAACTACCTACGTGAAATGGATTAATGGCATATTGCGTTACAAGAAAGGATGTAAAAGCAAGCAATTGTCCTTGAAAGTGTGACTAGCATTTTACAATGTTTCAACCAATGTATTCTCTAAAGTTATGAAGTCATATTCGAATTTCAATAAACTCTACATACAATTCTTCCACCTCTATTCAGATATTTACTGCAAAAAATCCACACCAACGAACTTATCAAATCCAGGTAGATACGCAAAGGAAACAGAATATTGAAAAATACAACAAAAAAAATACGGAAAATGCGTGCTAGCAGCGTCCGGGGCAATACCTCACTGGCGCAGATACAAAGTAATTGGTGAAGAGAAAAATTACACCAGAGAGAAAAGCGGTGTGTTTAAAAAATAATAGAAAAAAAAAAGGAATTGCTTCTGTTATAGTAGCGGGAACAAAAAGCCGGTTTCATCTATTCCCGACAATGACGTGCCCGTCCAGTCGCCGCCACGCCGCGTCCGGCTCGTAAACGGCACGTGTACACCGACGTTTTGATCAACCTTAACGTCGACGCTTTTTTAGTGAACACTCTTCAAATTGACTTCCGAAAAAGTCCTAACAAAAATATTCACAGATTTCTACGTTTATAGTTCAAGCTGCTATGAATAATTTAAAATTACTCTTAGTTCAGATATTCGACAAATAAAGGCAATTTCAACATGTCAAGTGTCTGCAAGATAAGATCTTTTCCTCGGAAGCTGGTCGCCGCCTGTGAGGTCGTTACCAAGAGTCTCGCTGGTTCTACTTCGCTCTACTGAACTTTGATTATAACGTAGAATAAATACGTTAAGTGACCGCCTTGAATTCATTCTTGTGCAATGTACTGTTCGGAGCCTTGACTTGTTTTAATTTTACAATATGATTTGGAATGAACTTTACAAATGGATGTAGGTAGATAGGTAACTATCCAGAAATTAAATCATTTAGAATTTTTTTTATGAAAAAAATATCATTACAATAAATAAAACATAAGTATTTCAAATCTTTCAACATTCTCTATACGGCCATTTAGAATCGCCATTTAAGAAAATATTTTTCAGCAATCCACTACTTACGGTTATTTTCGAGTACAATATTCCAGTTATTCCAGTTAACATAGGTAGAAACTCCGTTATATGAATTTGCTAGGCGGGGTAAACGGTTTAGTGTCGACTTCACACTTTCAAAGTTGACGACAGCTGTTCCCACTAAACGACCATTTTAAGTCTACTCCAAAACTAATAAAAATGGGTAGTTACTCAACGATTAGACCAAACAAAGTTTTAAAAGTAATAAGCTAATTGAAATCTTTGCCTCTTCCCGATTACAAATTCAGAGAAAACTAATCTCATTTCTCATAATTGATATTATGGCTTCAGTGATAGGTATAAGTGATATTTATTATCTCTCGTCCCATATACCGCAGTTTCTCGGTGCGTTAGTTTCACATTTCATTAATTAATAAATTCTTCTTTTTCGCATTGGCTTTAAAAATACATATCAAATACTGTTCTACGACATTCTTTCTGTATCGAAGACATTCTTATTTCCTCGAACCACAGTAATGCTGACAAGCATTTAAGTCTGAGGGTCTAATAATAATCAATTTTCTGATAATGTCTCATGAAACAGCGTGACGCTCCTTGAAAAGATAACTCCTTAAAATCTTGAACGTGGTGAATTTGCGTCTGTCGAAAATATGAAGCCAAGGCCCACATCAAAACAGATTTGAATGGAACGCAAAATGAAGGCAGCAGCGCCGCGTCCGAGATAACGGCTCTTCAAAAAGGGAAATGTTAAAAACAAAATTCAAAAGGGAAAGAGGAAGTAGGTACCTAAGTAAATTATAAAAGTGCGACGAGAGCCTTTTGTTTACGAGCCGCTACTGTCAGTGCTCCGCCATTTTGAGCCAGAGCGACCGCATTCACAAACAGACTGCCAAGTTATGCCTCTAATTCGTCGCTAAAAGATGACATAGTTAGGTTTTTTTGTCAAATCTCCAGTGGCACGAACAATACTGTACGCCACTTCTTTTATCTAAAATAATAAAGAAAATATTTTCAGCGTCTTTTTCCCTGATAAGGAAGTTAAAAACTCGCTAAAACGTTACCTATTTACTTGTCGGTGTAAAATATAGGTGCTTACCTAACACGGCAGTCGTAATGAAAGCTAACTTGGTCCCCAGATACTAAAAAGTTTACGACATAACGTAGGCATATAAATATACACTCACCCGCGTTTTTATAAAACTTTGTTAAAATTGTAATTAATTTGTATACGGCGGCTGCAAAAAGTAATATTTAAATTGTATTCCTTGGGGAGTAGTCATAGATATGTAAAGCGCTTTTAAACTAAGCGTGTGCTTATAAAATCGGTCCTGAATGTTACGCTAGACGAGTAGTCGCGAATTCAAAGTAAAGCTTAGTGCCATTGAGTTAGACTGTCGCTTTCAGGTTCACTTGCAATGCGATCCGAAGAAACCCGATGAATAAACGGGGTCACCGTTATAGTTTTAAAATTGACTCTGAATGTGTCAGCGTAGCGTGGAGCGCCATCCAGTCATGTAGAAAACGACCTGCAGAAGCTCTGAGATAGATTGTGTGAGCTTGGTGAAGGTCTGCCATGGCACCCAATTAGCAGATGTTGGTTAAGGCATAGGTAAGCGCGAGGTAAACCGCGAAGTACCTACATTTTTTTTTTAATTTTGTTCCAATATGCAGGTATGTTTCAGGTTGTATTTTGATCAAATTATGATTCTAAAAAATATGTATTTACAGAATAATAATCATTAAAATCATCAACATACAACACTATCTTGAATCTTGAATTTCGCAGGCTACCTATGAAGGTAACACACATGACACACAGATAACATTTTGGAAGGCATGAGCCTTCCAAAATGTTATCTGCTGGAAGACAGCTTCTGTGACGGAGTTCCTTTGCAAATCGCTCATGTTATTTTATTTTCAGCTCTCAACACAGCAGTGATAATTATGTGGATCTGTATGTACCTTCCTACATATTTTCTGATGAACAAATTAATACGAAGCAAAGTCGGCTCATGATTTCTGAGTCCTAAGGGTGGCGGGGGGAGGGGGCGGTCCACGGAGCGGTTTTCATTAGAGACCCCATTTGCATGTTATTCATTACCTTCCTACATCATATATATTCATATTATTTCAGGATACTAAATGTTTTTTGACCTATTTTGTGCCTTTAATTGGTAATTTAAGTGCACTTCATTTTTTGTTTGACAAAGCTAATATAAAGGGATGAAAGAACGTATAACTACTACGTAGGTACTTTGTCCGATATTATGGGGACCATTTACTATTGCCATTAATTAACTTGATCGCGTCTTGATAGTAACTACTTTCTCTGACTGTCAGGGGCATTCATGTTGGCAATCCAACGTGCTTGCCAACTTTTTGCATAGCGGTGGAGAAACAGACTGGCAATCAGAATTATTGGAACATGGATGGCATGTTTCATTTATTACATGGCAAATTGGCAATCATGTCATTTGGTTTAAATAGGTATTTATTTTTATTTATCTTTAATGATAGAACGTTGGTTAAGTACCTGGTAATACTAGTTGAAAGGCATACACTGTCCTCACATACCTATTAACACTGTTATTTTAAAATATTGTAAAAGCCAATTTTAAAAGAGTAACCGTGGAGTTTCTTGCCGGCTCTTCTCCATAGGAAACGAACGACCAATTGGAGCCGCGCACTTAGTTTCTGACGTTTCATAAGTGCCCATGTAGGTTTATGTGAAATAAAATTATTTTTATTTTTATTTGATTACGCAGCAATTAATATGATAGTACCTACAGGTAAATTAATTAATTACAATAACAATGATGGACCCATTATGTGGCAATATATGAATGTATCCAAAATGATTGACAGCAACGACTGCATATTTCATACCTCTGACTGTAGTTATTCATACATCATTTTAATCAACTAGGTATTCGAATATTCTGATAGGCCGTGTGTTAAAATATCAAACACACGCAATGTAAACACAATGATCGAATATAATACACACAGCTATCCATAATATTAATATTAATTTCAATTTGCACAAACACAAGCTCAGGATTACGTTAAGTAAGCCCGCAGTATTACGTACTACGACATTTTATCCAAATAATATATATTAATATGGAATGCCTACTGGGATATTTATGTAGGCGGTACAACCCACGAAAGTAAACCGCTGTATTTTCAGAAGAAAACCGGTTGAAAGAATCTTTTATGCAGAAAATAGGATGACGGAGGGAGGCTTTGTATATAACCTAAATAAATGGGTGTTTAGCGGGAGAAACATTGAGAATGATTTTAATATTAATGAAGCTCAATTTATTATCTAATGAGTAATTGTTATACAATTTAAATAATACTTAATGAAATTAATTTTTAAAGTCTAAGTCTAAAGGACACTCATGTCCTTTTATTTTTGTATTGATTTGTTTATTTAGTCATTTAATTTAGTGTTAGATTGTACATTGTAATTGGTTCCATTTGTATTCTATATCATAAAAATTCACACGTTAGCTAATAAAAAAAGAACCAAAAAAAATGCGTTTATTGATATACGTGCTTAGGTACAAACATTATACCATAAAGTAACTATTTGTAGTAATGTGGGTGTAGGTAGGTACCTATAGGTGCACAACTGAACCTTCAGGGAAAATAGGCGAGATTATAATTATGTGAAAAATATTATAAAATTACTTTGACAGCAATTTTAATTACTTAAATAATAATAATACCTAATTGTTAAGTTATTTTGCTATTTAAGTACTATGTTTAAGAAAGTACATATCTATAGATGCTACTTTAATTACCTTTACAGTGCACAAATACATGGGAAAATACATTTACACCAACTGAATACAAGTCTAAATACCTCTTACATTCTCCTTTGCCTTTTTCTCGTAATCAAGGAACCGACGAGTTTTGCTAATTCATTACATTTTTCCATTAGCTTGAGAGTAATATTAACATTTTACACTATTGGCTAAGTCTTCGCCGGGACTTGCTTTATTAAGTTAATTCCTCTTAAAATATATATTTTTTTAAGTCTGTTCCTTATACGTTAGCAAAAAATAAAATGGGGCGAGTCTTTTATTAATTTAGATTTTTGTAGATCCTGTCGCACAGATAGATTTTGTTATGAAAAATTATCACGAAATATGTTTGACGAAAATGACGTTTTATATCAGCCAAGATCATTAGATCACTATGGTCGATACATTTCTCCTATACATAACGATTGCTTAGCAAAGAGACTTCATAATATTATTGTACTCCTACATACAAAGGAAACACATTTTAATTAGCAAGGTAGGTATTTATTTTCACATTTGTACAACAAATATTTCATAGAGGCACTGTTTCAAAATGGTCAAATTGCACTATCTGTCACATAAATTGAAGAAATCATAGCACTAACCCTAATTGCGTAATACACGATCAATTTGAATTGGAATAAGTTCGAAACAAATGTCTGATCCATTGCTTCTTATTTCGTAAGTTACGTTGTCGAGCAGATTTTTGTTTCGAACTCATCAAGCAATGGATTAGACATTTGTTTCAAACCAATTCCAATTCTGACCGATCGTGCATTACGCAATTAGGGTGCTGATAATTCGACCAAAACTGAAGAAACAGTCAATAAATAGAGAAAAGTATAAACATTAAGCAACAGATTCATCAGTCATTCATCTTCAGAAGATCATTCGGAGGAAGCTTCAGTAATGATGGTGATGAGGCACGATGTGGTGGGTGCTGTGCTTCAACGTCGCGTGGAAACTGGAAAACAACAGAATCTTAATACTCTGTTTATAGTCAACCTGCTCAGAACTGGTTTCCAAATGGCATCAAAAGAGCTTAAGGTATACGACAATATTGGAATAAGGTCGATGACCTAGTGGCAGTCCACTGTTCAGAGTATATGCAGTTAAGTCAGTGTTGCCAACACCTGTGCCTTGGTAGTGAACATAGCAGACAAGGTAGTCAGGGTCTTGCAGCATGCAAGAAGAAATATCATCGGTGCAGTACCCGGGCGTAAATATAAACATTAAGCTTCAGGAAGAGACTGTCATTCATGTATATGTGACAAAGTTGACACAACAAAGCCATTTTTTACTAAAATTCTATAATGACTAAAGTCATTGGTGGATAGCCGTTTTATATTAGAGTAAAATAAATAAATGACACATTTACGGCCGGACACTGTACCAACCCAGACTTATACTGTTTGTCACTAAACTCACCCGGTATGATCGTCGCCGTGGTAGTCAACATGTCTGAAGGAGCCGTCAGGTTCCTGCAGGGAGTAATGTCCCGTGACGACGTCACCGTCGCGATGCTCGTGCTGTGACTTGTGGTCACCAGTGTGAGAGTCCTTTACTTCGTACCCGAACTCGTACTTAGGGTAGGTCTGGAAAAAAACTTTAGTTTGAAAAGTGTTCCATCGAGATGAGAATAACATTCTTAACTGTCAGCCTTATCTTTAACTGTAAGCAAGTTAGGACCAGAAGATCTACCAGTTTCTCTCTTCAGGATATATAAGAAGGAAATACAAGTTTCAGTTCCGTAAAGCGATCAATACTTACATAGTAATCATGATGATCATGTCCATGATACACAGGCTCGTGGTGGCCGTCGTGGCGACGGATGTACTGGGAGGAGTGGCCGTACCCAGAAGCGACAGCAATGGCCACAGACAAAACACATACCACCTGGAAATACGGTGGGATATCAGATATAGGAACTTGGAAGGCACGTGCAACGTGTGGACTAGGTCTTATTTGCGTTCCGAATATTGAGGATGCTACCAAAGACTACGGTAAACATATTTTCGGTGGACTATATTCGGATCATCCGATTTTAACCGCGAAATAACCGGGGATGTACTTGTACCGTATTTTTTGGTCACCCGGACCCTTGGAGGTAGTTAAGGTAGCCCGTTTTCTGAATCAAAGTGATAATAATGTTGGTAATAGCAATGATGGAGTGGTTATCCAAGAACAAATCCTAGTATGGTATTCAAAACACCACATTAGAAACTTCCAATTTCACTTCAAACTTTAATAATTCATTACCATAAATTAGAAAATTAAAAATTGAAGTAAGTAACTTTCAATACCTTCAAGAACATTTTCGAGTGTTATTGTTTTAGAACTGTTGTCACTATTGCAATTCTAATACCACAAGGGAACTGATACATACTGACAAAATCTCACGTCTTTTATACAACTTAAAATAATACATCCAAGGTGATTGATTTCTCTGTTCTGTGTTCTTGTGTGTAATTATATTGATCATAAAATTCCTCACGATACAGTTGTTACGTTAATTTACGCATTGACATTATTTTCGTAAAAGTTGTGACTTGTGACTGCATAACGCGTGTTCGCGTGGAGTAGGTAAAGGTCATTGGTAACACGCAACTTGCATTGTTTTTTTAACTTATATGTATAACAGGTGTGTTTGTTATGTAACGTATTCAAATGTTCATGGCTGAACATTGATCTTCCGGCTAAATGACCGAATGTGGAATTGCAATAAGGCAGATGATTTGAACATCGCAGTTTCGGTTTTGTAAAACGTTGTCGCTGTCAATCAAACTCTAATGTCATTTTGCCCGGACATTATCACTTCCGCGTTGTGGCGGACGTGGATGGTTATGGAAGACTTCTCTATACCAAGAACTACACAGGCGACACAGAATATATATGTCATGTTATAACGTCATTTCGAAACTCGAATGGCGGGGGTCGAGGTACATAATAGTAATCTATGAGTGTGATTCCGAGATGATTCGGTAGGTACATCAAAAACAAGCGAATTTTACTTCCATATTTCTTCGTAAAACGGTCAGCTTTAAAAATCCAATGGTTCGGTTATTGTGGTCAATAAATGCCAAAAGCGTTATAATTATTATTATGACGAGCAATAAGGGTATTCAAGCAACATCATTTCACCCCGTGTGGTGTATAAATTAATTGTGCCATCCGAGGGAATTATAGAATTTCGCATATACTCGTAAAACCAAGCTTATGTTATGATCCCTGGTGTGGTGAACAGAGTTATAATTAAAGCTGAGCTTTTGCTAAAAACTCATTTGGAGTTCATTTTTAGACATTCTGAATTAGTCCGAGAGGCATTAATTAAGTGTCTATTTTGGCTATTATAGCATATTTTATGGTGACCATTTAATAATGTACCAAATGGTGGTGTAATGTTTTTAACTCGCTATAACTCTAATGTTCATCACTACATATAATAAAAACAAAGTCCACTGCCGCGTCTGTCTGTAAAACTACTGCACCGATTTTCATGCTATTTTTACCAATGATTAGAGTGGTTCTCGAGGAAGTTTTTAGGATATAATAACCAACATCCACGCGGGCGAAGCTGCGGGCATCAGCTAGTCAGTAATAAAAGGATCAAAACGTAAGAACAATAACTTTTATTCTAAAGACTCAATAAAAATTAAGTATATCAACAATTTAACAATCGGTATCAGTAACGTGTACAATCAGTGGTGGTGGTGATTTTCAGGGACGATGTGCGTAGCGTGACCCTGGTATTTCACGTTAGCGTTGAATCTGCAAAGAGAAAACAATGATTAAACATAATTTTATAAAACGCCCGGGCATAAGTTACGTTCGCAAATATTTAAACAGTCTAGATAGGTACAGCCTTTCAAAAACTACAGGCTTCATCTACCTATCTTGTGCATACCTACTCGAGTCGTCACAAAACATTAGCACAGACATAGCGGTGGCGAGTAATAAAAGTATTCTTAGCCATATTTTGATACTTAATTATTCGATTGAGAAAGCCATTGAACGATAATCACCTTTGACGCATGAGTGAATTAAATACGAATGGCTAAAAAAAATCGCAATAATAATATTGCGATTTTTTTTCACCAATTTCTTTTATCGCTTATTTTTCACAAATTTTACACCAATTTCATAGGTCCTAAGGGGTCCTAAGGGACCTAATATAAATAAGGTCCCCTAGGACCCCTTAGGACCTATGAAATTGGTGTTTTGTATGGGGAATTTTAAAGAAGTTGCATTTTTCATACTAACGTTTTCTTAATTTATATAACAACCATGAACACTACTGTTTTAAAACTTTTATGCACTACTGTTTAAAAACTAAGATAACGTATGCCACTTAGATTAAGCGACAAAAATAAGTTACGGCTAAGTTAAAAAAAAAATTGTGGTCATTTCTGCTAACAAAATGAGGAGTCATTTTTAAGGTATTTTTTATGTTAAGAAAACTATAAGTAATAAGGTTTTTTTACTATTGGCAGTTGTCTATGATGGTCATTATTCGATATAAAACCAAGTAATTGATGAATATTTTAAATCATAGAAGTTACGAGGTTCTCTATTAGTGAGAAAAAAAAGCCTATTTCATAGGTCGACCCAATATTTCGTTTGATTACATAATACATAAACTTACGTTGAAATGACGTCATAAAACTTGTTGTTTATGCTTTAAATTAGTGATAGTTACCCAGTCTTCTTGTCAGCGTGGTACTCAACGATCCTGATGGTGCCGTCAGGCTGGTGCAGGCTGTACACTCCCTTCACGACATCTCCGTCGCGGGATTCGTGCTGTGACTTCTTATCACCGGTGTGAGGATCCTCCACTTTGTACGCGAACTCGTATTTAGGGTGAGACTGTGGAAGATATTTTAAATAGGTTATGAGTTTTTAAACATACATACAATACTGAATCATCATTCTCCTGCCCTTATCCCAATTTATTTCTGGTCGGCGCAACATTTCTTTTTCTTCCATACTTCTCTATTAGTCGTCATCTTAGTATTATTCACTACCTTTCTAGCCATATCTATCACATACAATACTGAATACCTAGGTACCTATATAAATTATTATTAGCATAGATATTATAAGAAAAAAATCTATGATTATGTTATTAATTATTTTCTTTATTTCATTACTAGCGACCCGCTCCTGCTTAGCACAGCTTTTTGGACTTGCCAAAACATCGAAATTTCTTAGTTTTAACTTTATATTAACGTAAACCTTTCGGAATAAATTCTCTAAACGAAGGTGAAAACCTCATCAAAATCTGTTGCGTGAATTAGAAAAACAACGCGGACATACAGACAAACACGAAAAGCGACTTTAATTTCTATGTATGTATAGAATAGATATTAATGAATTAATAATAATTATTAGTCACTATAAGACTGTAGTGACCACTGCAGAGCAAGGCCTCTCTATTCTGTTTTTCACTTTTACTCTTTCTACTATTTGTCTATATTGAATATACGTATGAGTCTTTATTGAAAGAGTTCACCTCATCCCGCCTTCTCCTCATCCTGGTTATTCAAATGTTATCTGTAAGCTTCCGGGCCCCCCTGCTACCTTTAATTTTCGTCAATGCCATAGTTAGTAACGCGCTGCGTTTCAATAACTCACTGTCACACCTACCGTAACGACGGTGACAGTGGATGGGATTTACCACATAGTGTTCCTGGTAAAAGAGCCTATATTTGCTGGAAGTCACATAGTGAAAAACATTTTTCTCAATCCATATGGCTAATCCTTTTAGTTGAAAGGATTATCGTTGCCTCGTTGGATGGCAATGCTGATATAAATTATCAGCATTGCCATCCAATGTGGCAACGCTGCCAACCTTTTGGGCACTTTTCACCCACTGACAGCGATGCGGACGAATTTTTTCTTCCCTTTATATATTTTTTCCTTAAATAGTTGTACGTAATGTATATGTAAATAGTGTTAGATTGTACTTATATTATATTTGAGACTGGTCAAGTATAAATAAAAAATTAATCCCTTTAGCAAATCGAATAAGTCTAGGTACATCTTCGCACAACCGTTCATTACAGCGCTCGCTATTCCTTCCTAAGTTCCGCAAAGGTATGATGATATAAGGACCATAATTTTATACTTACGTAGTACACAACATGGTGGTGTTTGTCATGGTGTTCCTTATGCTCCTCTTTCTTGTGACCCTCGTGCTTAAGTTCCTCGTGCTTATGTTCCTCGTGCTTGTGGTGAGCAGGCTCGTGTTTAGTCTCATGTGTCTGGTGCAAGACTATGCTCTGAGAAGACACTGCGTGTCCGTGGTGGTCGTGGCCGTGAGCCTCTTGCGGCCGTGCGCTTGCGGCGGCCAAGATGGCGGCGAGAAGAAAGATCTGGGGAAAGTGGTGGTTTTTGTTTATGGAAATATAGTAAGCTGTAGATTCTATGCTATTTAAGGATGCCTATAAGGATATTTACATTAGCCTCCAATGTGTTTTTTTTAGATTAGAGAGTGTACCTGGTGAATATAGAAATAGAATCTATTGATTAATCGTGTTGACGTTGATTTGATAACCTGCTGTTAGTAAAGTTAAAAAAGTTCCCTTGAGTAACAACTTCAAAGTCTAAATACAAGGTATTACTACATTCCCTATGTAGCTCCCAAAGTAAAAATAACAAACTCATTGAAATTGTATAATAAAGATGGATAAAGTAATTAATTTTCATATAATACCGATCAGGAACCCATCAAGAATTAAAAACTTACTTTCGCAAACATTTTTCTTTTTAAAATTGTTGTTTACTGTTCCAATATTGAACGGGGACTGATAATCTGATAATGTATTATTGGTCCTTTTATACGTATTTAAAGGTATATAATGAAAAATGTTGCAAGAGTGTAAATTAAGAGAAAGAAACCTGTTCATTATGTGCATTCTGTGAGTTATGAGACCTTGGTCAAGGCAAGTGTTTTTGATCTACATTTCTTCACATTCGAACTTTAGGTCGCTAAAGGGAACGGCGGCGCAGTGAATGACTTTCAAGTTACCGCTAAGTAGAACTAGTTCTTGGATCGCATTTATCGTAATAAATCAGTTACTTATTTTGATTTTTTTTTCTGGTGACTGGTCATTAATAGCAAATTCTATAAGATAAACGACCGGGACCGTAGACCTACGTAAATATTTGTTATTATTTTCAACTTTGTACCTCCACGCGTTCCTGAGAAAAAGGGTCTTGACAGACTGACAGACAGACAGACCGACAACGAAGTGATCTTATAAGTGTTCCGTTTTTTCCTTTTGAGGTACGGAACCCTACAAATTTTGCTTGATTGAACATCGCTGAGCATTAACGAATATGTCAATTAATGATCCTATTGGATGAAATTGATACCGTGTTTTATAACTGAAAAATTTAACAGTATTAAGATAACTACATTGCATTCGTGCAGAGAATAATTTTTACTCCTTATCCAATATATGTATACAAGCGTATTCGAAAATAAATATATCAAATACATTTACAACACAATCTGAGCAGACTCTCTCATTGCAGAGGTATATCCTAAAGAAAGCCTACTTAATAAGATAACAAACAAATATCTACAAATACTTAGACAAAGTACTTAACGAGGAGCAACACAAATCTATTGAAGGTCAAGGTTATTCTTTGTTTCTAAACAACAACACAAATTAACAACGATAAATTGCTCCGCTGTACAGCATAACTATTATCAGTATAATAACTTAAACTAAATAGCCATTAGGTGCTATCCCTTGCTTAGATATTCACTAACGCGTATTACCAATTTGGCAGAGGCCGTTTATGATTATCATCAGGCATTGGGGTCGGGCGACCAATAGTGCTTCGGGAACAAATTGGACAGGGCCGCACATCGGCGGCTTGTGGCAACAATCCGTTAGTTAATGAAATGCCACGAACACTCGTAACGTCAGGCGACGTCACGCCGCGTCGACAAATCGTCCCACAAATAGTTGTACCTATTATATGTGTGGGATAACTTATTACGTGGCTGTAGTGCGTTGAAATCTGTTTGGGAGCAAACCCGCTGGACCGTAAAATCCCGCGTTATTGGTAAAATACATGAATGTTACTATCGAAGCACGCAGCAAAATGTCGTTTCATGATTAAAAGCATTTCAGCAATCTTTGCGCTCGAAACGTTTTAGTTGGTGAACGAACTGAACCGAGAACGAATAAATATGTGTTTTAGAGCCTCAAGTGGGCACACTTTTGAATCTGGCGCACTTTCAACGCTTACCGAAAAGCGCCTGAAAATATTCGCGCATTTAGAATTATTTACAGACAATACCCAGTACCTGCTAGTTATCTGTTTATTTATTGAATTAACAACTTTACACAAAGTGTAAAAGTTTTAATTAAAACACGATGTAGTCTTCCGTGAGGTTTATCCAGTTGAACTTACGAGCAGATAACAATATATTTCAAACTGAGAAAAAGCTGAATGTGGGTTGTACTTATTTTTGGTTTAGTGTCTGCAATGAAAAACTACTCTTAATAAAAACTAATCATAATGATCGTTGATCATGGACTATCCATCAATGAAATTGCTGTACCCAAATTGAAGTGATTTGATTTAATTGACCTAAACAATTAAAGTATAATAATAGTCAGCCGAGCTACTAACCTTGCTGTCTAACCGATCTTTTCACCACACACATTCTCAAACCACAAGGCTGAAGAGGCTGAAAACACACGATTACCTTCGCCAAGAAATCCCAAGTAACTTCCCAAATCGTCATTTCGCATGCATCAAAATCGCAAATCGGCTTACTAGGAACGGTAGGTTGCACCCCGCAGGCCGGATAAGGCAGGTGCAAGGCGGTGATAACGTGTGCGATGTTTACCCGGTATAAATCACCGGTTGCCCGGGTATACGACGAACCTGCTTGCTGTCAATAACAGACTGATGCGACGAGACGGCTAAATGCAGATTCGGGCTATGTTTGGCTAGAGCCTGAGAATTGGGCTTGCTTGTGTATTGGGTAAATGGTATTTTAGAGACATGATGCATTGGTTGGTATTTTAGTATAGGTATTTGGTTCTAAATCATCTGCCTAGCTTTTTCCCAACTATGTTGGGGTCGGCTTCCAGTCTAACCGGATGCAGCTGAATACCAGTATTTTACATGGAGCGACTGCCTATCTAACCTCCACAACCCAGTAACTGGGTACCCCTTGGTTATTTGGTTCTACATAAAATAAAAATATATTTGGTTCTACCTACTTCTATATAACCAAATAGCTTTAGCGATCGCGTAGCTACTTTTTTTTTTGAGGTTGGTAAATCATCAGATGCCCTCCCGCTCTGGGCGGAGCGGAAGGGCGTGTCAGAGTTTTACTGACTAAAACCCACCCATGTTCCTTCAGTTGCCTGTTGCCAAGGTCCCGGTATCCCTTTCGGACTTTCCCGCAACCCTGGATCGCCTCTAGGTACTGAAAGCCATTTCCTCGTAAGTGCTAAATTTTTTTTCTGGGCTATCCCGGTCTTTGGAACGTTTGTCGGGTATCTCTTGCCTTTTATTTATAAAAAAAAAACCTTAAAATACCGTATTTCTTATTATAAGTAGTGCGAGTATGTTGCTTCTTATCTAAGTATACTTACTTAAATTCCTACGTTCTCATCTAAAATAATGATAGTCCCAAGGTGATATAATATTTAGCGACTGGGAAATCTGCATCAAAAACAAAACACTGTCCTGCAATCCCATGGACTATTCGGCCTCAGCAGTCCCAATGAAAAGCAATAATTAAAATAAATAAAAACGCCTCATCGTCAAAGGAGGTCGTATAGCCCTTAATGCTAAGATTCACATAGCAGCTGCGTTCCAGCGCCGTCCACGTGACACAGTCAATCGAGGTGTTACCAAAGAAAGTTGGCCGGAGCGGATTACGGCCGCCGAATGAAAACGGGCTGCTAATGAGCATAGCTAGTTAATTGCCGCGAGGGGGCGCACTATTCAGTTAAGCATCTTGAATGCTGATAGCAGCACAATGGTGAACGCAAACGTATGTAAGTACTTACCTTCTGCCAAATTCAGAAATGTTTTGTGCGATGTGATAGTACCTAGATATAAGTATTTATGGTACCTAAATAAAAGGTTGCAAATATCTACATAATCGGTGTTGTTAGGAAATATCACAGAATAGATAAATTTATCTGTTCTGTGGGAAATATTAATAACTTTTTTTTATTAAAGTTCTTTAGTGACCATGATGAACACAATTACTTACTTCTACAAACTAAAAAACTTCAAACTTTTGATATTCTTTTTTTCACTTATCTAGGTACACAGAGGCACCTGATCGAACAAAAATGCGGATATAAACCAATGTAGTACCTACCTAAGAACCTATTTGAATAAGATCTTAATATCCCAGTGCTCTGGTTCTGCTAAAGAGGCTGCACGCCTACGCACAAAAGCACTTAAATTACACCAACACCCGCTCCCCGCAACGTACGTAACGACAAAACCCCTTTTGCGGGAATTACGAGTCTTGGAAAATAAGCTTAAAATGACGCCAATGAGATCTGGCACCCTTCAAGCAAATTACAATCTCCAAATTGAACAAAATTGGCACCAACTTTGAAACTCGACTATAATTTGTTGAAACCAGTGCAAAACGACCAACAAGAAACGATAATGACCGAACAAAATGTTTACGCAAGAAATTGGCATTGACTTGGCAATGTTTGGCAAATAGGAGCTGCGGCCGGCGAGCCCTGCGTGTGACAGGAAATCTAATAACCCTTGAACGAGTTTCACGTATAAATTTCTTACACAATCGCTATTTGTTTGTCCCTTTTGGAGTTTTGTACTCATGTATATTGTCGGAGGTCCCTACACATCAGGGGTTTACGGTAAACGCATGGATCACTTTCCACATTTTGTTAGAACAAGTCCTTTTGACTTTTATTAGTTGAACCTTCGCGTAACAATCTGAACCCATATGCACGTAACTACACAAATGTTTGTCTAGTTCAGTACCCTCGGCCCTCACTTTTTACGGAGCTAACAAAGCTTTGTGCTAGAAGCCACGTAGTTCGTACCGGGTGTCAAGAAAAGCAACTGTACAGTTTTTTTGTACCGTAACGTTTTGCATGAGGGAAAATCGAACACAATAGTTGCCAACATTTCAAAGACAGGTATCAAGCTATATACCTAAAACCAACGCTCCTATGTACACACGGCTACACATCAAGCTATACATTTCCAATATAAGCTGACCTCGCATTGTACGGAAATCCTATACAATGCGAGATCAGCATAAACTGGAAATGTAGGTATAGCTTAATGTGTAGCCGTGTGTACGTAACGACGTAGTTTATGGAATACGTGAGGTGTGTGTAGACAAATGAGTAGCAAGGCGAGTCCGAGTGGCGACCACCGGGACTGTTCCTCGATATACGCCTCGCCTTGTGTCAATACATTTACGTCACGATACTCACCGACAACCTAAACCTATAATTATTTTGTTTGTATAAGCTTCGATCCTTCGGTCCTAGGTACCTTTAGATTAGAATAGGTACCTATATAACTATAGGAGATAGGTATCCATAATCTAAAGGTAGGACTAGATCTATGTTGACAGAATTTCAGATCATAACGTTAGGTGTCGAAATTATGACCACGGGAAAAATTTAGAATTTTAACTGTTAGTTATAAAACAATGCGAGGTTTAAATTGAACAAAAATAAAACAGGGGTTACAATATTACGTACGTAATATTGTAACCCCTGTACCTAGTACCTAGCTACCTACAGGAAACCCGAATTAAATCAAAAGAAAAAAGTTGTGTTTGAAAATTCTGCTTATCACACATGGGGTTCCATAAAGGACATCCTTATATTATGAACAGTCAACAGTATCTACTTAAATACATAAGTATACCTGCACAGTTATAAAATAACACGGGCCTGTATCCTGATCCTGAGCATATTATCCCAGCGAAACAATGTTGATAAAAGAATTTCTCTGGAATGACGTGTCCCTTGATCGTAACTCATCCCGACCTCCTCATATTACTTTCACATGCGGCTGTAAGGTTTATACCTACACAACTTGCTGCATGTCAGTAGGTATGGGACTCTACATAAAAATCGTAAGCGATGTTTCATCGGGAAAACTGACGCTTAGGTAAGTACCTAACCTACTATGCTTCTGTACACAATTTTTATTTATTATCTTCACTTTCCTACAAAGAACTTGATCGATGTTTGGCGGTACCTGAAAAAGATACCTGTGTGAAAAGATAGATAGAATTCTCTTTATTATGTACTTACACAAAAAAAAATACAATAGACGTAGATATATGTAGTAGACTATTCCGCTTAACTATTCTTCAAGAGTCATAAAAAAGCCTGTCAGAAATCGACACGTGTTTGACCTCTCAACGAGGCATCCTCAGAAACTCGGTGTGGCAACACGTCGTGTTGTGGTTTGCAACTGGTCAATCGTCATCCTGAGGATGCCTCGTTGAGAGGTGAAACACGTGTCGATTTCTTACAGGGTTTTTTATGACTCTTGAAGAATAGTTATGCGGAATAAGTTACTAAATATTATATCTGCGTCTATTGTATATTATAATGGATTTCCGCAGTCACGCACGCCTGAATCAATTAACTAGTACTTACCTACACCATAAAAATTACAGATATAAGTAAATGCAGAAATTTTACATAGGGTCTTATCGCTAAACGCGATATTTTACACACAACCTTTGGATGGACAAATTAAAGGGAGAAGGAGAGACAACACTGCAGGCTACATACATACCTACACACATAGCGTACCTAGAGCATAAAACATAATGATAGTATTAGAGCTATTTTATATAGGTACAACATTAGTTTTTGTTTATGCTAAATCCGAAAAGGGGTCATTGTACTCGTCATTTTGAACAACTTTTTCTATGGGACCAACCTTGAAATCGCGAAAAAAATCAGCAGTTCCATACATTTTGTCGATTGAAGTGAACACAAATACAATATCTATACAAAAACAATCATAAACATGAAACAGGAGCATGGGAGAGGGGACGTGTTTGTTTAGGTAGGTACCAGAATTTTAAAAGCGTAAATGAGTGAGAGTCTCATTCCGTTACAAAGCAGTCGTCTCTCTGTCTCTTCCTCTCCATTGACATCGTAGTGGAGTCAGCTTTCTAGTTTTTTTTTTTCTGAACTCCCTTATGGTGCTCTGCATAAAACTTAGCTAACTACATTCATCATCATGTGATGTTATTCAAAAAACAAATTAAACTTTTTTGCGTCAACAGGGACCGCAACTCCGCAAGTTGCAAAGCTGACTGCCAACCTTTGTTCTAATTGGAGAAGAGGATCTGGAGAAGAATTCATGCAATTTACAATCGCATCACACATGGCTGACTACTGGATGCAAACCCAAAACCCAAGATCAGCACCCTAACCTAACGTGAAACGTATGTACCTACCATTGCCGAATAATGTAAATAGCGCGATGCATTATGTGCCATCTACCTAGTCACTAGTGTAAATAACGAGCGAAACGTATAATAGCACTGCTGCCACCACCTCTAACCGTGCCTCTAATCGTTCAATTAAGGAAAAACAGATGGCGCTGACATTGTAACCTGGTTTTGCAGAAAGAGATGGAACACAAATCCTCGTTAAATGTCGTATGAGTAAGTGAATAAAAATATTATAAAAGTGAACTCGATGAAACGAAACGCAGTTACTGTTCTGACGTTGGAAATCGTCAATGTGACGTCATCACAAAGCAGCTGTTTTTTTCATTGCGTTACACTCATCCATCTGTGAATATGGCAAATAATTCGTATTATGGTGAAAATAGTGATGTTGCAGCTATATTTTTTGATTTGGACAATACGCTAATACAAACAAGAAAGGGGGACACAAGAGCCTGCAATAAGGTATGTAATTTTTTTCTAAAAATATTGTGACATTGCCACGGTCATGGATTATGTTCGGAACGAAGTGCGCGGTGCGCGCGCTGTCATCGTGGTGCGTATCTCGCAATCGCAAGTTTTTACGTCGTTGGTTGGTAGTTGGTAGAAGCGTGGTAGGAGCCGCTGGTTTGCTTGTTGCACCCCGCGTGTATAGCGTTCACGTTCCAGCGTGTGTTTAAAAATAGTTTTTCATAGTTGGAGAACGCGAGCTCGACGTCCAGATTTAGATATTTTGGAAGAGAACTCACGCTAATTATAAACGTGATGTAGATCGAGCCGCTGTCGGAGCGATTCAACTGTGGAGCCAGCGCTCGTTCAGTGGAGCGCTCACTACTGCGCTTTGTGATCGCGTCGTGTGTTTCGTAATCATGGGTGAGATATCGGAACCGATAAAGAAATGTGTACTAATATTAAAAGCCGCCAAAAGCGATACGGAGAAGTTCGCGGCGCTGTTCATGGTGACTAAACTTGTAAAGAGTAAGGACTGCCAATCGCAAGCCAAGAAAGCACTCTTCGAAGCCATTGGATTCAAGTTCCTGAAGAAGTTGCTGACAAGCAATTCTGTGCAGGATGACTGCCCGCCGTCTGTGTACAAGTCAGTGGCTCTATCAGTGCTTACCACCTTCTGCAATGATCCTGAACTTGCAACACATCCTGAAATGCTTGCCAACATACCTGTGTTCCTGGAAATAGTGCAAAAATCAGAAAGTGAAGACTATGATGATGATCTCATCATTGTTAGTGAAGCATACACGTGCCTCCAGTGTATTGCTGAACATGAGGCCGGCCAGAAAGCCCTCATCGAGGTTGGTGCCATCACTAAAATGTCAGAAATTTACTCAAATCAAAGTTTCCAGACTGATGAAGCCCTTAACATTCTTGTGAAGCTAGTGAGCAGGTACGGACCTACTGCTTGGGGTGATGACCCTAAACCTTTCCATGCTCTGGTAAATAAAATAGCATTAGACTTTGCCACTGACCAATCGGAAAGAAAGTTTGAATTGGCTACCATCTTGAGTGCACTTCTCTACAGCTGCAACAAATGCACAGTTGTACCTAGCTCTACAGAAGAAACATGGCCCCAGAGTATCTACAAAGCTCTTCATGACATACTAACCAGTAAAATTGGTAAAAACCAAAGGGATCCCTCTCTTAAACTGGCTGCCAATATTGTTGATCTTCTCGGCATTGAGTGGACATTAAATGATGAAGAGAATCCAAAGAAGTTTTTCTTGCTGCTGCAACAACTTTGTGCCATAGAAGTAAGAATGCAACTGGATGACAGGAGTTTCAAACAAGCATATGCCAATGCTGAATTAGTAACAGCTTGCTTTATTGTATTAGAATTATCTATTAATTACATGGCCACAGATCAACTGGACTTGGAACAGAAAGAAAAGCAATCTGTTTACACGGGTCTCAAGGGTGCCTTCAATGCCATAGTGTCTATGTTGACTAAAGTATTCAATGATAAGAACAAAGACAAACTACCTGATGCTGAAAAAGTTTATGTTTGTGCAATGGTCAGAGTACTGGTTGCTTGGATTGCTCAAGAAACAACGGCCATGAGGGAACAAATTTACACCTTGCTGCCGTTCATGTTCTCCCTGGCAAATGACTCTTTCCATGCTCACAGAGCCAGGAAGATGGCTGAAAAGAACAAGTCTGAAGGTGAAGCTATGGAAACCGACATCAATCTAATGGGGCAGATTGATCTACTCCGCTTAATGTTGCCAGCTCTATGCCACTTGGTAGTTGAAGACAAGGCCAGAGCCATAGTATTAAATCTTAAACAAGAAGATATTCTGTATGAAGCCATGTGTTTCCACTGGTCAATTGTACATTACAAGAAACCACTTGTACCTAAATCTGAGAGGGGAAAAGTTAAAAATTTACCTGCCCGTGAACTAGACCCTCAAGTATTAGAAGATATGAAGGATTCTAGAGCAGCTATGGTCAGCCTTTGCAATATTTTCATGAACCTCACAGTGCTGGCTCCCAAAGTTGTTGAGACCAGTATGTTGTTCAACACACTACTGAAGTTCATCTTCAATGACTTACCCGAACTGAAGGACATACCTGAAAACTTAGTTCTCCATGGACATCTGGCAGTGCTGGGCTTACTCTTACTGAAACAACAAGCTAGTAAAGTGAAGAAGAATGACTTCTCCATATGCAGATACATCCAGTCAACAATCAGATTCCTGTGGGATGCATACAACATTGATGAGTCAAATGACCCCACTGCACTAGTTGTATCAATGAGTTATAAAGAACACTGGAATGAAATAGCTGACCTGTGGTTCTTGGGCATGCAGACTATGAGTGGAGTTCTTGAAATGGTGCCATGGATATCAGAGTTTGCTATAGAGAGTGGTTGGGCTCAGGGAATTGCTGAAATGCTAACTAAAGTCAAAGTTGGTACTCTCCCACCCAATGTGAAGTCAGCATTTGAAGACTTCCTGTGTAGGCTAGTAGATTCCAATGAAACTGTCATCCCAGTCTTGAAGAAAGCTGGTGCACTTAAGATGTGCAGGAATCACAGATTAATGGAATTGGGCAAAAAATTGTTTGGTGATTAAATTATCATTTAAATGAATAGGTAGGTAATACCTACCTGTTTTTTATAATACATACAAAATATAAACATTACATTGTAATACATTTTTACAACAGAGTACTTAAAATTGTTTTTGTAATTACTGTATGATTCTTTTAGTATCTAACTGTTCACAGCTTCGATTGTTTTAAGAACTTACTGTACATAATTTTTCATAACAAGTTTCATGTCTTTAATATAATTTTATTTAACTTGTTACTTACTACTTCTATTTTTTGGATAACAATAATATTGTTTGGTACTTACTCAATAAAGTTTTTAATGTGGACTGTAGTATATTTTTTATTTAATCTTGTAGAAAGTACCTACCCAAAGGCATGTACTAACTCTCCTTTTTGCTTCGCCGTAGTCGGGTAAAAAATAAAAAAAACTGGTTTTTTTTTTGCGTAATCAACAGGCACCACACACACACAGCTACAGTCAAAATCAGACATTTAGATCAACTCTAATTCTCTCAATAAATTACTTAGAACACTTTTCTTTTGAACAGCGCACCTAGTAGGTCCACATAATGTCGTAGATAACATCTAATCTCCGTAGATGAGGCATAACATGAAACAGGGTGTTTGTAGATAACTCATTAAACCAGGCGGTATCGGTTTTCACGCGCAGTGTGCCAACTGCCAAACAGCAGGTGAGTGAACCACGCCACGCTGGGAACGTTGACCTGACGCTATTCCTGGAGCAGACACTTCCTTAGATACAAATGTCATGCAACAACTTGTGGAAAATTTCAACAACTGAATTACAGGAAATTTGAGATTGCTGAACTAATAAAAGCTAGTGGAACAAGTAAAATAGCTCACATCACATCTTCCATATTTATCGTCATACTAAGTACTAACAGACTAGACACTGTAGGTGTTAATTAAGTCGTTATTTAATTAACGTGGGCCTCTTGTGATAGATTATTCGACACACTTATTATGACGAAACTTTACAACTAGGTAGGTAGGTGGTATGTACGTGTGCATGTGCACGTCTTGTTCAAAGTTACGCCACGATACTTATTTACCTAAGTAGGTAGTTATTTATTTTTCTTGCCTTTCCTTGAGGATAGAGTGTAACCGCTGGTTTTTCCGGAATGAGGTCAAACAATATATTGTTGGGACTAAATAACAACATTCATATTTTAGATGAAACCTTGTTTATTTTCTGCCCAAGAACATGCTATAATGGGCCTTGATTTATGTCGGATTAGCAGACAGGTCACCTTTAGTGTCAGGCGTGATATCTGTTTATTCTTGTTTATGGGAAGTTTCCAGGCTAGAAAAAGCTCACAGTAAACAGATCACTCCAGTGCGAACCAAGTCAAGTGCACTAAAACACATGGTTCTAAAACGAATATGCTTCTAGCTTCTTATCACATATTTTCACGTACCTAACAACGCCTTTTGTATAATAATCGTAGAAGGTACCTACAGTCACGAGCGTTTTTCGCGTGAAATAACAATGGCAACTTTGAGAAAATACCTATTTCATAATTACAGTCAATCTGCCTATCATTTTCCAATAAAGTCAATCTGCCTATAAATATGTTGGGGTCGGCTTCCAGTCTAACCGGATGTTAGACTATTATTTTACATTGTAGTAATAGTATTTTACATGGAGCGACTGCCTATCTGACCTCCACAACGCAGTAACTGGGTAATACGACACCCCTTGGTAAGCATGGTTATTAGAATTGCGGGCTTCTGATGACCCGTAACGCCTGTCAAAGATCCACGAATGACTTGACTGATTCCGAGACACGGTACACTGGAGTCTCGGTATGTAAAGATGGTCATCCATCCACGAACCAACCCTAGCTCCATCTTGAATTTCTCAGTAGCCCAGTCTAAATTTGTGCCGGGTTGATGGCAATAGGCTCGCCCCCTATTACATGGGACTTAAACATAACTGGGGAACCTCTACCTACCCCTTCGGGGAATACAGGCGTGATGTTATGCAATGTTATAATGTCGAGTAATGGATTAGAATTGCAGCCAGAATGATGCTACCGCCATATTTTAACGTTGTTTATTGTTTAAGTAATTACCCGTTCCAATATTATGTTTTAACTCTTCTATTATTGTCCAGATTATAGAGATTCTGCAGCAGCAATATGGGCTGACTCAGGAAGAGGCAGTGGAGAGCGGAACCAACTTCCTCCGTGCCTTCCGAGCCCGCCCTGATGATGACACATACGCTCTAGATGAGTGGCCGGCTCACCTATGGCGAAACTGCCTGCCAAAGAACTATAGACATATCGCCAGTTAGTATTTATCTTGTTTACCTAAAGTCTATCCAAATCCTTGTTTCCAATTGACATTATTTCCAATTAAACGAATATCAACTTTATGTTGGTGTAAATTAAGTTGATTTCAGAATGACTGTAGTGCAAAGTGAACTTTGTGTGTGGCTTCTAAACTTGTTTTTCCAAAAACACAAACTTGTTTACATTTATTTGCAAACTAAATCGCAAGCGCAATACATATTATAACGTTGGTCTTGTAGTCGCAGGCGCAACTGCCAAGATTGGGAACCTGGGTTCGATGCCCGAGCAGTGTTAGTGTAAAGAAATCAGAAGTCTGAATTTGTTAAGTATATGTATAATTAGAATATTAAATACTTACGTACTCCTTTTTCAACCGACTTGCTACAGCCGGGCAGAGGTATACCTAATAAGTAAACGAAACTAAAAACATTTCACACGCGAAAAGAGCCTTGGGCGCAGTTAGTACATCGATCATCCATATTTACATGAAATTACCTTGAAATCTGAAATTATTAAGGTAACGGCTACATATCAACATATCAAGCTATACATTTCCAGTTTATGCTAATCTCGCATTGTATAGGATTTCCGTACAATGCGAGGTCAGCTTATACTGGAAATGTATAGCTTGATGTGTAGCCGTGAGTACGTTATGTCGTTTGGCACAAGTAAAATCCATATTGCAGAATTTGTCAAATTGTCAAAATAACTCTCACTTGTTTATGTGCAAATAAAGTTGATGTGCACTGCACCGTCATGCTCTATTCCCTTTTAGTGTCAGCAGAACTCAAGGTAACATCGCATTAATTGGCCAGACGTAATGCTCATTTCGTGAATTGCAGAAATTAAATTCAAAATGCAACACTAGGTCAGTTCCTTTTACTCAGACGCCTATAATAATCTGCTCAAACAACATTACAACAACGACATGCATTATAATAAACATACATGACTTAATTATTTGATTATGCTTTATGTCGGTACATAAGGTGGACCTATTAATACATTATCTCCTTTGGCGTATCACAGAATCGATACTTTAATTAAGCACCTGTAGATATGGAGAGTAACAGACACCTACCACATTTACATTGTTCAATGTCTACATCACTTTATGTGCCAAACGGTGACAAAGAGAGTGCGCCATCTATTACCAACATGTCCGTATACTTCGACGAAATAGTTTTTACGATTAGACTTGGCAACGAGCCTAGAATGTGAATGCACTTCTACGTCTGATACGCCCGAACGAAAGTACAAACCTACAAGTATTCCAATGACTAAGCACAACTGACTACACCTTCTTTAAACACCAAACACATGTATTGCGTGATGATATATTTTCATCTTCTACGTAAAATGTTACCATTTCGTTGCTAAGCGTGGGCGTACAAGAGATTTATAAACGACCAGTGGCCGCAGCTATAAATAATTGTAAAAAGACACCGCATAATGAATGGAAACGACGTGGCGATTGGGAACTCTGAAAACAACTAAGAATATGTAGTACAATTATTTTGTTCAGCTCATACTGTTACAAGTACTGATAGGTTGTTGACAGTTTTGTGTCACAAATGGTGGAGCATCAGACAGCAATACGATATCATAATGTCTCGAATTCGACGCCCGGGCGTGTGCCAAGGAGTTTTTCACCCATTTGTACACAATTTATAAACATTTCATGGCAAGGCGCACGTGTATGGATGAAATAAGTTTAGATAGTGCCACATTTACAGCGATGATTCTACTAGTCCTATACTTGGATATCCTGTGCGAATGCGCCATTAGGTACACAGTACACTGATATACACTATTCATATGTATAAGGAAGCATCCAACTTCTGAGAAAATAATTTTTGGTACATACTTGGGCCTAGTTCGTAAGTTTCTACCTTGCAAAAATAAGACAGTTATTCAAAAATACTTAAGGTTGGACTAGTCAACCATGCAATTTCACCTAACATCGTATGAGAAAGTGAAATAGACGATGATTTATAACGAAAACGAGCGCGTAAAATTTCATGAACACTTTGGTCGTATAGAACACACTACTTTAGAACATACTACTGGATGTATTTATTCAAAATAAAGTTATTTGAATTCTTGAATAAGTTATCTATCCCTGTACGGTAACAATTTTACCATATTTAAATTTCGGGAGTTATTTATTCACGCTCAAAGATGCGTTAAAATTAGTGTTGAAATATTTCGACACTCGTAACTTTCAATCAAACCAACTTTTTTATTCTGTTTCCGTTCAATGCTAGATAGTGACGAGACGAGTAGATATAATTTTTAATGTACACTGTAAAACAGTGGAGTATACTGCATAAGACGTTAGTATGGAAGAATGACTGACTAGCGTAACCTTAATCCAATATTTTTCTTTTACAGAAAATATATCAACCGAATGGGTAAAATTAAGGTTTCAGTGTTTGGCTCTAACACACGAAGTAATACACCTCTTGGAGACACTGCGGTACGTTGGTTACATTTTACTTACATTAGTTACATGTTATGAAGAAATATTGACCAAGGGATATCACCATACTAACAAATATTTCTCCATGATGTAATTTTATGTTATTTATTATTTGTAAATAATTTTAACTGGCAATTTCTTTGGTGTTTTATACTGACTTCTCTGGCCAAGTTTATGTCAATATGAAACAAAGAAATTACTGCAATTATAGCGGAAATATACGTTGTTCTAAGATTAAGAGGATTAAAGTTTAACTGTGATAAGGAAATAATTTCACGACCTCTACCTAACCCTGTTGGGATTGCAGGTATGGCAGTTATGTATTGAAATGGAATATTTTGTTATTTTCTTCCGTTTTTATTTAAATTACGCTTGATCTAAGAACAATTCACCTGCTACCACTTAAATTGTGCATGGTGTTATGTGGTACTAAATTGTTTTGGTCATTTTTCAGAAACGTTTCATGTTTAGCATCGCTCACGTCCTGCCCACTTCGCATTTTCACTAGTGTTACGAGTATTTTTAGATTATTTCGTAACTCTCATTGGATCGTGCATGCCACATAAGACTATGAATAATCAGCGCAATACTGATTTGTCAATATCATAACAAAGTCAGGACCAAAACATTGTGGAGGCATAATTTGACACTTGCAAACAGTAACAGCCCAAAAGCAATTGTATTTAAAAGTAAATTTAGAAATCACGAAAAATAGATAAGTAAAAGTTGTGCACCAAAAGTATTGATAGATATTTCACCGATGCCTTTGCAAGTGTATTGGGCTGGCTTTGAGCGCATGTTGCTAATAAATGACTTGTTTTTCAACAGTTCAGTGTTTGCTCAACGAGTGAGTAAACTCGGGGCGCCGCGTGCGCAACACTTAGGTTTGAATTGTATTTGTAAAATATATGAGGGAGTACATCACGGCGAAGGTAATACATTACCTCAGAAAATTCAGTTAACCAATGGAGATAGTTTTAGAATTTATTAGAAATATGTCAACACATCCCTCTTGCATAATCCGAAGTAGTTACACAAGATTGATTGAGAGTTATTAAAAGTATCTCCATTGTCTTTTTAAACCTAAATAAATATGCTTTTTTGAGATACCATTAAAATTACTAAAATATCATAAACATTAATTTATTTAATCTTTTCTCAACATAGCATATCCCTAGTTCCTAAGATTTTTATTTCCTGTGGAATTTATATTGATAGTATGAATTGCACTTGAAGTAATGTGCCAATTTCCATGATGTGTGTGTTATCTTAAATTCTCTTGCTAGACTGCAATAGTTAGCTTCCATGTTTGAAACAATAGCACTTAACAATGCGTTTCATTTGTTTGAAACACGAGGGTCGTCACCTCGTTGGTGCGGCTAGAGACATCGTAACTATAATTTTAGTTCCGTTAATTGCTCGAACAATTGCAGTATGCAAGACCATTTGGCTTTGTTGTATCATGTGCTGAGTTTCAGCATGAGAGGCAGCTAGAAATAACAAAAGGCTGGTGAATAAATGTGGACAGGGAGGATTACTTACTCGGTCTGATCACGAACGGGCCGTCTCGGGCTCAGTGGCAGAAGATTGAACGGCTAGGGGTCCGCAAGTACTTCGACTGCTTGCTGGTGTCCGGCGACCTGCCGTGGGAGAAGCCCGACCAGCACATCTTCCTGGAGGCCTGCAAGATGCTCAACGTCGAGCCTCGCATGTGTATCATGGTTGGAGACAAGCTGGAAACTGATATCAAGGTCAGTACTCATTGTTCTATTGTTTTGAACTGGGCAAAATAAGTACTTAACTAATTAATTAATATTGTAGACTTGCTCATGTAGGTATTTGGCCTATGTGAGTCCACATCCATACCTACTTATAATATACATAAGTATAAATATTTAGAAGTGCTTTTTTAAATAAATAATTTTTAAATTTGATTTTGCGAAATATTATATTGGTCTCTTATTAATATAAATGCAAAGGAACTCTGTCTACTGCTACCTTTTCATGTCTAAACCACTGAACCGATCGTTATGACAAATAGGGAGCCTATTATAGGCTACTATTTTTTTAGATACCTTAGTATTAAAAATATATGAAATACAAAATACACGCAGACGAAGTCGCAGGAACCGCTAATAATCTATATTTCACAGTATTACGCGGTTACGCAAGACATGAAAACTACTCTGAAACTAATTGTAAACAAGGTCGTTTCCATAACAACGTCCTTGGGTCGCAGGGCGATAAGCAACATGCCTTTCATGGCAGCACCGCGAGCGCATTGATTTTACGTCGTTGAGTCCACGCCAACAATCATAAGATTGTTTAAAGTTCTAGCTTCCACGATACGAACAGAAAAGTGATGACAGACTGTTTAAAGCTGTTGTTGACTTTAAACAACGGTTTTTATCAATCTTAGCAAATATGATCCCTATCCCCTCAGAAATGAGCGCCTCAAGCGCCTAAATCCGCCTTAGTACG
This sequence comes from Lithophane socia, assembly GCA_947522985.1. Taxonomy (NCBI): domain Eukaryota; kingdom Metazoa; phylum Arthropoda; class Insecta; order Lepidoptera; family Noctuidae; genus Lithophane; species Lithophane socia. The sequence continues at coordinate 7,076,897 of OX383270.1, read as the reverse complement.
GTTATTTTTTTCATGTGAAAAAAGTTTTAATAAAATAACTAAATATGAAAGCTATACTTACGGCCAGTTTCTTCATCAAAAGTAACAGCCAAAGTAGCAGTCAACTGTTCTTCCGCGCGGTTGGATTTACAACACTCGCCTCAGCGCCGAGGATTGAAAATACAACAGTGCAAAATAACAGTTGACTTACTTTTGATGAAGAAACTGGCCATTAGAAAATAATCTTAAATTCACTGTTTTTTTTTTCCTTTTCAGGGAGGAATAGAAGCAGAACTCGGCGGCACGGTGTGGATTCCGCTGCAAAAGGACATGGAGTCTTCCGATCTGCCAGACTTCACGATTGATAAGGTCACAGAGTTGCCAGAAGTGTTACCAAACTCACCTAGACTGAAGCGCTCCGAGCACACATCTAACATACCCTGCTGATAGCTTTACTTTTCGATGGCTGTAATATTCTACCATTGGCAATGACTTTTTGGTACACGCACTTATTGATCTGTGAACAGTATTCGAACAAAAGTACAAAATTTTGTTTACAGTACAAATGTATAGGTTTTAGTTACGACACTCATATTTATATAGGTAGGGATGCTAACACGAATTTATCTTATGCACAAGTTACCATAATCGCTTGCATAATCCGTCTTATACTTATCCAAGTATTATGTTATAATGTTTAAAATATTTATTTTTCTGTCTTGTAGGTAAGAATATAAACGCCTGATTACTTTTAAGGATTTAAAGAAGCATATTTAATGCATATTTTTATAAAGAGATTTCAAATTTTATTTTTTAAGTGTTTTGGTTGTACTCTAAGGAAACTTCTTAAGAGACTGTCTTATATGTGATACTGATAGTTGTAAATGTTCCTTGTAAGATGTCTTGCTCGGTTTGTGGTTACTGATTACAATTATCGAAAATTAAATTATTATATGGGAGTTATGTCACATGGGTGCTCACAAAGTGATATGGTTCTAGGTGTTGTGGGTATATCTATGAATGTACATTGTCGTTTAGAGATAGCTTATACGTCTGTAGACTGATATGTATATGATGTACATATTATCTTACTTGTTTCTTGTGTAAATCTTTAACTTAGTAAATAATTTAGTCTTATGACAAACTACCTTTGGTAGCAAACTTCTTTTATGCTTAATCATTTTTTAAATGCCTATCTGTGCCATGTTTTGATTACATAATACCTTGACATAAAGGTTTTTTTAGTTAGTAAAACTTATGAACTCGACAATATTCATTGACAGTTTGCATCTACAAATCATCCCTATGTCCTAAAAGTTAGGTGAGCTACACAAAGGCATGATCATTTAGATCGTTAATTAATAAAGAAATTTTGGGTACACTGTTGTTTCATTTAAAATAAAACACTATAATTAAAACTGATTTCTTATATATCAAACTAGTCCCTAGTAACATTCACTACCTATTGTAAGTATAACTAAGTATATAAATTAAAATTAAGCTGTTCTCAACATCTTGGCTTCTCGTTTCTCTCTTAACTCCTTCTTTTGCTCTTCTACAACTTTTTTCCTCTCTTCAAGGAACTCTCCATATTCCTGGAAATAGTTAAGATCCTAATTAAATACCGGAAATCATACTTTTAACGCAGCTTACATTGTTTAAAGTTAAAAATACCAATGTTTAACAAGGCCTTCGCATCTTATTTGAATGTTTACTTTCTAAACTACAGCTAATATACATATACATATACAATAGGTATACAAACACAGTGGCTATTTACTGTGGAAAAGCTGTTTTATGGAGTATAAAATTATTATTACAGCCCATAAATAGTTTCCCTGCCAGGGTTGCAGGTTAGTCCGAAAGGGATACCGGGACCTTGGCAACAGGCAACTGAAGGAACACGGGTGGGTCTTAGTCAGTAAAAGTCTGACACGCCCTTCCGCTCCGCCCAGAGCGGGAGAAGTCATTGGATGATTTCCCACCCTCAAAAAAAAAAAAAGCCAATAAATAGTTTATGGGCCCAGTGTGTTGTGTGGTAACCTACTATATTGCTGCCTCTTCTTTATTGTATGAAAATATAGTCCCATCAATTTATATCTTTGTTTTTCATTCTTACCAATAGTTATTTCTTTTAAATGTAACTGCAAGAAGGAAGTTTTGAGAAAAAAAGCATTGAAATAAATTAAAAGATGGAGAAGTACCTATAAACATTGTGTTAGGTCATAGTGACAACAGTTTTCATACCTTTGGGTCCAAATCCTTGACTATCTCTATTCCACAAGTTCTTGCCGTGGCTATCAACATGACACAGATCTCTTCCAAAGATTTCCACTCAAGTGGTGGGTCCTGAGACTTTATTTTTGCTATTTCATACAGATGCTTGAATGTTATTTTTCCACTTGTTTCTCTGACTGAAAATAAGAATTTATAAGAGCACAACAATATTTAAAAAAGTAGGTACCTACATAATAATGAATATGTATTTATTTTAAATCTGTGTGAGATGGTAGCAATAGAAATATGACTGATCTTCTCACTTAAAAGGGGAAAAGTGGTCTGTAGTAAAACAAACTGAATCCGACTGTCATCCTGGGACAAAAACTTTCTATAGATATTACTTAGGCCAACTTACCAGGTTCCATAGCACCTCTACTAATACCAGCAGCTTGCTTTAGGAAATATGAAGCTGGAGGTTGGTGAATAACAAGTTGATAGGAACGATCAGCATTCACTCTCACCCTCGTCGGCAAAGGTACACCAGGCTTTATGTTCGCCGTGCGCTCATTGAAGTCCTTGCAAAACGCTGCTATATTGATATTACGCTGAAGTAAATAAAAATATAGGTTATGATTACAACATTCGTTAACCTATCAAATATAATTTATAACGAAGAACTACGTACTTGACCAAGCATAGGACCTAAAGGAGGCCCTGCTGCAGCCATACCAGCAGCGATATTGGTTCTTAATTTAGAAGAATGGTCAATTTTATCCGCAACTTTCTTCATAGATTTTAACCGAGCAACTGACTTAGACATGGTGAATAATGGAAATCACTACACTTTCTGAGCTCTGATTTTGTTATTCTTATTCAGTTCTTTTATCTAATAGGTCATAAGCGAACAAAAAATTGAAAAAACAAAATAATTATTTCTACGGCTGCTGCACACTGACGCTTTTGACAGCACCACAATTCGATTTGACAGCAATGATGTTCATGCTAGAGATGAGAATATTGGTTGAAATTGGTTAATGGTTAATGGTTAAATAAAAATATCGATATTTTTATTGGTTGAAAATATTAGTTAATATTTTTATTTCAAGTATCTGCAACATGTTGAAAAGATGAATATTCTATTAACTAATGCATGTTGAAATTGTTAAGTTAAACTTCCCTTCATACTTTAACAGGCTTAGGACTGACTAGCATTTATCTCGATTAGATAATCGAATATTTTTAACAAGTGCTAGGCGTATTTAAAGAAGTTGATATGATATTTTTATTCGTTAATGTTAATTTTATTTATTTTATATCATGGTTAATTTTAAATATTAGTTAAATTTAATGGTTGATGGTTATATTCATCATCTCTAGTTCATGCCTGAAACACCGCACAGCCACAGACTACTTAGAGATACTACGTATCGCACAACTGACTACACAGACTACTTAGAGATACTGACTATGACAAGATAGGGATGCACCATTCTGAAAATTCTTGGATGATAAAATTCCGATTGGAATCCATCCACGTTAAATGAACCTCATCATAGAAATAAATATTTTTACCTGAATGGCTAGTTTTTACATAATTTACTTCCGTCTTTCTTCTAATTTGTGTATTTTTTATCTGTTGTGATTGCGATTCACATTCCTTTTTTAATCTGTAAATCGTGTGTTGTCACTTGTCAGATTTGCATTTGTCACCACTTTGTGAATAGTGACTAAAAAATAATTTTTATTTTTATTTTGTAAATTAACACGTAATTTTATTAACCACATCAGTAAATATATATTTCTAAAGATTATGGTATTTTGCACACCACTTGTAGTGGATTGTACGAAAAGATATGTGTATAGGTCGTGAAAAATAGTTATTAGTTCATTTCATAATGTGGTCGTTTTTCTCTCGGGATCCTACGAAGGACTTTCCTTACGAAATAGGAGATCCTGTGCCTGGATTAGAAGATAGAAGTGTGTGGACACTACACAAGGGCAAGAAGAGAGGCACGCAGGATGAAGTATCAATATTTTTATTCGACGTTCAGAAGCATTCTGAAACACTTTTTGACATAGCTAAGGCCTCCCTAAAGAAACTAAAGACTATGAGACACCCTAGCCTTTTACATTATTTAGATAGCTGTGAAACTGAGAAATTTTTATATGTAGCTACTGAGTATGTAGAACCTCTAGCCACGCACTTAGAAGAACCAAAACTTGAAGGGCCACAGAAGGAGTTGTTTCTTTCATGGGGCATATTTCAAATCACTGTAAGTAACCATACTAGAGTTTATAACCAACCGTTAAAAGTCAATATACCTTCTTGCTTAATTATCAGATTGCATTATCCATAAAAAGTTAACATAAAAAGCATTGGTAATTAATTGATGCTTGACTTTGATTGGCCACTGAAAATGTATGAATCATTTTTACTAGCAATATAATTCTGGCATTCCCGCATTCTTCATGTTACAGAGAGCATTATCATTTTTAAATAATGATGGCAATATGAGGCACAATAATGTGTGCCTGTACTCCGTGTTCGTCACTTTAGCTGGAGAATGGAAACTTGGCGGCTTCGAATTTCTCACGGCCCAGGGAACGGATACAGCCAATCCTATACCTATCAAAATATTGCCAGCACTTGAGATATATGATCCTCCTGAGAAGAAGGATCCTGCTAAATTAAAAACAGTTACCAAGTGGTTAGTATTGTTAACTATTTCTTTACAATTTGCTATTGAACTATGGTTAATCTGTGAGCATACTAGAACAAACAACAATTTGAATTTTTAATTTACGTTTTTAATTTTATAAGGAAAAAAAGTTACAAAATTATTATAAAAACAACAAATAAATATAGAGAAAGAAACCTTATAAACATGCGCCTTCAGTTTTGAATGTTTCATATTGTTATCTTATCTACCATTTGATAATATCCATGACAGAAGTCTGTGTCATCACCAAAGCAACAACATAATATGTCTTTATATCAGCTCCTCAGACATGTGGGGGTTAGGGTGCCTAATATGGGAGGCATATGACGGGCCCCTAAAGAATCAGCCAGCACTGAAAACTACGGACAACATACCAAAGCAGCTATGCACATTATATTGTGAGCTGGTCAGTGCTAACCCAGCGTCCAGGCCAAATCCTGCTGATATTATTACAAGGTAAGCAATAGGGATGCATAATATGGTTGCTGATTTGAGGTGATGCCAAAAAAAATACCATTAAGAACTTGAAACAGGTCTTTGCTTGACAGGCAGGAATGACGTGTAGGGCTGTATGGTGTCAAAAACATTACATGAAATCATGTCCGGATAGACAGCACTGGTTTTCTTAATGTATCTGTTTGATACAGCAATCTGATTGCTGATCACTCTGCCAAATGCGTATAATGGTAGTCTCTCCTTTTGATTTCTTATTGTAGCCTTCTTTGTAACAACAATAATTGAATTTTATGTTCTGTAAAGTTGAAGTTAAAAGGCATTTGATGATAAGGTAGTGTGTTAAAACTTTAAAAAAGTTGAAAACTAAATAAGTTAATACTTACTACTCAAGTTAATACTTACTACTTACTCAAGTTTTGGTTAACTTGAGCCAATAAAGTCACTAACTTATCTTCGTTTTTATCTGGTAGATAGTGATTATTAAGACTGAAACAGACCTCAAAGACATTTAAATATCGAAATTAACCTGTTTTAGGTGTAGAAAACTAGGAGGCTACTTCAAAAACGATCTGATAGACACTATGCTATTTCTTGAAGAGATACAAATCAAGGACAAAGTGGAGAAAGGCAAGTTCTTCTCCACGCTAAGTTCTTACCTGGACAGCTTCCCAGAAGCTGTGTGTGTTCACAAGATCTTGCCGCAGCTGTTGACAGCATTCCATTATGGAGATGCTGGGTCATTCGTTTTGGCGCCCATGTTTAAGGTAATAATAATAAAGTACTATGTGATACCATACCTATTTATATCTAGGAAAGTAGGACACAGTTCAATAAAGATTTGGACCACTTGTTAATTTGGCTTGCTTGGAGAATTTGTGGAGCAAGGCTGTTTTATTAGTCCATTAAAGAGTAAGTGCAAGTATTCTCACAAATTATACTTGTGTATGTAAATATTCAATCATTGTTTCAGCTGACTAAATAATAATCGCTTCAAGATACAAGAACCATGAGTAGATTTATGCCTTGTAAAATAAAAAATTACAGAGTTATATCCTATACAATGTGTAAAAAAAATCCTGTGCCATAGGTACTGGAATAAAAATAACAAAAAAAAAAAAAAAATGATTATTAAAACTAAAAAAGTTATTGCAATTTGAAATTACCATTTTCAGTTCCAAAATTACACCAATTTCATTATAAATTAGCAAAATTTCTACAAAGGTCATAAGTTATGACTGTAGACACCCACTAAACGACGACCGCCCGCGTCCCATGTAATAAACGAGTTAAATTCCCCATTGAAAAACATGCAGCAATTTTTTTTTCTTTTTTCTAATAAACCACATAAATAAACTAAACAACACCCTCACGGATCGGACGATGTTTTTGTTACACGCTGTATAAATGTATATCTGTGCTTGTTTCTTATTTCAGTTGGGTAAACTGCTTGACGATGCTGACTACCAGAAGCAAATAGTCCCGTGTGTAATAAAGCTATTTGCCTCCAATGACAGGACAACGCGATCCCGACTGCTACAGCAACTGGACCAATTCATTATGCATTTGCAAAATTCCACTGTACGTAAATATCTACATTGTTTCTTGATACATAAATGCATGTTTAATTGTTTGAAAAACACTAAACGAGCCACAATTAAATAAGTTTTATTTTACCTCATAATCTCAATAGCAACAATTGAAGTGTTTTTGTATATAATTTTAAGATATTTTTTGCATGCTGAAATAAGTAAGCATAATATGTGGAACTTCTTATATTTATATGACCCTTATGTTCCATATTTTATGCAAAATAAAGATATTATTATATGTACAGGAACCGCCTATGGCCGTTTAGTGTCCCTCAAAGAATTAATGAAATTATCTGGCTATTTTTTATTAAGCACGCTATGGGCTATTCTCGGACAGTTTGTGCCAACTACAACACAAGGCAAGAAGAATAACTTCTTATACTTAAACCAGATTAAGTCGGCCAAAACCTGAAGTTGTTGTCAGGTAAAACATTCAACCAGTTTCAAAAAGCGTAATCAGTCTTTTACTTCAACATACTTGCAAAGCAGTTGGATAGGTACTTCTCGTTTTGTTTTGGTTTATCGCTCCAATTTGGTAAACAAACGCGTGCTTGTCGCGCGATATCTAATACGGATGTGTACGAAATTCCATCATTGTTACGCAACAAGCATACAAATATTCGATAGTATGAAACGAGAGCCGTAAATTTCTCTTTAGTCCATAAAATCGGTACAAAAAAAAAACAGTTTTTCTCAACCTATACTTCAGAGTTGAGAAAATCTGTTTTATTTTGTTTTATCGTACTCTTTCCGTTACACGTTGTATACCCATTACGTCTGTGAAGTTAATAAAATGAAACCAATATTCCAAGTAACTACACTATAAAAGTAACGGTTGTTGTTCCAAGAAAAAATCACCAAATCTTTTTTGTTTTGTTTTATCATGTTTCGTTAGACATCGAATCGCCTGCGGAGTTTCACTAGCTAGTTTAATTTGATCCTGTATATTCAGAAGGAGACTGCTGATGGGCAGATAACATTAATATCAGGATACAGTTCCCGATATGAATGTTATCTATCATCATGTTATATATCATGCTCATCAACAGTCTACAGGCACAACAAAAAATATTACTTTTATTAAAACTAACTCGCGTGGAGGTCGGACGGAAATCATCCCGGGATCTCAGGGAACGTATTACCGGTTTAATATGTATCGTATGTCCTAACCCAGACCATGGCCTTCCCGTGTGACAAATTTCATCGAAAGGCGTTAAAAAGACAGACAGCAGATAAGTGTTACTGAAAAAAAAAAAAAAAAAAAAAGGCTCATATACTTATTCATTTTTATGTTGCAGGTAAATGATCAGATATTCCCTCAAGTTGTGCATGGATTCTTGGACACCAACCCCGTCATCAGGGAGCAAACGGTCAAGTCGATAGTGCACCTCTCGTCTAAACTTAACTACAATAACCTGAATGTGGAGGTTCTGCGACACTTTGCACGACTGCAGGCTAAAGATGACCAAGGTGGTATACGGTAAGTGTAAAATTTTGTGGGCAAATGGCATAATTATTTTTTTTTGTAAAATAAAAGCAAGACCAGCTTTTGATCTATTGTGGAAAACACAGATTAAAAATAAAATTAAAACACAAGCAATTCAAGATAAGAAAAAAAAACTTTTTTGAATTTTTGCAGAACATTAGGTATATTATAATAAAAAAAACGACGAAGCGCTTCGAGAAAAGGTAGGTAGAGCCAAGCGAAGCGCAAGGGGGCACTCCTGTGCCCCCAGATACAAGTACCAAAAAGCTGATTTAAAAGGATCCAATATAGTCCAGTATTTTTTTGCTTGTAACGTATTTCACATCCAGTTAAGTTCTTACCTCTTCTTTCTATCAGAATAAAAACAAGGATACTTTCACCCAACACAATTTCTATTTTCCCAGGACCAACACAACAGTCTGCCTAGGCAAGATAGCCCAGCACTTGCACCCTCAAATCAGACAGAAGGTCCTAGTATCAGCGTTTGTACGTTCAACCCGGGACAACTTCCCGCCGGCGAGACAAGCAGGGGTGTTGGCACTAGCTGCCACGCAACAGTACTTCTTATTGGCTGAGGTGGCGAATAGAGTGCTGCCCGCATTATGTCCCCTCACTAATGACCCGGAGAAACAAGTATGTTGCATTTCATTATTGCCTATAGTATTTTTGAGTAACATAAATAGTAGTACATTAAATTGTAGGTATTTTACGTAACAAACATGGCTACATAAATTCTGTGATTGAAACTTTGAAAGTATCGTATGTGCCTCCGCGAAAATAATAAGTATCTTTCTAGTGTGATAATTTACTAATTGACAACATAGATGAATACTGATGGTTCATTTCGCAAAAACATTTAAATAAATAGCGACTCCTGCTACGACACAATAAAGCGCAATTCAGGTCGCACAGCGCTGATTACCTACATATATATTCAAGACGGGCCCGCCGCGTACTAGTAACTAGCTTCCTATCGGCATTCCTGATTAAAATTATAAATCCTATAAAGAAGAGATTGGTCAATGTAACACTATTGTTCACAGGTTCGTGATGCAGCTTTTAGAACTATAAAAGGTTTTCTCGGTAAATTAGAGAAGGTATCCGAAGACCCCAGTTTGAAAGAAGGAATGGGTAAGATAATGTTCAAATATAACTCACGTGTATTATCAACAGTATCCAGTTAAAACACAAATAAAATGCTAGAAACTTGGTGGGATATCACTGTCTTTCATCCTATAGTAGAAGACGGATGCTCCATGTTTGCGCTACTGCAAACCCTACTCAAATTCGGCGTTTGCGCAAGATTATCGTAACTTTCAGCGCACGGCGGCTACGTCACGTTCATTAATTTAGAATTTACGAACCATTTTCGTACATGTACTGACCGTCATTTATTCTACAGAGGCGGACGTACACACAGCGACGCCTTCGCTTAGCAACGCGGCGGCGACATGGGCCGGCTGGGCGGTGACCGCAGTGACCGCCAAGTTCTACCGCTCGCACTCCGACACCGCTCGCGTGTCGCATACCAAATCTGTGCTCTCTAAACCTGGCTCTCTCGGTAAGCATAACAATATATCACGCCAATTTGACTTGAAGGAATAGATAGAGGTGATTAGTGCATTCGCATTTCGGTAAATATTCGAGGCGGGGTCGGAAGATTTACACACACATTATTATCATGTTAAGGTTCATTTAGGAGGAACGCTACAAAATGGTCACTTTTATGGTAGAAAACGTTAAAGTAGTAAATAAACTATTATTGTTAGGTATGTCACGAGACGAGCCTTTTGCCCAGTAGTGGGAACGCAGTAAAATTTTATTTTAATTTATTGTCGAAGAATTTTGGCCTCTAACAGCAGTACTTTACGTGACAGCAATTCTGTACGATTCAACGAGCTTTTCTTGCAGAGCAACCATCGTCAAGCAGTATGTCAACAACAACCTCTTCAGTAACGTCGATGACGTCACTGGAACACAGCGAGTCGGCTTCCGACTACGACCCCGATCATTGGGACATGGCGGCTTGGGGCGAGATTGATTCCAGCGCAGGTATGGTGTATAATAATATACTATCTCGAACAGTCAATGAAAAAAAATTACCGTCCAGATCAAGACAAAAAATACAGCCTTTATAATTTTCTTCTATTACTCTTTATTAAACACAAATACAGTATTTTTATCTCACGAAGCGACACGCGCTTTAGTCGTGGTAACCAAGAGTACAAACTCGCTGTGACTGTGAATGTGCGCATGAAGAAGAGTAGCGTCAACACATAGCACATTCACGCTCACACGTCTGACTTCTCCATTGTCTCGGACGGTACCGAGAGCTCCTGCGGTACACACACATTCACAGCATGTTTGTATACCATAAGTAAAGCGTGTGTCGCTTCAAGAGATAAAAATACTCCACAAAGATTATGATACAACACACAACTACGTTGTTTACAATTTTTTAATATTCCTTATAGTAGATATTGGTTACAAAAATATAATTTACAATTTTGACACATTTTGTACTATTTCATAATTAAATAATAAAAATACTAGATGATCACTGATAAGATAACATTGTTAGTGTTAATAAAATAAGGTCGTACGTTATAATTAAATAGTATCACTTTTCTTCTTGATATTCACAGCTTTTAGATGGCATCCTGAAACAAAGAAATTAATCGGTTGTAGGACACTAACGAGACACTTTTATTGTTATTACCTCTAAGGGCGTTTACTGTCCCTCAAAGTGTTAATTTTATCTTACTACCTTTGGCCCGCGGCTTCGCCCGCGTGCAGGTCGGAAATTATCCCACGGAAATGTACTACCGGGATAAAAGTACATATCCTATGTCCTAAACTAGGTCGTGGTCTACCCATATGACAGACATCCGTTCAGCCGTTTTAGCGTGGTGTAAGTAGCGTGGTATGTTTGGACAAAGGGTACTTTTTATCCTGATACTCATATTTGGACATAGGGATCGAAACTTATGCGGGTGCAGCCGAGGGGGCGCAGTTAGTATAATAATAATATAATTCAAATGAAATGTGTTTATGTTAGGTACTGGCGTAAGCGTAAAGTCGCCCCCAAGCAGTGGCAGTGCGCAAGCGACACCCGCGCTCGCAGCTCTGTGCGAAGACGAGTGGGATAACGAGGAGTGGGGCGAGTTGCAGGAACAACCCGTGAGTATACTATGGTCTATTCCAAAAGTATCTGGTGAAAGTGTAAACAAACTCTATTCATTTTAAATTCTTACGCAATCACTCATTGAAGGGAATTAGTAATACAGTCATTTGTATTGAGTAGGTTCCACCTTAATATCTCACCACTTTTCCCAACATTATTAAATTTTAATTGAAAAATCGTCGACGAAAATGACGAAAGGTGATAAAACAAAAGTGATTAAAATTTACAATTTCGGGTTTAAGTATTTAAATAATCAAACCAAAAAAAATGCAAATGGCACTGCAAATTGGCATCTACAGGTAAGTTTTCTGATCCATTTTTTTACATTTCCATAAGATACTCTTGGAGCAAGGTACATCTACTGCTTGGACAATTTAAGTTCGTGGCGCAAGAATTCTAAATGATAGGTGCTAAGGATAATGCTTCGCTAATGCTATCCCTTAAGTCACTAGTTTAGCCAACTAGGCTTTCCCTGTCTCTCTTTTTAGACATGACATTCTACGTCTGGGACGTGAGATCGCCAACACGACTTTAAATTGTCATCTGTGTAACGAGATGATTTTCTGAATACCAATGACAGGCCAATAAACATTTGTGAAATAATATGTCCTTTTCTTCTGTATAATATAATGTAAACTTATATATTCTACACAGTTAGCAGAATCCGAGCTAGCGAGTCCATCAGAAACGTGGAACAACTCCCAATGGACCGACCCGGTGTTCAACAACGCGAACGCTACGTACGTGCGAGGCGGGCGCTTAGAACACAAGCCTACAGCGCTAACTTCGCATCAGAATAGCAACGACTCTCTCGGCGGCTGGGAGGACAGCGAGTTTGAACCTATCGAGGAGAATGTTGACGGTAATTTATATTTAAAGTCACGGTTATTTCCTAATGAAATGAAATTGTTTATTCTGTAAATAGGATATTAGAATCACTTTTACATTATTTTTTTTTTAATTATCTGGATGAGGTGTTAGGCAGTAGTGATGTGTATCGCTTGAAGTTTAACAGTAATATAAAATTATCATAACTCTTGAAGGGTATCGATAGACGTCCCCGCGTCATGTTCATGAACGCCAGTTGTGGTTATCTCTTAACTGTCAGAGCTTATTTTTATCTTTTATTATGAATTGTTTTTTGTAAATTGTTCTCACATGTAGAAGTAACAAGAATAATGTACCCTGGATTTTGTTATAAGCATCTTGATTTAAAAGAGTATCTGCTCCATAGAATTCTACGTTAAGGCATGGGCAACTAGCTTCAACTTTCTGACTTACTGACCGACTCCGTGACAATTCAAAAGTGTCTTTAAATGGTATAATTGAAATAAATTCTTTGAGTTCAATACCTCAGGCACAATGCCCTGCTACAATCCTTGCTGGTTGGCTAAGTGGATGATGTTTTCGCCTCCGCATGGAGAGTTCCATGGTTTCTATGTTTCGGATTCCATTCTAACTGCTTTTCCTAGGAGGAACGCGGGTCAAGTAACAAGTAGTCAGGGCGTCACGGTGTCAACTCAAAATAGCCTAAGCAGCGCGTGGCTGAATATTGGTATTTAAATTGATCTCATTTGAGCTTCATTTGATATTAGTCATGCATCGAGGCTGCATTTTTTGTTTATCATTTACCTAGTTAGTTTTTCACGGCTTTTACCGCTTTTGAGGACAAATTTTATACTTGCAAGATCTCAACCGCATTCCAATTTATTTTTGTTTTCCCCTGAGAAATAGTCTAAAAAGTACCCAACACAAATATTATGTATGTAACACTTATTATTAATATTGGAAAAAAACGTGTTTTATGAACATATTTAATTTCACAGAAAACAACGCCTCAAAAATGGACGAGATGCGAAGAAAAAGAGAAGAGAGAAAGCTTCAGAGGCAAAGAGAGATGGAAGCTCGTCGTTCGGCTCGAGGTCAAGGACCTATGAAACTGGGTGCTAAGATCACCACCGCTCCGCCACCATTTTAGTTCACCTGCGCAAGCGACGGACACAAGACTACACGGTGAAAGATATTCCAAATAATCTTTTGAAATTGGGACTTTTCAAAAATACTTTTTTGAACGTCGTCTTATTAAGTGTTTAGCTGGGGAGTTGGCGTTATTCTAGACTCTAGCTAGACCAGTGACACTATGGCATTCTATTAGTGTTTATTGTTGTGGGCCTATGTCTTGGAATAGGGATGGCAACACAAAAGGTCAGGACTGCGACTTTGGAGGCAAAGCAAGGTCTTTAAATAACTACAGCGGTACCTCTGTCTTTGGACTCTTTGGGCTTAATCTGGCTGGTAGCATACGTTCCAGAATAAGACCTTTATAAATCACATTGCGTCAATGTGATTTATAAGGCTCTGGCACTTTTAATAATCAAATGAAGGCCCTCCTCACGCTTCGCGTAGCTCGAAAGTGGCCTTCCCTACTCCAGACATTCCTAGCATACATCTCGATTCATGGTATATTTATACTATATTCTTTTCGGATTTTGGTTTGGCCAATAATATCAATATTGTGAATGAATTGAACCATCAGATAAGGTTTAAAAAAATTGGACGTAATTATGAGAAAAGATGACTAAGTTAAACTGATGCAAACTCCTTAAAATCGTTTACAGATATTATTTTCCTATAGCAATATTATAAATAATAGATTTTGTTTAAAATACTTATGCATTTTTGTAGAATAAGTTTTGCGTTATTTAATTTTAAATAAATTATAGTTACATTTTTTCACATTCAAATTGTATTATTCACGTATCTAACAGACGAATATTATGAATGCTATATTATAATGATGCTACAGATTTCTAATAAAATACCGTTTTTGATTATTGTACTACATTTAGTGATAAACTGTGAATCAGGAGTTTGGCGACTGTTTTTATAATGATACAAAAGGACTGCTTCGACGATTGAGATGTAATATATACGCCTCTTTATCACAAACATTAAACTATTCAAAATAAATGGGTATTCGTATTTGTTTCGTCAAGTTCACTGCAACGTCCCCCTGCGATATATCTGGCTTGTGACGATTATCGTATCTACTTCACTCTACGCACACGCTAACGAACCATTAACTAATACTCTATTTTATTCATGAAACTCAATACTGTTGTAAAATTAACAGATAAATCAACCGCCCGTAGATCGCTAGGTGTGGGCACAGCCTTAAATAAAACAAAATGAAATCCATTCAATCGATTGTGAGTGACGTCATCATGGTGTTCTGATTGGTCGATATTAGGGAACAAGTATTGTAAATTGATATGCACCAAATATAGAGCGCTCAAGTGAGACTAGACGCCAATAAGGCATAAAGTAATATTTTCAATTTTACGTAGCGAAACAATCGTAACGCTGTTTTTTGACCTAAAGTGGTGATTTTTGAATTATATCGAGATATGATATTGAATTTTACAACTTTTATATAGTCACGTGATTAAATCGACAGCTTATTAAATGGGACATCCCTAATTGTCGATATACACGTCACTATTAAAAAGTCGATGATACATAATCGATTGCCATGTTTTCCTCTAGCTTGTAACTATGCGTATGATATTCCAATAATAAATGTACAGATATAAATGCTTTTTTTCCTATGGTATGGGATTTGTGCAATCGGCAAATGAGGGTGTCAATTTGATGTAAGTGCTTGTATGGTGAGTGGGCGTTTTTATTGGTTAACCCGGTACTTGAAATTGGTAGCTACGCTAAGTGCCTTTTCACACGGTACGGGTGATGGGTACCCGAAGTGTCCGGGTAAATAAAACCTTGCATACTTACGTAGGTACTGCTATACCTCACTGGGGTACTCGGAAATCAAACCGTGTCCAAAGGCACTTACAGTAAATTCAATCAAGTGAGAATATAGACACAGTACATTCATCTCTTATCTTCACTCTCGGAAATGGTTTGAATAATGCTAAACTTAGCATAAAATATAACGCGAATGTTATAACGATTTTTTACAATTTCAAGTATACGATAATTCTGACACCGCTCGTATGGATAGGAAACGCTATTTTATGTGTATTATTAAACGTATATTATAAATATTATATATTTAATATGAAGTATCAGACTGAACCGGTCTATGATTTTTATGTATTGTATTTCGCAATCTAAATTGTACTTATTTATGTATTTTGTCAAGTGTAATACAATCCAAGTCTTTCACCGAGTTTTACACTATCTTTTCTAATATCCCTCGCAAATCCAATCTATTCAGCATGTTTAATAATAATATCCAAAGAAATATACACAAATACCTCTGTCAATATTTTATAAAAAAATCTGCACAAACTATATCACTATACCTTCCGCCAAATAACCGTGCAATAAAAGTCATTAACCCCACTTGTACTAAAAAGTCTCGAAACTTAAATGCAAACAAAAAAAAACATGTTACATGCACGCGCCACAGACGCCTCTTACCGAGATACGTTTGTTTTGATTGTGTGAGCGACACTGCCTTATCACTTTTTCGTATCGTCTTAAAATATTGGAATACATTGGTAGCAGGTGTCAACGACTTTTATTGCACGGTTATCTGGCATAAGGTATACTCGAACGAGCAGCAATATCCACTTTTTAAGTTTTTCGGATACTTTCAAAATTATATTATCCTACGTTATTCAATACTTGTGATAAATTGAAAAAATAAAAAACAGCATCTTAAAAATCAGTATCTATCTGATACATAGGTAGTTCCAAATTTATTTCTTCTCGATCTTCATAATAATTTGACATAGCAGATATCTCGGTACTTACACGTAAAGCTTCTACGTATTAGTTTTATAAATAAATATTAAATTACAAAATATAGTGTAATAGAATGGGAACATTACTGAGGATGTTCAGAATTAGGGACGTATTCTTAGACCAGTTTCATTTTACTGGTTCATATTATAGAAATTTGAAATATATTGAGATCTTTATTTAGAAAAGTGTTTGCTTCTGAGGCTACAGAATTGGTTGGGTTATAAAACCAGGCCTGTACGAGTACGAATTGACATCATATTGAATGTGTGGTAACGAAATTCTTATTATATCCGCTAAATTTACACTTCTGTAAATAAAACATGTAAAATTACTACTTTCGTTTTTATTTTCATTATTATAATCCCACTAAAACACAACCTACAAGATGCTTTGAAATAAAACTAAAACATAAAGCAATAATGGTTTAATGATGCAAAATTTTAACACAAATGTTAGGTACAAAAATAGTAATCTCTTATATACATACATGTTTTTAAGTACATACTTACAAAGCTTTAAAATCAATTGTGTAGATAATGACAACTTAGCCAGTGATTTGTTTTAGTAACGTGGTTAGAACTGACTAGGTTTTAAACTAAATTGAGCATAATCTAGCTAGCCTAACAACTAATTGGCAACATAATTAAAATAAACGTTAGTATTTAGCTTTCTATTAGTACCTACAAATAAAAAGCAAAAACAATATGTTAAGCATGAAAGCTACTCCAAAAATACAAAAGGTCTTTACATGCGCGATTCGATGATAAAACTATATCTAAACATTATGTGCTAGGATATCCATTATCAATTGGTCACCCCATTAAATGGAGATATCACAATATTAGGTGATATCACCCTTTGATGGATAGAAGAATTGACCCTGCGACCGTAATCACACGAACGACCAAACAGAAACCACAACAAGATCCTTTCGGCTTCGCGCAGACCAAAAAGGAATTATAAAAGTTATTTTCTTTGCTTTAAAGTACATATTAGGACGCCCGAGGACCCGTGTGACGTCTGTGTCAATGTTTGTTCAAATGTGCACTTTAAGAATACCAGTATCAAGGTTTATTATTGAATGATTATCTGCTCTGTGCTCTTTTCTGGTCTGCGCTGAGACTTAAATGATCAGAAAGCGTGATGCAAGTGAGAAAAAATTAAAGTGCTTTTACAACTGGAAACAATAAGTTATAATTAGAAAAAAAAAAACAATCCGAAATCGTATTTATAGATTTACCGCCCGTTTTCTTAAAGCCTGATCTTGTATATGAATACATGTACTGTCAAATCTTATGGTACCGTTCGATTCAAACTTAATAGCGCCGCTCGCAACATAGGCGAGTCGCTGTCGAGTAACGAATGCATGGGTCAGCGGGGGTGAGGGGTGGGGTAAGTTTGAATCGAACCGGTGCACAGTATGGTATTTTCATGATCTAGACGGACATTATAAATTATTGGTACTTGTCTGAACAGGCTTAACACTAGTGTGTATTGACTGAAGACAAGTTATACTACAATGGACAAAGGTTTATTTACCCAGAAGTCGTGCCGAACAATAGATATAAGGGTCGGAACGGCCGCCTACCTGCGCTTCACAGACACGTACGCCTCGCGCTCGTGTCATTCGTCTGAGTTTGCTCGATGAATACGCTGTGTTTGTGTACGTTAATAGTGATTTTTTGTTGTTATTGTTTCCACGTGAATCTCAAGGTAAGTTTGCATACATATTTTCTTTAATTCGTGTATAAATTTTATCGTTAGGTCCAAAAGAATAGATCAAGGTATTTATGGTAAAAAAAAAAGTTTTTTAGTTTGTACTTGAGTTTTAGTTTATTATTCCGCATTATTCCGATCACGTATTATATTCTAATGAAAGAACCATCTTTAAGCTATACGTAACAAGTTAATTTGTTGGCGAAAGTTTGCGACACTCATACAATTATTTCTTATTTTCAGAATGACTCCGCAAATATCGCGACGTTCGTTTTTCGATGCAAACGCAAAACAAACGAGAATGGATGCCTTATTACATCATATTCTACAAGAACTTGGTGACCCACCCCTCAGTGATGACAATTTAAAGAGAATTAGAACAATAATAAGAAATAATTGCACAAAAATCGATGCAAAATGGTCGAAGTCGGGAAGGCACCGAGAACGCTTCTTTAAAGCGAACTCTTCGTGGTTAGAAGAGAATATTTCGCTTCCAAATATTGTCAGTGAACCTACCATGGATATTTCACTACCTGGAACGAGTAACCGACCCGGAAGACCACAAAAAGTCTTTGAACATTCAAGCGATAAAACAAAAAGGCGAAGAATTCAACAGCTCCTTGATACATCGAGCTAGGAAGAGTTATCGATGGCAACCGAAGTAAGCCTTCGTCAAGCTGGAAAAAAAGATTCAGCTGCTATTGTAAGAGAACTTTGTCTCTTTTCACCTCAGAGAGGTACAAAAATTAAAAAAGCGCGGAAGAGTTCTGCATGCAAAATCCATTACGGACTTTCAGAAGAACAAGCTCTCTCTTTAATTATAGATGCAAATCTCTCGTCACATCAATATAATGTTATACGCCAGCAAATAAAAGAAGTGAATAAAAAACTATATCCACCTTATTATAAAGTTAAAGCGGCAAAACAAATGTGCTATCCTAGGGGTATTAATGTCACCGAAACGCACGCTGAAATTAAACTACAATCTTTAATGGATCACACGATTACACGACTATGCAAAGTACAAGAAGAGGTCTTGAAGACTATAACCGACTTGAGAAACCTGGATATAATTGTGAAAAGGGGTTGTGATGGAGCGGAACAAACCAGGTACAAACAAAAATTTTCGGACGAACATTGCAGTGATGCCAGTTTATTCAGTATTTCGATGGTGCCTATCCAAATGTATGCAGTGAGTGACCAAGACATCAAAACAATTGTGTGGCAAAATCCTTCCACATCGTCTACTAGATATTGTAGACCCATAAAGTTTGTATTTGGAAAGGAAACTGTGGACTTGATTCTTACGGAAGTTGACAAAGTTAAGGAGCAGGTAACTACTTTGTCGCCTACTAAAATTGTTGTAAATGACACAGAAGTCTTTGTAAAGCCAACATTGATATTCTGCATGATTGATGGCAAAATTTGTAATGCAGTAACTTCGTGCGCGTCCACACAAACCTGTTATTTATGTGGTGCAAAGCCTAGAGAAATGAACAACGAAAGGCTGATGTTAAAAAAGACGGTAAAAAGCGAGTTTCTCTCATTGGGCCTGTCCCCTCTGCATTCATGGATAAGATTTTTTTAATGCATCTTACACATATCTTATGGTCTTGATATAAAAACATGGCAGGCTCGGGGAGCAGATAATAAAAAAAAAGTAGCTGAAAAAAAGAAAAGCGTACAAGAAAAGTTTAGGCGCGAGTTGGGCTTATTGGTAGATATGCCTAAACAACAGACAGGCAATACAAATGACGGGAACACGGCTCGCAAGTTTTTCAGAAATGCTGAAATGTCAGCAGAAATAACAGGTGTTAATGTTGAGCTTATCAATCGCTTCCGTGTCATATTAGAATGTATAAATAGCGGGTTTCCGATAAATGTCGATAAATTTTATAAATACGCTAAGGAAACAAGGAAGCTATATATTAAAGAGTACTCATGGTACGCAATGCCTGTAAGCGTACATAAAATACTTTTCCACGGAAAAGATATCATTGCTGCATGTGTTCTTCCAATAGGACAACTTTCGGAAGAAGCACAAGAGGCTAGAAATAAGCACAATAGAAAATTTAGAGAACTCTTTACGAGAAAGTCTTCAAGAATTAATACAAACACTGATTTACTAAATAGATTGCTTGTGCCATCAGACCCATTCATTGCAAGTTTAAGGGCTCCTCCAAAAACTAAACGGGGTCAAATTACTTCTGAAGTGCGCGAGCTTTTGTCATCTGACCACGGTGAATTAGGACGATATCTATCTGATTCCGAAGAATTTGATCAAGATTCTGACTGATAGGTACTTATCTAATTTATGTAATTGTTTTTTTTTTTTTTGTAATATTATGTTGAAATATAATATCTAAAACCTTCCCAATGTGTTTAAATTTTATTTAATACGTACTTGATGAATTGTTAGGGTATTCCATACACATATATTGAGTTAAATAATATTGTCCGTCTAGATCATGAAAATACCACACTGTGCGGTGTGGTGATTTACTTGTCAAAATATCCACAAACAATAAGCTGAAATGGGATTTGACAAAAGAGTAGGTAATTGAGGGATAAGTAAATAAATTGGCTTTCAGAAAACGGGGTTCAATCATTTGCGTGGGCGGCGCTATATTGTATTGCATTTGCTTGTCATTATGCATTGGTAATTTGTTTAATTAACGCACCAGAATACACACGTTTACCTACTATGTATCTAATCATACACAGCGCCGCACAGACAAATGACCGAATCTAAACATAGTCCTCAGTAGTACATTAACAGACAACCAATGCGCAACCTTGGGTCACCGAATTAATTCCGCATACAGAACGCAAATATTATCTAAACTCCTGTCTCTGAAAGCCCATATCTACATATTATTATGTTCCGTTCTCAAAGTCAAGTACTTTATTTAGCTGTTATTATTCCGCCAACCAATCACAGCTGAATCTACATCAGCTACAACATCAAAGATTTGATAGGCTTTTCAGAACTCGAGTGTATGCAAAGATTCAAATCGTTAGATTTGCCCGACCGCGTCAAAAGATGGTCAAGTCTGTTTCGTTAACAGTGGCATTTGAATAGTAACTATCTATCGTTTCATGCGGGATATGTGAGCTCTTCTCGGTGTGGCCAAGGTTTCGCGCAACCTTAGTACGGTGAGGGCACATCTAACGTTTTAAATCTTTGGATGTATGTCTGTCTTCAAAGACTCGGTGACGTAATTTCCGTACATAGAGATGGAAAGATGGGTGCTGGCTGGAAGTGCCGTGATGTCTGCTCGGCCTCTTGTGCGTACTTACAGTTTAGAGCGCAGGTCGGATGTCCCAGCGGCTAATTGTCAAGAGGGGTCCTCGAACCTGCAAATTGAATGATGAAGTTAATTTGTTTTTTTTTTTGTTAAAATTATTTAATTACAAAAAAGCAAAAAGCTTAAAAATACTTCATAAACCTACTGAACGCCATGATTTGCGGCAGTCCGCGGTCATAAGAAGTGCGAGTAGCAAGATAAAATGTTTTGTAGGTGATTCTGCAACGTTTATAACCCCGTTACTAAATACGTTGGCGTCGTATTTATCTCATCTGTATTCTATCAATCGTGCTTTACCTGACGACAACATTGAGACGTGAACTCGAAAAAAAACATGCATAATATCAACCTCCACACATAAATTAATTATTTATTTATAATTTTATAGTGACATACCGCATGTTCATAGCGTTAGAGTTTCCGGGTTCGAGTTTATAGCCCAGGGTTTCGTAGAACTTGATCAGTTTGTCTTTGCAGTCCAGAGACATTTTGTAACAGCCCAGCTCTTGGGCGAGTAGGGATACTGTCACGACGATTCTGAAAATAATGTGCGATTTCTTTTGATTTCGTCGATAGAAGTTCAGTCTGGTTTGAGATTGGTATTTATCCCCAGAAAGCATTGTTTTATTTCTGACAGCTGTGCCATAGTTGTGGGGCCCGTTACAGGTAGCAAATCGGGGGTTATGATTCCGGTTTGAAAATGAGGATCAAGCGACACCGCTTATCATTTACTAGCTTCCGTTAGCGGCTTTGCCCACGTGATCTAACTAATATTATACTTAAACGCGAAAGTTTGTAAGTATGCATGGATGGGTGGATGTTTGTTACTCTTTCACGCAAAAACTACTAAACCGATTTGGATGAAATTTGGCACACAGATAGTTTATAACCTGGACTAACACATAGGACACTTTTTATCTTGATATTCCTACGGGATCGAGACATATGCGGGTGAAACCGCGGGGCACTACTAGGATCTTTATAAATTATAGCGTATGCTACTCAATGATAATCTATCATTCTATTGGTGAAATCATGTTTAAATTCTTTGCAGTAGTTTTTGAGTTAACTCATTCCAAATAAAATAACTAATCTTTTCTCTTTATAATATTAGTGTAGAAATAGGAACCCTTTTCGTCCTAAAAAAGAAGTGTCGTGTCGGGTCGTGACTTTTCGTTCTTGTTTTTATATAAGAACTATATTATCATAAGGGTTAGAGGGAGATACTTACAATTTTCCCAACTGCTTTCCTCTGTAAGTATCATTGACCACCACATCTTCTAAACGTCCACGCTGAAACAAATAGGTATATTTTAAAGTTTACAATACTATTAACTTGATAATTTGTTGTAAGAAACAAATTAATTACAATAACTTGTTCAAATTCATTACAATAACTTGTTTAGGCATTATGACAAATGGCAGAGAAGTCTAAATCTGGCGTGAACCGGTAATATTTAGTATTCTATTACCTACAGTCATGTCCAAAAACAATGTGGAAGTTGTTTTTATTCGTCGGGATTGCAAAACGTAGGTACTCATTAATCCCTTAATATAATATAATATATTATTTGGGGTTGGGAAATCCACTCATTAACCTCATAGTATATTTTTCAACACTATTTTCGTGGCGTAAGACTCTGGAGACTCATTATAAATGTGGAATTTCCTAACACATGCACAGGACTAGGTTTTAAATCTTAGGTTTCAAAGCGTATGAAAACATACCACAGAGCAGTTGTGTATGAACTTCTGTTCGATAGTGAGGGTGGCGGCTCCGATCAGCTTCGATATACGGGTATCTTCGATGACTGTGACGTAGTATCCGCCCGACTGCTTCATCTTAGTGAACCGCTCTGAAACATTATTTTATATAGTTTTTTGACAAAGTTTTAGTGTGTCTAACAAGTCATAGAACTACGCAAGATATTTACTCAAGCTCTCGCTTGATCCCTTTCTTGAAATCGTAACAAGGGACCACGAAGTTTTATTAGGGAGGGACTAATTTGTACAAAATGCGGCTTATAATACTTAGGTGCCCGGAAATTAGTAGTAATGCAAAAACAATGCTAACAAGCTTGCAGTTTTCTCTGAATGTCAGTGAAGTCTTTCAGTTGCCCTACACTGTATTTTCTACTCCGATGTTTTGGTCTGTCTATTATTGTTCTTTCCATACTTAATTATTATTTAGTTACCTATTGTTATTGCACCTGTGCCAATACTATGTATTTCTGTAAGCTGTATAATAAAGCTACGTTTGACATTAACGGCTGTATTCATATTCAATAAGTCTAAGAACATTGATCGGCGGAAAAATAAGCCTAATCCGCCCAAACAGAAGTGCTTTATTCGCATATATTGTCAACTTAGCAAATAAAGATCAGGAACTCAAGACAAGACATATAGAAAGGTCATTATCATTACGCCGGTTTCGCCAAGGTCGCATACTTAATGCCAATAAGTTTCGCATACCAATGTAACCAGTTTACTAGGACATCACAATACTGAGCACGAATTTTATAACTACTCTTGTGTTTGGCTCGATTACGTAACTAACAATAAAAATTTTTATATGATAGCTTTGCAGAATAAAAATAATAGATTCATTCATGCATATGCCTTTGCGCTCTTTCAATTTCAATGTCGTTTAATTAGATACAGACAGATGCAGGGTGTATTTGACACTGGGATCTAGGGCTATAATAATTATTCTCCTATCAAATGTGTAACTACTCTAAGATACGTTAGCCTGCTAGTTTTCCGATCTTTTTAAGAAATAGTGTCAACAAATTTTCTGAATATGAGCCCTGTGTGCTCCACATTGCGATCGAATTATCCATCAAGGAATCCATCCAATTCCATCTCCATCGAAATCGTCTTATTTTGAGGCGCTATTCCAGAATCTGGTGTAACTATTCTTGATCGAAGGGTTTAATTCATGTGAATATTTCATGTGTCTACATTGCAAATAATTAACACTGTATCGTAATAAGTACCAATACACTCGGTGGCATTTTAGAGGTATTGAGTAAGTACCTACCTACTTACCCATTGAAACAAGTTTAGATAACGACTGATTGCGTAGTTTTTTGCAATTTTGTTACATTGGTCATGCTCGGTAATTACGTGCAACAATATTTTGATGCAGATTACCATAATTGCAGCAATGCTATTTCTTATGAATGCCTTGTAACATTATTATTAGTCTGCATTTTCAGGTGCGGAAATAGTTCAGTTCAGAGTGGATCCTTCTCAATATTATTCCCTCATGATTATGACGAGTTCAAAGTAGGTCACACATTGTTTCTAGCATCCTAAGTAGATGTTAGAATTTTGAGATAGTAGTTGGTGGGAGTTTCGTGTTAGTATGGGCCATACTACGATCCTTCAAGAGATCCTTCAATTCGATGACGATGAGCTTCAATTTGATGAATTGAAGGATCTCTAGGCGCACTTTTTCGTAATGGAGTCATTAGGGTTTAAGAGCTGTATGCTGTATATGCTGTGTATGCTACGATTGATAAGTAATAACGGGCTGATGTTCGCAACTCCACCTCTAAACGCGAATCTTGCGTACAGTGATAACTCGTACCTAATTATCTTCGCTTACCATCAAACTGTTTCCGCGTAACATTGCCCACACTGGTCAGCTGTCCAAGCAGCTGCAGAAACCCCTTATCGTAATCGGATCGCTGCAGCGGCCTAACGACCATCCAGTCTTCGCCGGGACTGGATGCGCTGATCTTAGGCTTGAACGTAGCCGGGCTTTTGTCGAAGTCCAAGCGCTTCAGTATTTCCGGGGGGAAGAGGTACTCGGACGGCTTGCCATCCTAAAAAAAGAACATACAAGATTTTATGAAAGGCCTCTACGCAGTCAGGGAAGGACTATACCCAATTTGAAATAAGATTAGACATTTAAATACACCTTTTTTACATTCCGTTCGAGCGATTTTAACTTCTATTGCGTTGGTAGCATGACAAATGGCAGCTGCAGTAGACAGTTGGTATTGTGTAACTTTTTTTGCTTTTAATGCCATCCTTGTGCCTACGGTATAGAAGTCAAAATCGGTTGAAGGAACTGTATAAAGGTATGTTTGAATGTCTAATCTTATTTCAAATGGAGTATAGCTGTGGAAGGATTGCACATTCGCACGTTTTGCGCATTTTTAGGGTACCGTTTTTTCCTTTTGAGGTACGGTTATAGGATCACTCGTGAGTCTGTCTGTCCATCCGTCTCAGCTAATTTGCTCCGAATCCAATGGACCGATTAAGTTGAAGGTACATACCTACCCATTACCTACACATTAACCGCCTTACTATTAAACGTTGTATAGTGCCTGTATAGTTACACAACGGTTTGTCTTCTTCTTTCAAAAGTCAAATCACTTTTATTGTATTTCTTTATGTATTTCTGTGACGAAAATAAATGAATTTTGAAAAAGTTTTGCAAACTGTACAGTGTGACATATAAAATGAAAGGGCTTGTTGCAAGGATCTCTTTTTTTAAATAAATACTTTTAAAGATATTTATGAAAATAGATGAAAATTGACCATTTGCCAACCCCCCCTTATTTATTCCGAAACTGCTAAGCCCTAAATTTTGAAAAAAATACAGTAAATAGTTCTATACTTATAGATTACAGAAAAACCTATAAGAAGTCTATGGTCTTAAAAAAACATGGTAAATCCCCCAATATTGTACAAACTTACATTTGCAGTTGGAACATATGGGAGAACATGGTTTTCAACTACAATGTTAAGTTTGTTGTCATCCCAACTACGGAACCCTTAATTGTGTGTGGTCTGACATGCACTTGGGCGGACACAGGGGTAGACCATGACCTGGAATAGGACATAGGATACTTTTATCCCAATATTCCCATAGGATCGAGACTTAAGCGGGTGAAACCGAGGCGAAGCTAGTAAACTATAAATAGAACCCAGAATACAGTACAGGAAATAATAATGGTATAAATTAATTCATTAAAAACAAGTTGTAAGTAAGTGAAAAATATCCCCGAAAAGTTGTCTCTGAAGCTAATGAGTTATGTTTCTATAACTTCAGCATAAGGACTTTCAATATTATAAAATATTTTACAAGTTCTGCAGAAAACATTTCTCCATTCCATCATAATAACTGGTTTTCTATTACAATTGCTTATCTATAAAATATATTAAAACTATCAGTTAGGTGATCTATGATAGTGGGATTGTTACTGATCTGATAGATAAAAAATACTACATTATATATATACTTACCTATTACCAAGAAAATCAAATAGGTAAGGTATTGCTTTTATCTTATCTACAGATTTGTCTAATCTTAATAGGGAATTAAAGTGCTTTATTATTATGATTTATTAACACAAATTATTATTACAGGGGTCATCCCTCTCTTATCACAAACAAAATAACATGGTTAAATAGATTTACATACAGAACTCACAATAATAAATTGTTTTTTTTTTCCATTTTTTTATCTATGATATTACTGTCAGAAACTTACCACATTATTATATTTCTCCATACCCATTTTCACTATATTTTGGGACTATAATTTGGACAAAAATCAATATCTGCACATGCTTAGGCGAGAAAAGCCTCGCTGTTTACGTAAAACCAGTATATTTGTGTACGTGGCTCTTTGTTAATGGAACGCGCACTTCTATTTCATCAGAAATTAAATTAATACCATGCCACGACAAGCGAACAACGTTACGAGAACGACGTCCCTGAAAATTCAAAAGAATTTATAAAGTGAAAGTAATCTCGTCAGTCGCCGATCACAGCAGAGCAGCTGACACCTGACACTGACAGACAGCAGCACAGCACAAACAGCCACAGATTGCAAACAACAGCCAGACTGTCAAGTCAATCAATGTCAAATAGGATAGGGCTGTTCTTCTCCTGAACTTTCGCGCATGTTCTCTCACTTAACTTGGCTCATACCAGCATTTGGTTCATAAAATGTTACTACGCAGCCCTCTGTGTGAAGTTCAGAACTGCCAAGCTTTATCGGCCGTATTGTACTAAAGCCCGGTTTTCACTATACGAGTACTCTCGGACCGAGTCTACTCAGATGACTACTCGGACGCTATTCGTAGCGTGTAAACACGTCTTCCGAGCGTACTCGGACAGCGGCATCCTATCATAGTGGACTCGGACGCGGTTCTTCCATTTTTACAAGTTCACTTGGATCATTTTATAAAAACAAAATGGCGCCGACTAAGAAAAAGTGCATTAAACGAGACATTAAATGCTACTTTGACGCTGACTGAAATCGTAAAGTGTCAACCAAATTATGAGTGGAATCCTATACGATCTAGCTCGTAGGAGCGCACTCGGTCCGAGAGTACTCGTATAGTGAAAAAACCGGCCTAAACAGTGAATCGCTTTGTTTGCAGTTTTACTTGGTTTAGTCGATTTTCTTAAATAAAAAACTATTATCGTCATGAAAAATTCTATATATCAACGTAGTTTCAAATTCTGATAGGACTTCTGAAGTTCTTGTTTCGACCTTGAAAGTGAATCAAATGGATCCTTGAAGGAATAATGGCAAATTGACAACGAACTAAATGAGCTTAGCTAACAAATTAATCAGGCTTTTTTTTTTCTAGTCATCTACTTCTTTTAGTCGAATTGCTTCTTTTCGTTATTACCTCACTATAACAAGCCATGATTATCTATCTATGCATTCATTACTGTCAAACATTTGAACAGCTGATGAACCTGAAAATATTTTGATGAAAAATTGAATATTATAGGTTATACAATAAAACCTAAATATATAAGTTTATTTCGTAACTTAGTTATGTGATAATATACTGGAAGTGATAGTGTACGGAAAGTTTTACAGCATGGCATTGTGTAAAATCAACACTTTCATAAATCTAATAAGAAATAATAGCCAGTACCCTGCGCTAAGCAGAACTTTAATCAAAACAAATAATTTTAACTATTCCAAACCTTTTCTAATTGGGTCACAACGCTGGCTGTTTCATGAAAGTCATAGAAAAGGCGGGTATGATACAGAACAGAAGGCATCAAATTTAGAACACTTGAAAAAGGGTTTCAAAGAACTGAAGCATGAGATGAAACTGTTTGGACAGGAAGTGAAAGATTTAATTGAAACAGATCCTCTGCTTATTGCTAGACCAGGTAAGTTGTTAAATTTTTATGATATGCCGCTTAAACAAAACAAAAATTAATTATTTATAAATACAAATAATGTAAAGTTAGCATACCTACATTAATCATTTCTTTACTTTAGCAACATTTTATAAAAAACCCCCTTTATTAATATCAAGTAGTTCCTTGTAAAAATAAATAAGAATTCAATGAAAAATAAGTGCTATTTTATAAAAGACACTGTAACACTTGTGTCATATCCAGATTGATCACTATAAAAGTATTACTTCCTTGTGATCCTGATCTCCCAGAAGAGGTACTGTAGTTGGTGTTTGTTTGGTATATTTTTGAAATGTGCTAACTATAGCCCTTTTATTATTCATTTGATACCAAACATAGCATCATACAAAATAAAATAAAAATGGTTCATGACTTTATGTCCTCTAGGCGCTCAATTTAAGTTTGACGTCATCCTATAACCAGTGGGCGATCAAGACGACCAACAATACCTCATTTGTCAAATTATGAAAACTTGTTTAGAAGTTACAAGGAATAGATGAACATACATACCGTTCAAAATCATAACCCTTCTTTTTGCTTCGCCGTAGTCAGGTAAAAATAGAGAAAGACATTCTTTATTTCGGTTCTTTCCTTTTCTTTCGTTCGGTTGTGTTCTATTTTATTTTTCTTTCTCTTTTCTATTTTTTTTATGAAGAAATGGAAGAAAGACCGTTGTTACACAAAAGAATACTCAGAAAAAACTACATAATCCATAAAAACTTTCGATACTCATTCTAAAATACATACAATCATAATTTCCCGCTCATTCACCATGTTTTCTTCACTGGCAGTACCCGGTGAGCACACTTGTGTTACCCGACGATTGGCGTCGGGTGACACAAGTGTGCTTCAATGTGCTGTTCATTTGTGCGTACACGCCTATAAAGGTGAATGTTTTGCCATTGCAAACGCATTCTCACCGATCCAGATGAACCCCATCCCATAACCCTCCAGGAGAGCGGTACAGTGCATAAACACAAACGCAAACCATCATTCCGACCTCGCCGCCAAGGACCTCCACGACCGCGAATCCGTTTAATATTTCTTCGTCGCGCAAAATAGAAACTACTTAGGGCGAATTTCATCAAACTTTTATACCGAGTATAAGTCTTATCCTGTGAATAAATTTTGACTTTTTGACAGTTTTTCCATACAAAAACTGTCAGACGCCATTTTTATTCCACGGATAAAAGATATCTGACTTTGATAAAATCAGCCCTTAAGGGATGTGCTAAGGTAGTTACCCTGAAGCTTTCACCCTGTTTAATTCCTGGTCCTGTTTTATTTAAACTTATAAATAGCATTAGTCGAGTCTTAGTCGATTTTTCCGTATGCTGTGACATAATAAAATATAGTCTGTGGCAGGTACATTCAAAACTTAAATAACCGTTGAAGTCGTTGAGCCAAGAATATTTGCTTCTTTCTATTTTGTTTTTGTTGATCCATCCACAAGTTTTATTATTAGTACTCAAGGCCCGATCTGTAACTATCGGACGCTGTTGTAATTTATTTAAATCAGTCACCTAGATCAGAAAGGGCGAATGTTTTCAAACATAAGTTTGAGCGATTCTTCATTTGTATCTCCTGATAGAGGCATAAAAACCATTTACA
The DNA here is from genome assembly GCA_947522985.1 of Lithophane socia. Classification (NCBI taxonomy): domain Eukaryota; kingdom Metazoa; phylum Arthropoda; class Insecta; order Lepidoptera; family Noctuidae; genus Lithophane; species Lithophane socia. The sequence goes on along the minus strand of OX383270.1, from coordinate 7,046,670 downwards.
AGAAATTTCAAAACTTTCTGGGTCGCCGAGTAGAAGATAACAGTGTAAAAATTAATGACGATATGTTGGCTGCTGGAGCAAGCACAACAGTATCTGAAGACAGTTTCATAACATCGGTTTCATCAGTGGATGACCTAATGGCGATGTCACCAAAGCGTTACAATGATGTTTCGGAACAGAGGAGCGAGACCAGTGATCTTCTCACCGGATCAGACTTTGATAGCATCTGTGATGTAACTATGAAAGAGGTACCAATGTCAGACGATATGTTTATTGATGCCACGAGTTTAGATTACCTCGTCAAATGTGCGGAATCGAACCGCCATCATAACCACATAGATCGAGGCAAGGAAAGTTTATTTGTGAAATTTGATCCACTGTATGCACGTCAAAAGCTAGAAGATGTACGCTCTATTCATACTGATTCAGGAGTTGACTCCTCCGAGTGTGATGTGGGTTATGAAACAGGCAGCACAGTTTCGGCTTTTACGGAAAATAATGTAGTTGCACCAAAACACTCACAGTCTACAGGAGCTATGGCTTTAAGTAGCAAAGATAAACCCATGCAGGTAGTCCCACCTGTAGTGAACAGTGGAAACCCAAAATCAGGTGTGTGTCATACTAGGTCTACACCGGGCCTGATGCGCAGTGTCTCTGCTATTCTCACTCCCTCTAGGGGAGTAGCCACTGAGAGACTCATTAGCATATCCGGTAGTACTCCACCAACTGCAGCACCAAGAAGTCCTCGTTACCACCACAATTTTACTTCACAGGATGTGGATCACCTTCACACCCTAAGAGTTATTCTTCAGAAGCAAGAACAGGAAGTATTGCAGCTTAGGCAACAAAACAGAGAGTTAAAGAGTACACTACAAGATATGGAACACAAATACAATAGGGTCACAGAAGATTTGGAGTCCAAAGTTAAGAAATTGACTGATGAACGAGACAACTCTCTTCAGAAAGAAAATAAATTACTACAGCAAGTCAACGACAAGATTATGAGCAATAAACAAATGAGCATTGTCATGGAGGAGTATGAGAAGACTATATCTTCATTAATAGAGGAGCAGCAACATGACAGGATAGTGAACCAGGAGACTTTGGAGAAGGTTACTTCTGAAAGAGATCAAGCTTTGAACCATCTCAGTAATATGGAGAGTTCTTTTAATGATCTCCTCACCAAGTATGAAAAATGCAAGAGTGTAATATTGGAAACAAAAGATAGAGAGAAAGTTTATGAACAGAAACTGGCTGAATATGAGGCTGCTGTCAAGAAGTATGAAGAGTTGTATGGGAGTCTCAAACAAGTAACTTCAGATGCACTTTCTAAAGCTAATGAAACTCTGGAGAACCTCAAGAAGAACTATACTATTGAAGTAACCAAGTTAAACGCTACTGTTAAGAAGCATGAAATTACTATAGCTTCGCTACAAGAATCATTGGTACAAAAAACCAGAGACAATGAGGAACTAATGAGGTTATATGATCAGCTCATTAGTGAAGTGCATTGATATTATTATTGGAACTATAATCTTTATCTTCATTCGGTGCTTTCACTCATTTCCATGCTTTTAAATGTTAAAGGGCTGCTTTTCTTAGCTGACTTCTTACTGTGATGAATCTCAACTCTATGATAAATTGTTAGTTTGAATAGTATTATTTATTAGTATTTAGTTTTAACTTTTTATGACATTTGTATGTTTAAAATTTGTGATTATGATTCTTTTATTACACATTTTTATGACAACAGTATTAGTTTCTGACTTCTTAACTTGAAAAATACATTGAATACTATAATGTATTTTTTGACACAATGTTTGTAAGTTTAGACTAAAAATTTCAAGTTGACTGTATAAACTAACTAGACCAATATATTATGTGATAGACTTCAACTTTCCAATAATCACACTTTGTATTTGTATCTATTGAAATTTTAACACTATAATTATAATATTATTGGTATTCCTTGTATTAATACTTCTTTAATAAATTGTTACACCTATTAATATATAAAATACTCTCTAATGTGATAAAATTATCTTTTTATAGCAGCTATTAGTAGCAAAACAATGTCATACATTTATTATAAATGCAGCTAAGACTTATTAGTTACTTCAAGTACCTAATGTAAAAGGCACAAGAAAACCATAAAAAGAGGAATGGAGCAAAATATAAAATCATGTTAAATATTATTGATAGAAATGCCTTTCCAGCCCTCCTAATAACATAATAATTATGTGCCATTATAAAAATTAATGTTTTTTGTATAAAATAAGGTAACATATTTAATTTACAATTTTTTTTACTAATTACATGTTACTGGACATTTGTGAGAGTAATTCAGGATATTTTATTTTTCATTTACATTGAATTTATCAGTTGATGAGTAAATATGCATGCATGTTGTAAAACATTACAAGATGGGACATAGCGGCATAGGTTCCAATGCGATAGTAAAAGCGATGTCATTTCTGGCTGACCCTATCTGGTCATGTATCACGCAGAAGACATACCTACACTCTTCTCTTGGTACCTACACTTTGATCTGCCCTTGTGCCTTTAGTCTTACCACAAATAAATTAGACATAATATAGGTATGTCCAATTATTTCAAGTTAGTCTGTAGCTTTGTTACTCTAATTAAAAGCCCATACATTTCATTGTAGATTGTAATATAATTATACTCGTGCAGTAAAGAATAAGTCGTAATTTTTTTCCTTACTTTTGTGTTCTCTGTCAGTCCAAGATGTGCCTTTGTACTTAAATATTTAATAAAACATTTATAAAATATTTCTTTGGTTTTAATAAATTCCTACGCGCAATTTGTCGAAGTAAAAACTGAAATTCGGACTGTGCTGTTACCCTAAAATATTAATATTAAGTACTCTGAACACCAAACAACACAAAAAAGAAACGGATGACTCCTTAAATCAACCTAATAACCCTTTAGAACAACAACAGCTGTTAGCAAATTTCTACAGCCATTTCTTCATCTATTTCCAGGTGAAACAGACCTAATCTGGTGTTTCAACGAGCCCAGTACCCTGGACAAATTCGTGACGACTGCCGACAGTGACCACAACGAAGGGTTCAGCAAATGCAGCCTAGAGATGAGCAGCGCAGGCCGGGCGCGCTTCCACGGCTACCTTGACGTCAGAGTACCGAAAGATGGACGCATCAAAAAGGCGGGCTATTGTGGCATGAGGTCTAAGAGGATAAGAGTGAGTATTATGTCTGAATATTGGTTAAAAAAAACAATAAATCCAAAATATTAAAACACCCGCATTTCCAGCCAGTGGTGGTTCAACGTGGCTGTACAATACATCACTGCCTACCGCATCAGGGTGGGGTAGTGCCCATACGCGAGCCAATCCATATTTCCATCAATACTATAATATTATAAATTCGAAATTAACTGTCTGTCTGTCTGTATGTTACCTTTTCAAACCTAAACCACTGAACGGATTTCGACAAAATTTAGCATGGAGATAAATGGCACCCTGGGGAAGGACATAGGGTCCTTTTTATCGACATACCGCGCGAGCGAAGCCACGGGCGGAAGCTAGTGAAATTTTAAGAGAACAAGTTCACTTTTTGCCCTACTTAAGTAGTATAATATGCGAACATAATGAAGGGTTCGCAGTGGCGAGCCATTGTGAAGCCTCCGCGGGCGAGGGGGCGAAGCTCTAATCCCGCACGCCACGCACGTCACGACATCTCGAGCCTTTTGCCCTACTCACCTAAGAAAGCGCAGCGGCATGCACCCTGCATTGCGACATTATTATGCCACAGTAATGCAGGTGAATACGCTTCCGTCAATCGTAACTTAAAGCACTACAGCGTATAACATGGTCGGCGATTGGCGAAGTATGTCTACTCCATAAATATTAGATCGCACTGATGATAGCTACCTTGACTTCCGAACTTGGGGTTCTGGGTTTGATTCCCGGTTAAAACTAATACGCCCCTTTTTCGAAGAGACTAAAAAATTGATTCAAGGATGCTATGCGCCAAGTTATCAGCGTATCACAGGCGAGGCGTGGTGTGCATAATAATCGAAATGGCTGTATCTGTATCCTATAACATCTCATTCTAATTTTACAGAAATCATTCAAGCGCCCCACAACATTTGACTGGCATCTGTACAACACTCTGGTACTCAAAGTCAGGGGTGATGGTAGATCCTATCTCCTGAACATATCCTGTGAAGGGTACTATGATATCACGTGGAACGATATATACCACTATGTGCTATACACTAGAGGTGGACCCTATTGGCAGATTGCCAAGGTGTGTATAAATATGTAACAACTCGGAATGCGTCGTGAATGCATTAGTAATGGAATAATTATATTAATGAGTACATAGTCGCTGCCAAGGCCTAGCCTACGCTAGAGTGCTGTATCATGATATTCAAAACTGTTATCTCTTGAAAGCTAGGGCTAGAAATGAATTAAAAATCTATAATTATTATTTTACATTTCACAAACAAATTTCATAAAATCCTGTCTAATTTAAATCTGTTCAAATGTTTTCAGATACCATTCTCCAAATTCGTACTAGGATCAAAAGGACGTCTTCAAGACAGACAAAATAGAATGAGATTTGACAAAGTTACGCACTTCGGTATATCGTGCGGAGATAAGATCAACGGCTTATTCGATTTAGAAATCGAATACGTAGGTAAGAATGCATTGTCTACCCGACTATTACGAAATTTATAAGGATTGTAGTTAGACCTCAGCCATAGGAGTAATTCGTTTCCAATTGCCACCATAATCAAACCATTGGTTAACTGCAGCAATAGGATAAAATCCCGACGGATTTGGCGATTTGCGACACTCTATTTTAGGACTTGTATGTACACAAAACTGCGTTGCGACGTCGCATCGCAAAAATCAGCGTCGGTACCTTAAGATTTTCCTAAGAAAGCTTCTGCGTTGTGAATTCGCATCGCGCCGATTCGCAGTTTTGCGTACAAGCCCTTACGCAGACTGGCGTACTCCGCGCCGCATACATTATGATACAGTACCTACCTAATTTTATCAAGCCGATAGGCGTTTTCCGCTGTAAATGCCAATTACATAACTAATACATATCCTAATAGTCTAAGATAAGTTTGTTGTTTAATTACAGGTTTGGAGTTTGATCCAACTCATAATGAAGAATTTGCCTACGAAATGTACAAAACAGATAAATACATTGTTGGAGTTTAATATTTTAATTAAAACTAGTTAGTTAATAAATACCTAGTTGTTACAATAATTTGAGTTATTTTTATTTATTTACTAGCTGCGCCCCGCGGTATCACACGTAAGTGTCGATCCCGTGCGAATATCGGGATAAAAAGTATCTTTAGGTAAGTATTCTAATCCAGTTCATGGTCTACCCATGTCATGTGCAAATGTAAATCCGTTCAGCCGTGTTAGCGTGAAAGCGTAAGTGCGCGGCGACACGATGCCGCGACCGCTCATCATTACTGAAATACTGAACTCACGAAGCCTATGTCCTAGCTTGTACTCTTTCTCCACAAGTTGGTTTTTGTATGGACCTAAATTAGGTCACCTAATAACAGAACAACTTCAGAGAAAGCGGAAACAAATTGATGGCAAAAATTCTGTTGATTCATATAACTCGCACGAGGAAATCATATTGTAAAATGTGAAGCGAGAGACATCATAAATTCACAAAAACCGTAAACGTATAAATCACGTCACATCCCTAATCATGTCAAAGAAGTAAAAAAAAGGAAGCATTTTTGTTGTCATTCTCTATTTAGCACTCGAATCTTGTTGTCTCGCTCGTTCTCGCCATAATATTACTATGCTATCCTGTTGTCATTCATAACGAAGAACAGTGATTTCATAGACAAAAAGGGAGCTAACGTATCTGTGGCTGACATGACTGATGTCATCGCTGTGTGTGATCATCCAATCCATCGTTCATCGTTATTTTCCTGCACTGTGAAGTGATGTTTATTTAATTAATATAGTCTATTTCTTTACTAAATTCTCGAGAATTGTTTATAAACTTTTCCTGTAATTGTTATTATTTTAGTGCTCTACGGCTCAAGGATATTGCGGTAGGATATCATATGCAACCAACTCTAATTGTAACTTTATTGTTCCTATTCATTGCACCTTGCGTGGGATGTTGACCATTTCACATATTTTAACATTCTCGTGGATATTATAAAGTCTAGCGGATTAGGCATAAGCGTATTAACGAGATTTTGGTTTATTAATTTAATTAAGTCAATGATATTGCGCAAACCAGTTTATCTTGAACGGTAGCTTTTATGGTGCTAAGTGATATTGCAATCTGTCATAATAATGTTTACGTACTTTCAGGTGAGACCATGTGAACATTATAAACTAAAAGGAAACTAGTACGGGAATAGTGAAATCAGTGTAGTACCATGTCAGGTACAGAGCAGAATATAGTGAACTCAATGCAGCAATTATCCGTGCAACCGAACATAAGTGGTCCCACTGAAAAACCTACGCAAGTTGTTACACCTGCGGTCAACAGAAGTCAGCAGGCATCAACAGCAAAGGTAACCCCTGTGAAAGCAAATACTGTCTCCCCAGCAATAGCCACTATAGACCGGTTATTGAGTCTGGGAGCCAACATCCCACCTCCGCCACCAGTGATCACACGGTCGTCAGATATGGACCCCCACACCATGGAACAGTTGCGTGCTGTCAAAGAGCTACTCACAGCTCAGGAGGAAGAAGCACAGAACCTTAGAGACATCAACCATGAGTTACGAGAAAGATTAGAAGAGTGTGAAACAAAAATCAAAAAGTTGTCTGACCAAAATGAGGAATATGCAGACAAGGAAAAAGCTCTCTCTCAGCGTGTTGCTGAAAAAGTAAGAAATAATAAACAAATGAGTGTGGTCATGGAGGAATATGAACGCACTATATCTTCTCTTATTGGAGAACGTGAAGCAGAAGGGAAAAGATGGACTGATGAGAGATCCACTCTTGTCAGAGAACGTGATGAAGCTGCAGCTCATCTTGCATCTATGGAACATGCATTCAATGATGTTCACACCAAGTACGAGAGGTGTAAAGTTATCATTCAAGGATATAAAAGCAATGAGGAAATGTTAAAGACAACAGTTGAAGATAATAATGATGCTATTCAGAAATTAGAAGCAAGGTATGAAACCTTAAGACAGCATGCCATGCAACAGCTTAACAAGGCTAATGCAGAACTTGATTCTGTGAAGAAAACACATCAACATGAGATTCTTAAATTAAATGCTATGCTTAAGAAGAGTGAGGTCCATGCATCCTCCTTGCAGGAATCATTGGCACAGAAGATTAAAGATAATGAGGAACTCACAGCTATCTGTGACGAGTTAATCAATAAGGTTGGTTAATAGTATTCTAATCATGATACTTATACTCATTCAACTTTCATTTACATAATTAACAAGCATTTTGTATTTATATGCAGTTGACTATAATAATATATTAGTGTAATACCATTATTACACAAAAAATTGTGAACTTACTTAATGAAACTAGTACTGTTACCAATATCAGTTTTTTTTATATAAATTATATAACAGTATGTAGTGTAATAATAATTTAAATGTACTGTGCAATCACTTATCTGTTTTATTTTGTACAATTTTTATATTATAAGTGTAAGATTTTAATACCTTGTGACATTTGAACAGTGAATTTGTTTTTCTTTTTCAATTTCATTTTTATTTGGTGCCTGACTTTAATTATGTTTTGTGCATTTTATGAGCTCATATAATTGTCATAAAAGTAGTAATGGACCCCACTATGTAAAGCCTATAAGTATTGAACCATGCTTTTATACCATTTATAATGAATTTCTGAGAACATATTTTCATAAGATTCATACATGTAAACTTATCCAAAGATATGGTTACAGTCTGGTGTGTCTCTGACTACTGTCACAGAGGACCAAGGTCAGGTTAACATTATTTTATGGTTACTACTACATTGTTAGTTTCTTCCAACTAAACCCTAGCTGCCATATTTAATTTTGAAATTTTCTTTATGTATAAAAACGTAGGTATTTAAAGCTATAAGCGTGCTTAAAATATAATTTAAACAAGTAACTTGATATTATTGTTTATGATTAGTATTAGCTGTTAAAACTATCAGAATTTGCAGGACTAATAGTTAATGTTCCTCTAGTCTTTGATCTTTTGAAATTGGTTACAGTTACTTTAAATAAACTTTGTACATGCGAGTAGATCAATAAAGTTACTAAAGCTGCAATCATTTTATAAGTAATAGAATCCCAAATCATTCAAAGCTTATTTTTGCTATGACCATCATAAATAAATAGGAACAAACAATATTAATGCTTTTCAGCTTGTTAATTAGTTAGTTCCATGAAAAGCAAATACCAAAAAAATGAGTCATTAAAATATAATATTATTGCGACAATTGGACTTACAATTAGGTTTATTTATTTCATGTAAGTACATGAGTATTTGAAACTTAGACATTAGTATGTGCCTTTTGAAATTAAATCTTCACCATCCATATCCATTCAGTCCATAATTTGATAATTCATAAATAACTAGACACCTTCAAACTAAAATAATTTCTATCTCAAGGCCTAGGCTAGCCTGATGCTGCTGAATAGTTATCGATTCTTATCATTATATTTAGGCGTGAAAGTATTATTTAGTGGATGAAGTAAAATAAATTAACCCTACTAAAACATGGTACATTATCCAAACATACAACATTCCACAACATTATTTTTGTAGATCTTTAACCCTAACAAAGTAAGACACTGAAAACAAAACAGTGTGACATAAAGATCATGTGTCATCAGTCATCATCATCAACATTTTCACAACTATGCATCTCATAAGAATCCCATTTAGCCTGAATTCTACATTACAATTTGTTTCGTTTTAGAATAAGCATAATTTAGTTAATATTTTACTACTATATATTTTTTTATATCTTTGATTTTCGCATAAAATTAACTGCAATTTATTCGTATGAATAGAATGAAAAAATAAATTGTTTCCTTTTGTAACTGGCTGCTATTTATTTCCAAATGATTTAAATATATACCTATTCCTATATATCCATACCCTCCCAACATAGTGTATTGAATTTCTAAGGGCAGATAATTTAAAAAAGTTTTTTAATAATAATAATTTATTTACAGTTTTCAAATATTATTAGTTAACACTTAGCTAAACTAAAATTTTATGGAAGACTATACAGATACAAAAATGATTGTAGAAAAAACAAATACAATGTTTACATGAAAATTAACATAATTTCAGGACTTGTTCTTTAAAAATTTATATGTGTCCTTACTAACTAAATAACTGATAGCTGAGACTATTGTTGTGGCGGCTGTCACACCACACAGAGCTTGAAGTGCTGGGTGGTCCACATAGCCAAACACTGGAGATGCTAATGTCGTGCCCACCTGTGAATTGTGATACAATACTATTATACTAACATTCTTCACATATTGTTGATTATAAGGGCCTGTGTCACAGTGTACATATGGCCACTGCTTACCAGGTAAAAGGTGGTGAAAAATATCTTATGAAATACTAGTTAACAAAAATATTCAGTCATATCTAAATTTTATAGTAATATTTTTCTGAAAATTGCATTTTATTAAGGCGCTGACAACTTGCGGTAAAAGTAGGCTTGACTTAAACAAAAAAAATACCGAATCTATATAGTTTGTGGTAGCGGAAAAAATATATATACCAAAACACGTTTTGAAAAAAATATCTCTATCCAAATTAACGGTAAACTACCTTTTATCTTGAGTTCTAAATCAAAATATCTGTATTAAATATCAACATACGTTGGTATTTTAATTAATAACAAGAATGTCTTATTTAAATGCAGAACTTGGTTGTTTTTAATTTTCAATTATTCAACTCATTTTTTGAATAAATCAATAATTGCTTAATATTTTTCAACAAATTACAAGCGTTATATAATCGCGCTTCTCTTTCATTTCTATGTAATGCGACAATGACCGCGGTTTTATTTGTCGTCAGCGTCTTAAGAGAAGTATAGAAGTATAAACTCACAAGTAAGAGCTGCACAGCAGTGTTGACTTTACTGATGAATGTGGGAGCTAGCTGAGCAGTGGCGTGAGTCACGTCGAAGTACCGGCTTAATGTTCTCTGTAAATAAACAAGAAATGATTGTTAGAAAACACACTTTAGTAGATAGAAAACACAAATAAATTGAGAAGAATATGCACTAGAAATGAAAAATAATTGAATAAAAAAAGATTTTTTTAAGTTACAGTTTTATGAATCAAAATGAAAGAAGACCTTGTAAAGTCCTAATTTGATTTTATAAAATCAAGATATGGCTAAAGGCTATTTGGAGAGGCAGATTCATAAAACTGTAACTTATAAAAACCTTTTTGGTTTTTGTAAGTTACAGTTTTATGAATCAAAATGAAAGAAGACCTTGTAAAGTCCTAATTTGATTTTATAAAATCAAGATATGGCTAAAGGCTATCTGGAGAGGCAGATTTCCTGTATTCTAGTTTCCTTTAAAAAATCAAGGTAAACTGGTGAACAAGAGCAAGTTTATCATTATAAAAATAAAATACTCACAGGGGGTGGTAAACTCATATATCTGATGACAAAGCCAGCTACAACCAATGCAACATCTCTGCTGATTATGAGCAGAGTGAGCGACAGCGGTATCAAGTTCTGATATGTCAGAGATATGAAGAGAGTGCCTACAAGGACTTTGTCTGCCATCGGGTCTAGGAAGGAGCCCATCTTTGTTGACTGACCCTTCCAGTTTCTAGCAATCCATCCATCGAGCTGAGAAATTATAAGAAATATTGATAACACTGCAGGCTGTGCTGCACAGCATCAAGACTAGAAGATTGATCAATAAAGAGATTTCTTACAGTAAGTATGTTTAGACTGGTCCATATTACCAGCAGTGAGATTGAAAGAGATTTTAGCCCTGCAGTGGAAGAATTCAGGTTTGTTTAAATAATTAATTTTGCCATGGCTGTTGGTTGTACATTTATTAAGGTGAATAATAAAGGAAATCTTACCAGATCTGTAACACCGGCAAACACCAATAAACCAAGTGCAACATTATAGTTCTCTTGAATTATAGTGTATCCCAAATATGGAGACATTCCTATCCTTGTGAAACATAAGATGTTAGGTATGGTGAAGACTTGTTCTTTCTGTAAATACATAGATGTTGTTTGATTGTACATTTCAAAGATAGAATGAGTTCAAACTAGAACCAAAGTTTCAGGAATTTACTCTAAACAAGGAGGTACGTAATTTGAAAGATCTGCATAATAAAAAAATGTGGGTATTACATATCTGTCAATGCAGGCATAAATTCTGGGTTTCCCTAATTTAATATCATAGATTCTACTCTATGATACTGTTTCTACTCTTACTAACCCAGATTTTAGTCATTTTGAGACCTAAATATTCAAATTTTACAGAACTAATATCAAAGTAGATGTTCTTATTATTTTGATCATGCAAATAAATTGTTGCTTATCGTCATAGAAAAACTAAAATAACTAACCAACAAACATAAACAGAATATTGTCATAAACAATCAATCAAAAATTTTGGTTTTATCACAGGTATGTATGGCAGAGATACAGGATATTTACCTCTACGACTTCTTCAATCCTTTCTTTTACTTTTGCTTTGGTTTCAAGTATATCTTTTATGATATACTCCTTCTTCACTCTCAGTTTTTGCCCAGTTATATCCTTTTGATGCTTTATATCCCTTACAATCTCTTCACTTTTTTGCCTAATCCGGTGTTCTGTGTCTTTCAATTGTTCTTTTTTGTGCTCAAATGCATCCTTTAGTGCGTGGGTCTTTTTCTCCAAGGCTAGGAAAGGTTTCTTGTCGTCAGAATAGTACAAAGATGACACAGAAGAAAGTGGTAAAGGATGTCTTATGCTTCGCCTTGTATTAGAGAGAACGGTAACATATTCTCGGATCGAGACAGCGTAGTCATGTTTGATACTGGGCCGGTATAAAAATGAAACATGTTTTATAAAGTTGCATCGTGACAATAGTTTCATAATAGCTGTATTGTACACCACTAACTAAAAATAAAGATGTTTTTAAGTCAATAATTCTTCATTCACGGCAAACAAAAACGGAAATCGTCAAGTTATAAATTCAAACAGAAACAAAATATTCGGCGAAGTCGCCAAACCTGTCTGTGACTGTGTGTGATCCGTGACAAACTGACAAATGACAATACGTGATCTGTCATGTGTCAGTGTCACTCTCCCGCCCCACAGATTAAATAAAGTAAAGTACTACTGTCCTTTCAGTGACTGTCTGTCAAATTGGTCTGTCCTCAGACCAACAAGGTCTGTCCTAAACATTGACTTTATTAGTCATTGGTCCTCAATGACTCTTTTGGGTTTTCTCTAGTGCTAAACAAACCAAAGACTGTGCTGTGAGCTGTGATAACTAAACTCATAGTTAATTAAAATTATATTCAACCAATCAAAAGGCCATAAACGAGTTTAGTGTGAGGTTCTGTAATACAAAAATACAAATACAATACAATACTGAATACTGAATTAGCCTGCCTACAGCTCAATACGTTCATTTTATGCCAAGTAGTAAATAACTTTCTGTTTCAGTCCCTAACCCTTTTTCCAATTTTGTTGTAATCTTTAATTTTGAAATCTTGACAATTAGTAAATTAATCAATTTTATAGATTTTAACTAATACTCGACTAAAACTAAGTGAAAGTTGTCCATCTCTATCGACGTGGGAAACCAATGTGGGAAACAATAGGAAGGAAATGTCAACGTAATGTCAACTGATTTCTGTAATCTGCACTTTGTGTTATTTTCAGAGATTGAGATATCTTCGAATGTTATGAGTTTTTTCTAAACAATAGTCTAGTAACCTGAGCTAGTAACTACTTCGGTAAAAATTTGTTTTATAATGGTTTTACCAGGATAACCATACGTGGTTGTTTACAAAGGGTAAGTTTTATTGTTATTGTTATCTACCACTATTTATGTTTATTTACATAACGCTAAGACCTCAAAAGCTATTTTATTTTATCGTTCGATTAAAGTAGAACTACATAATAATAACTAAACATAATTATAGTAGTTAGTTAATATAGGATAATTATTGATACCTAATCTTTAATTCTTAGATTTTGTTTTGGTAAATAATTACATACCTTTTTCTACTGCTTTTCTAACAAATAACATAATTTTATGTGTTGTAGTACCTAAAAACTGTATTATCAAACATATCTGCAGGATTATTTTATTGTAAGCACATTAAAACTTTAATTTTTAAAGTTCTAAATATAGAAGACAGTATGTGCTATAATTATAACACATTCTTAGCTTCATTTGACGTGAGTAAAAAATAAAAATATTTGGAGCATAGTGTCATAGTAACAGTCAAATTGATCAAGTCAATGACTTGTGACCCGTAGTTCAGACGCACAGATAACAGGTCATAATTATATGTTTATTTAACAAGGTAGTTCATGCTATTTATCAGTCATTATATAAGCAACTATTTACTTTAGCATTGGTTGTTTATCAGAAGTACCCAAGACTAGCTCTTCCTGTGTAAAATGCAGTTTTTAGTGATATAAAGTTGGTTGAACTTTGTGGTGCTATTGCTTCTGAATTACCTATACACCGACCGCTTAACTGAGTCCGTAGGTATATGAAGTATGATATAGAAAATTAAGAATTATTTTGAATTCAAGCAAAGCTGTGGTGCATAAGCATAATCAGCCTATATTGGTCCCATTGCTGGGACACAGGCCTCCTCTCTGTAAGGAGATGGGGTGCCTCCACCATAATTACCTATCAAGTTGATTAGTTGACAATACTACATATAGCTTGTTTCAGAAAAAAAAATAAGCTCCCAAGATGAAGGAAGAAGAACTTATGTACATATTGAAGCTCCTAGATCAACGTTCTCCAGAAGTATATGACGTAAGTTTTAATTGAATCTAACATGAAATAATTATATAAATGTATTTCTTGATAGATTCAATATACTTAATATACTTTCATGTGTATATTATATATTAATAATATATAATATATAATTTTCTTTTCTCAGGAAATCCTACAACTCTATTATGACATAGAAGAATCAAAACCATGTAAAGAATTTAGCAATGAAACAATAGAATTTATAAAAGTAAATCTAAAGAATAATCCTGTGACAACAGTTACAATTCTGTCCTATATACAACAGAATGCTCTCAAAGATGACCCTAATCTTAACAAAATACAAATTCTTTATTTGGACATCTTAAAATATGAGTTGACTGAAACTAATTCAATAGATAGATTAATCACATTAATATCATTAGTAAGATGGAATGACATTTACTTGCCACAGTTTGTCAATCAAATACTGCAGCATATTTCTGAAGAAAATTTCAGGCAGTACAGAAAGCAAATCTTACTAAGCCTCATTACACATGAAAAACCAGAGCTTTTGTATGTCACTTCAGATCTCATGCAAAAGAATGAGCCACAGAAAGAGTTCAAACTGACTCCAGAATATATGCTTGAACTGTGTTACCAAGACAGAACACACTGGCTGCTGAAAGCCGCCCAGGTGTACAGACAACATGTGCATGATATGAAGAATGTGACATTCAAAATCAATAATTTCACTAAACAAATTCTCATCATGGTGCTCATAGATCTTACCAACAGTGCTGAAACATTTGATTTAACGTCTCTGGTTCATCAGCTCACTAACATATTTTCTATTTTGGATACATACACCACTGCTGATGACCATCTACAATTTTATATAACAGAGGTAAAAAGAGAATTGACTATTATAAAATTTTGTTTGGAAAACAATTGTAAAATAATGACCACTTCTATATTTAGTCAAGTATTGGCACAGAGTGCTCTCGCCGTGATATCTCAAGTATGTAGACTTTCGAAAGTAGATAGGTATAAGGTTTCGAGACTTTTGAATACTAATAATGACTTTCTAGCAGAGTTGAAAACTTTGAAGAATAAGAGTAATAACAAAGGTCAAGAAAAATGTGTGTCCTACTGGGATGTAATGACTTATAACAGCTACTGTGCAATAACAAAAATAATTGACACAATCGTGAACTCATCTGAAGGTGTAGGAGACTCTCAAGGCACTGTATCTTCCTTGGATGAACTAAAACGTCTTGTTTTGTCAATTCAACCACTACAGAGCTGTATAGAAGTGATTGAAAATATTTTCTCATGCCTGTTCTTAAGATATGACTACTTTTCCTGTCATGAGCACAGCCAAGACTACCCCTGTGGAGCTCATTCTGATTGTTCCTACTTTTATGCCAAGAAACAAACAACAAATTCTAAGAATGGTGGCAACAGTAATGCAGGATTTATGTGCAACTCATACACCACCCAGCTTGTACTGAATACTTTGAAATTATGTTTGGAGAAATTGGAGGAAAATGTAGAAGTTGACAATGAGCAAGAGATTTCGTTGCGGCTGAAGAAGTTGGTGAAAGTTGTGAACCACTCTATATGGAAGCTGCAGCTGGTGTCGACACTGTCCCCTGACACAAGTCCATTGCCGCTAAAGCTCTGTTTAGACTATGTAGAAGTAGACGAGAGCAGTGAGGACGAAGCTCGGGAGATGGATTTGAAAGTGTTCAGGAAGAAACCTAAAACTAGACGGAAGAACGCAAACCATGCTAAACATGAAGTGGAGCAAGTTATGTTTGCATCAACTGTGTCAGACGAAAGTGAGTTTTGTTTGCTTCGTATTATAGTCCAAACTGGCATTCGTCCAAATAGTCAATAATGATATTTAATATTATTAAATTCCAGCATATCCATCGAAGAAAGGCAATGGTATCGACTTCATATCAATAATGTTGGCGAAACCGACCAGCCTCGTCGCACTCGCGCTTTACCATAATGATTTTTCGAAAGCTAATCAGATTTTAGAGGTAAGTGTGCCATTCTACTACCTTGTAATCCCTGGCTCTGCTGGGATGCAGAAAATTTTGATTTCCGAAATGGAAAATAAGAATCTATCAACATTATGATTGATCGATAGTTAAAACGAAAAAAAAAACTACTTTTAAATGTCTCTGTACACTTGGATGGACTGCCTAGTTCGTTAATAATGGTCACAAGATTCGAGGGTCATCTCAGGTCAATCCTTACATATTATAAAACAAAGTCCTCCGCCGCGTCTGTCTGTCGTCCTGTTCGCGATAAACTCAAAAACGACTGCACCGTTTTTCATGCTGTTTTCACCAATGGATAGAGTGGTTCTCGAGTTAGGTTTTAGTATATAATAAATAAGGAAGAATGAGGCAGTTAGTTTTAGCCTTATACAGGGTTCACACGGTTCGATTATAGTTGATCAACTGCTAAGTCGAAAGATATTTGAACCGTCTGAACAGATTTTCAACCAATTGATTTAAAAAATAGTTGTTCAACTAAAATCGAACCATGTGAAGTTTCGAGTTACTGGGATCGTCGTCAAAAGTGGTAAATTATATACGAGGTCGTTATACAGATTAGACCCACATAACTAAAGTAAAACTAGAGGCTCGAATGAAACAACCATTAAGTGTGTTTGAAATATTTTTATTAATATAATGTGACACTACAAAGTTTTAATGAAATGCTCAAATTCCTCGTAGCATTGTTTCTCTCGTTCAGTAGGCTCGTATCGTATTTCTCCGTTCTTGTTTTTGAATACACCTGGCGGGTATGCAACCAAATATTTCTTAGCCTCTTCTATAGTTTTTCGAGGTTTGAAAAACTTACAACAAAGGCAGCAACAGCACCAACCTAGAAATTGAAAAATAGTTTAGTTAATCTGCCAATGAAGTGGCCTTGTGATCTTGCAATTTGTAGGTAGGTCCGCCCCCTATTCTCCGCCGTGATGATGCATACTAACACAAGTATCTATTACATTATTAAATTCTATACATAATCTCGGATAGTTTTAAATAACAAACGATATAAATGATGGTACAACAAACTCAATGTCATACATTACAAATTTCAAATTCTTTTGCAACCATTTTTAACACTCAATAATCAACTTGGACTACTTATTGATAAAGTTGATGGTTCAGTAAGTGAAAAATATCTAAAATCCTGAATTCAAGTAGGTGCAGCTTTCCTGACAATAGTGTTGGTAGAGCTCGTCTAAGCTGAAATGACGCGCCTCACTACCGCATTTACGCACACAAGCAGAATTGGCACTGTGGCATCTTTACTTTCCATGTACAACTTTACCCATGTCTCTCGATTACTAAAAATATGCTACAAATAGTCGGTTTTTCTATTTTTGTATCAACAGAATATTAGTAATCGAGGTACCTCATGGGTAAAGTTGTTCATAGAAAGTAAAAATGCCACAGTTGACCGTAACCATATTTTTTAATCTGATTCGAAGTGCGTTTATGTCTAGACAATTTAAGTACACGGAACAGAAATAATCGGGGAACTAAGTATACCTACACTGAGGGAGATATACCTACTGTAACGTAAACAACTGATAAACTGTTCGCACACAGTGCACACGTATGTCGTTACTCGTTAGTCGAATAATTAATTAATTGATTACGTTAATGGACTACAGAGACAGACATTGCGTAAACGGGAGATGTAACGACAGTACCTAGCGGTCGTGAATGGCCGGGCAGTGTTAGGCTCTAATAGGTCCCTATAATTATAATGACATGTGGTTTATCAGTTCTAAATCAACATAATTTTTATATTTACAATAATTTAATAATAATATGTTTGAATTAAAATATATATTTTCCTCCTCTGCTCTCAAATATATACCTACTTAATTATTTACCTACCCAATACATAAAAAATGTATTACCTACTTACTAAGGGGCATTGACCAGCTGATAAATATACCTACCTACCGTATGGCCCCAAAAGAGTTGTGATATATCAAAACCAATCACAATAAAAACATAATGAAAGGACAGATATGTACATGAACGTAATATGTAGTACATACCTAACTAGGGTAGAGCGTGGTGGCAAGGTCAGAGTACCTACCTAAACAAACAACTGAAGTAAACATTGGTTTTAAAGTCAAGGATTTGCATTGATTACTCACTGGCGATTAGGAAACAATGCGGATATCAATATTAAATAGGTACAGCTGAAAAATTAATGGATCGATATTCGGTTATAGATAGTGCCATGTGCCATCCACGAAGACGTGCCCCACTCCGCTCCGCTCCGCTCCGTACTGAAGTACAGCTTTCAGTACTTACAGTAATCGCGGAGTGGGGCGCGTCTTTGTCGATGGCACTATTTGTACCTACATACATTTAAACATATCTACGTCTAGCGCAGCAGTCAGAGCTCGTCAGCTGAAATGATGCGCCCCATTTTGCTTGTGAGCATAAATGCGGTAGTGAGGCGCGTCATTTCAGCTTAGATGAGCTCTACCAACATTATTGTCAGGAAAGCTGCACCTACTTGAATTCAGGATTTTAGATATTTTTCACTTACTGAACCATCAACTTTATCATTATGTAGTCTAAGTTGATTATTGAGTGATAAAAATGGTTGCAATAGAATTTGAACTTTGTAATGTATGACATTGAATTTGTTGTAGGTACAAGATTTTTAGTAATCGAGAGATATTTAATACTCATGGGTAAAGTTGCTCATGGAAAGTAAAGATGCCATAGCTTTCTCGGTAAAGTCTTGCAAAACTCCAGAGAGATACTAACTTTACTATCATCTAGCTCTTTTAAACGGAAAGTTACGAGTCATAAATCATTATGTCGATAACATCAACACAGTTACGTGCACATAACGCACACCACTAGCACTGCTGCTCCATAATACCGGTTTCACACGGTACGATTTTAGTTGAACAACTTTTATTGTTCAACAAAAAATACTTTGAATTTGAAATGTAAGTCTGTTCAGACGGTACAAAAAAACGCTTTCTACTTAGTACTTGATCAACTAAAATCGAACCATGCGTCAGGTTGGTGAACGGGCGCCGTCAGTAGGGACTGGTCCTGGTCATCTCTTAACTGCCACGGCTTATTTTAATATAAGTACATATATATATATATATATATATATATTTTAAATAATTTTATTACTTACGGACAGTTAATGTTCTGCATGGTTCTCACGTGTATAATTTCAACATGAATGATGTAACCAATATTTTGTAACCATATTTTGATCTAAATAGTGTCCGTGAAGTTTCTTGCCCATTTTTCTCCACAGGTTCTGACTGACCGACCCCTTGATAATTCAAAAGTGCCTATAATTGGTTTATTTGAAATAAATGCTTTGAATCTGTGTTTGAACCATGTGAGACCGGTATTAATTAAGGGTCGTAAGTGCGATCGAAAACTGCGATAAAATTATTTATGACTAGTAACACTTAACTTTGCCCGCGCCTTCGCCCGCGTGGAGATCGGAAATTATCCCACAGGAATGGACAACCGGGTCAAAAGTCCTATAATGTCTTAACCCAGGTCGTGGTCTGTGTGCTTAATTGTATCGAAATCCGTTCAACATTTAATAAGGCGTGAAAAAAAAACATGCGCGGCAGTCTTTGGGGACTAGTGCCGATAGAAGCGAAAACTAAGCAACAATGCGTACACAGTAGCTGGCGCTAAAAAAAAAACAAATCACACAAAAATCATGGAACTCGCGTCATCGTCACGCTTCAAGCTTGACGCGAGTTCCATGATTTTTGTTCACCCAAAAAGTACTCATAACGCGCCTAAAGAAGTTTTCACTTCAAAAAGGTTAGACAGAGTTACTTTCGCGTTTATAATATTAGTATGGATATGAATTTACCTCTTGTACACCACAGAGGTATAGCAACACCTAAATATACAAGGAACCATATTTGGAAGATCCTCCAGAGTCGAGTTATCAGCTCCGTAATCGACTGACGCTGTCCGTAGTAGTCGTCTATGGAACACTTCACAGCTAGCAATCCTATGCCGTTCACGTCGGAGCAATTACCAACACCACTTGTCATCGTAAATATCTTCTTTAACGAACTTATGGCACCATAATCCTTTATAGTAATCACTGAAAAAACAGAAAAGGCGATTTAACTAAAAAAAAAAACCGGCCAAGTGCGTGTCGGATCGCAAAGGTTTCGTAGTCGGGATGAATATTTAGTTAATTTTATCGGCCGCTTAAATAAGTTTGTAGTTCTCGAAAAACTATTTTAAAAAAATCATTTTTTTTCAGTGGTTGTAACAAAAAATAGGTACCCCATCTGATTATGTGCATTGATTTTTTTTTCATTCCTCGGTTACATGTATACAGTCGTATGGCGAGTGCCACTCCTAATATTTTTTTTGTAATTCCCATCCTTTAGTGGTACACACTACACAGTATGTACCTTTGCGATTTTCATAGATATAGTGCAAATAGTCTTCTTCTGGCTGTGTGATATCCGGACGGACGGACATGACGAAATTACCTACTTATAAGGGTTCCGTTTTTTTCATTTGGCAACAGAACCCTAAAAAACGGGTTATTAACAGGACCATTGTTCAAATTCAAATACATGAATCAGAACTGTTTACCTACAATGTTAATTTCTTTCACAATTATTCGCCAGTGCGTCAGTTTGCATTACAGATTACAAAGAGAGCGTGCAATTTACCTGATGTTCGTATGTGATACGCATTCTCGGACCGAGATTCGTTGTTCGCCTCATCATAATACTCGTTCACTAAACTGTCGTAGTCGTATACCGTTTCGTTTTCATCTTTTATAGTTCTTTTATTGTTTGTGCTGCTAGTCGTAGGTCGTAGCTAGAATTCATATAAAGTTTTTTTTTTCCCACATTATTCTAGAGGTCCGCTCAGACAAATCATGCATATTCGTTGTCACTATTTACTATGTAATTAGTGCGTACACACCAGCATAACATACATACCATTAAATAAGAGTAAGAAATAAACCTCTTTTTTTGGAGCCGCAGTCGGGTAAAACAGGCCAAGGTGTGAGTCGGACTCGCACACGAACGGTTCCGTACAGTATTAATATTAAGGGGACTGGGGACCCCTTTAATTTTTAACTTTATGTAATTTTTATTATTAGCTGTAGCGGCAATAAAAATATACAATCTGTGAAAATTTCAATTGTCATGAGATACAGCCCGCTGACAGACAGACAGACGTCCGTCTGTCTGTCTGTCCGTCGGACAGCGGAGACTTAGTAATAGGGTTCCGTTTGGCACTTTGGATACGGAACCCTAAAAATTGTTATAATGTGCTTTCAAACTGTATAATCTATTAACTCCAGGCAACTTGTATGTTATAAGAATATTAATTGTATTATAATATCTGAGCTATAACATATTTCAGACTATGTGAAAGAGAGACCGCCTAGTTTTGCGCATACTTGCCACATGCGGTCATTGATGCCAAGCTAACACCTGCGTACGCAAAATACAAAGACTGAATAATATTTAAACACCATTTGTGAGCAATTGATTGTTGAAACTATAATAAATAAAAGAACCTGGTGATACCTACACGAGGAAAAGATATATATTGACTTTTCGGTTGGACCTTACATTTATTATCCTTTAAAAATCGATACTTTTTAGAATCCTTATTTGTGTGTGATAAAATTACAGAAGATGGTGCTCACCGGTCCAATAAACGTGGTCATTACAGTGTTAGATTGGCCATCGACAACTATCACAGGCAGAATTTCGAACGGCTGTGTCCCATATGTCGTCAATATTGTCACGACTCGATAATTTGCCTTTCTCGCAATACTAAAAATATAAATGAATTTTTAATAGCATGTGAATTCTATAAAGTCCCAAAATATATGTTTTTCTAAACCTTGGGACACATTGACCATGATGTAGGTACCGACGATGGCATCACAGGAGAAAAAACCACCAGCGAATGGCCTTACTCAAGTGTATGCGCGAAGATTAGATCAATGGAATTAGAACAGAGGGCCTAGACAAGTGACAATCGCTTCGAAAGCATTTCGTTTTTCTACAACGACTTTCAACAGAATTGACATAAGCTTTTCGATAGCTTATGTCAGTCCTATACATTTTTGCCTTTTCCATCATCGTTATCGCTGATAGAATGTCACTTTCTCTAAGGCCTCTGAGGCTCTAGACTCTAGACAAGGCTTATGTCAATTTAGTTGAAAGTCATTGTAGGAAAACGACACGCTTTGGAAGCGATTGTCACTTGTCTAAGCCCTCTGACTTCTTGCTAACGATACAAAGCTGACCTAGTTTCGCTATTGCTACATCAAAACACATGCAAGCGCTATCAGCTAGTAGGTACTACACAAAGTCACGTATGTTTATTGATTAAATTAAAAATAGCATCCACGAATGACGATAGTCTGGTCTGTGAGTCCCTCTCCACTTTGCTGCCTGGCTAATTTGCTGACCAAGGTTATTTCTCACATGAATCACGTTTAGTGCAATTAAATGTATCTGTTTCTGCTGAGCATGAGGTCCCGGGTACAATTCCCACGTGAAGCAAAGTTTTATTGGGTTTTTCTATCAGGAATTTCTCAGTTGCAGCCCGGAGTCAGGATTTGTGCCCGGTTTATGACATAGGCTCGCGTCCTATTACATAGGACTTAAACATAACTGGCGAATTTGGGGGTACACGTCTGCCTAACCCTTCGGGGAAACAAGGCGTGTTGTCTGATATGGAATTTACAATACAATTCAAATCCGACATTACGCGAGACGCATTATTTCTGATATGGAATTTACAATACAATACAAATCCGATCTTATGCGTCTCAGGTCGAGATACATTTTCTTTATTTCTTATTTAGTTCGTCCCGAAACGAGAGGAAGAATCCCAATCCCAGTCCACTTCTAGACATAGCCCTCTCCCCATTGTAGTACAACACCTTTTTTTTTTTTAGAGGGTGGGAAATCATCCAATGGCTTCTCCCGCTCTGGGCGGAGCGGAAGGGTGTGTCACACTTTTACTGACTAAAACCCACCCGTGTTCCTTCAGTTGCCTGTTGCCAAGGTCCCGGTATCCCTTTCGGACTTTCCCGCAACGTAGCACAACACCTGGATTCCGCCTTGCGCATCCAGTGAATCCAGTCCCATACTCTTTGGCCTTTTCAGTCAGAAAAAGAAGAAAGAATATACACAAAATACTCATACTCATTCAGTTCTCTAAACTTCTCACTCTCATTCTCTATCTTAAATGCCTTCAACTCCTTCTGTTCGATCATCTCATAGTCCTCATCAGTCATGATCAGGTCCACCTTATAATCAGCGTCATCTTTCAACAGGACGTTGAACGTGTCTTGGATGACGAAACTGTTTGCATTTATAATGTTGCTTATGCATATAGTTATGAACCAATACATTTACTTAATAATATAGAGTATTTTTTTGTATTAACTAGTTCTGGTTTGACATGTGATATAATATGTGACTTCTGTTTGTCAAAGTTCGTCATGGCAACTTCTTAGTTTTTTTTTATCAGTATTTTATGATAGACGAGTAACAAGTTTGTCTTTATGCTGCCATAAATATAATATACAGGGTGTTAGGGTAAACACCGTTATCCTTGCAACCAGTGGTTTGGTTTCATTTATAGAACGTAAAATCAATGGAAAATTAACACTTTTTTTTTCTTTTTTTTTAATCTACATTTTACCACAAGACACGCAAGTTCGTTGTCCTATGCGCTAGGGCAACGAACTTGCGTCTCAACACGGGCGGGGGGTACGGGATGTGACCTGACCGGCCGCGAGCGCGACCCCTCCCTCAGTCAGTCAGCTGTTTCGCTAGAGAGCACGGTGTCGGATAGAAACTTTTTAAAATCTTTTAATCAAAATGATGTTTTTTTTTTGTTGTGTTCGGTCATTTATTTTTATATTTAAGTAAACTACCCATGGTTTGAATGACAAGACTGTTTACCCTTACAGCCTGTATATTTTCCGTAATGTTTATTATTTCCACCAAGTACTTAAACCATAATTTTAATAATTATCCTCTTTAACGATTTTATTTTCCTGTTTATTCTTAAGTGTTTCGTATTTCTATTATTTCAGATGTTCGACTTAGCGGACTCCGAAATAGCTACGGAAGTAACATTTACGGAGCACCTGCGAAATCTAATAGCTAAGATAAAAAACATTATTTATTATAGAGATGACACTCGCTACCCAACCAAAGAACTATCAGCTTTATCAGTCGTATCGACGGAGGTTATGGGCCTAGTTGAAGGCTTCCTGGCCTCCAATAGGGCCCCAAATTCCTTCGACATTATAGAACTCGGTGCACGGCACCCACATTTGCAGTTGTACAATCATCAAAACGCCCCTTTCATAAATGCAGTTGACATATTACTTAGTAGTGGCCTCAACAGAGAGATCACGTATGGCTTAATAAATGTAGTAGAGAGGAAACTAGCTGAAGTACGAAGCTGCACTGATATAGCGGCGGTCAAGAAAACGAACTACATACGCTTCGTAGAAGACATTGCAAGCGTTACATTTGAAATTTTCGGGAACACTGAAAAGTCCTTTAATTTCGTCGACAATATTTGTGGATTGATAACAGATTGTCGAATACCTATAAAGCATAAAGAGTTCTGTAAACTAAACCAGTTATCCAAAGAATTAAGACAGTCTTGTGAAGATTTGATTGATGTAGTGACCCCGAATGAGTCCTATGAGCTAGATCCTAACTTATTACAGAAATACCATCAGATTTACATGAATGTTGTCGCTGCATCTGATAAAGACTTGTGCAACATCTGTGAGGTGTCTCGCCAAGGGAGCAAGAAAGCAAGAACACCGTATCTACGAATGTGTTACATGTACTGTAAGACGGTATCTCAGTTAGAACAAGAAGATAACCGGTCTGTGGACAGCGGCTCCGACCAGCCTTACTTCTCGGTGCTGGAGCGCCAGCTCCATGACATATTCGGCAATATGATCAACAATAAAGAGATTCCCGTAACTAATTTGGAGCCTATATGTAAAAAGCTTAATGTAAATCTTATACCAAAACTCATCCTGAACTTTTGTCCGTCGATCACATTAGCTGGACCGCCCAAAGAGGCAAGCGAAGTGAATTTCAATAACCTGCTTCATGTGGTCTATGACTTTAAAAACCCAGAAGAAAATTTGTTTCTGGACCCCGTCGCCAACTTCGCTCCTTTACCACGCTCACCCGACCCGCAGTGCCTTACATACGTAGTTCTACACAACTGGGTCTTAGCGCACATTATAAAAAAAATCCATACGTCACCGAACGAAAATAGTTTACAACAAAGTATGGACGCTCGTACGAAATGCTTGAATAATTACATGGAGTTGGATCGATTCAACTGCACGAAACATTTGTTTGGTAACAACAAGTATTTGGCGTCCCTCCACACGACTGTTGACTTGGACAAGTTGTTCTTGTTCATGCCGCAACTGATTGAGTCTGGGAAGATTCTGAAATGTCTGAACATTTTAGACTCCTTGTCAGAACGACAGTTAATGTGCAGTGCCAATTTGTCGAATTTGAGGGACTTGATCCTGTTTAAACTGGCAACAAATCCGAAAATTCCCAGCAACTGGAAGTATTGCCAGTACCTGAAATGTCCTGAGTTGAAAGTGGACCTCATTTTGAATAACTTGAGCGTATGGCCCGCAGACGGTGCTTTAGAAGTCTTGGATTATCTCCGCTTTATGCTGAACCATGATCTTTTAGATGACGGATTATATGAGCGATGTTCTGATTGGATAGTCAAAATACCTTTGTATGATCAGGTATGCTATCTGGCTAAATTTATTTCCATCGTTGTGTATATGTAATATGTATGTCCTGATTTTGATGTTATCTTTTTCATTTTCAGATATCTGCAATAATGGGAACAAATCACTGGTACACCATATACGAACAATCAATCGAAAACCCTGAGAGTGTCATCGAAGTTCTCATGGACAGTCAACAGGTAAAAAAACTACTATAAAAAGTCATAATCTTTTATAAATGTGTCTCTTTTGCTATATAAAATATTCTCTTTTAGTTTAAGTTATGTTTGGAGTGGGCAGACGCGCATGACGTGTCCGAAAACATGAAGAATTTGATTGTAATGAACCTTTTAAGGCAACTGTTCGAATATACGAATCAAGCGACACCCGAACTGGTCCATCAACTTCTGCTCAGACTTCCAACATCCCAGGCCATGGACTTAATCCAAGATGAGATGACCAAAGTAAGAAACGTAGAAATTCTCCAAGTTTGCGTCGACTTCATAACAGAAAACTCTTTCGACTGGAAGTCTTTCGAAAACATCAAAATCGGGCTTCAAATTATGCTCGAAATAGATCCGAACTGGCGTCATCTGTTTTGGGATCTGATTGAAAGTCCTTTGATAATGATTGAGCAGTTCCTAATGAACGCGAAATTGGACGTCCTCGCAAATATTATAAATAAGATCTCACCGACTCTGAAAAAAGATCCGGGCGGCGACAACCTCTATTACAATATAAAGTCGATCGAAAGCTTAGTTATATCTCGAAATGCTGTAGATGCCTTACTGAGATTTTATGCCGAAAAGGCTTTAGATATGAAGAATCCGCGCAACGTGTGTCCAGCACCTCCGAAACCTTCAGACGATTCTTTGTTACAATCAATAGACTCTATTAACATTGAGGCTGCCAACATGCCATTCGTAATGCCGGAGCAAGTGCCGAACAAAGAGCAGTGGGCCGAAGACTACTCAACAGACCGATGTATGCTGTGTCATACTTCTATGTTCTCTATGATCATTCGCAGACATCACTGCCGACGGTGCGGTCGTCTCGTCTGCCACGCCTGCTCCCGACATAGAATGCATGTTCCCACATATCCTAGCGGTGTCAAATTCCGAGTGTGTGACGACTGCTACACACAAACGATGAATAAAAAAGCCCATTCTGAGCACGATATGATGATGAGCAGTAACTCTGACTCGGCTGGCAGTGGGGTGACATGTATGGACTGGTGTTTGTCTACCAATGCCAATAGAAATGATGCGGTTAGGACGGAGTTTAGTTACGAGTTCACGCCGAATGTGACGCTGTGTCTGTCTGTTATGAAGATGCATTCTATTAATTTGGATTATCCGAGGTGAGTTGCTGTATCTATTAACTAGGAATTATGATAGTTTTAACTCATCCTCTCAACATTCTAAACTGCGTTCGCAATTTATTTGCCAAACATGTAAACAAACACGAGTTTTAGAAAAAACAACTGTAATGCCTACATATATAACCTTATATGTAAAAAATTAATTAATTTTTTTTATGACTTTTCAAGAGTAGTTAGTCTAAAATTGACTTTATGTATAATAACATAAAGTTAATTTTTGTTTAAGTGGTATTAACATCATTATTGAAGACAAAGATTTAAATAGACCTTAAAATGTCAACATCTCGCTTTTGGAGAAAATAAATCAGAATCTCACATAAGTACATTCATTTCCACTTACTCAACTCTACTGTTGCTTTATGTGGTCTAAGATGAAGTTTACGTTGGTCCAAAAAATAAATTGGTTGCAACAGAACTTGAACTTTGTTATGTAGGACATGGAGTTTGAGTTCCTATTTTCCTAATAAGTACATGTCAATTATCAAATTTAAGTTTAGCAATTTTCTCGTTCATCTTTGTATCGCTTTAGATTTTAATGAACAGGGGAGGCCCCCTGTTCTGGCCCACTGTAGGAAAGAGATGCACCTCTACAGGACGTATAGCTCTATCTCTTTCCCCCACGAAGTAAGATTAAAATAATACTGCTGTAAGCTGTGCTGGTACGCCTCCAACTCAAACATGCACTATCTATTGCCAGGTTCCTCTTAGATCGCAGTGACGAGGTAGCCCGCGAGTTATCGCACGGTGGTGACGCGCGTCTACTAGTTCGCGCTCGACGTTCGTTACTGCTCGCCGCTGCAGAGCTATACTCCAGGACCCCACAAGACTCTGCGTGAGTATACCACGTAATTTCTTTCTTGTACAGTCAACAAAAAAATTACGTATACATGCAAAAATAATTAACTTTCTACTTATTTTTTTTAAATATTGATTGCATCTTGGATGACAAGTACAGCGTTATAAAATGTGAAAATACAATAAGTTGTATATTATTTGGCATGTGACGATGCACAGCATCTGTGAGTTACTATCAATACATTTTCAACCTTCGACCAGGATATAACACGGTTTCAAACATTTAGCGAAAACGACATGCCGATGACCCTCATGGAAGACCCTCCATGAGGGTCATCGGCATGTCGTTTTCGGTAACTAACAATCAATCAATCAATCTGCCTAGCCTTTTCCCACTTTTTTTTTTCGGTAACTAACAATATACCTATATAATTCAAGACAGTTTTTTTTTTCTTTTTGTCCCTCTACCACGTTTATGCTGTACTGGCGTAGAGCCAAAACTCACTGCACTTAAGAGCATGAGCCATATATTTTTCATGTTGTGATATTTGAAGCCATTTTTCGGTCGTATTTTTACAGAAACGCAGGTGGTCGCGTGGTGGTGGCAGAGACGGGCGCCCTGCACGCGGCGCGCTGCCTGGCGCACGCGGACGCGATGGCCACGCTCGTGACGCACCAGGCGCAGCACCTCGTACCGCACCACGGCGCGCACCCCAGTCAGTATACACGCAACACATAAATGACACAATTCGTGTTGAACCCTGAAGGCCAATCTCAAAAATTCATCCGTATAGCAACGCGCCCGTGGCGGAAACGGTGCAACAAAAAAAAAAATTAATTAAGCCAGTATTTTCAAAAATTCCCGTTGCCGTATTTGCAATTTACTGTATCATATTCAGGTCCTGATCCGGGGGTTCAGGTTCAGTTCATTATGAAATGGAGTCTTCATATTGCCATAATCTTCGGATTCTGACAAAATTGCAAAATCCATCCATCTACATATTGCGGCATAGTACAAAATAATAAAAATTATTTATCTCTTGAGAATGCAAATGAGGTTTATAATCATCATTTATATCGGGTGATATAAGTGATGATAAACCTCATTTACTGCAAATTCGAGAGCATAAATTAACCAACATTCATTCTTCCGGCAGGTCAAATAGTAAGATCACTCCTAGAAGCTGAAAAATGGGAACTAGCTCTAGAAATAGCCACAAAATCAGGTCTCCCTAGAAACAGCGTATTAGCCGCTTGGGGCAAAGCGTGTCTAAAGGCTGGCTGTTTCAAACAAGCGCGCGAAAAGTTCGCACACTGCTTCAAAAACGCTTTAAACGTATGTGCCGAGGTCACAGAAGACTGTGAATTCGGTAAAGAAGCTTCGGAATCTCAGTTTATCAACAGAAGACTGCATAGTATGAGGTATTCGGAGCGGACTAGTTCTATGTCGAGCGTGCAGTCGGATGGCCGGCCGCGGAGCAACCCACCGCTGCTGAACGAAATTGTTAGCATGCTTGAAGATATGAACTATCCTGTTAATCAACAGCTGCTGAATAAAGCTGAAACTATCAAGGTAAGTTTTCTCAGTTGCTGTAAAGATATAAAAATGATCTCAAGAAATTCTATGGTGTCTTTATATTGCACTAGTTGCGCCCCGTGGTTTCACCCGCGTAGGTCTCGATGCCGTGGGAATATCAGGATAAAAACTATCCTATTTCCTATTCATGATCTACCCATGTGCTAAATTTCATAGAAATACGTTCAGCCGTTTTAGCGTGAAAGCGTAACAAACAAACGAACAAACTCACTTTCGCATTTATTTATAATATTAGTTAGGATGAAACGAGTGCCTGCAACTGTTTGCACACCTTGTATTCGGAGCACTAAATATACCGTGATGTTTTGCTGAGCATCGTTAAATATTTAAATAGATGCGGCTTTTTGCTTGAACAGACCTAGTTACCTTTTCGTCGCGCCATTTTGCCCATTTCTAATTTCTGAAAGACTTCTTATTCCGTAGTAATCTCTCGTCAGGTGATTTGATTGGCTGTTCCTGTACAACCAATCCGGACATTAGATTTACTGATTTAATCAGCCTTTAAAAACCGGGGTGTAGTTTTGCTGCTCAGTTTTACCGACCATTCCTGACCTACTTTACTGTAAAGAATCTTTTTACGTCCTTAAGAGAGACTCATTACCAAAATGTTCTAACTTAATTTTCAGTCAACAAACGAGAAACTAACAACAATGAACACTAACAAAAAGAAGATACAGCTCAGCGAGCCAGCGTTAAACATAATGCACACTTTAGCAAGCGTAAAAAAGATCAAACAAGGAGATTACAGTGATTTCCAAACCGCTACTATACAGCCTAAGAAGAGCTTAGCACAAGGTCTTTTACGAAGAAACAATAACCACACGGAACCAAAGATAGAACACCAACATAAAAGATTGGACCCTTTCTTTTACAAAGAATGCGTGTACTATCTCACGAACTATGGGTCTCATACTGCAAACATAGCATTTTTCATGAAACACAGTAACTTGAGTGAAGTGATCAGGTACTGTTATGATAACCTGGTCGATAAGGAGACGTTCACGGATTGTGTGTATATGGAATGTTTGAAGAAGGAGAAGGTGAATGATTTGCTGAAGGCCATGACTGATATTGATAGTACGCTGGATATGTGGGCGGTAAGATTCTTAACTACTTATGATTCTATTAATTTCCCCTGCTATAGTTATGTATCTTGGTATTCGTTCTCAGCCATTCAGCACCCTCATCATCCATGAAAACGGCGCCCATGTCGAATTATATCATTTCTCATGCCGCCATCTTGGATTAAATTAGTTTCGACATCAGCAGTTAAAAAATAAGTAAAGTCCCTTAAAACATATTTCAAATCTTGCTGTAATTTCTAACCAATCTCTGTCGCAAAAAAATTGTTTCAATGTCACCCCTAAAAATGTCCCAAACTTCCATACTGCAGCTTGGGACATAGGCTCGTAGATTCCACCCGAACCCCGCACGATTGACCTGAAAAAATGCTCGCGTTGACCGACTGTAAAGTATCTTGACTGTGTTGTAAGTCTGATGGCTGTGGCATAAGGAATATGCACTTAGGCATAGGCCACTTTTAACACAGGGAAAAACTGAGCACTGTATGTAAAATTTCCTATTACGCTCTCCAGGAATACATAATGCACATCTGCCGCACGCTAGAGATGTCGAAGCGCCTGGAAGCGCTATACGCAGTGCAATGCGGCAGCGGGCAGCACGCGCGCGCCGCGGCCACGTGCGCGCTGCTGTACGCGCGCCCGGCGCCGGCCGCGCGCGCCTACTGCGCGCTGCACGCGCGCCAGCACCATCTGTCGGCCGCGCTGCACCATCTAGCGCACTGCGTGCCTGTGCCCATCAGTTAGTATCTACTTCATCAAAATCTGAATTTCATTCACTAACAGACTACGCACAGACTAAGCCTCTGGGTCTTATAGGCGTTTAGGCTTTTACAGGAAAGGCCTACCTTTTACTGTGAAAGTTATAAATACCTATCAATAATGTTCATTGCTCCTAGAACACCCTTACATCACTATGACTAGATTGGCTGATTTTCTGGATTGATGAAACGACACACGTATGTAACGTTTTACACAGGCAGTTCACATTATGTGAAGGAGTGAAAAGCGCTCAATCTATTTCAATGCATTTCGAGAATGGAGCTATAATCAAGCCACTTCACCATATTTTATACAGTTCTTCTAAAACTCCTTTTATTTGGAAAGCAATCACAAGTTTTATGTTATTATCTACAGAAACAAGTGACGCGCGGTCCTTTCACTTCAACTTGGACAAAGCGACCATAGATAATCTCATGACTTCAATAACTCGACAAATTGAGCTCGCTAAGTTTCTATCATCGTGTGAAGCAAGTGGGAGGCTCACGGAGAGGGTCCTCAATGAGGCGATACCTATACAGAGTGTTCGGAAGGAATCTGAGAGTACGGATGTAAGACCTCTAACGCTATTTGGATCTAATACGGACAAAATAAGACTTGTAGCTGTCGTGCTAGCTAGTGGACCTACTATTGAAGTGGGGTTCGAATTAGCTATCAAGTAAGTACCAAAATTATTTACGTATAGTCTTTTCCCAAAAGTATCTGATAAAAAGGTAAACAAATGGATCCAAATTGAGTCCTTTGATTAGATTCTTTGACAAATTAAACCCGAAATTCTAATCTTAAATATGTTTTTCATTTGACAATCGATGATTTTCAACTATAAGTAATTTAATCATATTATTCAAGCGTTGTTGCAAAAAGTGGTGAGATGTAATGTTAAATACAGATGAAATGTGTTACTAATTCCCTTCACTGAGTGATTGCGTAAGAATTTAACCTGAAAATGGTTTGTTTACACTTACATCAGATACTTTTTGAGCAGGCAGCAGGAGCTATACCCTCTTATTAAGAGCCTCTTAGCTCTTATCGTAATATTTAAATAATGAATTTAACAGTCACAGTGTTGGACACTTCGGGTCACTTAGACTGCGACGTGACGCTGCGCGCACTTTTTAACAATTATCGAACTTATTTTCTTCACGAAAAGGTATAATTTCAGTGTGAGCGTTGACTCGTGTCAAAGTACGCTGAGCTGCGCGGGGCTGCGCAGCGCGTGTACCTTATTGTGTAGTAAATAAATTGGATATTGTATCGGATCATGCAAAAGTGCGCGTCGAGTCGCGTGTCTGTGTAAACTGTAATGATTGTAACTATGTACATTCAAATTATTTCCAGGATCATAACTGAACATAAGCTGGACTCCATGAACATTTACATCCATGTAGCCAGGTTTCTGGTGCATTCCGACAGATTTATGGAGGTTAAGACGTTGGCCAAATGTATACGGGCGTCCAAAGAAACTGCAGCTAGGTAACAAAACTAGTGATTTTTTACTTGCTTTTTTATTAAATTCTCAAATAGTCATTATAAATGTCATCTCATAAGTTATAGGTATATGACCTGGGTCCATGGGGTTATGATTGACCCTATTGATTGGTGCCATAAAAATATGATGGAAGACAGTTTTTCGCACTTGTCGCGGTACGATTACCAGTTAATGCGAACAACTTCACATATTTTATTATGTTCGTATGCACAAAAATAAAGGAATGTTTTCTCAAAGATGATCCGCAGTGGATCAAATCTCATATGGAAAAGAATCTAACTTATAGAGGTGTATTAATGATTCTAATGATTATATTTCTGTAAATACTTAACAAAGATACAACCTAACACTGACCTGCAAATTGTAAAAAAAATTAGAAAATTTT
This sequence comes from Lithophane socia, assembly GCA_947522985.1. Classification (NCBI taxonomy): domain Eukaryota; kingdom Metazoa; phylum Arthropoda; class Insecta; order Lepidoptera; family Noctuidae; genus Lithophane; species Lithophane socia. The sequence continues at coordinate 7,013,364 of OX383270.1, read as the reverse complement.
CATTTCGCGGGCTACCACAAAAAAAAAAAAAAAAACATCAAAATTTAGGATACTCTATCCTACATCTTCGCTAATTACTTGCTTTATATTTCCTAGTCTAATGAGTGATCAAGTATTGGAGTCGGGTGTAAGCGCAGTGGTGGCGCGCTGCGAGTCTCGAGGGCAGCTGTATGACGAGCAAGCAGAGATCCTTATTGGAGACATACACAGCGTTACTATAAAGGTTAGATATAAAGAAAAGAAAGAATAACATTTATTTGGACACAGTTCGTGAAACACAATATACAAAAAAAAATAATGTGTGCCTTACGGCTGCACCAAAAAGGTTCATTTCAGCATTAATGCCAGACACGCTGTCTGACGCTGGTTTTCTAATGAACCCTTAGGGACAAGTGACGGCCTGCCAGGGTTGCGGGAAAGTCCGAAAGGGATACCGGGACCTTGGCAACAGGCAACTGAAGGTGTGGGTTTTAGCCAGTAAAAGTCTGACACGCCCTTCCGCTCCGCCCAGAGTGGAAGAAGTCACTGGATGATTTCCCACCATCAAAAAAAAAAAAAAAGTGACAAGTCACGGGGAGTACACACAGCTTCAACATACTAACGTGTTATCAACGTGAACTATGTACCTTCACTGATAAGTAGTTCAACAGATTGTTTAGTAATAAATTAACTATTGATATTGAGAAATAAGGTTTTAATACTGGAGTAATAAGTGGGTCACCTGCTTCGAATCCTGAGCTACGCCTATTTTACTGCAAGGGGAAACTGTTGATGACAATAGTTTCACCTTATTCCATGGGATTAAAACATGAATGGATGTGGGTGTACACCTCTGCCTATCCCTTTGGGGAATGCAGGCGTGATGATGATATGTGGTGTTGTATCCACGGAACAGAAAAAACAGTGGAAGTGCGAAGTAGGCGTGCCACAAGTAAGCGCTGTTACGCTTGGTCGTTCCGTGGTCCCATGGCCGATTCCTATAATTAACGAACCGTTATCGGTTAAAATTAAGACTCTTGTATCTTTACCAATAATGAAGCAAAAACCTCATAGTTTTGCATAGTAGACTCTTCGATTTGGAAGTAGATATCACAGGTAAAATTAGCTTAGGAATTTATATATTTGCTCAGTTTGGCAATAAAAAAAGCTATCATTGGTAAGCAAAACGATTCGTTTTTGTTTATAGGAACCGAGCGCCAGTCGTGTTCTAACATCGCGTCGAGTTGCTAGTCTCGCGACAAATTTATTTTTACGTAACTATGCCATATTGTTCCATTTTGGAGTGCAAAAATGATAGTAGGAGAAAAAATCTTAAAAATGGAGGTGCTTCGTACCATCGGTAGTACGATTTTATTTGTTTTCTAATTAATAGAACGTTTACTTAAAATCAAGCTTATCTGATTAAAATAAAGTTTATTTTGGATTGATTGTTTTCACTGTTTCCTTCTCGAAAGTTCTTCGCTACTCAATTAGTGATGTAGCCGGGTCGGATGTTGGTTTTATCGATAGATATCGTTATAAGAAAATAAGTAATATTAAATATTTATTATATAACATTACAATACAACTACATTATAAGGTTGCCTAACATTCATACACGAAATTAATTTTTAGAGGTGTATTAGATTGCATAGGTGCTGCAAAAATGTAATTAAACTTTTACATAATAACGTAATTATTATAATGCTTGAGACGTTGCATTGCATTGACCAGCCCGTCATATCAGTGTATAAGATCATTCATAAACCGCCATGCCGGTTCCCGCCTTAATGGCAGCACAACAAATATTACAACGCCACTCTAGTGTCACTAGACAGTTCACCGTTTTCGCTTAACGCCACTAGAGTGGTTTGGGAAGTTAATTAAGTGGATAAAATAATTTCAAATCAATTTTATTTAAAAAGATATGTATAATTAGGTTTTTCCCTTTGTATGGCATCTTTACCACCTCTTAAAAGATATATTTCGTAATGAATGAATGTAAGGACCATAAAAATATCAAATCAAATATTTCCAACAAAAAAAAACCTCCAACTTTCATTTCCACCAAGAAATCAGGTATATATCGATATCGATAATGTAATTCAAAATTTAATGTGTTACTGCACTGGTCGAGTAGCAATAGGTATCGACCTATGACGCGAATGTCAACCTTATAACTAACATAATTAAACTCATAATTGCGACCACTGAATACTGCAATCTATGGACGGTTAGCGGAATTTACTCGTTATTCGAATCTAGTTTGACTTTAGATTTCAAAACGTTGTAAATACTTTCTGCACTTAACTGAAATAAATCCTATCCATAGAGCATTAAGGTTTATTTTCAGATGTAGGATCTGTGACTTAGGCTAGTTTTGACTAAAATTAAAACGACGAATCAAACGAATTGTTTATTTGTAGTGCATTATTGGATTATCGGTTTATTTGTGTGAGTTTGGCGACGGCGGTTCCAATAGTAATTTCGTTACATTGCACTTCCACGGTTTTTTCTGTTCCGTGGTTGTATCATTGCATTTACAGTCGAACAAGCTATTTGGTATGCAACAGGCAGATAGCTTGCAACTATTTTGTGAGTGTTTTCAGTAGTCAACAATCCTTTTACGTCGCTCTCCTAAGCCATAAGCTCAAAAAGTGAAATTAGACACACAATCAAAACGAATTTTGGTAGTGTAGTGGAAAATGAATGTATTTTGCCTGTATACCAAATAGCTTGTTCAACTGTACCTAAGTCGGGTAACAGCCTGCCCCCTTTTTAGCGTATTCTGAAGTAAAAACCTAAAATTAATAATATTTTTCCAGATATCATGCTACCTGGTATGTCGTAACGTAAGTAGCGCGTACATTCTCGCCGCCCGCAACGACCGAACGAACGACCTCCGTCGAGTGTTACAAGAGGCTGAGCGACTCGGCAACGACCAAGTTAGGAACGCCTGTCTCAAACGACTCACTTCGAAAAACGTACTATAAAGACTAACGTAGATTAGGGCGAGCTGCGCACGCATTGCAAAATCTTCACATCACTTTCGTACATTTTCTATGAACCAATACACACTACAGGCGTGAGGCGGGTGAAAATCTTAAATGCGTTGCGCTGCAGCCCGTTGCGGGCTGTAATGCGCGCTTAGCTTTAGAATTAAAAAGGAACTGTTATTCATCGTAAAATGGGGTAAATAAATATGGATACAGGGATAAATGGGGCCAAATGTTGAGAGGTTTCCAACAAACTACGTTATAATTATTAACTATGCTTAAAATCACTTTCTAAGTTTTTGTTCACCCCTGCATCCCTATTCATGCACCTCATTTTATTGGTCGTTTATAATGTGGAAAGAAGATTTGAAATGTAAATATAATAATTGGGTATTCAATTTGGGTGCTAATAAGAAGAACATAAATTAATTGGCCTAAGGTCTCAATGCAATATGTCTAAAAATTTAAAACATCAATGCTGCAGCTGAACTATATTCGTTATATATTCGGTTTTTTTTTACATTTGAAACATGGCACGCATATGAATCCGTAAAAATAACGCTCAGCCCTATTTTAATCATTCATATACTCAGTCATGACTTGGTGCAATTATGCCCTTGCATTTTCGAATATGGTGGTACTATAATATGTGATAATATAACAATTAGTATATTATAAAATTAATTATCCTTTGTTTTTAATCATGACTACCAACATTTATAATTCGTAACCAGTATTATTTCAGATGGGGTGTTCATTAAATTGAATAAATTATGGTTTAATAAACTCATATAAATGATAAAAATTATAATATATTTTGCTATAAAGTGATATGACTATAAGTAATCATCAAGTAAAAAAAAATTCAGATATTATTTTGATTGTATTAATTACAAATGTATTGGTCTCATATTGTGATATCATTGTAATTGTTAACTCATAATCTTGAACTCATGTTATTCTATATAAATAAAGTTTTCTATGAATTGTTTGAATTTTCAATATGAATCTCAAGAAAATTGCACATTTTGTAACAATAAATAATAATTATGTAATTTTACATTCAAAAACTCACGCCTTCTTCCCATGGGGGTAGGCAGAACACCACCTGCTACAATCCTTACCTACATACCCCTTTTGCCTCATTTACATTTATACATGCACGCCATTTGACGCCATAGTGTATTATCTATGCGATACGCACCTGACCATACATAATACACTATAAATTCGTGACCTTTCTGAAGAACATTACCAATATGGTCACTATATTAGGTCCTAGGGAGTCCCCTTTCGGCGTTTTCCCTCAAATCTGCCTTATAAATACTTTTTGTAAGTCGCCTTTCATTCATCCTCTCACAACATCACCTAACCATCTAAGCGTATGCTTTCATAATTTGTCTCATCATTATTTAATCTCACTGCAAACCAATGATTAATTAATACAAAAACACTGCTGATAAAACTTTATTGGAAGAATATAACATAAAGTATGAATGATATAAAAATCAGGTGCATTGGACAGATGGTCAATGACTGCGTCTGCATCACTAGCAACTGCAGGCAAGACTCCAACTCTTCAGATCTCACAGAGAGAGAAGAGCAGACTTCAATGGACCTCATCCTACCAGCTAGGATATCACGGTGGTGAATTAAATAGCAAAGTTCACATTTTGTTCATAACACTATATTGCGCACTTAATTTTCAGTCTTGACACATTGTCTGCTTCAAAGCGTGATTACTGAGTAGCCATCGCTTTTTTCTTCGGCTTTTTCAAACGTTTTAATCCATTTACGCTTGTTTTCAGTAAATTGGAATATGCAGTACTGAATGTCTCCACATCTCGTTGCTCTACAACCGTTGATATTTTTTTACTCTTTGATAGTGCCCGTACCAAACATTTGTATTCTGGATTTTTCACTACTGGCTTTCCATCACGAGGTTCCGGTTTAGTACGACCATCATCTGAGACAAAATAAAATAATTATGTTATTACAGTATTACAAGCAATACAAATTCAATCTTCTCATAATTAAACTTACATCTTTTCATAGTCATAGTAACTGATCCAGCAGTACGTGCTTTCTGAAACAACTTTGTCAGCTCTACAAGAAACTGAAAACAAGAATTGCTATAAAAATAATAGAACAAGGGAGAAAAATTGTTGTACTTATTGAGTGATGCTTACCTCATCATTACCCAATAAAACCATGTTTTTAGTTGATATTTAATATTTGTATAGGTTACGTTAATTACTTTTATAATTATTGTACACTATCTTCGGTACAAGTTGCACATTTTACGAATAAATTATTTGAACCATTCCATTCGCACAATACCACTTTTTGAGACACGTTGACAAGACAGTAATGACATTTCAGTTTTAATGTTGCCACCTTGCAAAGCCAAAGAACTTTTTAAATTATTGCCAAGCTTGAAATTGTTCGACTAATCGACTATTGCAGAATTTCTAGCAGAAATCTCGGAACATGCTAAACAAACGTAAAAACATGGGATAGGTTGTAAGGAAGCAATGTGGACCTGGCTGTTGAAGCCTGTCAGGGAGTCCAAATGGAATGAGGTGGCAATTTTTACAAGCAAACAGCTAGGCGAAACACGGAGAAACATGATTTATGCACCCAGAGTTCAATACCAGGACCAGAATACACATGAGTTGTGGGCTTCTGACAGCGGGCATGCGCTGTTTTCGCTTTGTTCCTTGTTTCCGGTTCATGACGAGTTACGACCAGATTCTTAGTAATAGATAAAACTTAATAAGTACCTACGGTACGGACGTTCTAGTTGAAGCCATTATGTATTCAGGATGCAAGAGTGTTCAGGTGGTTTGATGCATGCGGCCATACGCTATTGCCAGCGAACTTGAGGCACGCGGCTGCGTACCTACAACTGGTGTGACTAGTGCATTGCGTCGTGGTCGTGGGTGATAAAGGGATGATCTATAGACGTGCGTACTTTAAAGTACGCGGTCTATAAGTTCGCGACCTTACTCGGTTTGCCGTCGGTGACACACGTGAAGCTTGCTCAAAACTTCATAGTCAAATTGGCTCGCGGCTTGCGGCGATGACAGACGGGCGAGTAAGCTCGCCGAGCCATATGGTATAACACCCCTTTAACAGCCTGTTACCTCATTGCATGAGCTTTGGCGGTCAAAGAAAGAGAAACACTGGGCCACAAATAGTTAGTCTGGGTCAGTGTTACCAGATACACGGTAATTACCGTAAGCACGATATTTCTGACCAATACACGGTCTACGGTAATAATTCCCGTGTAATTTTCTACGATAATTTTAAATATTAACTACCGTGTAATGTATGTAACTGTAATTTAATAAAATTAAAGCCAATACGTAAAACAAAACGCATTTTTAGTTTTTGTCGCTTTGCATACTACGCCGCCGCGTGGGGGAATTCCCAAAAATATTGTACACACGGCTACACATCAAACTATACGTATCCAGTTTAAGCTGACCTCGCATTGTACGGAAATTCTATACAAAGCGAGATCAGCATAAACTGGAAATGTATAGCTTGATGTGTAGCCGTGTGTACACGGGTAATCTTAATACGACTAAATACAAAAGTGTTTATATAGTCCGTTTGTCTAACCCTAATCAAAAATAAAATCAATAAAACTGTTTAATTATAATTTTGAATACAAATATTGAATATTCATGGTCCTTTCTTTCGCTTTTTTTACACGATAATATACACGGTATTTTTCGAATATGTGTTTGAGTCTGAAACACGGTATTTTTAATCCATCAACACGGTAGTTTTTTGTTTTTCATCTGGTAACACTGGTCTGGGTAACCACTAACTAGGTACAGAATGTGCTTTTCTTGTCTCGCATGAATTATTTACTCAAATTAAAATATTTCGATAGATACCTACAGTAACTATGTAAATAGCTAACTGGACAATCTTGTATTTTTCTATAGATAGCCAAAATATAATGAACACATTTATTGTTTTATCTAGGTACTTACATAGATACCTACTTACCTACATAAGTTGCAGTAAAAAGAATACCATATTTATCCTAAGATTCGTTTAATAAACATAACAGCGAGTGCCGCAGACTTGACACTTTTGACACTACACACACAATAATACATACTTACAACTTTTGACACTACACATACAACACTAACTTACCTACAGCTTACATAAATAAAGTTATTCTCGCTCCTGCTCCTAGTATTATTGCAGCGCGCGGCCTCGATAGTCGACGCGACGCGACGGCACTTGTCCTTCAGTCTAAACTTTGTGTGTCAACCTGAATCTCACGTTTTTTCGTTACTTTTGCTCCTCAAAAATGTCCAATCACGGTAAGAAATTAGAATTTATGCAAATTATTTTGTCATTTCAATTTGCAGTTTTTAACTGCGTTGATTTACATTCATTTGTTAACGATATCAATAAATTAAATTGACTACCTACCAGGTAAATACCTACTAAATACCTACTTATGTAGGTAGGTACATATTTAACTATAACCGGCATTCAATCAAGATAATAACAGCTCCAAAATAATGTTTGCAGAATCGACCATAAAAACAACATAGTCGGTTATCGTGCCCGGTCTGTACCTACAATAAGTAAATAAGCAATGTAGGAAGCACTCATAAACCTAGGAAATAAAAATAAATGTATGTAGGAACATAACACTTATTACATGTAGGTACTTATCACTAATTATCGATGTAGTAAGCTAGGTACATCAACAAAACCATGCATAGAAAAAGAAAATAAAAGATTTGAAAAAATACACTCACTAAAACGCCTTCTAAATGCTTTCTTATACCTAATAATATCTTGATAACTACTTTCGACAGTGTTTAATTAATGTATGATCGTAGGTACCAACTCTTATTTTCACCTTGATACAAGTTTGTTTAAAAAAGACGTCTCGTTTGAAAACATAATAATCAGACGTACAATGTGTGGAACATGATAACAGGGTTAATAAAAGGTTTTACTTTGAATATCTTTATTTTTATGTAGATAACTATATATACTTTCAATAACTCATCATTCTCCTGCGCTTATTTCAATATGTAAGTATTAGTAAACTTCGTAATATATGGAAACCGATTTAAAGAACCATTCACTAGAGGTTAGAGGGCACTGAGGGACACAATGTGAATTGGTTTGATGATATCAATTGAGAGGAGACTCTGGCTTGTTCAGCAAATTATATTGTATGTTTATTAATGACCTCGTTTTATTTTAGAGCGTTGTTGAGGATGAATGTGTAAAAAAATCAAGTAACAAAAACTAAAACCCAACTACGACTTAAAAGGTATAAACAGGACACCACAGACAGACAAATTAAAAATCCGGAGTCACACGTGTTTGGGCATAAATCGAACAGATTACGTGTGACTAATCCTTTAAAGTCGTAGTTGGGTTTTAGTTACTTGATTTAAAAAAAAAATCTTTTGTGGTTATAATATATATATTAGGTCTTTACCTATAAAATTGCCGTTTTGTATGAAAACATTTAAACGAATTTTTAATGTAAGTATTTTTTATTTGTATTAATCGAAGTAATCACCCATGCAATCAATGCATCTTTGCCAACGCAGTGGCAGTTTATTGATGCCCTTCTTAAAGAAATCAGCTGGACGGGAGGCAACAAATTCTTCAAAGGCATTTTGTACTGCCTCTCGGGTATTGAATTTTTTTCCCGCCAAGAAGTTATCCAAATTCTGGAAAAAGTAGTAGTCTGTAGGCGCAAGGTCTGGTGAGTAGGGCGGATGACGGAGAGCTTCCAACCCCAGTTCTTGCAACTTGGAAACCGTCTGCTGTGCAGTATGAGGTCGCGCGTTGTCGTGCAGGAGCAGCGGAGACGAGCGATTGGCCAATGCTGGTTGGAGATGTGCCAGCTTCTCCATCATTGTGTTCAGTTCTTCACAGTACACATCTGCAGTAATGCTCACCCCGTTTGGTAAGAAGCTGTGATGAATCACACCGGCGCTAGACCACCAAACAGTGACCATCACTTTTCTATGGGTAAGTTTTCGTTTAGAGCATTGTTTAGGTACTGAACCAGGATCCAACCAACTTGCTGAGCGCTTGCGGCTATCAAACAGAATCCATTTTTCATCGCAGGTAACAATGCGGTTCAAAATTCCTTCATTTGTGTGTCTGTTGAGCAGTGCAAGGCACGCCTCGACGCGTACTTCGCGCTGGCGATCATTGAGTTCGTGGGGCACCCATTTGTCAAGATTTTTTACCTTGCCAATTTGACGTAAATGGACCAATATTGTGTTGACGCTAACGTCGAAAGCTGCTGCTAATTCAGCCGTAGATTGCGTATCATCAGCTTCCACAATCACCTTTAATTCGTCATTGTCGACCAAAGTCTTCGGACGACCGCGAGGTTCATTTTTCAGGTCGAAATTTCCAGAACGGAAGCGAGCAAACCAATAACAGGTGGTGCGTTGGTTTGTAGTGTTAGCTCCGTAAACGTCGTTGATGTTGCGTGCCGCTTGTGCCGCGTTGCTGCCACGACGGTACTCATATTCCATAATTACTCGAATTTTTAACGTATCCATGATGACGAAAAAGATTGAAATGCGATGAAAATGTAACACTAATCATTAAACAAATGACTTCTTTTGAAAAAAGAATTCCATGTTTTTAAAATAAAATTAATTTGAAATTAGAATTCTTAGCCAAACAAAAATTATTTTGATTTGAAATGGCCAGTACTGCAGAACGGCAATTTCATAGGTAAAGACCTATTATTTTTGAAATGTACTCATTTGATACCCAACATGGTACGATTAAACCATATTTTTTTTTAGGTTCCTCAATTTATGTCCTCTAGAGGGCGCCATTTTTACCAGCGGACAATCACGACGCTTCTAACGATACCTCATTTGTCAAATTGTGATAAGTGGTTTGGAAGATAGGAGGGAACAGGTGAACATACATACATACATACAGGTCAAAATCATAACCCTCCTTTTTTCTTCGCCGTAGTCGGGTAAAAAGTAGGTAAGGGGGACCGAAGAATAGATAGATGAATGCGTGAAAGATGACTAGAAGAAGTTAAATGTGGAAGTAACAGCTGATAGAGATGAGTGGAAGAACAAGACTAAGACCTCTAATAAATTGGGACGTGAGCGGCGCGGTAGGAGGATAATTATGTCCTGTCCTAGTAGCGTTCTCCATAATGCTACTCCCTCCCTAAGCGCAATGGTATTGTTGGTTGGTCTATGCTTCTTCGTTTCTCGTATCAGTAGGTAAGATTAACGTCATCAGCTCTGTCGTCGGTCCCTCGTCGCTCAGGATCGTACTAACCACGATAGGTACTCTTTAGGCTCTGCTTGCATCCATCTATTGCACCCATCTTAACCAGTTTGACCGTCTGATGCAGGATGGCCACATAGGCGGCTAATACCTTCTAAGTAGGTAGGTATATAATTTGTTCCAGTTCCGTATTACGTGACGGCCTCAGTGACTGCCGCCGGTGTTCTCGGCGGAGCTTACTTAGCGTATCGCTTGTCACAAGAAAAGCCGACGAAACTACCAGAAACATGGGAAAAAGTCGGAGTTCTGAAAACGATCAATGTTTACCCAATCAAGTCATGCGCACCTGTTTCATTGAACACAGTTGAATGTACTTATATGGGATTAAGAGATGGATGGCTCCGAGACAGGTTTGTATTGATAAATATTATTATACTTACATCCTATGTTATCGTAATCTAGGTGCCTCTTACTTGACAGTTTTAATACAGGCTGTAAGGGTAAACACTCTTGTCATTCAAACCATGGGTAGTTGACCTAAATATAAAAATAAATGACCGAACACAACAAAAAAAAAACGTTATTTTCATTAAAAGCCTTTAAAAAGTTTCTATCCGACACCGTGCTCTCTAGCGAAACAGCTGACTGACTGAGGGAGGGGTCGCACTCGCGGCCGGTCAGGTCACATCCCGCACCCCCCGCCCGTGTTGAGACGCAAGTTCATTGCCCTAGCGCATAGGGCAACGAACTTGCGGTAAAATGTTGATTTAAAAAAAAGAAAAAAAAAGTTGTAATTTTCCATTGATTTTACGTTCTATAAATGAAACCAAACCACCGGTTGCAAGGATAACGGTGTTTACCCTAACACCCTGTATATACATACGTACGTTCCACAACAGATGCATAGTCTTATAATACGCCTAAGTAATCGCTCCAAAAGGTAGGTACCTACCACTTTCTCCACATCCAGTTTATATTTCGTTAGCCTAAGTTATTTTGCTGCTTTGCAGAGTCTTGATGGTTATCGATGACAAAAATAACTTCATAACAGCGAGAGGATACCCTGAACTTCTACAAGTATTCCCTACTATTCGAAATTCTGTTCTTACTTTGAAACATGCAAATATGGAGACAATGCACGTCAACTTAGCTGAGGTAAGTTATCTAAATTAATATTATAAAGAAGTAGAATTGTTTGTTTGTAAGGGTGTTTGTTTGTTTGAGATTGAACCGATTACGAAAATTCGAATGCCTTAGGATAATATGTTTTATGGCCATAGTTGACTTCTACGCAGATGGAAGTCGCGGTCTTCACACCACTAGCTTCTCCTGATAGATATCTATCTAAGTACTAAGTAGGTACTTATATTTATTTAAAAAAAAACTAAAACCCAACTACGACTAAAAAGGTATAAACAAGACACCACAGACAGACAAATTAAAAATCCAGAGTCACACGTAATCTGTTCGATTGCCCTAACACGTGTGAGTCGTAGTTGGATTTTAGTTTTTATTACTCAAAAAAAGGTTTGTTGGTCTGAGTTATTACTTTAATTTTTTTTTAATTCTGTTGGGGTTATTATATATATTTTTTTTAAATGTGCTCATTAAGCCCTTTTATTTGATACCCAACATGGTACGATTAAACTATATTTTTTGTTTAAGTTCCTTACTTTATTTCCTCTAGAGGGCGCCATTTTTATTAATGTGACGTCACATAGCTTATAACCAGCGGACGATCAAGACACTTCCAACGATATCTCATTTGTCAAATTGTGATGAGTGGTTTAGAAGATAGGAGGGAACAGATGAACATCCGGTCAAAATCATAACCCTGCTTTTTTTTCGCTGTAGTCGGGTAAAAATGAAACTGTTCGTTGGTAAGCGCATCACTTGAGAGAGGCTGGACCGATTTGGCTATTTTTTGTTGTAAAATGTTCGTAATTAAGGTTTTTATGGGAACAAAAATTCTATTGGATGAACTTCAAATTCGGGAAAAACTGAACGTCCTAGTCCTTTTTACTATAGATCGGAGGACAGTCTGGCGGGTCAGCTAGTTTCTTTTAGCTTAATTTTTGAATGATCTTATTATAATATCATATTTATAAATACAATTGGAATCATATCAATAAGATATAAAATGCTATTTAGGGATTGTCAGACATTGGATAATTAAAATGTTTTTATTACATAATTATTTTATTTTAGATTGTAGCTCTACAAAAACCTAAAACGGCAGTCGTATGGGGTGATCCAGTAAGTGTGTATGATTGCGGCTGGGAGGCAAGCGAATGGTTCTCGAGGTAAACAGTTACGGTTTATCACAACGTTTATTGTGATTTTGTGGCGTGTTTATTTTTTGTGTAGGTAGGTACTTTATTGTGCTATAAGCATTGCCTATTTACGTCTGCGTTATCAATCTCGTGTATTTGGCACACAGTTGATAAAGTTTATCAACATGACATTTTCCATCCTTACTGTAAGTAAATACTTATTTTTTTTTTTTTTTTTTTTTTTTTTTTTTTTTTTTAAAAAACGTTGCCCCACACTAAGAATTTCTTCTTGTATCGTGGGTGCGTTTTACAAACATAGAAACTCACATACACTAACACCCAGACCCGGAACAACTACTTGCAGATCATACAAATATTTGTTCCGTGCGGGGATCGAACCCGCGACACGTTGCGCAGCAGTCCATCGCTGAGCCACTGCGCCAACCGTGTCGTCATATTTATTAGGTAACAAAACTGAAAATAGAATTCCATTCTACGTACTTACCTTAATTTTTGTAGGTTGGCTAGGCTAGGTTTATTCGGACTGACATTTCTCGGATTCAGATCGGATGCGGTGCGGAACCGTTCTTAAAGTATGTAGGTATATATGTAATCTAATAAAATATGTTACAGATTGATTGATCGCTCGACAGTCAACTACCGCTTGGTTTATTATGCAGCGGAAAATTGCCGCAAATTGCGTAGTAGCGCTAATAAGATATACAAATTCACAAAGAACGATACGGTAAGTCACACACGATAAGCAGACATAGGTCGTCTATCATGTTTGCCTCTCCTTTTAAGGGTTCCGTACGTCAGAATGAAAAACCCGAACCCTTAACTGCGCGTACGTGCACGAACGAACAAAAAATGGTGAACACGAAACATTTGGTTCGTAAGTGTAGACGTAAGTACCTAAATTATCGCACCCTACATTTATATTTATCATATGCGTATTTGTAGAGATTTGGCGCTCCCCAGCGTTTGGAAAAAAAAAGGCAGTCATGGAGACTGGCCGACAGAAGTGAAAACTTAAAACTGATATCACCCTGGCGCCATCCAGCTTCTAGTCTTCTATAGTCAGCACTACGGCGCGAGCATTTCGGTGACGCGAATCCATAAGTTTATGCCCTGCCAAAAATCGCTCAACGCGCCTAAAGAAGTTTTCATTTCAAAAAAGGCAGCGGAAATAAAGACTTGCATAAAACCATCTTGTTATCCTGTCATCGAAAGAAAATTTCTTACTAGTTTACTGCGTCGCCTTAACATTCGGGGTCAGACACTGATAAGTCAAATGAGTTTTATGCTATCAAAAAGCACTTAAGCAAGAGTTGATAACAAGATTATTACACCATACCATTGTCCGATGTGGTGAAAAAGAACATAAATTATTATAGTAACTTTAGTAAGTACCTACGTCATACAGTAACTTTAATTACAAGAATACACAATTAAAGTTAGTCGTAGTACTTTCCCTGAACCTACTTTTTTAATCATCCTAGCATGTTACTAATTTATAGATAGTAACAAAAACGCATAACCTATCCTAACTAATAATATATAAATGCGAAAGTGAGTTTGTTTGTTTGCTACGCTTTCACGCTAATACGGCTGAACGAATTTGGATGAAATTTGGCACATGGGTAGACCATGACATGAGAAGTCGCGGGCAACAAATATTCTAACACGACTGATTTTATTACAAACGTGACTTAGAACTATTTTGAAGATATCAGAAATTGGCACACTTGTATAGTTTTCTGACATCTTAAGTGTTGAGTTCATTCTTAACATAGTTCAAAAAAAGGTAGGAGGTAGTCAGCGGTTTTTTTTTACATGCGTGTACACCGATTTTTCCGTGAATAATAGGCTGATTTACGTGATTCTTTTTTCATTTGGTAGAGGAAGCTCGCTCGGTTCTCCCGTATAGGTACTTAGATTTTATTAACTTTGCTTTGGTAGCTTCAATTGTGTAATTTAATTAGATCGATAAGAAACCCAAATGTGTTTATTTTCTTTTCAGGGTGCTTTCCCTGATGAAACGTCTTTCAACCTCGTCAACGAGGCTTCGGTCGAGGAGTTGAACACTCGTCTTGCACCGGACAGTCAAGTTACAGAGCGGAATTTCAGACCCAATTTCCTGCTATCTGGAGCTCAGGCTTACGACGAAGACAAATGGAAGTTCCTCAAAATCGGCGAAAATATTTTTGAAATCATTAAACCGTGCTTTAGGTAAGGTTTTTTTTAAAAAAAAAGTTTAGGGTTTTAGTACCTCTTTGCTTTGTTTATTGTTTTTGTGTTACTTTCAGATGCGTGTTGACGACCATCGATCAAGAGACAGGAGTTCGCAACTCCAAAACTGAACCATTGACGGAATTGAAAAAGTAAATAATGACCCAATCAGTTTTTACCACAAAGCACAGCCGATATTTTTATTCCCATTATTAAGCCCGTACCTCGATTATTCAAAGTGAAAATAACACGTTTTTTTTTAGGTATCGTCAAGCCGTGACCGCTGGTGAACGCAAATCGTGTGGGAACTCACCACGCATGGGGGTACAGATGGCGCTACGCAGTGGACCAGGCGGCAAGATCTCAATCAACGACCCTATTTACGCGGCATAAAAAATGTTTGCTTCACATTTTCTAATCAGCGAACCTTGATGTTCCAATCAGGTTATATCTCGAATTTTTATAACTTTTAAGAAATAAAAGAGGGAATTGGTTGTAAATTACTTTAGTTACTAAAAAATATTGTTAAATGCGTACAATTTGAGCCGCGATTCTTTTATCGTCGTTGTCACTGGCTATCTGTAGGCGGGCGAAGGTTCCTCCCCCCGTACCCTTGGTCAGGTGCTCTGGATTCACCACGACGCAGCCATTTACTTCCTGAAAGACAACGATAATATTAAAAGGTTTTGAAGCTTTTATTCTAGTTTTTAATCACTATTCTTTTTTTTTTTAATAAACTGTTCATCATTCTACTTGTCTTTTTTTTTGCTAATATTGAATAGAATGAAAAGAGGATGAATAATATCTTGAAAACTGACAGGGGAGAATGTAATAAGAAAACAATAGGCGCCGATCTCAAGTAACATAGGACAAAGGCAGACAGAACGTCCCATGGTAAAACAATATTACTATACAAACCTTAACAAAGTATCTGAAGTTAGAGGGTAGTACTAGGACGTGCGGTATGTAGGACATCTGCGCATGGGCAGCCCATAGCGCGGCGTCCACGGCCAGCCCTGGTGCCGGCGGCCAGAGCGGGTAGTAAGTCTGTTGCATCAGGATGTGGCTGGCTAACCGCGACAGCTTGTCCCCGCCCATGCCTCTGTAATAAACCATTGTAAATAAGGATAATTTGACTTTAAAAAAGATTTACGTTTAAAGCAGAAACAAAAAACAGGCCAAGTGCGTGTCGGACCACGCACAATGAACGGTTCCGTAGTTGGTATGAATGTATCCCAAGAACAAACTCACGGATCCCTGAATCCAAAAATGGCTTTCACAAACTCACTATATTTTTGAACGAAATTTCCAACGATTCCCCACATCATGGGACAGATGAGTAAAAAATTTTTGGGTATCACCCTACCCAAAAATGTTTAGTTTCCTAGCGAAAAATGAAAATACCTAACTTGTAACACAAAACTATGCCGTGATTTCTGAAGAGAAATGAATGTGATAGAATAACTTGAAATAATATTTACAAAGATATCTCTTCTTGGCTGATGTGCATGAGTATGTCTGTGCTGGTAACGCCAATGACTATGCCATTGATGTTGAGCGTGCACGGGTCGGGCACGAAGTGTATGTTCGTGTGTTTCCGTCTGCTAGGGTACGCCGGAGTCGGGTAGATGTTCACGTGGAAAGCGTCCTTATTACTAGAAACTATGTATATCTTAGTGTATGGGCTGCAAAGAAATACATCCACACATTAGTATCTTCCTACAATAATTACAAATAGAATCATTACTTGATGTAGAAGGCTTGTTTATGCTCACCTTGTATTACTTAATTCACCTAAATTATCAATTAATTTGTCAAAAAATGACTTGAAAGTCTCTGCCATGGTATTGTCTTTGACTTTGGTATGTTCGCTATCCAAAAACGGCCCCGTCATTATAACTACATGAGGTTTGTGTGTCGTAATGTATGTTACTAGGTCTTTCAAAGGCTCATAGGCCATGTTGTCTGATGTTGTGTATGGTCCTGATGCTATCACCATCGACATTTTACCTAAAATATAAATGAAACTTGAAAAAAATATATCCAATCGAATATAGTTTCTAATAGCGACTTGCGACTAATACAACCACAAAGTACGGAAGCGCCGCGCCCGGCGTGTCCGTGCTCGGATTGTGTTTCGCATCACGACGTACCATTTAAAACATTCATCATATCAGCCTTATGATCCGCGACCGGAGGCGAGGCGTCGCAGATCACTTCGTTCGCTACAAACTTGTCACCACGCGTGTTTACTCCTCGCATCACAACAGTCTGACCAGGAAATAAAGAATACTGCTTCACACTGTCACAGAAATAATAAGCCTAATTATGCTTTTGAAAGCTTGTTACAAACATATAGGTTGTTTGATGCTCGGTTCCTATAAACAAAAACGAATCGTTTTGCTTACCAATAGTAGCATTTTTTATTGCCAAACTGGGCAAATAAATAAATTCGTAAGCAAATTTTACCTGTGATATCTACTTCCATATGGGAGGGTCTACTATGAAAAGTTATGAGGTTATTGCTTCATTATTGGTAAAGATACAAGAGTCTTAATTTTAACCAATAACGGTCCGTTAATTAAGGAATCGGCAAGTTTGAACCAGGAGAAGTAGGTATTAAATGTATTTCTATCTTTATAACATCCAAAAGGGAGAATTCAATAAATGTATCAACCAACTTGCTAAAAAATATGTTCATCACCATACACCCACGATTGTTTTCACCACTTGCACCTAACTCCTAGTCGGCAAGCTCTACTCTAGACCACCGACAGATGGCGTTATAACCAACTTGTCGGCTACTTCAGCTTGATGATGGACAGCTGTGCATCAGTGAAATAGCTGCACCGGACAGGCACGGAAGTGTTCCATATCCACCGCATATTGACTATGACTGGCAATAATTTTGATAGAAAAATGCTTAACCAACTTGATGTTAGACTTCAAAAGTAAATTATGATAACATTTACGAAGTCAGCGCGCCTACCCTCGGAACTTTAAAGGATCTCTCTTGCTTAGTTCCATAATATAAACTTATATCAATTGAATATACAGACTTGTCCAAATCCACTGGTACTGTTTGACTGAGTGATTGATCCCATGTTCCTTGGAGGATGACACTCTTTGGGTTGAGCCTGGCGTCTGCGTCGCATTCTATGCGGCCCACTACTGATACTTCAGCCTGTAATTTAATTGTTACCAACTCTGTATAGCTGACTTTTTTATTAGGTTTTGGCTGTTGGGCTTGGTTTCCACCAGACCAATGCAAACAAGGAATCCAGCAAACGAATTGCTCCATTTAGTAATTTGAAAATGAGGTAATTCTATTCGTGGTTTTTTTTCTAAGCTCACTGCACTACTTCCTGATACAGGTCTGGTAGAAAACCAGCCTAAATTATTTTTTTTCTATGCTACCTGTGATTTACACCTAACTGATGTTACATCTGAGATTCCACATTTCTTCATGATACATTGCGATATGTAGCGAATGTTGTTGTCAAACATACTAGCTTTTTCGTGAAGGAGTTCAAAGCCAAACCTAAAATGGAAATGAGAAATATTATGTTTTAGGGTAGGTGACAGGTATTTTTATTTCGATATAATTATTATCCTGAATTTGGTCAGTTGGTTTGGTTTATCTTTACAATTTTATAACTAAGACTGTGTGACAGTCATCAATAAAATACTATTAGCCAGTCATTATTATTCAGATAGATAAATTGAATGTCTATTCCGCTATTATAGCACGCATTTGAGTGTAAAGTTAAATGACAGGCAACAGTTGCAAATTATGTTTTCTTGCAATACTTACATAGCTTTGGTGTATGTATCACCATCATCATTAGATACTTGTATGATTTTCAGATTTAAAATGTCATTAGGGCCACAGGGATCAGCAATATTCTGTAATAATTTCTCATCACCATAGGAGTGTACTACAGCACCTGTATTTGTTCTTGATGCATACTTAGCAGATCCACTGAAATAAAATATGGGCCTTTTCATTTTTCAGATAGGAAAGGAAGCCTGGCAAAACTTATCTGTGGACCTCAACTTCATTGCATACAAATGCAATGAAGTTGAGGTCCACAAAGGTGAGGTCTAAAAATAATGTACATCAAAAGTCTATGGAAGAATGCTTGATTTGACTGTCAGAACTGCGTATGCAACTCTTACTATGCCAGTATATATGTAAACCAAGAGCCATCATAATTATTACCAGGAAGGATAGTTCCATGAGTAGCCTACTTCTTATCCAACACATGTTTTTGCTTGGATGTTAACTTCCATTTAAAAAAAAAAAACGATTTTGCCAAACTTACATAGTTGGTGAATAAGTGGCTGGACATAAATCATTTGGTTGATTGGGTGCAGATTCAATTTCAATTTTAACTCTCTGAAAATCATTAAAATGGCATTAAAATTGCTTCAAATTAATAATCTTAACTTTATTAACATAAAATTTACCATGGACCATATGGACATGTTACAAAGGTACAATGAAAATGCAGATTAAGTTGATGGCTGCAGACGAGTATGGATCTAGTCATGATTTGTAGTGAACATGAACCAGAAGCAAACTCGCCCACAAATATCATCAAGTTAAATGGTATGCTCCCTAAAACAGATGTCCCAAGGTTGAATCTTTATGTATGTAACTGTCAAAAATGTTTTAGTATAACTAGCTCGGCAAGGGGATGTAAGAAAACAGTACAAATTAAATACAATATTGTAAATATCTTGTAGCAAGTCCGTAACCCTATGTTGCTGTAAATGGAGCTCTGTCCAATATCACCACTGATGAAAGTCCTACAAGCACTCAATGAGTGTAGATCTAGTCACAGAAATTATGCACTGAGGTACTAGACATACACCCATTAGGCGCAAGCAGGTGGCTCCAGACTTCTTTCTTGAAAGAGTTGATCAATGTTCAATAATACCTGTAGAAAACATTAAAATCCTACTATGCAGCTGAAAACAAAGTGGCACCTAAAGGGTTTAGTAGTTACTAAATTAAATGTTTTGGTATAAACATGTAGTTAATAATATGCTTAGTGTTAAAGTTTGTAGCAAGCCATAAACAAAAATGAAAGAAGAAATTAGAATAATCTTGGTAGCCCAGGGTCTACAACTCGTTGACTTGTAATTTGGACTTACAATATAAAGTGTTTTATATTATAGTGATCTAATTATTTGAGTGCTTGCCATGATAATTAACTCTCATTCAATCTAAATGTAAACTTAAAACATTCTGCACTATTGTCTGGAGGTGTCACTTGGAACCTTGGAACATTGATCCTCAAAATCCAACACTTAGGTTATAATCTACAAACAGCATAGTATACTGATACACAGTATAATGATCATACCTTTGGTGTTGTGGCCATATAATTTGATAGAACTTCATTGTCTGATCTGTATCAACGCTAAGGATTGTTGATGAAATACAACTCATTAGCCAAACTTACACTAAAAAAAAAAAACAATCGACAATAAACCGTTAATTAGACGGTCGGCTACTAAAACGACAAGAAACAAACTACAAGTTACAATTATTTGGGTAAATAATGAACACGTGGAGCATGCGCATTAAAAAGGATACTGAACTGAAGCGGGTGCCCCGTAAACCGTCAAACTAGTGCTGGTACCCACTTGTCCGTTTTCTTTAGCGGTTGCATTGGAACGATGCGCCGCCCGCTTGGAAAATTCCTTTCTCACAAACGTATCCAAGTTGTCCAAATTCGGCGATGCACCGTTTAAATGGTTTAAACTGAAGGCCATCCATTGTTCAATGAAAGATTCAGCGTCGATGTTGTATTCTTCGCATAAACTTACGCCTTAGAAAAAGAAGTGAATAATGGAACAACCTTGAACATTCATTTTGAAGCGGTACAAAGTTATTCTCAAAACTTTTGGTAAAGTTGATAAACAGATAGATGCACAAGTTTATTGCTTATCGCGAATTATTTGGGTACTCACATTTACTTATGACTTCTTTAGGCACATCTAAACCGAAAAATTGAAATTGCTCAGTCACCAATTCTTCGGAAGCCATTTTCTGTAAATTGAAAGAGCGAATGAAAGGAAAGGAAGCAAAAGAGCGCCAACGCCAATCAAAAAGTTTGCGTGCGTTTCGTCAAAGTTTTGACCACAGATTAGGTGGCTTGTATTTTTTCTTTGAGCATGGCAACACTTTTATTTCGGCATGGTTCATACAGTGACAAAGTCAGTTGTCATTGAGAAATTTTTAATCCTGTTGATTAAAATATAGACTAAACCCATTTCTTTTATGACTGGGTCAAATTATATTAGCTAGCGAAACTCCGCAGATGTGATGGGTATCGATATCTAAATACAAATTTTCTGTCCACTATCCTGCCCTGAGAGATCACTCTTTAGATGAACAGAATGTAAATAGAAATAAACCGGCCAAATGCGAGTCGGACTCGCGCACGAATGGTTCCGTACCATTATCTATAAAAAACGACCAAAAAAATCACGTTTGTTGTATGGGAGCCCCCTTAAATATTTATTTGATTCAATTTTTTTGTATTGTATGTTGTTATAGCGGCAACAGAAATACATAATCTGTGAAAATTTCAACTGTCTAATTATTATGGTTCATGAGATATAGCTTGCCTGCCTGGTGACAGACGGAGAGACAGACAGCGGAGTCTTAGTAATAGGGTCCCGTTTTACCCTTTGGGTACGGAACCCTAAAAATCAACGCGAAACTCATCTAATGAGTCGAATGCTCATTGGCTCATTCATTACGCGCGAATGCAAGTAATGTGGACGCTCCTTGCTAGATACGGGAAGTACGGGTACAAGTAAAACTCGGGCGAGCTGTGAACGCACTGACGCTTTATTTGAAAGCAACGCGTGCGCAGGCCCGCGGCGTGCGGGGCGCTGCGCGGCGTCGCCGCGTCCTCTGCGCAGGCACGGCTTGTAACCGCGCATCGCTACACACATAGTTACATATACAACTTTACAGCAATTTTTGTATTCTGCGTATGGAAATGGTTGTAAAGAGGGAATTATTGCTTGGGTTGGGTATAAAATAATTTTGTTGGGATTCAGTTTACAGTAGTTTGAAAACAAGCAAATATTTTTTACTAGAAAAAAAAGAACAAAAAATTTTTCATGCCAGTGAATACAATCAAAGAAAATGGTATAGTTTCATTTGTATGAAAAAAAAAACTGTGGTGATTTCTAAATAATAGACAAATATTATTGATCAATGAACATCCATCATGAAGTTCGGGTAGTATTCAGACTTTCATACCAAATTAAAGTGATGTAACATTGGCTTAATTATAATAATGATTACATTTTTAATATTTAATACATTTATATTTCAACAAGATTTTTAACATTATTATGTTCTTTGGACATGTATATGAAATTTACAAGATGGCATAGATTGGACTTCTGCTGTGACTACGCTGTTTATGCATAAATTGGCCAAACCCCCTCGGATCAACCCACAAGTGTATGCAACATACTGAAACAGAAAAACATTCATAAGATGAATTATCAAATAAAAAAACTGATGAAGAGTTTCAGGCAGTTAACTAACAATAGCACGAGTTGAAGGTTTGTTTCCTATTAAAAAGCAGCACTTACTCTTGGCGCTGACTCCAGGTACTGGTGGCCATTGGAAAAGTTTGTGAGGAATCTGAATGCATTATCTTGTAGGACATAAACACCTTGGTGATTAGTCCGCAAGTTATCTATTTGTTTTTTATAGATACATGTCCAAAAGTCTGTACAAATGAACTTCATGGTATCCAGTTCATCTTTAAATCTGGGCCATTCTCTAGTTAGTCTTTCCATTATCTTATAGCCAGTAGCAAATCCAATATATTCTACGACAGACAGATCCACCTCCTGAAACACCATAATAATTCCTGTTTATTTTGATGTAATTAAATACGATTAGGTACTTTATTTTAAAACTGATAATATATGAAAATGTTAACACCTTTTTATCTTTAGGGGTTTCCTTGGATTGGTCTATAGCATAGTTAATTATTTCGGAATGTAGTAGATCAAACACAATATCGTCAGCCATTGGTAATCCCTGAAGTTCTCCCATAGACCGTGCAAGTACGTGTAGTAAAATGTCTGCTATATAATCTATGTAGTCGGAATAATTTCTTAGAAATACAATATTTACAAACCTAACGACGTTTTATAGCGACAAAAATCAAGTCGTGATTCACACACAAAACAACTTTTATTTTTGTGACAATGACAATATTTGACAAACTACAGACAGACATGCATGCATGACATGTGACCAGTGTTACAAAAGAAAAATCCAAATAAAAAAAACATATTTATACTAGAGTAAAAAATAAAAAGAGGAAGTATATTCCAAGTTTCACCACTAATGGCGCTAGCAGCACAAACCGTAAACATGTTTTGTCATAATTGTTTTGTTGATATTTTTATGTTTTCTATTTTAATCTAAATTAGATTAAATTTCTCTAATTTAGAAACCATTTGCGCATTTCACATCGGTCTCACACTACTATACTAGATAGTAACTGTGGGAATAGATGCATACAGTAGTGCTACTAGGGTCTTTTGACGCTTGATAACAATAAAAGAGGGCGCTGTTGGTAAACATTTGTGAAACTGTTTTGTGATTATGACATTAACATTATTCATGTTGTATTACAAATGACAATTGACATTTTTTGTTTCTTTTCTGCGTTTAGTTTTGTTTGACAAATACGTTTTGATATTGGATCTTTTTTTTTTCAACGAATCTCAAAATTATCGTATGTACATTAGACATTCACCATCGTACATCGTACCATTGGCCAAATTATCGTAAGCCCCCTTATTTATCGTACGGGTTGGCAACACTGCATGTGACACATGAGACATGCATGACAGTTGCGAACGCGTCTCATCACTTTCACAGACTACTTAGAGATACTACGTATATCACTTTCCTCACGTGTTCCTCACAGAGCTAGAGTACTAAGAGTACATACTATTGTAGTTCCGTTTCCTTTGCCGTAATCGCCGTAATGTTGGATCGGCTGTTAAAGTTGTTAACCCACATAGCGCCGTATCGGCTTTTAATATTAGTTTTGGTCGTACAACTGTATGTTGACACACACTCTAGACCAGCCATACTCAAAGTGTGCTCCGCGGAGCCCTGGGGCTCCGCAAAGCCTTTGTGAAGGCTCCTTGAAAATATTAGCCTATGGCCTATGTCCAACTGTAGACGACATTGCTTTAGCTGACTATTTTAGCTGCTTTAGAACTCAGACCAACAAAAAAAGCTCTTTTTTTGTTGGTCTGAGCTTCAGAATCATCCTAATCTCACACGAATAATTTCAATTATAACCGACTTCTTAAAAATATCCTCCTCCTTTTAGAAGTGGGGTAAAAAGGAGTTTATTTATCAATTCGACACGTATTTTATTATTAAACGGTTTTTATTTTCACGATAATCCAACAATGCCAGCCCTAGTGGGAAAGTGAACTCAGGAGTTTATGCAAGTGTTATTTCCCCAACAAAATCAAGGGGGACACAGTGGACGACAAAACTAGGAACAATCAATCCAGTTTGTTCCACTGGTGGGACAGATTGGTGGAGCAAAGTATGTACAATTCCATGAAACGCAGTTTTTGATTATTTTAGGGCTCAGTCATATATTTCCATTTCTAAAAGGGTTCCATGGTCAAAAAAGTTTGAGAACCGCTGCTCTAGACGGTTTATTATGATATGATCACAGACTACTTAGAGATACTACGTATGATATGATCCAGTCTAGCAATGGACACAGCAATGGACTGGACTGACTCGCTGGATTACTGACTGGAATAATGTGAATTGGGCATTATGGTCGGTCCACACATGCGCACGTACGCGTATATTTTAGAGCGAATTCGACAAAACTTTTATCCCTAGTATAATTCTAATCCAGGGAATTAATAGAAAATATTTGACAGATTTCCTATACAAAAAATATGAGACGTCAATTTTATTCCACGAATAAAAGATTTGGTTAAATCATCTCTTAAGGCGCGTTTCCATTTTGCAAGTGATTTGCATACTAGTTGCAAGTTGCATGCAAATTGTATAGTGGAAACAACAACTTGCAAACAACTTGCAACTTGTATGCAATTAGGTTTAAACTTGTACGCACAATAATGAAGTCGGCACATTTGCACGCAAGTTGCAAGCGCATGCGGTCGTGCATAGAGGATTACTTTGTTTATGACTTTAACTAACTTGTATACCACTAAAATCTTGTATGCAAGCTGCAAGTTGAACAAAATCGTGTTTCCAATTCAAATCACTTGCACACAAGTCTGACGTCATACATGTATGCAAACACTTGCATAATGGAAACGCGCCTTTAGGAACATAGAATGACTAAACGGAGCGGTTGGCGAGTTATTCGCGTGCAAGTTGTAATATTCACGACATGCACATATTTTTGTGTGGTTACATGAGTAACCACGGTATAATTATATGCGCGCAGTGTGACGTCATTCGAAGCGCGTAGTGTGCTTGGTTCGTGCGTGTGCGCAGGTGTAGATTCACCCCTTGGTTTTTTGTACTAGAGAAAACTGATCGAAATCTGTAACTCACGCTCTGCAGCCGCACCTTTGAGGTGATAATTAAAGAAAGATAAATTCTCGTAGTAGTTACGTATGATGACTGCCACGCGTTTTGTGAAATGTCAGCTGAAAGAAGTACACCGTTAATCATACTCGACATCGGTGCCGCTACCATGATATATGTTGCGAATTCCTCTTAACTTATCGATCCACTATCTTGTTAGGTAATAGTAATAGCTCTATGAACCAGACCAGTAACTGATATTAGATTTATCTATTCAATTTGTTATTAGTCTCTAGATACATTGACTAAAAAGATATCTTTAGAAATGGGTATGTAAATCAGCCTTGAATTTATCTCTTAAATATTACAAATTGATTACGGTTCTTTATAAATGAAATTAAATGATTTTAGTTTCTGTAAATAGGTTTATAAAGTTTTACTATTCCGGTTCCACTCAGTTATGCAATCTCCATAAAAATTCGTTAAGGGCAACCCTAACTACGTCAGCTAGGAGCAGAAAAAAAAGGAACAATAAATAAATAAATAAAGATGGCGGATTGCGTCCTCAGTGCAGTGCTCCGTGGTATAATGTACTTTTATGAAGATTTTAAATAGCCTGAGTGGTGAAAAAAATTGTAATAACAGTGCGATTGTTAATTATTTTCTATAACATTTTAAGTTTTTACGAAATAAGTGATTTTTTTTTTTCACAAATGGACGGAAATAACATTATCACTTTTAAAGATGGCGATCCGACGCGACCTGCCGAAGTCGAAGCGCCATCTGCTGTAGATGTGCCTAAACAACAATTTGAAGGACTTGTCAGAAAAAAAAGGAGGCGCGGGAAATCTAAACGCAAGATAATGAAACCATTTTCAAAAATTCCATGGCAGGATCGAAGGAAGAATGACAAATCTAAAAGAAATAACAGATTCCGGAAGATTGTTTTGGCAAAAACTCACGCCCCATTTAATAACAACCAATTTTTGATGGAAATACATAAACCAGAGCCAGAAAATTCATATATTCTACGAACACCATCAGCGCGTACTCGTGATTCAAGTTTCAGCGTAGATTCAGAAGAAAATTACTTTTTTTCGCTGCCTGAAGACGAAGAGGAGTACTTGACAAAAGAGTTTTCAAGTGTATATGAAGATGCTCAAAGTGAACGGTTGTCAAATATGTCAAAAGATGACCTCATCCAGGAATATCTTCTATTGGAAGCCAAATATGAGAATCTCGTTAAAAGGACGGAACGATCTAAAGCAAAGTGTTTAGAAGAGGATAAAGATATCACAGCCAGAGATGCTTCTGTTACTGATAGGGACAGTATGTTAACAGACAGAGACACTTCAGGCACTTCCATTGGCTCTAGTGCCGTGGATGAGCAGTCCTTTAGTGAATTTATGCAGCGTATGAAGGAACAAGAAGAACAGATACACTCTCTACAGTTGGACAATGAAAAGTTGAGACTTGAAATTGAACATTTACGTCAGCATTCCCAGGACACATCAAGTGCAGACTCTGAAAGTGATAGTTCATCCTCATCAGATAGTGACAGCAGCTCCAGCAGGAGTGCAAGCCCTGTGGCTGAGCCAGTAGCTGAAGATTACTTAGTTGAAGACAACTTGACTAATGAAAATCATGTTCATGTAAATGGCCAAAATGAAGAGACTGAAGGTTCGGGAACCACATACCCAATGGTTAATGGCTGTCATGATTCTAATGATTAAAACAGTTTTAATATTTTAATACTTATATATAAGTAGGTCATAGGTTACTTGTTAAGTTCTGTAAAAAGTGTTGGACAGTATTTAAGTATCTTTATTCTGCTTATTCCATAATTACAGTGGATTATATTATATTTTCTGGTGAGAATGTATGGATTTTATATGACATGCATTTAGTGACTTGCTTAATAAACTTAGCACCCTACTGTACAAACTGCCCTCAAACATTCTTTCCTGTAAACACTGGGAATATAAATGTGAGATCTCATTTTAGATTAGTGAAATTGTTCTGTGATATCCTTGTGGATATTTTATCAGTAGTGATTAATGTAATAAATTGTTTTTATTTTCAATAGATCTCACTTTTATGTTTATACAGTGGGACATATTCATTATCTAGATATAAGGTAAAAATGTTGTAGCATGTAATCATTTATTTTGTATAATTATATATTCTTATATTTTATGGTTGCTGTTGGACTTGTTATGAATGGGTGTTTTTTTCTGTGTTTTAAACCAAATTGAATGTGTCAAGTAATTTGTAGAGATAGTTTTATGTAATTTATAAAGCCTATACTTATATTTTAACAGGGATTGTAATAATTTTCTGCTGCGCCATTAAAATACAGTAATATGTCAGAAGTTTGTGATGTTATTTAATTATTTACCTACACACATAATTACCAAAACTGGTAAAGTCGTCAGAAAAAAAAAATTGGTGTTGGAGTAGCAAAAATTTCGAAATTACATAGGATAATTATACCATTCCCCCTCTAAAAAGCTTATTTTATCAAAATATATTTCACTGAAAACAGTGAATAAAAAGCAGCTTTTAATCGATATGTTGGTGTTTTAATTACTACCAATATATTCGACCTCCATCTCGATGCTATACCGCCTTGCGAAAAAATACACGATACAAACTCCTTGTGCAAATGTAAACAAATGTCATTTTCGCTTAAATCTTTATTTTTCTCGTAGTCATGGTATGAAGTATATTATGCAACTCTTGAATAAAACGGATTTATATCGAGGACCATGAATCACTCGCGTCGCTCAGGTTTCTAACACTTAATCACTCCCTATGGTCGGGATTTAGTCGTTAAAATCCTTCACTTGCTCGTGATTCATCTATGGCCCTCGTTTTAAATCCGTCCTTTATTCACGAATTGCATAATATACTATAATTAAAAAGATTTACTAAGTGAAAATCGTTTTAATCACAAAAAAATAAAAAACAAAGATTCATAAAATAATTATTATCATGACAACAAAAGTATAGAAAACACTACAAGTGTTTAAAAAATAAAAGGATGTTTCAGCTTAATTCTATGCTAAATGTGGGTACTTTAACAAACATTATACTTTTTCTTTTTTTGTCTTTGATTCTGGTGCATTGGGATTGGCACCTTTATAAAATTGTTTGAGTAAAGCCATGGCCTCAGTTGCCATTAAATTTCCAATCAAATTATAATTACATTCATAAAAGTTACTTATATCTAACACAGTTTTGCCACCAAATCTGTCGTTGGCACAACCATAAACCACTTCTTTTATATTTAAGTTGCTGAGTGCTGCTGCACACATTATACAAGGCTCAACTGTTACATAAACTGTTATATTTAGACAGTACAATCTGTAATCAATATGATTAGATTTACAGTAATCTATGACTTGGTCTATACAATTAATTTCAGCATGTCTTGTTGGATTGTGTGTAGCATTAACACTATTCCTAGACTCAGCAATAATATCTGAGTTTATGACGAAAACACAGCCCACTGGGACTTCTTGAGCTGATAAAGCTTCTGATGCTAAATCAAGGGCTCTCTTCATGAACTCAACCATTTTTTAAATAAAACTATTAATATCTTGTATTTGACCTCAATAACACAATCTAGTTCTTCAAGTGCATGCCACTTGAAGAACTAGATACAGCTTTGTTTATTTAGTCTTGTTGGTAGTATTGAAGCAAATTATAATTTTTAAGACAGTCAGTTGCTCTCTCTGGCCATTTGTTATTATTCACTGCTCTGGGGCTTGGATGTGGCAAGTACAGAATCTGGAATAGGAAAACACAATTAAAATGATGAATGAATTATCCATGAATACAAAACATCATGAATTTGTATGATTGATGATTCATAAGTTCACCTACACACCTGGATAGCTCTTGAGGAAGGGTATCTTTTTAATGTTTCTTTTGATCGAGTTTCACAAAACTGTCCAATTGCAACTATCTTTTCAACTTCATATAGTTCCAGAATTTTGCTGAATACTGGATCACAGATGTTGTATAATTCTTGTACTTCACCTCTCTGAGAATTATTTGTAAACATAAATTAGCTTAGAATGATGGGGATGTATTACTTATTAAAACTTTATGCACAAGTAAAAATTACTGTACAAAGGCAGACTTAAATAACACGAAAATAACTACAAAATACAATAATAAATACTAATACATAGATACATACATATAAAGGAAATAAACTTTGTCTGGAGAAACAGTGATTGGTTGAGGAGAAAACGAATCAGCAAATCAGTGCTGGGATGTCTCTAGCAACATCTTTGCATGTGTGCATGTGCCTTCACTTTCACTTAAAGGTATTATTGTATGGAACAATTTGAGGGTTGACTCAATCTTTCTTATGGGCAAGCTCTATGCATCTGGTTCTGCCATCTGGCACAGTTGTTTAGCAAATAAAGACCTCTTACTTTGAAATCACTTGGAGTGAGATTGCAACCTGAGGCTGTCATCCACTGCTGAGGCAAGTAGTTATACACAAAACTGGTTTTGAAGAATTTTTCTGGTGTTCCACATAAAGTTTGAAGCAGACCCCAAAATCTTTTGCCGCTGACCTGGAAAAGGAATGTAATACAAATAAGATAGATAGATAAAGCCAATTTAATATCTTTCTTTGGCAATGCTTGAGTTTATAATGGTTAAATGATAAAGTACACCCTATTTTTCTTTCATATCACTTTATCTTTATATCTTACAACTATAGGTATATCTGTATAGCTGAGGCCATAGTCAAAAATATCTGCCAGTCAGCAAGCATAGTAAAAATATCTGCCAGTCTGCCTAGGGTAGAGACATGCACAATATGAGAAAAATACCAACTACTAACTTATACTAACTTCAGTTCTGCTACAATCGAAGCCCAACACAGGACGAGTTTTAATCTCAGTAGGTGGTTTCTGCACTGGCCCACTGATGCCCAACCAATCTCGAACTGAACTTATTTCACCAAACGGCACCTGTTGATTTCATCAAATGTTTTTAGTAACTGAAGTTTTTCATTACTACACTGTTGATTAAAAACTAGTTTTAAACTTGCTTAGCCTCGAAATTATATTTTATTTTAAAGTAAAGGAAGTCATGGTTCATAATAATAATTTGTTTCATGCTATGTAATCATGCATGATAAAGATCTTTTATACATTTAAGGGTATATAAGGTAGTTCTTACTCCGGTCTGAGACATTCCCCAAGGTCCAGGATTCATGCCAAAATACATAATAGGTTTTGTAGTATTGCAATATTTTCGCACGTACATTTCAAATGTATGCCTTGCATAAATGGTTGGATTATAAACAGCTTCTACTTTTTTGGGCATTTGAAACTGTTCAAGAGAAATATTCAATTCGTCGATTAAATTCAGAAAATCTTCGCTTATATCCTGAGAACTAGAATTCCCTAAACTATTGGAAAAAAACGATGATACAACTTCTGGCTCCATTGTATTTTACGGGGAATGAATGATCACCTTTAAACACTATTATGCACATAGAACGTTTATCACTTACTATACGAATGTATCGATGCAATCTTGATATCTGCTGATATGCATTATACGGTAAAAAGGCATCGCAGAAAGGCAAAATCAAAACAAATACGGACACAACACACAAACAAAACAGGTACATATGACAGACAAGAAGATGACAATGACACTGACACTGACATGACATCCAGTCAGTACCTATGGTACCTAAGTAGTCTGTGCTGTCTGCGCTTCGTAGACTGTGGTGCTCTGTGATGCCCATGCTGCAGTAATGCTTGCTGCCCAATTACTAGTGATGCAGGATGGGTTAGTCCATCAATTTTTAGACCATCTCAAATGAAAATATTAAAAAAGCCGACAACCAGAGATCACACTCCAGTTTTTTTGTGGTTACCGCAAAACGATATCAATACTATACCGCAAAACCGCGGTAAATGTGGTACACGCACCACTGTTCTGACTGTTCAAAAATCAGTTGCGGTAAAACCGCTTTCTTCTTCATGTATCCGGTATCTTGCAGGTAAAAACCAAAAACCATGCCCGATCAATCATAGGCATTATACAAAAAAAAGTTTTTACAGTACTTATCAAGTAACCATTTCCCTAAAAATATTCCTCGGTCGGCACCAATGGTGACCCGCCCCAAACTCTTTGGCTGCGACCACGCCTTGGCAGACGGGCGAGTAGGATTTATTAGTCATTGACTCCCCGAGCCATAAGTACGCGTACTTGCTCGCACGTCTATCACCCCTTTTAGTTTGCTGTGGTCATTTTGATTTGTCTGAAGTTCTGAATTAATGCCATTGATCGTCTAACCGTGCGTTTATAGTCAAACATTTCAAGTCCATATGATTTATAAGTCAATGGTTTGCACTGGCGAAACATTCAAGACAAAACTCTATTTTCTGTCAATGTTCTAAACAATTTTTGACAGGAACTAGAGATTTCAACAGGTTTTGTCTTGAATGTTTCGTCAGTGCAAACCATTGACTTATAAATCATATGGACTTGAAATGTTTGACTATAGAAAAAACAGTTATACAAATATGAGGCATATCGACGCCAAAATCATAAAAATATTGCCATCTCTTTTTAACTTTCATAATTTTGCGTAAGTGAAAAAGGACAATAGTGTTTTTGACAGTTACTTTATTGGCAACTCTACATTTCTAGAGTCATTGAATACCTATTTGCGGCCGAGTCGCCATTTTATCCTCTCGCTGTTTGGTACCAAACTTGAGTACATCAACTGTCAAATGCTCTTGAGCTGTGATTATAATTGTAAATTTTGGAGTAATTTGCAGTGTTATTGCGTTTAAACTCGGTCCTATAGTGGAAATCGTCAATAGCAAGATGCCCAATTGCAATATAATCGGATGTGGCATCAAAAGAAGCGGAAATCTCCCGAACATAACTTTGCACCAGTACGTACATAATTTACAGCTGAAATATCTTTAGATTTATATGATAAACAAAAGATTCTGCATTTGTTGAAGAGCTTTAACAGTATAGCATTCTTATTTTCCCTTTTGCCTTTATTTTTAACAGTTTTTCAACATGAAATGATTTCTTGTTATTGAAGGGATAGAGTAGTGCATTTAGACATTTTTATATTTATCGATAATGCTATTTTATGATTCTTTATTGGTTTTGTTTTATTTTCAAGGCTGCCTGATGAACGAAAAAATAAGATTTGGCTGGTAACAATCGGTGTTGAAAATTTAAAGATGTCAACAAAAACAATTCACATATTTTGTTCTCTTCACTTTGAAGAATCATGTTTTGGACACTGAATAAAGTAACATTACGTGACGATGCTTTACCTTCACGAACCTTATTGGTAAGTAACATTGCATGTTATAAATTTTTCCAACATGATTGTGTAGTGGCTGATAGATGATGGTGATGTCCTCAATTGCAACAGTTGTTTAATGGACACAAAGAGTGATGTAAAGAATGGTTTTCAGGTCCAAGCTGTTTGTGTGCCTACCACTCAAAATCAACCTGGAGAGATTTCAAAAAGGAGTGGCATAGATTTAGCCCCTAGCACATCCGCTACACTAGATTTACCGGTATGACCTCTTCCGTTTTTTTTAAATCTAATTGATAACATCTCATTGATTGAATTGAGAATGGCTGGGAGATATCTCTCGCTTCTTATCTTCAATATCTATTAAAGCTTAATTTTATTTGATTTCAGGTACACACATTTAAAATGATAAAGAAATTAAAAGACATATGTCAATAACAGTTCAAGAAGATAAAGAGACGGAGAAAGTTAGAAGACAGTCGAAAGAAATTGCTCATTTTTAGTAATATTATCAAAGATTTTAAAGGATATAATAATATTTATTAATTAAAAGTATAATAGAGGTATACATGAATTTGAGATACAAATATTATGGGAAGAAATCTACTGAGAGAATACCCCATAGAAATTACCCAAACTAAATTGTATTGTTCAGAAATGAATAAAATTGATTTCTTTAATATAACGTTATTATAATTATTGTTGATTTTTAATTAAATAATTAACCCTCGATCATTTTCCTTTTAGAAACTTAGCATCAAAAATATGAATTATGTTGAAAAAAACCATTAAAAAAAAAAGTTTTTCACTGGTTATCCGTGAAATTCAAATTTTCATACTTTTTTTGCAAATTGCAGCTCTGTATTAGGGCGTGTGTTGATCAAAAAACGCGACAAAAATAAAATGATAATAATATATTATATGATAATAATTATATATATTTATTTCATTTAAAAATTACCATCTGCGTGCCATTGACGGAACCACCATAAGTTTACAGTAAAAAGAATCCGTGGGATGGCAAGCCAGCAAGAAAGTCGATAAAAAAATTATTCAATGTAAGTAGATACACACATACATGCGCCGTGTGTACAAGTCGTGCCATTAAAAGTTGAGACATGACGCACCACGTGGTTTGACTTGCGCAGTAGACGATTTATCGCTCTTTACCTGTATTATCAGGTTGTCATTGGGGTGGCGAAAAGAGCGGCGCGCGAGAGGCGCGGTCAAATCTGTCTATTGGCACGACTTGTACTTACTGCTTTTCATTTCTTGTAATAGCTAAAAGCATAAATTCCAAGAGCATAAAATTAAATTCAAATTCAGAATCATTTACTTGCAAACATGGGTAAACAAAAGTGCAGATGTTATACAGTAGTAATTGTATATCACAATTATTTAGGTAACAAGGTGCGAGGTTCCCAATTCAACAGGCCGGCAACGAAATAAACTTGTTGCTTACAATACTATAAGCACGGATATTATTGTACTACTACTACGTCGATATAAAGCAGCGTATATCTGTCCTCCAGTTCTACGGTTTAGCCTTGAAAGAAGGACGATCCAACAAACAACTTAACGGCGCGGTACTCTATCGGTTACATGAAAGACTCATGCATGTTAAAGAACTTGGGGTATTTTTACCCGTACATATTGTACCGTGACATAATGAAAACAATAATCTATACTTCTTTCTTCTTTAAAATAACATCGATAAAAGTATCGATGTTATTTTAAAGGAGTATCGATAAGGGCTGCTCTAGTAACCGCCATTTTATCCTCTCAGTAGAGCGTAGGTATACACGTTTTTCTTGTAGGTATGCCAAGTCCATAGGATTTATTAGTCATTGGTGCAAACGCACGGTAATGCCTTCCTTGATAGACTCAAACGTTCGATTTTTCTCTTGTCTTGTCCTATAAAAAAATGTACTCTACTCTGTGGTCTTGTCTTTTGTCTAACTGTCAATGTCAAAATTTGTCAATTTATTTTAGTCGGCCGGTGTTCTTGAGTATTAATGTTCTGTGCCGGTGTTTCTTCTCTCCGACCTTTGTTTATTTATTATTACATAAACTACATACACATAAACGTTTAAATGTCTGTACTGAGCGAAGATATCGTTCGCAATCTTATAGCGAATTCCAGTGTCCCCTTGGTCTTCCGGGGCTTTGTGGGAAACTGGTCAATAAGCCAGTGGAGTGTAGAAAAATGGTGTTCAGTTTTTGGAGAAAAAGAAATACCATTTAGATGTTTAAAAAAGGATTTTCTATCGGACGAACCTTGTTGGGAGAGAAGGTGCTCTGTAAAATCGATGACTTTTAAAAATTTCGTAGATACTTCGGCTTCAAGCGACGAGTGGATGTATTTCGATTATAAATATCTTTATCAGTGGTTCAACGGCGACGATGAATTGTATAAGGTAATTATTTACACGAGCTCTTACAGTTAAACATTGACAAAGTGCTTTTTATAATAATGAAGGCTAGTTGTTGTTTTTAGGGTGTTTCATGGGAACAGTTTGGATATTCTGAAAAGGGTGCCTCAGATGCGACGCTGTGGGTCGGCAGCAGTGGTGCGCACACGCCGGCACATAAAGACACGTATGGAGTTAACATTGTGACTCAATTACATGGAAAGTAAGTTATAAAACCCTTTTCTCTGGGCCTAACAAATTGCTGCTTATAATTTAAATCCTGTTAAGTAACATTATGTTGCTAATAAATGGAAATTGCCTTTTTTTTTTTCAGAAAACGCTGGATATTGTTTCCTCCAGAAACTGGTGGATTGAAGCCCACCAGAGTGCCTTATGAAGAATCAAGTGTGTACAGTGAACTGAACTTCTATTGCAACTATCTTTTCAACTTCATATAGTTCCAGAATTTTGCTGAATACTGGATCACAGATGTTGTATAATTCTTGTACTTCACCTCTCTGAGAATTATTTGTAAACATAAATTAGCTTAGAATGATGGGGATGTATTACTTATTAAAACTTTATGCACAAGTAAAAATTACTGTACAAAGGCAGACTTAAATAACACGAAAATAACTACAAAATACAATAATAAATACTAATACATAGATACATACATATAAAGGAAATAAACTTTGTCTGGAGAAACAGTGATTGGTTGAGGAGAAAACGAATCAGCAAATCAGTGCTGGGATGTCTCTAGCAACATCTTTGCATGTGTGCATGTGCCTTCACTTTCACTTAAAGGTATTATTGTATGGAACAATTTGAGGGTTGACTCAATCTTTCTTATGGGCAAGCTCTATGCATCTGGTTCTGCCATCTGGCACAGTTGTTTAGCAAATAAAGACCTCTTACTTTGAAATCACTTGGAGTGAGATTGCAACCTGAGGCTGTCATCCACTGCTGAGGCAAGTAGTTATACACAAAACTGGTTTTGAAGAATTTTTCTGGTGTTCCACATAAAGTTTGAAGCAGACCCCAAAATCTTTTGCCGCTGACCTGGAAAAGGAATGTAATACAAATAAGATAGATAGATAAAGCCAATTTAATATCTTTCTTTGGCAATGCTTGAGTTTATAATGGTTAAATGATAAAGTACACCCTATTTTTCTTTCATATCACTTTATCTTTATATCTTACAACTATAGGTATATCTGTATAGCTGAGGCCATAGTCAAAAATATCTGCCAGTCAGCAAGCATAGTAAAAATATCTGCCAGTCTGCCTAGGGTAGAGACATGCACAATATGAGAAAAATACCAACTACTAACTTATACTAACTTCAGTTCTGCTACAATCGAAGCCCAACACAGGACGAGTTTTAATCTCAGTAGGTGGTTTCTGCACTGGCCCACTGATGCCCAACCAATCTCGAACTGAACTTATTTCACCAAACGGCACCTGTTGATTTCATCAAATGTTTTTAGTAACTGAAGTTTTTCATTACTACACTGTTGATTAAAAACTAGTTTTAAACTTGCTTAGCCTCGAAATTATATTTTATTTTAAAGTAAAGGAAGTCATGGTTCATAATAATAATTTGTTTCATGCTATGTAATCATGCATGATAAAGATCTTTTATACATTTAAGGGTATATAAGGTAGTTCTTACTCCGGTCTGAGACATTCCCCAAGGTCCAGGATTCATGCCAAAATACATAATAGGTTTTGTAGTATTGCAATATTTTCGCACGTACATTTCAAATGTATGCCTTGCATAAATGGTTGGATTATAAACAGCTTCTACTTTTTTGGGCATTTGAAACTGTTCAAGAGAAATATTCAATTCGTCGATTAAATTCAGAAAATCTTCGCTTATATCCTGAGAACTAGAATTCCCTAAACTATTGGAAAAAAACGATGATACAACTTCTGGCTCCATTGTATTTTACGGGGAATGAATGATCACCTTTAAACACTATTATGCACATAGAACGTTTATCACTTACTATACGAATGTATCGATGCAATCTT
Source organism: Lithophane socia (assembly GCA_947522985.1). Classification (NCBI taxonomy): domain Eukaryota; kingdom Metazoa; phylum Arthropoda; class Insecta; order Lepidoptera; family Noctuidae; genus Lithophane; species Lithophane socia. The sequence continues at coordinate 6,976,228 of OX383270.1, read as the reverse complement.
GATATCTGCTGATATGCATTATACGGTAAAAAGGCATCGCAGAAAGGCAAAATCAAAACAAATACGGACACAACACACAAACAAAACAGGTACATATGACAGACAAGAAGATGACAATGACACTGACACTGACATGACATCCAGTCAGTACCTATGGTACCTAAGTAGTCTGTGCTGTCTGCGCTTCGTAGACTGTGGTGCTCTGTGATGCCCATGCTGCAGTAATGCTTGCTGCCCAATTACTAGTGATGCAGGATGGGTTAGTCCATCAATTTTTAGACCATCTCAAATGAAAATATTAAAAAAGCCGACAACCAGAGATCACACTCCAGTTTTTTTGTGGTTACCGCAAAACGATATCAATACTATACCGCAAAACCGCGGTAAATGTGGTACACGCACCACTGTTCTGACTGTTCAAAAATCAGTTGCGGTAAAACCGCTTTCTTCTTCATGTATCCGGTATCTTGCAGGTAAAAACCAAAAACCATGCCCGATCAATCATAGGCATTATACAAAAAAAAGTTTTTACAGTACTTATCAAGTAACCATTTCCCTAAAAATATTCCTCGGTCGGCACCAATGGTGACCCGCCCCAAACTCTTTGGCTGCGACCACGCCTTGGCAGACGGGCGAGTAGGATTTATTAGTCATTGACTCCCCGAGCCATAAGTACGCGTACTTGCTCGCACGTCTATCACCCCTTTTAGTTTGCTGTGGTCATTTTGATTTGTCTGAAGTTCTGAATTAATGCCATTGATCGTCTAACCGTGCGTTTATAGTCAAACATTTCAAGTCCATATGATTTATAAGTCAATGGTTTGCACTGGCGAAACATTCAAGACAAAACTCTATTTTCTGTCAATGTTCTAAACAATTTTTGACAGGAACTAGAGATTTCAACAGGTTTTGTCTTGAATGTTTCGTCAGTGCAAACCATTGACTTATAAATCATATGGACTTGAAATGTTTGACTATAGAAAAAACAGTTATACAAATATGAGGCATATCGACGCCAAAATCATAAAAATATTGCCATCTCTTTTTAACTTTCATAATTTTGCGTAAGTGAAAAAGGACAATAGTGTTTTTGACAGTTACTTTATTGGCAACTCTACATTTCTAGAGTCATTGAATACCTATTTGCGGCCGAGTCGCCATTTTATCCTCTCGCTGTTTGGTACCAAACTTGAGTACATCAACTGTCAAATGCTCTTGAGCTGTGATTATAATTGTAAATTTTGGAGTAATTTGCAGTGTTATTGCGTTTAAACTCGGTCCTATAGTGGAAATCGTCAATAGCAAGATGCCCAATTGCAATATAATCGGATGTGGCATCAAAAGAAGCGGAAATCTCCCGAACATAACTTTGCACCAGTACGTACATAATTTACAGCTGAAATATCTTTAGATTTATATGATAAACAAAAGATTCTGCATTTGTTGAAGAGCTTTAACAGTATAGCATTCTTATTTTCCCTTTTGCCTTTATTTTTAACAGTTTTTCAACATGAAATGATTTCTTGTTATTGAAGGGATAGAGTAGTGCATTTAGACATTTTTATATTTATCGATAATGCTATTTTATGATTCTTTATTGGTTTTGTTTTATTTTCAAGGCTGCCTGATGAACGAAAAAATAAGATTTGGCTGGTAACAATCGGTGTTGAAAATTTAAAGATGTCAACAAAAACAATTCACATATTTTGTTCTCTTCACTTTGAAGAATCATGTTTTGGACACTGAATAAAGTAACATTACGTGACGATGCTTTACCTTCACGAACCTTATTGGTAAGTAACATTGCATGTTATAAATTTTTCCAACATGATTGTGTAGTGGCTGATAGATGATGGTGATGTCCTCAATTGCAACAGTTGTTTAATGGACACAAAGAGTGATGTAAAGAATGGTTTTCAGGTCCAAGCTGTTTGTGTGCCTACCACTCAAAATCAACCTGGAGAGATTTCAAAAAGGAGTGGCATAGATTTAGCCCCTAGCACATCCGCTACACTAGATTTACCGGTATGACCTCTTCCGTTTTTTTTAAATCTAATTGATAACATCTCATTGATTGAATTGAGAATGGCTGGGAGATATCTCTCGCTTCTTATCTTCAATATCTATTAAAGCTTAATTTTATTTGATTTCAGGTACACACATTTAAAATGATAAAGAAATTAAAAGACATATGTCAATAACAGTTCAAGAAGATAAAGAGACGGAGAAAGTTAGAAGACAGTCGAAAGAAATTGCTCATTTTTAGTAATATTATCAAAGATTTTAAAGGATATAATAATATTTATTAATTAAAAGTATAATAGAGGTATACATGAATTTGAGATACAAATATTATGGGAAGAAATCTACTGAGAGAATACCCCATAGAAATTACCCAAACTAAATTGTATTGTTCAGAAATGAATAAAATTGATTTCTTTAATATAACGTTATTATAATTATTGTTGATTTTTAATTAAATAATTAACCCTCGATCATTTTCCTTTTAGAAACTTAGCATCAAAAATATGAATTATGTTGAAAAAAACCATTAAAAAAAAAAGTTTTTCACTGGTTATCCGTGAAATTCAAATTTTCATACTTTTTTTGCAAATTGCAGCTCTGTATTAGGGCGTGTGTTGATCAAAAAACGCGACAAAAATAAAATGATAATAATATATTATATGATAATAATTATATATATTTATTTCATTTAAAAATTACCATCTGCGTGCCATTGACGGAACCACCATAAGTTTACAGTAAAAAGAATCCGTGGGATGGCAAGCCAGCAAGAAAGTCGATAAAAAAATTATTCAATGTAAGTAGATACACACATACATGCGCCGTGTGTACAAGTCGTGCCATTAAAAGTTGAGACATGACGCACCACGTGGTTTGACTTGCGCAGTAGACGATTTATCGCTCTTTACCTGTATTATCAGGTTGTCATTGGGGTGGCGAAAAGAGCGGCGCGCGAGAGGCGCGGTCAAATCTGTCTATTGGCACGACTTGTACTTACTGCTTTTCATTTCTTGTAATAGCTAAAAGCATAAATTCCAAGAGCATAAAATTAAATTCAAATTCAGAATCATTTACTTGCAAACATGGGTAAACAAAAGTGCAGATGTTATACAGTAGTAATTGTATATCACAATTATTTAGGTAACAAGGTGCGAGGTTCCCAATTCAACAGGCCGGCAACGAAATAAACTTGTTGCTTACAATACTATAAGCACGGATATTATTGTACTACTACTACGTCGATATAAAGCAGCGTATATCTGTCCTCCAGTTCTACGGTTTAGCCTTGAAAGAAGGACGATCCAACAAACAACTTAACGGCGCGGTACTCTATCGGTTACATGAAAGACTCATGCATGTTAAAGAACTTGGGGTATTTTTACCCGTACATATTGTACCGTGACATAATGAAAACAATAATCTATACTTCTTTCTTCTTTAAAATAACATCGATAAAAGTATCGATGTTATTTTAAAGGAGTATCGATAAGGGCTGCTCTAGTAACCGCCATTTTATCCTCTCAGTAGAGCGTAGGTATACACGTTTTTCTTGTAGGTATGCCAAGTCCATAGGATTTATTAGTCATTGGTGCAAACGCACGGTAATGCCTTCCTTGATAGACTCAAACGTTCGATTTTTCTCTTGTCTTGTCCTATAAAAAAATGTACTCTACTCTGTGGTCTTGTCTTTTGTCTAACTGTCAATGTCAAAATTTGTCAATTTATTTTAGTCGGCCGGTGTTCTTGAGTATTAATGTTCTGTGCCGGTGTTTCTTCTCTCCGACCTTTGTTTATTTATTATTACATAAACTACATACACATAAACGTTTAAATGTCTGTACTGAGCGAAGATATCGTTCGCAATCTTATAGCGAATTCCAGTGTCCCCTTGGTCTTCCGGGGCTTTGTGGGAAACTGGTCAATAAGCCAGTGGAGTGTAGAAAAATGGTGTTCAGTTTTTGGAGAAAAAGAAATACCATTTAGATGTTTAAAAAAGGATTTTCTATCGGACGAACCTTGTTGGGAGAGAAGGTGCTCTGTAAAATCGATGACTTTTAAAAATTTCGTAGATACTTCGGCTTCAAGCGACGAGTGGATGTATTTCGATTATAAATATCTTTATCAGTGGTTCAACGGCGACGATGAATTGTATAAGGTAATTATTTACACGAGCTCTTACAGTTAAACATTGACAAAGTGCTTTTTATAATAATGAAGGCTAGTTGTTGTTTTTAGGGTGTTTCATGGGAACAGTTTGGATATTCTGAAAAGGGTGCCTCAGATGCGACGCTGTGGGTCGGCAGCAGTGGTGCGCACACGCCGGCACATAAAGACACGTATGGAGTTAACATTGTGACTCAATTACATGGAAAGTAAGTTATAAAACCCTTTTCTCTGGGCCTAACAAATTGCTGCTTATAATTTAAATCCTGTTAAGTAACATTATGTTGCTAATAAATGGAAATTGCCTTTTTTTTTTTCAGAAAACGCTGGATATTGTTTCCTCCAGAAACTGGTGGATTGAAGCCCACCAGAGTGCCTTATGAAGAATCAAGTGTGTACAGTGAACTGAACTTCTATTGCCCCAACAATTTAGATCTCTTTAATGGTGAGATATTCTTCCATTTTATTACAAGTTTTAATCAAATAGTAATAATATGTTTATAGTCATTAGTGATGCGTAAAAATGTTTTCATCTGGCAAACTAAACAAGTTTTAAATTGACTTTTAGTCAGCATGGTTGTTAAACCATATCATAAAATCATTGCTAATTGATTTACCACATAAAATATAATAGGGAATATGCATGTGATTCAAATATGGGTCAAATATTTTTTTTTATAAACTATGTTACTTCAGAATTATGCCTCCATCAATATTTTTGAATAAAATTTCTTTTTGAGCGAGAAATTAATTTTTAAAAAGGCCCAAAAAACTGTGGGTAATTCAAATACTTGAAAAGGCTACGAGCGGATGTGACGTAACAATCCGGGATAACAATCAAAATGTCAATGTCAAGTCAATCAACAAGTGTCAAGTCAATGTCAAACGCTCAAAGAAAAAGGAGTGTTTGACGTTGACTTGACAGTTGCTTGTCTGTTTTCACATACTGTGACGTCAACACACCAAGCGCGCCAAATGGAGGGCGTTTAAATAGCCCGGATCGGTTGGATATTTTTAAACATTTTTTTAACTACTTTAAATTGCTTTTTTGCCGTCGATTTTTTTTTAACTATTATTTGACGATGTAAACTATCGAATAAAAAAAATACATGCATATTCCCTATTCTGTTGTTTCAGGACTGACAGGTGGTCGCACGGTGGAACTGTCAGCTGGTGATGCCCTGCTGGTGCCACGGGGATGGTGGCATTATGTGCAGAATGTGGACCCATTGAATATTGCCCTCAACATGTGGCTACCCCATGTATGTAATACAAGTTAGTTGCTTGTAATACAAGTTATAATGCCAATAATAAGAGCAATGACAATGTAAAACAATTTTTTTTTTCTAGCTTTATTAAACTGCTAGCTTCCGCCCGCGGCTTCGCCCGCGTGGTATGTCGATAAAAAGTAGCCTATGTTCTTTCTCAGGCTCTAGATTATCTGTGTACTAAATTTAATTTAAATTGGTTCAGTAGTTTTGGCATGAAAGCGCGACAGACAGACAAAGTTACTTTCGCATTTATAATATTAGTAAGGATCTCTTTCACTTCTTAAGTTAAATACAATTTTATCACTACATATTATAAAACAAATAAATAATAATTGACTTCTTTGACCTTTTTACTAACTTTAAAATGTTTAATAAACTCTTCTCAATGTTTATTTTTTGTTTACAGGAAAAGGATGGTTCAACCAGAGTGTCTGAGGCCCTTATTAAAATATTTGTAGCTCAAATATGTAAGGACCTGCCACATGAAACAGCTAAACTGATTGTCAATCCAAATGAAGTAAGTAATTTTACTATGCATGATTAGTATCTATTTGTTTCTCTGGAAAAGGCTTGTGGCTAAGTAATAACAGCTGCAGGGTTTGATCGAAGGTTAAGCTACACTTGCTAAGGTCAATCCGTGGATGGGTCGTGGGTGACCATCCATAACATATCGAAACTCCTCTGTGCCTAGGAAAGCACGTAAGTTATTGGTCCCAGCTGTCATTCATAGATCTTTGACAGTCGTTACAGGTAGTCAGAAGCCAAACAACTAAAAGTCTGACAACTTACCAGTCTTATCCAAGGGGTATTGTGTTACCCAGTAACTTGATTGAGGAGGTCAGACAGCCAGTTGCGTCATGTAAAATACTGGTAATACTGGTATTCAGCTGCATCTGGTCAGAATGGAAGCCAACGCTAACACAGTTGGGAAAACGCTAGGCATACGGATTTGTTTATTTTATCAGCAGTCTTTGTTGTGACTACTGAAAAATAGGTCAATGCCGCATCATATTAAATTATACTATAAACTTCTGTTTACATTTATAAATCTTAATATAAGATGTTTGGTTGCTCGCCAGACTAGTCACACAAACCGCAGTAAACATATAATATTATTTTGTGTTAAACTATAACCTTTATCCAAACAAGCATGTATTAATAATATCTAATATTAGCTGCGCGCTCATCATGAGTGAGTCTGCACTGCAAAAATGACATCATTTATAGCTAAGAGGAATTTGTTTGATGGCTTCTTATTAACAATAGGAGGATATCGTAAGGCCATGATATTGACTGGACTGAATTAGGCCGTGTCGTAACCGAAAGCGATGGTCGCGCGATTACGCGATCGCTACCCTCGTTTATATGAGACCAACTTTAGCAGGCGTAGCATGAGCACTGTTTTGTCGACGGAAGAGTAGACAAAAATGACGTTTCCTGTAGACAGTAGACAGTACGAGACGGCAGCAAAATAGAAAGAGTCAACTGCACTTTTTACGAAATTCACTCTTTTACATAATTCGACTCAGAATTCTTTGTTTTATCCTCAGACCAACAAAAAAGGACCTTTTTTGTTGGTCTGAGGTTTTATCATAGTATTTATCGGTTGTCAGTGTGATTTTGACAAAACTTTCTTCCGAAATAGTCTACATAAAAAAAGACCGAGACAAAGATCGTTAGAAATGAAAGACAAAATGACAGATTGTAGAAAGATTTCTACGGTGGATGTCAAAAATGAAGAAACGAACTGTCACTTTGTATAGAAAAAGCTATGTCTATTCTTCGTAGAGATAGAAAGCGCCATGCTACGCCTGCTGCCCGCGTTTTCGTCCACCAAAAAACACTAAAACAAAATACATAGAACTCGGCAATAGTCTAGCTTTCTATCAGTGTCAGAATGTTCGGAATCGGTTCAGTAGTTCCGATACACGTTCACAAATTTTACCTCTTTATATTATTAGTACCTATAGCCGTACTCGCGCATTCAATCATGTTGCGGCTGCATGTCATATTTCATGGAACGAACGCGTCGATCGCGTAATCGCGCGACCATCGCTTTCAGTTAGGTCGTGGACTTATGCTCTCCACACTTATTGTCGCATCGATTAATAGATCATGCTGCAACATCATTGAGTCAAATGCATTTTTATATAAATTGTAAGTAAAGAGCGTGTTTATTTGTTCTCGCGTTCGCGCATATGCATGTTTAAGTGTCATCGTTTTAAGGCCAAGATGTTAATTAGCTGTTCAGGGTTTGAATACCATCTAAAGTTTCGGTTAATTAGAAACTGCATGTCACATGGTAAATGATGATATAATTAGTATTCATTCTGATGTTGCATCCAATCAAAATAATTAACAACATCAATCGAAATTGGATAGAAACTAGAGTGAAATCTTGTGCGTTCGTGCATTTAAAATTACAAGGCTGATTCGCACATGACCAAATTATTTATCACATAATTATTACTCGTTTATTATATATTTTAAAGGCACGTAGAACCGTATAAGTTTATAATGTTCTAATTGGGTACGAATGTGGCTCGTTTCGGTTGAATACCCTATCTATCTGCTTAGCTACGTACCTACATGTTACATTATGTTACGTGCGAAACTATGCGCGATATGTTATGTGCGAAGTGGAATTTGTCTGAGCAGTGCCAACTTTACATCCCCTGCGAACTTTTCCTATACATTTCAAGCAAGCAAAAGTCATATAAATAAATTGACTTTAAAAATATACCCGCATTTACTTTAATGAGATACTTTTATTTACAAAAATAATATATTTTCAGGACGATATATCAGATACGCCGTTGTCTGTGCTATTTTTACAACTAGACACAGTAGCAAAAGCGTATCTTGATAACAGACGTAAGCTTCGTCGTGCCAAACGACAGCGAACGTGTGAGGACGAGCCGGCGAACACCGCCGTCGAAGACTACGACTTTCACGCTTTAATAGACAATAAAGCTAACAATTTGGAGATACCACCTAATATGAGTAGCGAGGAATTGATCAAGTTGATCAAACAGAATCTGATCGAGTACTCGAATAAAGACCGGCCCTTATGTGACGATGAGATAGACGGCTCCACAACAACATTGTGTCTTACTAAAGCGGTCATCGATTCGTACAGTGAAGCCAGTGTTATTGATCTAGTGAAGCAGAATTTATTTGCTCGTCTGAGCAACCACGTTAAGTAAAAGTATTCAATACTGACTGACTTTGTATTAAAATAGGTTTGGTGATAGTAGACGTATCTTAAGCAAAAGTTTAACTTTTCCTTTCTTCTCATTTAGGAAAATCCCTAAAAATATCTCAAGCAATATTATTATATTTTAAATTTTAGTTTATAGAGAAGTATTGATTTTAGTATTTATTGGAATAAGTAAGAATAATAAGTAGGTAATATTGTGAAAGCCCTACTTTCGTAGACTAAAATATGTGGGAGAGTCATGAACGGTAACAATGGAGATAATTTGTACAACACCTTTGTCTTTTGCCTACGCTAAGCGTAATGTTATGTTATGAAACAGAGTCTACATCGTAGAATATAGGCATAGGCACAGCAATATACGACTATCAATCAACGCTACGCTATTTTAGATAGGCCTGTACCTTATAAACGCGCAGGCGCACCGTAGCGACCGATAACCGCTAAGCTATCAGTGCATGAAGAATTAGCGTGTTATGTGTGCTGAAACAACGGAAATATCAAGGTTTTTTAAAAGTTGTCCTTTTTAGGGTTCCGTAGCCAAATCGGATCCCTTCTTATAACTGCTTCGTTGGTTTAGTGGTCGCAAGCTCTACTGCTGACCATGAGGTCCTGGGGTCCATGCCCGGGTCGGGATTACCAGATTACTGGCAAAATGTGGGAGTTACTATAGGCACCTACACCTCTGCATAACCCTTCGGAGAAACACAATACAGAATACAGGCGTGATGTTATCTTATGGAACCCTTATATTGTTGTCTTGGCCGTCTGCCTTCTGTCCGAGTCAAACTGTTGTGAGAAAATTGTGTGTATACTGTGCATGCGTAAATATTCATCCCGACTACGGAATCCTTCACCGCGAGTGGTCCGACACGCACTAGGCCGGTTTTTAAAGATTTATAATGCGATGACTGACGTCTTAGATATACTTTTAGGAGTAGGTATCTATTATAATAATCGACTGACTGAATTGTATTTCGTTAAGCATCCTTCACCATCCATCACACAAGTTGCCACATACATGTTTTAGGTCCTACCTCGCGGCTTGTGCCGGGCACATGTTTCCGAAAGAATTTTATGTTCACTGCACGGTAAACTCTAATTGCGCGATGCAGGATTTATGTGACGTCAGGTCTTCGATGCGTAGTTCACATGTGGCGATGTAGATACCGCCACACTGACATCTAAGTGCTAAAAAGTATTAGGAATGAACCAATTCTCAAAACAAGTATCGCAACTTGTGTCTGTCGTCGCAGAAGAGGTAGGATGGCAACGTGTAAGGAACTATACATATAAATATAATAAATGTTCATTGTGATATTAGAAATGGAATTGCCGGATTAGATTGTAAGAGATGTTTCATGGAAATATTATAAATGTTTATTTTAAATATTGTGTTTTTATTAATCCCTCTTGTACGAAGTAATTAGCAAAGGTGTCATTAGTGTAGAATGTGAACGCAGCTGGCTGGTGCAATCAACCTTTCAATCGCATCATTATAGTCATTGTTAGAGGCGGGAAAATAGCTGCGCTTTAATCAGAGGTAGACAAGAATTGTATAAATACTAGTACATACCTACAAACTACTTGTCCCAGAAAATATGTATTTTCCGTTTTCCGTATAAGTATACTGGGTTGCGTCAAAGTCTGCGTCAGGATGACTGGACCAAGGAAGATTTTGGAAGTTTGGGCAATACCAAGTTTTAGTACCTATTTGGTACTATTTGGTACCAGACATCAAATAATTGGTACCCTCGCTAAAGAGCGAAAACTATTACGAGGAAAGTGGCCAGCCATTCTGACTTCAGAATGGCTGGACCAAGCAGGTTTCACCTAGTTGTAGGCATTATAAGTAGTTCATCTTTTCGTTAAAATTTAGTACCTTATTGGTACCTCAACATATGTTTTTCCAAGATTTTTTCGATAAGCCAAAAAAAAGTTCGACCTAGAAGAAATTTTGCATGTAATCTGGAGCACGTTGATTTCACCTAGTTTTAGGCGTTATAATTAGTTTATCTTTTCATTAAAATTTAGTACCTCGTTGGAACCTCCACATATGTTTTTCTTGGATTTTTTCGATAAGCCAAAAATAAGTTACACCCACAAAAACTTTTGCATATAAAATAATCCTTATTTTTGTACAAAGAAAAAAATAAATCATAGCACACATAAATATTACGTATATTTATTCATTGATTGATACATTAATATTTTTTTCCATATATAAAAAAAAATACTTGAGTTTAAAAAAACACGATTTTTGTATGGGTATACTTTAATTCTTTACTTTACTTTATTTTTATTATTTTTTTATACAACGGCAACAGAAATACACAATCTGTGAAAATTTCAACTGTTTACTTATTATGGTTCATGAGATACAGCCCGCTGACAGATAGACGGATGAACAGCGGAGGTTTAGTAATAGGGTTCCGTCTAGTATCCTTCGGTTACGGAACCCTAATAATATCACGTTTTCAAATGCCATTATTTATCATTCAATAAAGATGGATTTATATGTAATATTAAAACGTACAATTATGTGTATAAAAATATTTTACAAAGATTCAAAGATTAATGTGCATTTATCATTCAATAAATATGGATGTATAATGTAATATTTAAAGTTATTTGTGTAAAAAAAAAAATTCACTATATAAAAAAAAAATACAAAGCTTCTTGTAGGTGTAACTTATTTTTGGGTTATCGAAAAAATCTAAGAAAAACATATGTGGAGGTTCCAACGAGGTACTAAATGTTAATGAAATGATAAACTAATTATAACGCCTACAACTAGGTGAAATCAACGTGCTCCAGATTACATGCAAAATTTCTTCTAGGTCGAACTTTTTTTTGGCTTATCGAAAAAATCTAGGAAAAACATATGTTGAGGTACCAATAAGGTACTAAATTTTAACGAAAAGATGAACTACTTATAACGCCTACAACTAGGTGAAACCTGCTTGGTCCAGCCATTCTGAAGTCAGAATGGCTGGCCACTTTCCTCGTAATAGTTTTCGCTCTTTAGCGAGGTACCAATTATTTGATGTCTGGTACCAAATAGTACCAAATAGGTACTAATACTTGGTATTGCCCAAACTTCCAAAATCTTCCTTGGTCCAGTCATCCTGACGCAGACGCGTCAAAGGGGTGATTCTACCCGTCATACTAAACAACTTTCTCAATTAAACTTGTATCCGATTTGTGATAAAAAAACTAATTCCTATACTTACAACAGTAGACAGACTATTTCGATGCATGTATGAAAAGTTTGTTTTTCTATAAGTAAGTAAATTGGTAATTCAAATATTTTTTGTCCCGTGCGAGTCGGTGCGAGGATCAAACCCGTTAGCGCACAGCAGCCAATCATTTGGCCACAGGCCACAGCATAAAATAAAACTAGATCCACAACTTTTTAAAATGTTTAATTATTAATTAAATTATTTACGATTTCTTGGTCTTGATATATGAGCGGTAGTAGAAGTCTGAGAACAATATGACCATGAACAGGTTCTGCGGGATCAGCAGGTAGGCAGGCTCGCGCGGGAAGTTGCACTCGGATGATGTCGCCAGCGCTATGAAGTGCATCAGCAGAAGTGTGAACTGGAGCTGGAAAATTATTTTAACTTTGAGGGGCTTGTGGCTAAGAAATAACAGCCGCACGGGTCGATCAATCAGGTTAAGGTACGCTTGCCGCGGTTGGTCCGTGAATGGGTGACCATCTTTACATACCAAGACCCCTTCGTGCCTCGGAAAGCACGTTAATCCGTTGGGCCCGGCTGTCATCGAGCTGCGAAAGTCTGATCATAATCATGGCTGAAAACTTTATTAAAAAATCTGCAATGATTTAGGTTAGTACCTACTATTAAAATAACATACATTGATACTGTACGCATCTTGGGGACATAGTGCACTGCACTGGAAGGTGCTTATGACCTTTTAAATTTTATTTATTACGTCAAAATACTCGGAAATGGGTGTTGTTTCTGAATCGTAATTCGTAATTAATGCAAATTCACAAGTGGAAGCCTACCTGTGTTAAATATTCACGAATAAGTTACGTGGACACTATAGGTGATTTACCTATAACTACACTCATTGGTAGGTAGTTAGGTACTATTGAAATAAAGTGGTAGCGCCTATAATCAAGATTTTATGGCATAAACAAATAACGGGTGTAAACATAGCTGAGAGTCACTTGTTCTTCCCGTCATTGTCATGGTCGTGCTCGTGAGTGACCATTTTTTGCACTGGATTCTGGACCAATACCAGGGTCACCTTCTGGTTACGGAGATATTGGTCAAATTTTCAACTTATTTGACGTTTTTTTACGAAAACAAGTTCTAAAATGCTATAACTTAACTCTAAGCAGGCTCCCACGATCTTTGTATATCGTTGCATGCACCTCAATGCCCTTGAGGTGCATGTACAGTCACGGACTTTAATTGATAAGCCACCTGGCACTGTTTGTATTTTAGCCGTGTAATGCAAATCGGATTTATTCGGTTCCCGACACGCAAAGTCTTCGTATTAGAAGAAGAAAATTATATTTCATATCTTTACCGGTTGGCTAACCTGTCTGAGAGCAGAACTACAAACTTGACAGCAGTGACTACTCAAAGTCAACCAATTGCAGGTCTAGCAACAGTAACCTAGCAACGATAAACGACGTTGCGATAGTAACGTTAGCGAACGGAGAAATTATTTGTCATCTTGATATTTCAACTGTCACAGTCTTCAGTTAACTTTTCAGAATTATTGAGTTAATGAGCTATGATTCAAAGGAGGTCAGTATCAAATAGATTGGATAAACTTAATGCAACATTTTATTTATGTTTATCATTAAGAACTTATTAGTCAACCTCTATGGATAAGACTATTTCCGATTAAAAGTAATTTATTTGTCATCTTGATATTTCAACTGTCACTGTCTTCAGTTATGTTTTCATAATTATCGAGTTAATGAGCTATGATTCACAGGAGGTCGGTATCAAATAGATTGGATAAACTTAATGCAACATTGTATTTATGTTTATCATTAAGAACTTATTAGTCAACCTCTATGGATAAGACTATTTCCGATTAAAAGTAATTTATTTGTCATCTTGATATTTCAACTGTCACTGTCTTCAGTTATGTTTTCATAATTATCGAGTTAATGAGCTATGATTCAAAGGAGGTTGGTATCAAATAGATTCGATAAACTTAATGCAACATTGTATTTATTTTTATCATTGAGAACTTATTAGTCAACCTCTATGGATATTTCCGATTAAAAGTAATTTATTTGTCATCTTGTTTACAAGCTTGCGATTTGAGTTCGTGTTTAATCGTGTAATCTCGTGAATGTATGAAACTGCAAAATTGAAAAGTTTGAAGGTGGCTCATCAATTAAAGTCCGTGACTGTACCTCAAAACAGTGTCCATCGAATCAAATTTGTTTTGCATGCGTTACATTGCGCATTACAATAAACAGCGAATTTTCACACCAAAAAATAAAAGTCGTTTTGCACAAAGTTATTTAGTTCGGTGTACAGATTGTGTTGATGACGGCTTCGTGTTAGGTCTTTTTACACCCTGTAGGTACATAGGTAGGTACACTTACGATTTGCACTTGGGTGACATGTTTCTTCCACCAGATAGACTGTTTGTAGGAGTCATCCCACGTGGTCAGCAGGTAGTAGCCGTACATGATAATGTGGACGATCGAGTTCAAAGTTACCAGCATCGTCACGTGGCCACCTGTGGTGAGAAAGTTCTTCCTTAATTTTTCAAAGGTTCCTGATCCTTAGGTCAAAGCTTTATTCTTGTTGGATTAGATTCCACAATTTAAAAAAAAATTACAAAAAAAATTTTTTGTAATTTTTTTTTTCTCTTTTTAGTTGTGGTACTCTCCCCAAACAAATTCGAATATAACTAGGTACCTGTTATGTAAATAACAGTGACAGGAAGTTATCACACATCTAATAAATGTGGGAAAGAAAGATACGTATTATTGAAAAACTACCCAAGCAAAGTTAATCAAATTTAAGTATATGGGACCACCGCGCAAGCTTCGTCTATCAATTGACGAAAATACCTATCGATGAACATACATAAAAAAAAAACATCTGGACGAATACAGAACCTCCTCCTGTTTTGAAGTCGTATAAAAGATTATGATGTTTATGTGACTTAGTTTTTAGACCCATATCTCAAAAACAATTAACATAATTAAGTCTTTTCGGTTACAACCGAAGTAATAACTTGTTTTTTCATAGTTTCTTCTAGAAATACAAACTTATTTTTGCGGTCGATAAAATCAATAAGTAGGTACTATGCATGCCCTAATATTCATTCCAACTACGTGCACCCTTCACTGTACGTGATCCGACACGCATTTGTCCGGTTTTTTTTTTAAGTTCAAGTCCTCCACCTCGCTAAGTTTAGGCTCCGTTGGATTGGAGCTCTTGTCTCGTAAATACATGAAATGACTATCCTGTTTCAGAAAGAAAGACTTCCTAAGTCCTAGGCGAAATAAAAAAAAAACTCACCTGGTACCCATTTCACGATGCCCCAAGCAACGGCCACCATCCCAAAGTGATGGTACACATGCAGGAATGTCACTTGATTCTGCTTTTTTCTTAGAACGAAGAATATCTATAATATTACAATTCAAATTGAAGTAGATATTAGGTAGGTATTTAGGTAAAATCTGTTATAGTTTCACCGAAACCGCTGTACCGCGCCTTAGGAATGCGTGGCGAGGCGGGGGGCGGGTCGCCATGAGCGTTGACGGCGGACTGACGGCTGACAAAGCGGAGCCACACCACCAGCCAGCACCACAGATGAATGCAGATTGGTTTATTCCGCATTTTAGGTAGGTATGAAGCTACAAGTAGGTACGCGGTGGGCTCGACTTATCGAATTCAGTGGACGTAACGTAGCGTAGTCAGGACTAGTCAGGAGATTTATAACAGTTGCGTGTTAGAAAGAGAGGCATCTTCTAGGTGAATATAAACGCGCTGTGTGACCTGAATTGTACCTTATTATGTCGCAGCAAGAGTCGCTTTTTATTTAAATGATTTTCTGTGCTCCGTCTCGTCGCGCAGCGCACTTACCTAAGGCGCGGTACAGCGGTTCATTGCCAGCTTTTTTAATTAAGCCACAAAACACTTTAGAGGGGAAGTAAATAATATTGCTGGTCCGTACGTACCGTATCCAGGAGATCAACGAGTTTCATGACAAAGTATGCGTAGCACACACTCCACGCATATTCTACGCTATGAGGTGCGTCATCTGTTCCTTGGCATACTAGCGTATAATGATTTAGCCATCCTAGGGTTAGACTCTGTAAAAAAGTATTTAAGTTACTCGCTATGTAACTTGCCTATTTGATCTATTTGTAGTTTCCTTATTAATTTTTCTCTCTCTAATGAATCAATCAGTTCAGCCAATTGCAGTCCATTGCTAGACATCGGCCTCTCCTGCGTTGCTCCACAACACCCGGTTCGTCGCCTTTTCCTCATGTCCCAGCTTTTTTGAGGTGTCGAACCATATAGCTGGATTCGTCTGCTCCAACTTTCTGCTCTTTTTAATTCAAACTCAAACTCAAAGCATTTATTTCAATTAAACCATTTACAGGCACTTTTGAATTGTCAAGGAGTCGGTCAGTCAGAAATATGAAGCTAGTTGCCTATTCCAAAGCGTAGTAGGTACCTATGGAGAAGAACGGGCAAGAAACTCCACGGACACTCTTTTAAATCAAAATATTGTTACAAAATATTGCTTACATCATTTATGTTGAAATTATACATGTGAGAACAATGTAGAAAGCACGTTAAAAGCGTCCGCAATTATAACATAAAAACAAATCAAAAATTAAAATAAGCCATGGCAGCTAAGAGATGACCAGTCACAACTGACGGCGCCCGTTCACGAACATGACGCATGGATCAGCACCATTCAGTTCAACCATTTTGAAAGGAGCTAAATGATCCAACACACGCGCCACCATCAGCGAGACATTTGAGTGAGCATGACATTCCCAGCCGCCAGGGCACATTCAAGTCAATTAAAGACAAATTACCCGGTAAATGGCTCTATAGTACATAGTACTCACACCTGTGCTATGCAGTTATATAATACAATACATACAATACAATAATATCCTAGCTTTATTCTGAGGTGCCTTTTTGGCCTCGCACAGGTCGTAATTTTTTTAATTTTTTTTTTTAAAATTTTGTTGATAAATTGTTAATTTTGTTAGTTTTAAATACCCCTTTTTTAGGGTTCCGTACCCAAAGGGTAAAACGGGATCCTATTACTAAGACTCCGCTGTCCATCCGTCTGTCTGTCTGGTGTCCGTCATCGTGCGCGAGTCCGACTCCCACTTGGCCGGTTTTTTACTGTTTTATTTCGTGTGCGTGTTCCAAATAAAATATGTTTATTTCTTTCTTCCTCTGTCTTTAGCATTCGTGTCGTGTGCTTGTGCTAGAAGTGAGTCGTGGGTCTTGTACCTCATCAGCGGGTTTCCATCCTCGCACCTTTGGCTAGCTAGATCGCGTCTTAAAGTTTAGTGATTTTGTGGTAGATATAGACTGTACTGATCAGCAACCGTAACACACGGGGGCAGCGTTGCCAACTGCACCGTAATTACGGTAGAAACACCGTATTCAGCATTGATTCACCGTCTACCGTAGTAATTTCATTACGGCGTCAAAAAACACCGTAATTGGGCAGATGGAATATTGAATGTATTTTTGTTGTCATAACATGGCAACATTTTAAATAGCAGTGAACTAGAGGGAATTCCTCAACCATAGATAATTTGAACCAATTTTTATTACCAACTTTCTTTATTCAGATCTCAGACCAACAAAAAAGGATTCAGATGTACTTTGCGTTGTAATATATCTGCGTTGAAAGGGAATCTGTTTTGCAAATAAATTATAATGGAAAGTGATCATAGTGAATCTGATGGTTGAAAAAATTGTTTCAACTTTCTGCCGTGGCAGAAGACATGCTTAGGAGACAAAAATACTGAAATGTATAAAAATGATCGTGATCACACAGTTATTTTGTCAAATTCTGACGTTTTTTTTTTTTTTTCAAGTAGCAATGTAGTTTTGCACGACTTTTAAAAATCTACCGATTTTTTTTGAAATCTATCGTAATTTTATTTATTTAAATAAATAATTTATTTATTTTAAACTGGAAACACCGTAATCCATTATTTGGAGTTGGTAAAGCTGCATAGGGGTGATATAGAATACAGGAATTTGTTAAAAAGAGCTGGTGATCTAAGAAGGTCGTATGTTTTTAAGAAGTGTAGGGAATACTTACTTTGTAAGCGATATATGCGCAGCCCACTATTTGAATAGCATTATAAGCTGCAATAGTTCTTCTAAGATCGTAAGCAGGTCTCGTGCTCATGAAGTCAGGCAGCCATTTGAACACAGTCGCTAAGTATAGTATCATGATGGCCAGTCCCGGCCATGGCGAGTTGATCAGGAACCATTCTTGCGTCCTGGGGTCTTGGCGGAATAAAGAGCTATTACGAAACTGCCTTACTTAATTAAAACTGCATAAATAAATAAACAAAGTTTGTACCTGTAATATCTTCATTTAAATAATAATATAATTTCACTGCACCCCTTAAAATGACTGACATAGTTTCAAAGTTATTACGACACTAATTGAGAAGCCCGGCAGCACAGCCGTCCAGCTAACACCGACACATAGTACCTACTACACCGTGACATGTAACTTTACAACGGCCCGTGAATGCCTGCATACAACAAGATTGCCAACATTAATTTCAATATCAATCACTTCCTTACATATTATAAAACAAAGTCCTACGCCGCGTCTATCTGTCTGTCTGTACGCGATGAAGTCAAAAACGAGCGAACTTATTTTCTTACGGTTTTAACCAATGGACGGAGTGATTCATGGGAATCACTAATATTTTGTGATATTGGCTGAAATATGATCATGATGGTTGAACGACTGGGAGCTTCCGCGTAAACCAATGGAGTTTTATGAAAACAATGTATTACGGGATTAATACATTGGTGCCGATTCTCTTGTACACCGAACTAAACTAACTAAACTATCACTAAAATTCCTTACTTTTTACTATGAGAATCTTAGAGCTATTCTGCCAACAAAAATCTCTAAATTTAAAAATTATTTTGACAGAACTAAAATCGAATTTGACAATCGCGACTCCACTTGGTACCTACTTGTTTGCCTACCACGTGATTTTTTTTGAGCCGGAGAGGCGCGCAATGTGGCCGTCTCGACGTATTTTTATATGGAATTTTTCACTTTTTGGAAGAAAACAAAAAAATTAAATTACCAACATGATAAGTATTACGGGTTTGCGGGTTGCAAAGGGGGTCAAAATTTTCATTATTTTTACCGACTTCAAAAAAGGAGGAGGTACTACGTTCGGATGATTGTTTTTTTTTTTTTTTTTTTTTTTTTTATGTATGTTCACCGATTACTCCGCCGTTTGTGAACCGATTTTAAAAATTATTTTTTAGTTCGAAAGGGTATACTCCCGAGATGGTCCCATATACATTTTATTAAGTTTGCTTGCGTAGTTCTTGCGCTAGCTTCAATATTACGTATTTTTCCCACAGTCTATGTAGACGATATCATTATTAGACTCCTTCACTGTTATTTACATAGCAGGTAGTAACTTGTATGGGGTAGGTACCACAACTAAAAAGTGAAAAATAAAAACTTTTTCCAAAAAAAACAACCGACTTCAAAAAAAAACACTAAAAAAGTGAAAAATAACTTTAATTTCGGAAGTCGGTGGCAAAAAACGAAAATTAAAAAGCAAAGACACCGACTTCCGAAATTAAAGTTATTTTTCACTTTTTTAGTGTTTTTTTTTGAAGTCGGTTGTTTTTTTTGGAAAAAGTTTTTTTGCGATAGGACACACTGTTTTCGAGATATAAGCAAAAGAAAATAAAAAAAGATACAGTACCGTTTTGCAACTGAATTCGAGGTGTTGGTTTGAATTTTAGTTCATGACATCTAATTTTATTCCACACATTTTTAATCGTGATTAAAAATAGTCAGAGTTAGTTAGAGGATTTTAGATATAGTACAAAAATTTTGGTTAAAACGTCAAATTCAGAATAGCATTTTCACTAAATTAAAACTCAGTGCCATCTTAGTGCTGTCAAACTAAATTATAGTTAAGTTGTGTCACTTTAGTCTATTTTCAGAATAGGAAATCGTCGTTTGACAGGAATAAACTAAATTTTAGTAATTTTTAGTTTAGTTTAGAGAATTTGTGACAAGAGAATCGGCACCAATGGTGCCGATTAACATTTTAATTTAATTCCGGTAAAAATATTCCACGGGAACGTTCCCGTGGAATATTTTCCGACATCCACGCGGGCGAAGCCGCGGACAAAAGCTAGTGTATTCTAAAACTGTATTTGCATTTTGATACTTCGTCACCGATTTCGTGGACTGGCATGCACTCCCGGCTGTGTTTGATTCTTTTTACGGACTGAAAAACCCGCATTTCATACAGTTTATGATGGTCTTTATACAAGCTTAGTACGCACAATGGGAGGTCTGGCTAGAATTTTAAAGAAATGACCAAGAATTTACCTAGCTACTCATTTAATTTTGGTGCAAAGTAAAGTAGTAAGTGCTTATTAGGCCTATAACAAGATAAGGAGAGAAGACAGAAAAACTTTAATTTCTAAGTACCTACCTAGTGTTAAAACTGACACTAAAGTCAAAAATACTCGTCATAATTGGCCTGGGGCCTACCACCACCGCTTGCAGCAGTATTATTTTAATATTACTTCAATGTAGGAAAGAGATGAAGCTCTACAGGACTTATAGCTCCATCACTTTCCCCCACGAAGTAAGATAAAAATAATACTGCTGTAAGCGGTGGTGGTAGGCCTCCAGAAAGACCAGCTCGAACTAAACCGTTTATTAAAAATGGACACGCCACGAACAATCAAATACATGGGTTAAGTCGCTGTACCTTCTACATGTAAATAAGAGAGCATAGGTCACGCACGGCGCTCTATGCTCTACGTCACAATTTAGTATACTTATTACGGAACGATCGTGTTTGTGACGAGAACGAGATAGAACGTATATGGCCAAAGCAAACTATATTCTACATACTATACTATATACCTATACCTATATATTATTATATGTATATATTAATACTACTTATAGGTACTCTTACTTCTCTTAACTCTTTTAGATTGGATTTGGGGGTATAGTTTCTCTGTTTACGACGTCTAAATGAAGAGAAAATTGTCACAGGGTTAGTTGCAGTTGCAGGAGTACAGGAGGAGTAGTGGTCTGGGTACAGGTTCAATCATAGGGTCCAACATTAGAATTAGAAACGATAGTAAGTACTGTAACGTCTTAGGGACGTTACCTAGATGTGTGGGGGTGTGTGAGGAGGGAATTCCAAAGAGGAGTAGGTTTTCCAAGGGTTTATTAATTATATGACACGTTTATACATATCGAGGGTTCGGGCTGCTCTCTCTGACTCCACATCAAAACACACCTGTCAATATTTAAATACCGACTGCTGGAGCGTTCGCAAGTCAAGGCTGCGGTTCAACCAGCCAGCCCAACGTGAGGTTGCATATCGCATAAAACCTCTACAGTACCTATGAAAGTGAAGTGAATAAATGCGAAAGGGAGTTTGTTTGTTTGTTACGCTTTCCCGCTAAAACGGCTGAACGGACTTAGATGAAATTTAGCACATGGTGGGTAAATGGGGTGAGTAGCTAGTATTCCATATAACTGCTCATTCCAGATCCAATTCCATTCATGAATGAGTAACTGCAGTCCTTCCACAGTTATACCGTTTGTCCACCGCACCGAGAAACGAGATTACGCGACGTCATCTCCTTTTCGTTGACTTCCCGTTCACGGTGCAGTGGACAAACTTACTTTACCTCTGATTTATCATTTCTGTCAAAATCGTAAGAGTGATGTTGTTTATTCCCATACTGTTGGATTCCTGGAAGAGGCACTATATCAGAGAAAGGACTGCTACTAAACAGGGATTCCGAATCTCTGTTGCCTTAAGATCGAGCAAAA
This sequence comes from Lithophane socia, assembly GCA_947522985.1. Classification (NCBI taxonomy): domain Eukaryota; kingdom Metazoa; phylum Arthropoda; class Insecta; order Lepidoptera; family Noctuidae; genus Lithophane; species Lithophane socia. The sequence continues at coordinate 6,954,460 of OX383270.1, read as the reverse complement.
ACAACGAAACAAACGTTTCTTGTATTGTACTTAAATTAATAACTAACCCCCTTTGGAACTATTAATTACATACATAAGACTAACAACTAGATATAACTATTAATTATTTTTTTATTATTTGTTGTTATAGCCTCAATAGAAAGAAACACAATATGTGAACATTTTGTTTGCGTTACGATTGCTCCGCCAAGTTACCCAAACGTTACGTTCGCGCGGCCAACTTAAAACCCTTAATATAACCTTCATTATTGATCGAAGCTTATAACTTCTTTATTTCTACTTTGACAATTTTGGTTTGTTCCCTTCGATTTTGACAATTTTCGACAACTTTTTGGGCGAAGTTTTTTTTTGTTTGGGTAACTTGGCGGAGCAATCGTAACGCACACATAATTTTAACGGCCTATCTATCATGAGATACAACCCGCTGACAGACAAACGGACGGACAGCGGAGACTTAATAGGGTTCTGTTTGGTACGGAAATCTAAAAAGCAAAAGTCTTGTGTGGTTTGTTATTAATTTTTTATTACATATTTGATTATTCTATATTTTTTTTTGATTAAAATATTTAAAAAATAAAGGTCTACTTCTTGAACGGAAACTCGGGATGCTTGTCGATTCCGGGGAAGAATGCGAAGTCGCAGATACGTCCATCCTCTCCCCGGTCCAGTGAGGCAAGCTCGCTCATCTCTGTTTCATTCAACTCGAAGTCCCACAGCGAGATGTTCTGACGAACAAATAATAATAAATGAATTTTCGAATGTCGTGCTGGCCCAGTGGTTAAGGCCTCGCCTCTGTGTTGTGTTGTGGGTTCAAATCCGGGCACGTACCAAAGTGAGTTTTTCAATTCATGTTTCTGAGTTATCTTGGACATTACATTACTGACTAGGTTTTCTCACGGAACCTGGACATACTCTATACTAATATTACACAGAGGCAAAAGTGAGTTTGTATTTGTATGTAGGGGGGTAATTTTTGGAATTTCTGATCCGATTTAAAAAATTCTTTCATTCAGTCAGGATATATTTTATGATAAAACAAGAAATTCATGCGGTTGAAATCGCGGGCAGAAATTAGTGAGTAGTTTAAAATAGCCAACCCGTCTTTGAGCTCGAAAAAAAAGCTCGTGCCTTCACTGCATGAGAAGAGGCAACAAATGGATTTTCATACATAATGCTAGATTGGGGTAGATACTTACACAAATGTTAGTTTTTTTTTTTATAATCATTTTTTATGATCCAATACAATATCGAATTTATTTACTACATAATAAGGTTCACGCGCTGTACAGCACCACGCATGTCAGCGTTCTTTGACAAGTGTCAACCCTCGCACTGAAATTATACCTTTTCGTGAAGAAAATAAGTTCGATAATCGAAGTCGCGTCGCTTCATGTAGCGGTCTGAACTGACCCTCAGACTTACTTTAGGGACCTACACAATTTTTGTGGGTGTGACAGATTTTTTGTGTGTCATGTCATTATGTTCGATAGTGGAAGTCTGTTGGCAATGATTGTGTAAACGAATTGGTACTACATTTCAATACGTTGCTGACGGAATAAAAAAAGTGTCAGTCGCCTGCGTAAGGCAAGGGGTTACTACCACCTCTTATGACGGAAAGAGATAGGAAGACGCGATGGAGCTATACGAGCGAGACGTATAGCTCCATCTCTTTCCACTGATTTCTGAGTTGCCATTGAGTTCGAGGTAGGCCACGAGGTCATGTTAAGCTATAGTTTGACCGAAACCGCTGTACCGCGCCTTAGGTACGTGCGCGGCGAGACGGGGGGTAGTGCAGGCTGCTCATTCGTCAACACTGCCCCCCGCTTCGCCGCGCTTTAGGAATCCTAAGGCGCCGAATGTTGTATGAATAAATAGGTGGGCATCGATGTCTCCAATAAAATACGCAAGCGAACGATGACTGATAGCTGCAAGCCGTTCTTCATAAGCCACAATATCTTGACTTTACCATCAATTTATATTTTGGAAATTGCGATATTTGTTAAATCTAATCCTAAGCTATTTCCCCGCATGGCAGACAGGTTTCCTAGAAATAGAAGTGATAACAGTCAACTCTGTCAACATAGGTCTCGGACTGCACTGATGGGCAGGAGTGTGTTTTGTATGGCTCCCAATGCTCCCATTATTTACAATAAGCTGCCCAACGGCTGGAAAGAGCTAAGCTTAGAAGCATTTAAAAGGAAATTAAAATATTTTTTAGCTGGTAAAGCATATTATGATGTAAATGACTTTTTAAGGGAATCATTTTTAATTTGACATGCTCTTTTATAAATATTAATTTATTCTGAAATGTATGTAATGTAATAATGATTTTGATAATTATTGTTTTTATTTAATATTTTGGACCTTGACATTATTTTATTTTATATTATTGTATTAAGTATGATTTTTGTTTTTAATTATTAAATATTTGACGATTTTATAATGTAATTCCTATTTATGTAATTAATGATGTAATCAATCTGGGAGGAGGAGCTCGTGGCTACGTAATAACAGCCGCACGGGTCGATCCATCTGGTTAAGCTACGCTTGCCGGGGTTGGTCTGTGGATGGGTGACCATGGGAGACTCCTCCGTGCCTCGGAAAGCACGTTAAGCCGTTGGTCCCGGCTGTCATTTGTGGATCTTTGACAGTCGTTACGGGTCGTCAGAAGCCCGAAAATCTGACAACCAGTCTTACCAAGGGGTATCGTATTACCCAGTTACTGGGTTGTGGAGGTCAGATAGGCAGTCGCTTCATGTAAAATACTGGTATTCAGCTGCATCCGGTTAGACTGGAAGCCGACCCCAACATAGTTGGGAAAAGGCTAGGCAGATGAATGATGTAATCAATCAATTTTATTTTATTTACTACTGCATTGTGACTATTGAATAATGTTATACTTTTAAATTTTAAACATGATTGTATTAATATTTGCATATCATGACAAAATGGTAAACTTGTAAGCACAACTCCATGTACCTATTCATATGACCTTGCATGCATTGTATTGTATGTACATGTTTGAGCAAATAAAATATCTGAATCTGAATCTGAACTATAGGAAAATTGCATTGCCAGATGGATATAGGCGTGGCTAATGTTTTTAAGTTTATTTCTTTATCTATCTTTTAAGACACTTAGACAATGAAATTTTTTGTTCGTTTTCCGAATAAAATAAGTATTGACCTGTTTGATCCTGGCAGGGTTAGTGCTTTTAGGGATGGCGGCCAGGCCTCGCTGCAGCGTGTGTCGCAGTAACACCTGCGCCGGAGTTCGGCCGTGCGCCTGCGCAATGCGCGTCACCACTGGCAGCTGCAGAAGGTCCGGGTACTCGCGTCTGTGTACAGAAAGATACATCGTTTATCAAAAAACGACTAGCAGTTTAGGAGTTACGAGGGAACAGATGAACATACATAGCCTGTTAAAATCATAACCCTCCTTTGGCTTTGCCGTAGTCAGGTAAAAAACCGGACAAGTGCGTGTCGGACCAGGCACAGTGGAGGGCTCCGTAGTCGGGATGAATATTTAATTATTAACGCATGCATAGTATTTATTTTATTGGCTGCAAAAATAGGTTTGTATTTCATATTATGAAAAACAAAGTTGTTTCTGCGGTTGTAACAAAATATCGTTATTTTTTATTGGTACTTATTTAGGGGTATGATGGGTAACAGGGTGTAAAGTTCACTCATCCTCTATAGAAAAGGGAGGATCCTCCGACCAGACAGGTGTTGTTTCTGACAGGCAACTGCCCAACGATTGATGTCGGAAACTTGTTTACTGGGTGTCTCAAACGTCAGCCAGGGTTGCGGGTTAGTCCGAAAGGGATACCGGGACCTTTGCAACAGGCAACTGAAGGAACACGGGTGGGTTTTAGTCAGTAAAACTCTGACACTCCCTTCCGCTCCGCCCAGAGCGGGCGAAGTCGGGAGAAGAGGTGAATTTATGCTGCTACACAGGCGTTCATTACCTAATTCACAAAAAAAAACACTTCGCAAGCAATGTGAAATTAAATTGCTACTGAAAGCTGCAGTTGTCGATCTCAGGACGAGCTGCGAGCCGCGGGCAGAAGCTACTTTTTCCATATTTTCGACTTGCAGTGTTGCATCTCAAAAGTTGTATTATAGAAGTACAAAAAACTGAATTGACAAAAAAGGTTTTTTACCCAGTTTTAGCTGCTAAAGCATCAGCAAGTGCTTTGGATCCCAGTGGCGAGTACGCTACGATGGGAACACCGAGCTTGCTAGCGGCGGCGGCGAGCGCGGGCTGCTGGCACAGCGCGTGCACCTCCACCTGCAGGCAGGCCGGCCGCGCCGCGCCGCACACGCGCGTCAGCTGAGCCGCGTTCAGGTTCGACACCCCCACGTGTCGCACACGACCAGACTCCTTTAATTTCAGCAATGTCTGGAAACAATTGGTCAACGATACACAAGTTATTGCGGAGGCTAAATCCAAGCGCTAAATTATCATCTTACCGCTTTAGAATTGCACGTTGGCTAAGATTTTTTCAGAAGAACTTCACCTGGCCCCCATATTTTAGTTTTTGAATTGACGGCATGATTTACGACCAAATCATGTAGTGATGGATCGTCCCTTATTACTACAGGTTTTTCAAATTTGGTGCTATTACGTCTGTCGGAAGCTGTGTGGATGATGGGTGAAGTATTGCTGAATTTTTTGGGTACTCGGAGTACTACTACGTTGTTCTTTTTGTTTCTTATTGGAGTTTTTGAATGCTTATCTTTTATTTTTCTAGCGTAAGTGTACATCATAACTAAGATACTTGACCGTTTTTCGTCTTTAAGAAAGCGATCGCGCCATTTGGCACTAAAATCACTGCCAGTCGGGGAAACGTTAGAGTCAGACTTGTTCAGGATAAGAGAGATAATTTCGAGGCTATGATAAGATTTTATGCTGTTCTGGCAGCCGAAGTCAAACGCATCTCTATTGAAAGCACTCATAACGTGCACGTCTGCATGCGCCACAGTCGTCCAGGGTTTGCTGAACACTGGTTGATTTGCTCCTGTTCGTTTCAAATTTTGAGCTCCTATTATTTTTTTCCCTCCGAAACAACAGAAGAATAATGAAATGAATTTACTTTTTGAATTTTCTGTCGTCCCTTTAGGAGTTTCTTTCAAAGGAGTAACATAGCACTGACCAAATGTACGTCTATTATAACTACTAGCCACGAACAGTTTGTTGTTGTCAACAGGCTTGTTCAGTGAATGGTCTTCGCGTAAGTAAATACATTGCAAAGATGGCTTGCATTTTCCTTGATTTTTTATGAAGGCTTCAGTTCTAATGACGTCACTAGAATTCATCGCATTATATTTTAGTCTGCCTAGGTACATTGAAATTGTTATCAGTGAAGTACTAGGTATAATTGAGTTGCAGTTCCTTCCAGTCTATTTTCTGATTCATTTCTATGTACTCTACGTTTTATGTTTTTATTAGGCGCATTCGGCCGCCGCGGCACACTCTGCGCACTCGGTAACCGCGGCGCGCTCGGTACCCGCGGCGCATTTGGTTTCCGCTGTCCAATTACCTCACGCTGCACATTTTTCTTACGCTCCGCAATTTTTGGTACCGCTGTTACAGCAATACGTTTCCCCTTCTTGCTTCTTCGATTTTTTATTTTTTCTATACACCATCCGCATAAACAAATGGATTTGAAACCATTTATAAGTTTTGTCTTTATTCCGTTTAGTTTACCGCCCTTATTTTTGGCCCTATTAGTGACAGGGACTCGATTCTTATTCATAATAGTAAAGATTATTTAGGTACATCATGTGTTTTGCCTGTTGCAAAAAGGCATAGTAATTAAAACCATTTTAAATGTTTGTGCCAATAAATCATAGCTGCCTGTGGATTAACAAAATAATTCAGCAATACGTGAGGATTCCAAAAAATTAGCACATTATTTCGTGCTTTCAGAACGTTATTTTTGACTAGTTTTTGACACATTAACATCTCTGCTTGTCACCTTGCTTTTTTTACTTCTACGTTCTGCAAGTGAAACCTTTTTTCTGTCAACATTTATTCTAAGTCTCTGTTTGATTATTTTATGGAACTTATTATATCAATTGCGTTGTTATAAGTATTGCGAAGAACACTACCTAGTATTGTTGCATAAACTTTCGGTGTTCTTTTTGGTTTTAAGCTTCTGTGCAAATGAATAATGCTCATGAGAGAAGCGTCTAAGTCTAAGGAGTGAAGAGCATTGTTAGAGCAGACCTTCAAGTCAATGCTTTCATAAGATCCTGCAGCACTTTGACAGTGGTACGGCGCTCCGCCGCCGTCGCTTCCGCCTGTACAACACGGACATACCAATTTAGGAAAAGTGCTTTTGTACCATGCGTTAAATTTCGTTTTAAGCGATTGCCTTAATTTGGGAAACGAAGCCACCGAAGTGCCGACGTTGTCTTTAGGCATTTTAGGAGATGCTTCGACATTGGTATCAATTTGACGACTTTCGAATTGATCAGTATCAAAGTTATAGTCAGGTGACTCTTGACTTGTTTCTTGTATATCTTTTTTGACCTTGCATTGTATTTCTAGGACGGGCAAGTGACTCACTTGTGACCAGTAAGACTGAGCATCTAGATTAACATTATATTTTGGAATCTCTTTGTTTATTTCCTGTGACTCGAATGTGGAGCTTGATTTTCTTTCAGTCCTGAATAAATGAAGAGCTGGCAGTTGATAGCTGCACTCTTTGTATACTTCATCACTGCGATATAATGAACTTATGTTACGTTCGCATAAATTTTCATTTTTCCCTTTTTTGATGGGGCCTGTGATACAATCGTCTGTATATGAAACACCCATGTCTAAGTTTGCTTGATATATTCACAAGAAATAAAGTCTATTAAAAATATATAATTAATTTAGCACTACTATTTCTTTTCTTTAAGTAAAGGCCATGATGGGTGTTGACATATTGTGTACATAGTGCTGTCAATTCGTAATGGCAGTTCAGTTTTTTCTATTTACCTTCCATAGTTCAAGTAGGTTAGTTGAGTGGTCAACCTTCATGCTGCCGTCTGGGTTCTTCGGATGCAGGTCGCCAGGAACGTGCTCGAACGCGAAGGGAGTGTGTATGAGATAAAGGTCCACGTAGTCAAGTTTGAGGTCACGAAGTGACGCGTCAAAGTACTCCTGAACCAACTCTGGCCGGTTTCCTGGGTGATTGAATATGAGTATTATTTTTGATTATTCACTTTCTCCTTACCAAGAGAGAAACAGAGATAGATAGAATAGTAGGTATCTAGGTATATATGCGTAATTAAAAGAAGAAACATTAACAAATTATGTTTTTTTCTTTCTTAATTTTTCCTATGGAACGCGCGGGAGACCAAGTCGAAGATGGGACGAACTAGGGTTAAAGTTTAGAAACGTACCGCCTCGATAGGTAGGGGTAGGGGAAGGTTAAGTAAATAAACCCCCCCTTTCCGGAAACCCATAGTTATACCCACAGAACAGATATTTATCTGTTCTGTGGTTATACCCATATACGATTTTTTTACATGACATAAAATATCATAGAAAATGTTGATAAATGTTTAGAAGGAGCACAAGTTGAAAATGTGTCTCCTGTAGAGACACATTTTCAAGCGCAATGTCAAACATCTCGAAGGTCAAGATAAAAAAAAAAGTTAGGTAAATATCAAAATGAAGTAGGTAGGTATGGCGTTGTCGGCGGAACCACGTGCTCCTATTTCTGAATAGCTAAGAAAAAAATAACCACGAAGCTTCGAACCTAACCTGTCCGAGTCGGGGTGCTTCAAGTCCCGAGCCGAAGATCTTTGTTCGCTCGCAAGCTCGTAGGCTCGCTCCGTAAAAAAGTTTTTTTTTTTTAAACTTACATTTTTTTAAATGAGTCTCCGACAAAATCAAATGTTGAGTAGAGTTCAGGAGACCCTCTAGAACCCCCAAATAAGCTCACATTCTTTCTAGAGTTTCTAGCGACGCGGCACGTTTCTAAACCCAACCATATTTATGTAATAAGGTGTCCTACTGACCTCCGGGAGGGAGTTTGGTGACGACGAACAACTGCTTTCTCCGGGCGGCGTCGCCTGCGATCCAGCGGTTGAGGGCGCGGCCTAGTGCAGGCTCGTTCTCGTAGGCCCGCGCCGTGTCGAAGTGCCGGTAGCCCGCCTCCAGGGCTGCTTCCACTGACTTCTCCAAAACATCATCTGCAGCCTACAACATGAATTTAAATGTTTATTTTTATTCCTAAGTTATTGTTATACTTACCTTCTTAAAAAGTACAGATATTTCAATCTTGGGTTAGTAAAGTTTATGTTTTACACCATCAGGGTCTGTCAGGATCTTCCTGGCAGCTAGTTGGCTGGGTACCTACACTACCTACACGCTACCTGCACTGAAACCGAACGGCCTGAATACTTACCTGAAAAGCGGTGGTTGTGTACAACGCTATAAGGTTCCTTTGGCATGTGGTCAAAATCAGAACTAATGCAATGCTAACTAATCTTGTTTGTTCAATACAATTTCTGTGACACTTCCACGAATGTTTACCAACAACGCCCCCGTGTCAATGTCACTCAGGCGCCAAAAGATCCGAGAGTTATCGATTTCGTCGCTTTAATAAAACCACAGAATAAAACAAACAGACAAGTTTCATTACCAAGGAACATATAGGTACCTACTCACCTACGGCGGTCTATACAAAAATGTACTCTGTGATTACAACTTCAATCAAGGCAAGGTTACAATGTGACGTTTTATGTTTGTCAAAATTCACTTTCAAATACTTTTAATCCGTTAGTTCTCATCTTAAACTGGTTATTGGTTGGAGGTACTTTTGGACAAATTTGATCGTTCTAATATAATAATGTATAAATTAACTGTACGACCAAATGGTTAATCAACATTTTCGAGATAATGAAAACAGTGGGTCGCGATCAATCGCTGATGAGATGAGAGATTGAGTGATGACTTCGCAGCCGTCGGAACTATGTCAGAACAGTGAACACGGTGTTCAAGAAAAGTGGTCCCTGGACAACAACTCTTGTCGCGCCTCCACGTCCAGAGGACTGTCGCACTCGAGTGGAGACTTCGATGGCAGCAAGTCGATTTCATTCTGTAGCAAGAAGTGCTCTTGCGAATCACGTAACATGTATTTTCAGGAGTGCTCCGAAGTACCTTGCATGATTCGCTCGACCTCACAAATACATCGGAAAAAGTGGAATATTTTCAAAAAAACCTATAACTTTTTTTTAAAAAAACGAAGTAGCAAAAAAGGAGGTAAAAGTGAGGATAGAAGTAAGATAGATCAAAATGACAAACAAATTGTGGAACCGGAAAAAGCGACATAGGTACACACAGCTACACAACAAACTATACATTTCCAGTATAAGCGTGATCAGCATAAACTGGAAATGTATAGCTTGATGTGTAGCCGTGTGTAAAAATGAAACAGATCCGATTAGTCCTTCACATGCACCTTTAGAACAAAGAGTTGGGTGTTTGTATGTTTTTTTTTTAAAGATAACCAGAATATTGAGCGGTGTTGAGAAAACCTTACATACAAGTTACCTTTTTTTAAACATAGGCCTTTCTAAACTCTTACTTGGTGTGTGTATCTCGGACAGAAGTTACCAACAGTGTCGTACCTATCGTTGTCTAAATATAACGAGCTATGCAATATTAATAAATAATAATATTTTAAAAACTATATTTCCTTTAAACTTACTTGCCAAGTTCCGAATCCAATTCGCGGCATGCGGTCGCCACCTTCCAGTTCAAAGTACTCGGGAATCAACATATTTGCAACTGTACTTTAACACAAATCTATTTGTTTTAAATTATGTTAATACTTGTTTGTTGATATCTGTGTTTAAACCGCAGAGAATCAAAACACAATGCGAGTGAGCGGCGCGGACGCAGCAGTCTGGCTCGCAGGCAGCCTTGATTGTCTCACTGCAATTGAGCACCGGTACCGGTTTACCATAGAGTTAGGCATTCGTCCGATGAACGGTTAAATCTGTTTTACTTACAATAACATTTTGAATGTATGCGAGACTCTTCGTGAAGCAGACCATTTTATGTTACATTGTTTTATTTTTAGGTACCTATGATATTTCACCTAACCAACTCGTTCACACGGTGTTTTACCAATAGGTACCTACCTAAGTTTTACTAGTATTAGAATATTCAAATAAATTATAACTGAACAATTTGGATGTACTTATACAATTTTTTTTAGCCGATTATTTCTGATTTGACGCCAAATTTTGCAGTTTTAATGTTTATTATTTTGTTAAAATGCGGCATAATTCGTTATGCACAGTTTATACGACCATGACCACCGCAATACATTCGTTACGGGTCGTCAGAAGCCCGAAAATCTGACAACCAGTCTTACCAAGGGGTATCGTATTACCCAGTTACTGGGTTGTGGAGGTCAGATAGGCAGTCGCTCCATGTAAAACACGGGTATTCAGCTGCATCCGGTTAGACTGGAAGCCGACCCCAATATAGTTGGGAAAAGGCTAGGCAGATTGATTGACCACCGCAATACTTTCACTAATTTTGTCCTGGAGTTCTCAAAGGCGAGACACGTCCCGACTTTTTTTCCGTGGCGTTATGTATATAGGGATGTGTCGTGCGCGGTCAAGCTTGAATACGAAAAGCAGAATATTTGTAACTTTGTTAGTGGGATACTTACCATATAAAGTATCCGTTTAACGCAATATAATAATAATCTTCCTTTCTAATAAAAATAATCTTAATTTAAAGTTGTATTATACTTCATAATTGGGCCACCCTTTATATAACGGAATCAAAGTAGGCCTCATTCTGGCAATTAACATGATTTAGTTTAACAAGTTTTAGTTGGATGCCGTTATGCTACCAATTATTATTTCCTATCCTACAAAGAGCTCCCAGTTGGCCACCAATTGCGATGGCCGACCAAGAAATCTCTACAAACCGACTACGAAGCTAGATGTGCCGGTGCAGGTAGGTACAACTAGATAGTTGGAGTTTGAGGAGCAGTTGGAGGAGCTCATGCGAGATGAGCTACAGTGCGACTGTGGAGCCACATCACAAACGATTCGATCGACCTTTTGTCATGCTCTCTGTGCAATACACCTACACCAAAGAGTATTAAGAGCTTTATAGTCATTGACCTACACTAACCTTTGCGAGGCCAATGTCAACGCTCTCGACGTGGCCGAAAATATGGAAATGGATCATCGATACGACAAATAAGATGAGATTACTTATCTGGGGGCACGGTAGTGCCCCCGCCAAGTCGAACAAGATGTCCTTTTTCTTTATTGATCCAGCAATAATACTCTCAAACTTAATCAATTACCTACTTATAAGTGGGTAATTTAATATTTCAGTAACACAGGAAAAAACATTGCTATTTTTTGTCCCTAAACGAATCTCAGTATACAACAGCAGGGTGTACGCAACATCTGCGTGCAATAACAAACATGCTTTATCACCGCGGCAGATCATTTACAAACCTATTGTAATGTTTACAAGTGGTTAGGTAATTGTAGGATTATACAATTATGTTTCTGTAACAATTATTCAATGTTTGACAATAATATCCTGTGGTACTTGAGTTGCGTGTACCGTGCGGCTGTCGACACACTTTATCACAATGTAAATCACAGTTGGCAGATAATGATTGCTCTATAGTTGGCTTGCTCCTATCATGTTCGTTGTGCCTTCATCCTGCCATTTTGTAGGATTGGTGGACATTGTTGGTTTTTTTTACTAAATAATAAATTATTATAAAATAATTTCCGTAGTTGGCATCTTGTAGGTATCTACCTACTTACGCAACTAAGGAGATAAAACGTTTCGAAATTACTTCTCAGTAAGTAACACTAAAGTAGGTAGCTAAGTACCTACCTAATTGTCTTATGATGATAATTGCCTTTGCATCATCATAAATCAGTAGAAATATACCTACCTACCTACTGTTCTAATCTAAATGGCTTTTCCCTAGATAGATAAGTAAACCTACATGAAGGTGCACTGCCTATTGCTAGCACAATATTTTATTCCGACCTTAAGTTATCCTATCAAATTTTCATGATAAACAACTAACTAATGGTAGCACATGGCCAGAGAAATCTCATCATCAGAAATCGAAAAGGCAACGTTGTAACATGAATACTTTCATACATTAATATATTTTTAATGAGCTATTATACGATAAGATATCGCATTACAAGTCGGTTAATCTCCAACAAAGGCAATATAATGGAAATACAGATTAATTTTCCCACATACCCTTAAAGTAATATCATCCTTTTGTGTGCAAACAGTATCTCTTTACCATTCAATTTGCGAACCGTATGAATGAACTGTCACAACACTCGTGGGCCCATTGGTGCGTACAACCCATAGATTGTGGTCACTGATAACATCCCATTCATCCCCTAAATAAAAGGCGTGGTTTATCTGAGTCCCTCCTATTGTCCACGAAACATTTTAAGGGTAGCAGATAAGGGAATACATTTAGTCACATTCAGATCCAGAAGCCGTTGGTCATGGATACCTCCCCGGTACAGTCAAGTGCGAAGTGTGGCTCTGACTTTAGCATAGAGCGGATTTTGAGTAGTGACAGCAAAAGAAGAAGCGACAATGTAGAAGTTCCGGATTGGTTGTGCTGCACTCGGTACAGACCTCCTCGGTTACCACGTAAGTATTTGAATGGTATCTATATTGAAGCTGAAATGATGCAACTATGCAAGCGATTGTTGACCTCAATCAATTCCAGATAAACATTGTTCTCAAAGTTGCAATTATAGGAAGTGATTAAGTTTGTACGTAATTACAAATATCCTTCGATTGGTGTTTTGCTGTCATAAAAAAAAACAATAACAATACCTCCATCAATTTATCTTTGCAACAATTTCCGTGTATTGGAAATAGCGTAGGTAGGTAAGTAATGGTGGATGCCTGAAATAGGCGATAAGTTGGTCGGTCTCATTAGGCAGTGTGTGAGTCAAGTGTTAAGTGGGTAATTACCGGACATCGACATACTACCGGGTCCTCGCAGTGCGATAACGACCATTTAGTACGACACGAACCTTCGTCGTTTCTGCTTCCAAATGCTAAAACGAATGCAGCTTTAGGTACCTACTGCACTTATGGTCCTGGTAATCTCAGCCTTTGCAAAGGGAACTACAGAACCTCGTGTAGTGCTACCCATTTAACTGAATGTCTAGTTATTTAATGGAAGCATCTTGAACTTTACAACTATACTTTTTGTGACAGGTGCAGCGAGCAGTAGCGGTGGTCGCGCTCGTCGGTCAGGCCGGCACGCTCGGGTGCCGTTCACGGCGGCGCAGGCGGGGGCACTGGAGGCCGCGTATGCGCGCGCGCCGTATCTCGCACCACCGGCCTTGCGCGCGCTGGCTGCTGCCTTGCAGCTACGTGACGATAGAGTGAGTGGCCAATCTGGTTGTTGGTTGTCTTCCGGCATATATTTTAGTTAGGCTACACAAATTCCAAGCAGTCTCAAGCCGATTTAAAACTAGGTAAGAACTCACTATTATTATAGTACCTACTTATCTATTTTTTAACGTCTCGCAACAGTTTGTCACCCCTAAATATGGCACTGCGGCAGTGTTAGTTTATGTAGATCTGGAAGAGAGTTGGTCGCAGAATACTGCCCTGGGGCATTATGAAAGTCAACAAATTAATGCTCTCTTGTAGTAAATATGCAAAGTTTTACTTATTGCGTGCGCTCGTTTGGATAGACTAGGTATTTCGTGATTTGTAAAGTTATTCCTTTTGCTTAATTTTTTTCTAATTTCGGCACTAGAATCTGTAAAGTAAATACATATTGTCGAATGCCTTTGCTGCCTATTAGGAACATGACATGTATTATAACGTAACTGGTGGATCTGCAGCAAAATCCTTCGGGGAAAACAAGCATGATATAACGTTAAGTACCAAAGATGGTCAAACTCTTAGGTGTCTGGAAGTTTGCTTACTTTAGACATTAAAACAGAAAGATGAGTAAACCGTTTATCTGTTTCGTAGTTTCACGGTAAATACATTGGTATCATTTATTTATTTAATTAAGTACTAGCTGCGCCCTGCGGTTTCAACCGCATAAGTTGAAATCCTCTGGGAATATCGGAATAAAAGTATACTATGCCCTGATCCAGGTCATGGTCTACACATGTGGAAAATTGCATCCAAATCCGTTCAGCCATTTTAGCGGGAAAGCGTAACAAACAAGCAATCAAACAAACTCACTTTCGCATTATAATATTAGTTAGGTTTTAATAGTTTATGTACACACATAATATAAATAGACAAGGAACAGAAAAATACATAAATATACAATAGTAACCGTACCTATAACCGTATGTTAATTTGTAGCAATTGGCATGGGAACCGCCATTCAAATTTGGGTACAGTAAGTATGCTAACTTTTATCTGTATTCACATTCACACGTGATGCTATTGTATGTAGAATAACCTGGTATTATTATAATTTTCTTTACGCTAGATGATTTCATTGTGAAAATTAGGTATAACCATAAAAATGTCACTACGGTTGTGGAAGGTCTCACTAAATGAAGCTTTCTACAATCATTCCCCAGTAGTAGGTGCCATCGAGCTTTGTCACTAACCCCATCAAATTATTGTTCTCAGATAAAGATTTGGTTCCAAAACCGTCGCGCTAGAGAAAGAAGGGAGAAATGTGGCAATATAGCCCCACCGATAGCTGTGGCGCTTCCTGCGACCACCACAGCCCATGTTTCACTAATTTCATCCTGTTCCTGGACATCAAGCAGTCATATATCCGGCCATCCCTTCAATATAGCTCTAGAACAATGTGAGGGAGAAAGAACATCGCTGTATGAAAGAGACAGAAGTAATTTGAGCGTTTCATCCTGGAGCGTATCGACTGATGAAGATAGAGATGAACCGCTAGATATCGAAACTATTGAAGACTGAAGTATCGAGTAAGTATGAGGAATCTTGCATAGAACTACATTATTAACCCACAATTTACTGTGATATTCGTGACATGATAAGTAATTATAAATTATGGAAAATATATGGATAATATTTTATTCAAGCATTTTCATTATCACTACCGCGTATATTTTTGCGTACGCTAGTAGGTTAGGTAGACTAGTACATAAATTAGTACCTACCCTACTTATTAAAATGTTATATAGGAACCTACAACCTACTAACAGCAAGTGTGGCACTAGAGACGTGTAAAATATGATATCGAGATTCTGGATTCAAAGGATTTTTTTTATGTTTTATTCTATTTGGATATCGATACCCACTACGAATACCCAGCACGCCTGTGAAGTGAAGTGTAAAAAATACTGTAGTGGTATTCTGTAAAATTCTCACCGTGAAAACTTAGGTGAAGTGAGCTTAAAGTGGGCTGTCACTCCACCTGACGCTAGGGATTGACAGCTCACTTCACCTAAGTTTTCACGGTGAGGTGTTTACAGAATAGACCGGAGGTTTTTCTAAACTGATATTTCAAGTGACTACAAGGTCATAAACACAAAAAATAAGACTATCGATGATATCATACGGATGGGCATGATATGATTGATAGTCTTATTTTTGGGGCTACAGAGTGTGGCTAGCTAATCTAATTATATCATATCCATCCGTATAAGGAGTGTGGCTAGCTAATCTAATTATATCATACCCATTCGTCTACGGAGTGTGGCTAGCTAATCTAATTATATCATACCCATCCTTGTAAGGAGTGTGGCCCCGTGGTTTCACCCGCGTAAGTTTCGATCGCGTGGAAATGTCGGGATAAAAAGTAGGTATCCTATGTCCTATTCCAGGTCATGGTCTATCCATGTGGAAAATTTCAAATTTCATCCAATTCCGATCAGCCGTTTTAGCGTGAAAGCGTAACAAACAAACTCACTTCGCATGGTAACTAAACTAATGAATGTTATAAATGCTAAAGTGAGTTTGCAATTTTTAACGAGATTATAATTATATTTTGTATGCTAATTCTATTGATCATTTTAAATTATTTCAAAGCTAGTATTTAAGTGCCTAAACATAATTATTTAGGGGTTTTTTTTTAAATGAAATAGCAAAAAAATAATACAAAACACCTAACTGCAAAAACACACAAGTACCTATGTGTTTTTGCAGTTGGGTGTTTTGTCTGTCTGAAAACAGAAAATCAAGGTCTTGGAATTGCGTTTATTTAATCGGATAACAATATTAACAAACTAAGTCCATGCGCATATTGTTTAGTAGGTAGCTAGCTTAAACGTGCATGTTTTATTTTATTTATTGTTCGTGTGTGGCGCGCTCGCCCCACAGGCCAAGGATAAGGACTAGTCTAGAAAAAAAACCAAATTAAGTTTCCGGCTACCATAATATAAAAGCAAATTAATCACTTTTTTCTGTACATACATTCAAGTACAATTACTATACAATCTAACACTAAATATTTATACTATATACAAGTACCTACTGTAAGTCTCTTGTCTGACTGAATTTCTGTTTTGCCGTTTTATTTAAAAAATAGCTTAAATAGCATAATTTTTTGATATATTAACATTTAAATAATATAAACTGATCTAAATAGAATTAGCATAAAAAATATGATTAAAATCTTGAGTATGATAGTAAATGTACGTACGAGTAATTAATTGATGTAAGTAATGCTTGGTCATCGGTGGCATGACACTGACAGCTCACTCCACGCAAGTTTTCACAGTGAGATTTTGTGAAAACTTTGGTGAAGTGAGTGAGCTTCAAGTGATCTGCCATTCCATGGTGAATTCCAACTTTTTACCAGTTACCGTTAGGGCCTAGTTATAACAGATACACGAAACGATTAGTGTGTTTTATAGGTCTGCTAAGTAAATCTAATCCTGAGAATTTGAGCTCTTTAGCATTATCCAGGCCGAAGTTATGAGGGTTTGAAAATACGACTAAACGCTTCGAGAAAACGTAGGTAGTGCCCCTGCTTTATGTTTTAGGCTCGTCTTGGCGAAACGAAAAAGGAGATTCAGATAATAAAAAGGTGTTGCCACAGAATAGTACAGAAGGCGCGCGCCGCATTTTAGGTATGAAGCTATAAGTACACGGCGGGCTTGTCTTGTCGGGTCAATTCAGTGAGTGTAACGTAGTTAGACGATATAAGAGATACGTGATAGAAAGAAAGGCAACTTCTAGGTGAATATACCTATAGATAATTAGCGCTATGCGACCTGAATTGAGGCCATGAGAATCATAATGGCCTAATTCAATGCACAAGCCTTTTGAAAACTATAGAAAACAAAAAAGTATTTTTTTAATCAACTAGCACTCTTAAAATACATACTTTTATTACTTTTTTATAAACTTAACTGGAAAAATCATAGACTCAACTTTAACTGGAAAAAATCAAGACTCAATGTTGTAAAAAAAATAGTAGGCCACTATGGTTCTCATGGCCTCAATTGCACTTTAGTGTGTCGTGGCAGGAGTCGGCTTTTTATTTAAATCATTTTGCGGAGTGAACCATCTGTATTAATCTGTGATGTTGCCTAATAATGAAAAAAAAAACAACAGAATGTCATCAAAAGATTTGTATTTCTCAAAATGTTTGCAAATAATATTCACATTTTTCAATGTTGCTGTCTATTAAAAATAATTATCTATTATTATCGAGTCCCTAGCGCGTGCGTGTACGATCAGTAAGATCCTTGAAGGTAAAATTAAAAACGTCACAAATTACGCTGCAGGTACGACTTACGAGAATCATTTTGACCCCTGTATTAAATAAATTAAATATTAATTGCTAATTAGCTGTGTTGTCGTAGTTAATCTAAGATAGTTAATTGATTCAGGCGTGACTTTGCGGAAATCCATTATAAAATACAATAGACGCAGATATATTTAGTAACCTATTCCGTTTGACTATTCTTTAAGAGTCATAAAAACCCTGTAAGAAATCGACACGTGTTTCAACTCTCAACGAGGCTTCCTCAGGATGACGATTGACCAATTGCAAACCAGAACGCGACGTGTTACCACACCGAGCGCTGGACGCAAAGTGAATCTAATCTAGTTAATCTACCTCGAACCTTACCAAGGTACAGATCGATTCAAACTTAATGGCGGCTCGGAAGTTAGCTTTTAGCTGCGCAGTACCCCACCCCTCACCCCCGCTGTCACATGAAATTGTTACTGCGCAGCGAGTCGCCTCATGTTCCGAGCCGCCATTAAGTTTGAATCGAACTGTACCAACACAAATGGTAATGAAATTTTCATAATCATTAGGTAATTAGTTACCCATCTTTCAAGGCTGCGCAGTCGCGGAACAAAAAAGAGCTTTTTTCGATTGCAATCCTTTCGCGTATGCCTCGCCCCACTTTATGGGGAAGGATTGTAATTGAAAAATGTTTACAATACATGTTACCTTTTTGTGTTCATGTTTTAATCTCGTAGACTAAAATTTAGCGGGTGCAAATGTCAAACTCCAAATTCAAAAACAAACAACAATCATTTGAAATGTCAAATTGTCTACGGCATTATAAAACGAATTATAGAGTTGTCGTGTAGGTAAGCATTCGAAAAAATAAGTCTCCTGCCCGGTACAATTAAAAATTGGCCTGACCTTAATGAGATAGATGCCGATTGATGCCTAACCTTTTAATTCTTCGGCTGTTAATTGGTCAGAAATTGTATTACAAAGGATGTATTGGACATGTTTCAATAATGGAACAGCGCGCTTGAAACTCTTTAACATATCTTAGTTTTTTTGTCCTTTCGAGGCCTTGAACAGTGCAGTTAAAATCCATGTATAATACTGGTATTTAGCTGCATCCAGTTAGATTGGAAGCCGACCCCAACATAATAGGGAATATGCACGTAATTCGAAACTTATTCATTATTTAAATAAGTATACATTGTTAGGAGTCAAGAATCAAATTCCAATTTTTTCCAATTAATGCATTACTTATTGTACAATTCGTTATTTTATATTGCTTTTTTGGTGGAACGGAACGCAAAATCAAAACGCGTTGTCTTCGACAATGCCGGAAGTCACATCAAATACTATGGGAATAAATATATATTATTTGCAAAGTGCTTTATAATGATGACTAGGTAAGTAAGTATTATATTTTGTATTTATTATGAAAGGCATTGTATAATACTTGATTTGAATATTACATACGTATTTAGCTCTGACTGCCCACTAGTAGTATTTTAGATGATATAAATGATTATATTTTACTATTAAAGAAATCGTTTATTGTTGATTTGAATATTACATCTTCAGTAACATAAAATGAGGAGCAATCATTAACACTTTGTGGGACACTTAAACGCCTCCAGACGTCATAACAATAAAACTTGTAACGCCTCGGTCAGTATCCTTCAACCGATTAACTATGTGTAAAAATATTTCCATATATTATAAAATATTTATTATTAAGGTAAAAGTATGTAATGAGTTAATGACACTTACACGTACGGATCCGCATTTTTCTTTATCTTTATCTCTTTCAGTCTGCGCTTATAAGTGGAGTTTCACCCTTAAGAGGAAATAGAGTCGGTCCCCTCCCCATACAAACGCTCTCGCCTGTTTTCTCTCTGGTTTATACCTTAGAGCAATGATTTTTTACAGTAAACTAAATATCAACTATGTAGTTCTATGCTCTTATGTTTTCCGTTTTGATGATATATTGTCTAAAGAAGCACCCTCAGAAAATGCTCAAAATTGCCTGTTTAGACCGCTGTCATCAGACCTATTGTACAAATTTGACAACTTTTAATGAAAAACGAAAAACATAGAGGCACAATAAATATCCTTCTTATTCAATTGATAAAATATCTTCCAAATTGGTCTAATATTGGAGGAGGAAATAGACGAGAGCCAAACCTCGAATGATGACTTTTTGTATGGAGAAATAACCGACCCTATTTCCTCTTAATTACTTTGGCTATACTATGATTTGATTACTACTAGAGAAAATGATTCGAGCTATTAGTTTAATTAACCTATTGCTATGTCAAAGTACAAAATAATATCGATTTAACAGTCTCTTGTAAAATTATGATGATTGAGAGGAATTCAATTTCTTTGTAGGTACTTTATATATTTTTATATTATAGAAAATACTTACATATTTGTTCCGGTCGCGAATCATATTTGGAACGACATGCAACCTGGGGGCCAAGTCTACTAATTTACAAATGTGTCAGTGGTCTCGCAATGATTAGTTTTTGACAGATTTTGTATGGCATATCTGTCAAAAACTGATAATTGTGAGACCGCTGACAAGTTTGTAAATTAGTAGACTTGGCCCCTCATAGGGACTTGCAAATTGAAACAACCGTAATAATAAGAATCATTTGAATTACGCGGGCTTTCTTGGCCCTTTTGTCTTAAGAAATACCTACGGAAAATGTTCTACACATGACAAGACAATACTAAAGTAAGGGTCATTGAGGATTGGCCACACGGACTGCGCGCATGCCCTCGCTCAGCGGGCATTTTTCTTCGGAAGTTTCATCTACTTGTTGGCTTTCAGTGGACTTGCTCAGTATCTCGTAATGAGCTGCCTCCTCTTTTTCCGGACTTGTCTCGTCCAAAATGTATCTGTTAAAAACAAATGAATCTATTCATGAAATGTTTGAGGTATTCTGCGTTCGCAATTTATTTGCCAAACATGTAAATAAACACGTGTTTTAGGAAAAATTAACTGTAATGCCTAAGGCCATAAGGTTCGGTTTGCGCTACAACTTACTAGTCAGTCTAAAATCAACTTTATTTAAACTAATATAAAGTTTATTTTTGTTTAAGTGGAAATAACATCAATATTGGAAACAAGGATTTATTTAAATAGACCTTAGGTACTTTAGAGAACTTCAATCAATCTGCCCCTGCCAAGCCTTTTCCCAACTATGTTGGGGCTTCCAGAGATCCTAACTTTTCTAGTTATTAGAATAACCACAGAACAGATAAAAGAGGTTAGAAAGGAAATAGTCCCTGATTTGTATTAGAACGCGTGTCGCCGCTTGTTTCCCACTCTTTAATTCCACTACAATCAAGAGACCAATACGTACGCGCATTACGCACACAAAGAAACCACTCACACTTAGATCAGTAGTTTGCTATTGGTTGTCACACTAACGCAAACACTGCGTTTGACGTACACTCACACACGCTCAAAAGCAATTTATTTCTCATACATGTTACGGCGACCAAAAGGTCGATTAATTATATCGATAAAATTGCTGTAATTTTTAAGTTGGAAATTTTTCGCTATAATTTTGGGAAGGGGGACAATTAGCGTGGACTTACTAAATACATATAAATAATAATGTACAATTAAGGGGGAACATTCGATAAAGCCGCGAAATTCAAATTTTCTTTAGTTTTTTGCTAATTGTAGCTCTGTTTTACATAATTCATGCCTTGGGCTTCAGCTAGTAAGTAAGAAAATTACACAAGTAAAAAATACAAGAATATTTTAATATTGAACAATAATATTTATTTATGAAACTGTTGGGTATTTAAACTAAATTAAGGGGTTGGAAACCTAAAAATAAAATTTTAAATGTATGTTTTCATTATACACGGCTAACCTCAAACACACATATACACATTCTCGACATTGTGTACAACTTGGTACAACACTATCGATAAGCATGGATTTCGCCGAATTTCAGCTTTGGCTCGTTGCACGCAACGTTCGCAGTGAACGCAATACATTGCGCAATCACTCATCTAGTACAAGATGGTACCCATGCATTGAAAGCAATGTATAATTTTGAATCTGTTTGCGATTATATCGTTTTTGTCTTTAAACTACATAATATTATTGTAATAATTACAAATATCACTTGTATTTAATGGTTTTTGGACTTACCGGTGAAAAGAAATCCCTTCCCGGGCAACACTACACACCTGGCTTCTTTTCCGACACGTAATAATAGCACAAGACGGCATAAATCTTTTTTTTTCGCGGAGCGTCACACGTTGTCACAATATGAGCGCGACTGTTGACCGGTGAACCAAATTTCGGTTGACTTATGAGCGTTTGCTCATAAGTGCGGCGCGCTTGCCCCGCCCACAAGGCCCTTCTAACCTCTTTTATCTGTTCTGTGAGAATAACCATGGCATTAAATTATAACAAATGAAGTAAGTATATTATTTTTCTTTCCTCTGGAGTAAGTTAGTCAGTTAATGCAGTTCTGACTTCCCTTCTTCTGACTCTGAGCCAATTTGTAAATGTTATTTCTGGCGTTAAGTAATTGTTCTTGTGTGTATGTGGATAAAATTGGACACTGCGTTACCCCTATTTTATCCATAATGTAGTAGCTGATGTAGAGATCTTTTAGTAAATATACAACCTTTTCTTGTGACATAATTACTCGAATACTTATTCGAGTAATATCACAAAAGTTTTTTTTATTTATCCTGGTACCGTCAGCGGTCCGCCGAGCGTTGACAGTACCTATTACATATTTTGGGGCAATTACGGTATAAGTCAGTGTGTGCCATCAGAGTAGGTATAGTCAGCAACGAAAGTCGATAAACATCTCAGTTTTTTCATCATAACTTTTGCGCAAAATATTTAATAAAATTGGAATGGTAAGGAAATGAAAAAAAGATTAAGTTTTAGCGATTATAATGTGTCTAGCTATTGTACCTATATGGCCAAGGTTAGGGCAAAGAAACCACAACGAAAGCAACGCGAAAGAAACCAGGGCCGTCCAAAAGCACGTTGGGTCATCCTGGATGACGGACGCGCGGAACCGGGAAGTATGGCAGAAAAAAGGGGAGGCCTATACCCCAGCAGTGGGCGATTCCAGGCTGAAATGATGATTGATGCCCAAATAATATCACAAGACACAAATTCACTACAATTGTTTCTTACCCGCATGCTCTGAAGAACGCGGAGGCGGAGGGGTTATGCGTCAGCGCAGTGAGGCGTACGCAGCGCATTCGCGTGGCGGCTGCGAGCTTTTCTAGCACGATGAGCACGCGTTGTCCCAGGCCACGCCGACGACCTTCCGCCTCCACCTGAACCTCGTAACTGAAACAATTACATTTATTATGAAACTTCTACCAACTCAAAATTAATTAGGTACAATCCGTACAATACATGGAATAGGGTATCTATACCATACAACACGAATCGTTTTGAAACAGATTGCTAATCCATTGCTTCATGAGTTCGATAAAAAAATCTGCTCAAGAACGTAAATAACAGAATGAATGTTGTTGAAGTGGAACTGTCAAAATGATACAGATTAGTCTTAATCGTGTACAAAAATGTGTTACGCAATTAGATATCTGATCTCACCATCTCCCTGTCACTTTGCTTTGTTTATTTTGCGCACGGCCAAAGTATGAAACTCTCTACCAGCGTGTCGTGTCTCATCCACCAATAACTCGTCAGCTTTCAAAGCAAGACCTAGACCTCATCGATCGCTTTCCATCAGGCGAGATCGAGGTCCAGATCAGGTTTATTTGGCAATAAAAAAAACCTGGGGCATCCCAAAACAGCTGGCACCAGCTTTCACATCGTTGTGAAAATTTAATTGTAAACCAATCGACAATCGAAAGAAACCAGAACCACTGGACCGTTTTCAGTTTGTGCCCGCGTGCGTTTTTCTGGCATGCTCGCTTATGAAAGGTGTATCTTTTGATACACGAAATATCTTAAGGGTGTCGATTTCAGGTTTGGTCCCATAGTGAAAGTTGTTCATAATGATGAGTACAATGACCCCTTAAGAGATTTCGGGTATGAAAAGATACACCTTAGATACCTACGTGCGAATACTTTTGAAAATGTTTTAAAGATACACGTGCCACCTGCTGCTTCTGAGGGTACTACAATGTGGTTAAAGTTCATTACAGTTCAGCATTCGCTTCTCATTAGGGTGAAACACGATAGTTGTTATCTTAACGCACTCGAGAAGCAATTAGGATTTAGGACGCCGTGCCCTGACTACCAACAAGGTTAATTGCGAAGAAATAACAATGGAGACGGCGAAGTCCCCGTCTCCTCCGAAGTTAGTTTTCAAATCGGGACAGCTATATGGTTACAAAAACAAAACTTTTATGATGACTATTTTAGTTCCGAGTTTGGTGAGAAAATGTGAAAGCGAAAATATTTTTTTGTAGTAACAGCTTACAGAATTAATATATTTGTTTTTCTGTCAAAATTAACGACCTAAGTTCAGACTATAGAAGGTTAGTGAAAAATTGGGACATTTCGGCGTATCGATGAAGTGTGAATCGGGACGTGTCACCAGATCCTTGGAAATCGGGACGTTCCGTGCATATCGGGGCACCTGGCAACCTGGTTTCCAAGCTCAAATTGCCCTATACAACATAATTTTTTGTTTATGCTAAACCCGAAATGGGGTAATTGTACTCATCATTTTGAACAACTTTTTCTATGGGACCAAACTTGAAATCGCGAAAAAAAAAATCTGCCGTTCCATACATTTTCTCGGTTTAAGTGAACACAAATGTATGGAACAGCTGATTTTTTTTTCGCGATTTCAAGATAGAACAAGTTGTTCAAAATGATTAGTACAATGACCCCTTTTCGGGTTTAGCATAAACAAAAAATAATGTTGTAGAGAGCTCACCACTCGCAAATTGCAATGCTAAATATAATTATTATGCCAAGCTGCAAGTGGTTTTAACAGAATATTCTTATCATCAATTTCTTTAACAGCTGCATTAAACGTGAAAGATAATTGCATACGTAACGTAATAACTCGTAAGATTATCACTGCAGTGGCGAGTGATCGGATTAATTATTTCTGAATCGAACTGCAATTTGACCTTATTGTGGGTTACTTGCTACAATTGTCTACATCCCGTTTCAATACCTAGTCACATGTTGAATAAAAAGATAATGGTATAAAAGTTCGATAACAATAAAGACTAATTGGGAATAGGTCAAAATATAAATCACCTCTGATATAGCATCAAGTTCATTGTATTGCACAATGTGTTAGATTATGTTAAGTCCTTAATTTTTGATACGAAGTTCCATATTGCACGTATTCCTCTGCACATATGGCGAATGGCTAGACCGAAAAAAGTGTAACATTTTGACCGTCACGACACTTTTGCTATAGTATGTGTTTTTATTACCATTCCTTCTTTTTAGGGTTCCGTAGTCAACAAGGAACCCTTATAGTTTCATCATCACTGTCTGTCTGTCCGTCAGTCCGCGGCTTAGCTCAGACTCTGTTGGTACTAGAAAGCTGTAAGTTGGTATGGGTATACATATAAATCACGCCCACAAAGTGGTAAAAAAAATCATGAACATAAATTATTTTAGGGTAACTCCCCTACACTTACAAGTGGGAACTTTATTTTTTTCTAGCCTATCGCATGATGTGGCCTGTCGTTGGAAAGGTCATTCAACAATATTGTGAGTTTGTGAAAACCATCTTTGGATTCAAGGAACCGTTTGCGAAATATTAAGCTTTAGAGTGCTAATTTTTGTTAGAGTCAAGTGTCACCCTACCAGCTAAATGGTTGGTTTTGGATATTCCAAAACGCGCAACTATACCAAAATAGGACCACCTCTGAAGCATGAGATTTCGCCATCATCTTCCTGCCCTTATCCCATGTTACTTGGGGTCGGCGCAACACGTTTTCTTTTTCCACTCTCCCCTGTCAACCGTCACGCCATCATTTACTCCCTTCTCTTTCTTAACATTGCTCACACAATCCATCCATATTTTCTTTGGCCTTCCCCTCCCGCTCCATCCATCAACATTTATATTCATCACTTTTTTAGTCACATGCGTTTCGTTCCTCCTCATCACATGCCCATACCAGGCCAAACGATTACCTTTTAAATTTTTCTGTCACTGGCGCCACTTTAAACTTCCCCTTATATACTCATTTCTTACTTTATCCATTTTCACATCCATCTCAACATTCTCATCTCCGCTACATGCATTATTTTTTCATCCGTCTTCTTCACGGCCCAACATTCCGAAAATCTATTATTATATATTCCATCCATACAGTACGACACAAGCATGAGATATCAAACAAAAAAATAATCGTCAAAATCAATTCATAATTGGCGGAGTAATCGCGTAACAAACATAAAAAAAAAGAAAAAAAAAACGTACAGATGAATTGCACCTCCTCCTTTTTGAAATCGGTTACAAACGATTGAAGTGAGGAACATAACATTAGGACACTTGATTTCTTTTGTTCTTATCCTATCACCCTTCATCCTCCTGCTATTAATATTAATTGATTAAGTGTCGGCGTGAAATGTCTTTTTTTCCATACATTATCTTTTCGCCGTCATCTCAGTAGTCACCCGCTTTTTAAACAAATCCATCATTCACATAATTATAAATAAAAAATCTCAACTCTCTAAGTTCATTTAATCCTATTCGTGATCCTATTGAATAACTATTTCATGAAATCATGACGTTTGAGGATTTTCTCGCGGTTTTACCCCATTTAACCACGGATTTTCACCCCATAAGGAATGAATTTTCGTTATAAGGAACTCTTGTGCAAAATTACATGCTTCTGGACCCAGCGGTATTCGCTCTGCGTTGTCTGTCAGTGAATGAATAAATAATTTTAAGATTTTTATTAAGTAGTAACAAAATTCTTGTTTCAGGACGTTGTATATTTGGGGTGCACTCCTAAGTTATTGCCCTCATTCCATACATTGTGAATGGAAACAGAAAATTTACATTACGACAGGACATTGCACTTGCTTGATGATATAATATGCACATACGAACGCTTGATTCACCTTGACTGACCCAATGGATTGATAATTATTATTCTCTTATTTGTTGTAGGAACACAAATTAATCCCCGGAAAATAAACTAACTTTTTTGTACGTCACACAAAAAAGAGCTTAATTCTACGTATTTATACCGTCACTAGTTCACTACTCCTTCGCCTTTGAAAAAGGCAGAGCTTTTGATAATGATCGAAACGTAACACTTCAATTCCAAGGAACTACCGATTCAATGCATAACCTAAAAGAAACACGTCGCACACGCACTATTGCTAAATTCTAAATGCACTGAAACTGCGCATATTCCCCGTCTATCGTTTTAATTAACAGTGCAAAATCACTTTGTGCTATTTTCTAACAACCGAGCTTCACGATGACTCTTGCGCCGGAAATCGAACTAGCAATGAGAAATCACGAAAAAGTTGCCGTAGAAAGTTTCCTTAGATGGGAGGGTGGAGCCGGGGAGCGCGGGTGGCGGATAGGAGATACCACTGGCTCCTCTTATCTGCGGTGACGTGCGCCTTTATCAG
Source organism: Lithophane socia (assembly GCA_947522985.1). Taxonomy (NCBI): domain Eukaryota; kingdom Metazoa; phylum Arthropoda; class Insecta; order Lepidoptera; family Noctuidae; genus Lithophane; species Lithophane socia. The sequence continues at coordinate 6,927,164 of OX383270.1, read as the reverse complement.
CGGTAGGGAGTTCGGCGGTTTCAGGCTAGACGGCCTCGCAAACGGAGACGAGCAGCAGAGTGATGAGGCCGCGACTTCTATGGCTGATTCTCTTGTGGGCGGTGGCGGCGCGGGCCGCACGTCTGCTGGCCGTGTTGCCCACCAACACCAAGAGCCACCACGCCATGTACGGACGGCTCCTCGATGCACTGGCCCGGAGGGACCACCATCTCACAATCGTCACGCACTTTCCATTGGTATGTATGATTTGTGCCTATACGATGAGCAAGCCATATTTCGCTGCTCAGGTTTTTTATTGTACCGTTTATTTGTTATTTATAAGGGTTTTTCTTTTTGATGCGTAGTTTATTATTATGTGGATAAAAACCTTCGCGAATCTCTATCGCAGTTACACGCGTAACGTGAAAAAAACCACAGAGTGGAACCTGTTAACCTACGTCTAATTTTCATTTGAAAAAATTGTTAAAGAATTAAATAATATTTTTTTTCTAAAAATAAAATTGTAAAGCCATTTAAATACTGTATCAAACAATCAATAGAATTCAAAAATATCAAAATCCTTTTGGACATTCTTCGATCTTAGGGCCGTTTCCCAGCAAAGCGGTGAGTACGTGTCGAGAATATCCAATAGATAAGGCTGCCATCAGAGCCATCATCATTGGACTGCATTTGAACTGTTTCAACTGCACTCCAACTGCAAATTTGCAGTATGAATGCAGTCCGTCTGATGGCAGCCAAAGGAGTTATTTTAGCATCTCCCTGCTTTCTTGAAAACCGGCCTCTAAGATGACAGCATCGCTTATACCGATTGCGTAACTTTTATTTTTCTAACTGAAAATTTTCTACGGGCAAAGTCGCGGTATAATAGGTCGTCTAGTAAAAAATAAAAAGAGTGTTTTAATTAATTTAAGTATATGTTTTTTGAGTAAGCACAGCTTTCCAGTGTTATATAACAAAGTAAGAAATATTTATTCTGTAACAAAAAAAAATTCTCTCTCATATTATCTTTCCTAAAGTAAGTCTTTCTCCGATCGACTGACTGCATAAAGGTCGTCAAGTGCAGACGAATCGAAACGTGCTGATTACGGATTCGTAGAACGCATAAGATTGCTATAGTAACTCATTTTCCTTAAGACTATATCATAATTTGCGCTTTACGCTGAAACTTTCCAGAAAATACTCATGGCAATAACATTTTCTATGATTCATTAGAGAGCTTTCCTAGCAACTCAAAATAATATTAAAAGTGGCTGATAGATGTACGAGGAAGTATGCTACTTCATACTCGACTTTTTTCACCCATTCGTTTTTATAAAAGTTCGCGTACTTAGGGTGACACATAGGCGAAAATGATTATCGGGCTGAGACGTGCCCCACTCCCTTCTAAAGCAGTAATCACGCGAATGGAGCAGCGTGGGTGGCACTATCTGTAAGTAGGTAGAGATCGCCTAACTTAAAATTGCACGCCCCTACACTAACATTTCTATACAAATATTTGTAATTTTTATGTGTCACCCCTCGTGAGTCGTATTACCTATTTTATGTTTACAAAATTTCTAACCTAAAGATTTCTATTCTAAAGTCTCGTTCTAATTATCCAGTCGAACGGACAATATAAAATATCTTGTATAATGTTTACGCAAAAGATTTGCAGCTCTACAATGTTTTTTAAAAACAAATAATGTTTTCTCACTACAGTGAGGCTACGAACAATAGTGTAACCGTTTTAACTATTATTGTGCGCTGTCCTGCGTGCCGTTCTGATTTTCATAGTTAGTGAGCTATCAACTCAGCCTTTGGGGCGTCCCATACTACGCTTGCCATTGCGCGGTCTCCGCTCCAGGACTCGCCGGCCATTGGCCCTTCGACAAACATGGCCATCCCAATGCCACCTCAGCTTGCTTGCTCTGCAGGCCATGTCGGTAACTCGGGTTCTTTTCCGGATCATTTCATTTCTAATTTTATCCTTCAAAGAAACTCCGAGCATATCCCGCTCTATAGCGCGCTGAGCGACCGTGCATGTGTGGAACAGCCTGACTGTCAGTGTCTACGTTTCGGTAACGATAACGGGCAGGACGCACTGGCTGAAGACCTTAGTCTTCAATTATAGCGGGATAGTGAGCTAATTAACTAGTCCACCAATCACTACGCACGACCATGTTTTCTCGCTCTAAGCTTTTTCATTAACGTTCGAATTAATGTTTGCTCGCCCAGATCTGATAAATACACTAAGTGCACCCGTGATTTACCTACACTTGAGAGTCGTTAACTTCCAATTGCAATTACTAGGTACTTCGTGATACGATGATAACACAATAATCTCCAGACCGAATTTCGGTCACGGCGGTCAATCTCAACAGGGACTAGCCAAGTATCCAGGAGATATAGTGCACAATTAATGTGGGCGCAAACACAGGTGCATTCTGTTCCCTCACTCTCATAGTCAAACGATTTAATAACAGCAGTGCATGATTGATGGGTGATCAATGATCATAAAAGTGCAGGTCACTGATCAGTAACTGATAACTACTTTCCGATAGTTATTGACAATAAGCGAAGTGTGAATTAACGGTCAAATAGATATCTAGGAGTAGGTACATCAAAATAATAATGATGAACTCTACGTGCGGTCATTATTAAGAATACGGACTTCACTCAACGTAGGTTAGGTCGGGGACAGAGATAAAAAAATGTTTACAAAAAGGCTACGTCAACCCAAAACGAGTTTCTGAAACTAGGTACTGAGTATGAAGATTTTATACTGTTCTTTGTTGAGTATATGTTGGTGTTGTCACTCAGCCTTGGGACGACGACATGGTTGTTCCTTTTCATAACAAATTACTCACTCTATTTCATTCACTTTTTGTGATCATGCTGCCCCTTTCTAGTTCTCTAGGAATGGATTGATTCCTAGAGAACTGCATCAATAGCAGAGGTTGGAATGTTTTGGAGTATTTTCCCACATTATATATTATGATCCTAAATGAAATAAAAAAGATTGACTTGAAAAAAAAAGAAGCCTTCATCTTTAAGTTCGTTTCGGAGACTTCCAGATGTCGGACGGACTGGTCTAGACAAAACATTCAACCATCTATACAAAATCTTGCTCATACACTGTATGTGGACGGGAACTAATTTAACGCGCCTTCATCATTAGGTGTTAATATTAATTGATCACTGATCAATTAACAATAATTATCTACCTACTCGAGTTATCCAGCGTACCCATGAGGTCGCGTTCCCATTATGGCCGGACTGGTAATTTTTCCGGAAACCGTTGCCTGGACTTGGGTGTTCACATTAACCGGATTCGGTAAGAAAAATGCTCGCGGCAGTCAACATCAGAACTGAGTGTAGGATGGAGGACGAATTAATTTAGATTGCCATCGACACGCTGAGAAGGAGAAAATCATCCCGAATGCGGATACACGAAAACTTTACGACGTGGCCGAAGCTTATTTATTTCATAATCATGTTCGGTTGCTCTTTAGTCTGTCTCGTCCGTCTGTCGTATTTATCAGTGAGCGATATCATTTGCCACGTAGTCTACCGGGTCGTGTGCCGCATGTTTTCTTGCAAAACATTGTTCATTAATTAAACAGATGATTCAAATGCGAACATTTGAAATTAATTGAAGAAGTCATGTGACCGGACATGTGAATGGTAGCGCCATTTTGTCTAAGGGCGCTGACGCATAACATGGCTCGGTGATTACTTGTAATATAACAGAATAGGGTTTAGAAGCAATTTAATCTACCTGGTTCGAGATCGTTTTTATAATCGTGCTTTCTATATAGTATGAGTGATGGTCCCGTTGCGAAAACAATATATTTGTAAGTAGGTAATTTCCTGAAAGTACCGATGATTGTTCAATTAAGTATTTATATTTCAGAAAAACCCTCTACCGAACGTGCACCAAATAAGTCTCGCTGGGACTAGACCTGAAATCGTCAACAATCTCACAATGCAACACGATTCCATAAAACCTGATTTTATCCGGAACTTGGAACAGATAATGCAAGAATGCGTTGACGCCTGTGAGAGTGTTGCCAAAGTGCCCGCCGTCAAAGCACTGTTCAATTCAACGGAGACCTTCGATCTGGTCATAGTTGAAGTATTCGGGAGCGACTGTTTCCTTCCGCTCGGCAAGAAATATGGAGCACCGGTGGTCGGCTTTCTATCAAGTGTACCACTGCCCTGGGTCAATGATCAACTAGGCAATCCTGATGCAACTGCCTATGTTCCGTCTTACATGGTCGGATATGGACAACGAATGTCGCTATGGGAAAGATTCGCAAACACGATGGCCGTTATCATAGCGAAGGTTTTATACCGATACAAATCACAAATTCCATCACAGGTTAGTAGTATTCTTTAGGATATGTTAGATACAGAATGAACCAGTTCCTGTTTATAGTGGTCTTAACAAACTTTTTCTTTTCCAGGCTATAGCGGATCGGTTATTTGGCCCCGGACCAAAGTTGGAGTCTTTGGCCCAGAACTATAGTTTGGTTCTATCCAACAGTCATTTCAGCATCAACGAAGTACGGCCTCTAGTGCCTGCTCTAGTAGAAGTCGGAGGACTGCACTTGGAGGACTCTCCAGTGCTTTCTCTCGTGAGTATCATGTTTATCAAATAGTAATTTAATTGGCTCGTTATTTATTTAATATCGCTATTAGTGATTGATCAGCACATTAAATCACCTCTAATGCACTTTAATCATCTTTCGTATCAGCGAGCGGCGAGCGGCATGCGGTAGGCTCACATATCATACGCAAGTCACTGGGTCAATCAGACCGCGTGTCCGCTGAAATTATCTCAATTATTGTTATTGTTCGCGTAGTTTCAACGACTGCGAAGGTTCATAGCCAATAGTTATCTCAACTATCAGTGTTGCGTATGCAATTTCTAAAGGCAAATAAGTCATAAGGAAAGTTTTTTTTTTTAACCTGGGGAGGCGTTTTCATATTTTCATTTCCATATTAATGCTTTTCCCGAAATCTAACCAGCTTGCAAGCAGCATTGCGGCTTTAAATGAACCCTCTGCACCATATCTACGTCTAGAAATCGTACGATTGTTATATTGCTCATATATATATATTATATGTGTCAGCAAAATTGAACGTGATTGTGGTGACAACAATGTAAGCTTCTGGCCGGTAGACATTCCTTTAGATTCTTACTCATAGAAATTTAAAGACACGCGTAGATGTTTTATTTGAAATGAAATGATGCATATTTCATTTCAAATCAAAAATACCTACGATAACATACAAAATTCACGCCTAATGTTTTCCTTTGGAAAATCAACAAGAATCCTGGAAGGAATATGCAGTTATGCCTCCAGTCTCTACAAGTAGCAGAAAATAATGATGTGTACAGGAAATGTCGAGCCTAATTATGTATTACAAGCTAATTAGTTGCCGGTTATGTAAACCCCGAAGTCTTGTCAAGAAATATGCACTCAGACTAACTGGTATCGACTAATTAAAGGCATAATTAAGAGTAAATCAATAATAATGAATCAACATCAATGCAATTAAAATCTTCAAAGGAATAATAAAATGATGTCAGAAAAACAACATAAACAAATAAACAGCATAATGTTAGATAAAGTTATCGACAGCAGCACGATTCTTGAGAACGTTCATGTTTATTACTAAACTGTAAATATGTCTACATAAATAATAGTCATTCATCTATTTCATACAACAGGTTCGTCGATTCAAGAAGACATTTTAACCTACATTTCAAAATGCAATAGAGAACCGCGTATCGCTCCGAGCCAGGACCTAAGACCCTCCTGACAACAGATAGCGTCGAAAGATGATTCATTTAGCCGTGTTCAGAATGTTGTTAATAGGCAATATCGAATAGTAAATCCGAATTGAAAAGAGACTGATCTAATCCGACACGAACCCCCAAATTTTGACCACCCCTTATTGGTCAGGCTTCAAGCATTTGCCTATCTCCACCAGTATTGGTAGCGCATGAGTGCAAGTTAATATTAAAAACTCAATTTATATTGTAGCATATGCAGAAGCTGCTGGACGCATCAACAGAGGGCGTGATATACTGGAGTTTCGGATCAATGTCCAGGATCGAAACGATACCAAGCGACATATTGTCTCGAATATTCAGCGTACTGTCGGAGCTACCCCAGACCGTGTTAATCAAGATGGACCGACGTATGCTGGCACAGAACCTCACCGTGCCAGACAATGCCTACACAATGGATTGGATACCGCAGCACGCAACCTTATGTGAGTCGTAGTTATCAGGTTCATTTCACTGTTACTATCGACCAAACCCGACCCTTGTAGGTACGACTGGAGATAGTTCTTTTATCTTTTAATCACGTTTTTGTACACGTCTGAGATAAGCTCGAAATGAAGCGATCAATGAATACTTACAACAATTCATCAATATATTTTTTATTCTGACGCTTTGATTACGAGTTATCGGCTGCAAGTGACAAACAATAAACATGAGTTATTCTGACAGGTCACCCGAACGTGAAGTTGTTTATTTCTCACGGTGGTCTGCTGGGCACGCAAGAGGCAGTGGCGTGTGGAGTACCGATGCTTATGGTGCCGCTGTATGCAGACCAGGCTCTGAATGCACGAGCGATGGCCGACCGGGGCGTTGCAGAGATAGTCGCACTCAAAGATTCTGATAAAGACACGTGGAGGCGAAAATTACGAGCATTGCTCACAGATCTACGGTATGTACTATCGAATACGAAGGCTACATTGTCCATAGCGCGACTTTTGGACGTTCAATGATCTGACAAGATGAGCAAAGCTTTGCTCTCTGCTTGCTAGAATTGAAATGAGTAGATAATTAATTATGATAGACCTGAGTCTTCGATGGTTCGAGACAATACGGTCCGTCTAGATAACCTCTGCTGACATAATGCGATACGTAGATAATTGGCGAGTCTGCTTTCATTATCATCGTATTGTCAACCTATGAGAAAGTCGCAGTGGGTGGGTGGTTAAATACAAGGTCTGTACATACCTGTGATACTGTAGAATTGTTGAATGCAATTCTGCCACACCCTGACACCCTTGATTTGTTTAAACAGTTATTTTAAAAGTACCATTCTTCTCGTGTCGATGGCAAATATTAGATTAAATTTCAATTTCATTTGAATGGTGTTAGCGTTGATGAGCTCTGGGCCAAAGCCTAGAACTCATCAACGCTAACACCATTCGCTGAAGCAGACATTAGGTCCTCACGTGTACAGGTGACAGTACTATTTATTGATGGATTATCTGCTGCCATTAGGTTAGTGATATTGAAGTCACATAAGTTTCACTGAGGAATATAATTTTGCGACATTTGAGTACTTCTGAGTGACTTTGTTATGATATGTACGACTCTGTGTTTATGCACTTACTGATGTTACCAATTTTTTTTTCAGATACAAAGAAAATGCTATACAGTTAAAAGACATATTCCTGGACCGGCCTATGAAGCCTTTAGACATGGGGATTTACTGGATAGAATACGTCCTGAGGCACAAAGGGGCCTCCCATCTGCGGTCGCCGGCTCTCGACCTCACTTACCCACAGTACTTGCTACTCGACGTAGTAGCGTTGAGTACTGCCATAGCATTGCTTACCATATTCATCCTACACAAGCTATTTAGATACTTATGCACGAGGTGCATAAAATGGTGGCCAAAGGAAAATCTAGTCTTTGAAAAAAGACTTTTAAAAAGAAACATTAGCTTTTACTTGTGTGTTTTGTCAAAGTATAAACTGAAACCCAATTGATGAGTGCTATGAACATAGATTGGAAATGACTCATTGTATTATGTAGGTGTAAATATTATTTTGTAAGATAATTGTAAATGTATTTCTATGGACCGTTGATTACAGTGTAATTCTGTCATGAATTCCGATTTCATTACAGAAAAAAAATGAAGGCTCCACTCAAAGACGCGCCTTGATGTGTTGGTGAAGTTACCTACTGCTAGTACTTGTTTCTAGTATGAATCGTGACGAAACAATTCGCACCTTTGTGGAGCTACTGACAATTGAAATAGGTATAAGATATATCTATTCATACACGAAATATTTTAAGAGATAATTGTACTCATCATTATGAACAACTTTTACTATGACGCCAAAACTGAAATCGCGAAAAAAAAATCAGCTGTTTTTTCCGTTTTTTTTTGATGATGGGGGGGATGATGAGGAACAGCAGATGAATAGATACACCTTATAAAGAAAAAACTTAAGCTGAAAATATAAAAATGATAAAGAATACATTGAAATCTAACAGAACTGTTAATTCTTTTGATGATACCAGTAAAGCAGTCTGCGCACTAAACCACATGCCACATTACCGTGCTAGAAACTCAGACCAACAAAAAAACGAACGTGCATGGAACGCGACGTTACCAGCGCAGGCGGCGAAACAGTGAGGCATATGGGTTATACCGTGCACGATGACCGTTTTTTATCCCGTTAAAAACGGGTTATAAGCGGACAATTTTGTAATAGTCATCGAAATAATTTTCTCAGCAAAAATTTTCGTCTGCCTCACGTGAAAACACAAGTGATACGCAGATGATACGGTCACTATAACCGTTATGCATGGGCTTGATATGCTGTCGATACATTCTAGCGGTCATAGTAGTCCGTGTCATGTCTTTTCGTGCCTGATACGATCATAGCCAGTCATGGTATGGTACGGTGTAGTGGGCAGAGAGCTTTAGTCCTTCATCCAACTTGTACATAAAGGGTGCATTTTACATAGTATCAAATTTCCGCATTTGGTAGGCCTAGTATTAGACAGATAATTCTTGCTTGTTATTTGTTTAGAATGTATTATCTATTCTAATATTATGAGAAAAAGAAACATGAATATCAGTAAAACCCTTTTTGAGAGTACAGATTAAAGAGCCTAACTAACCAAGAATAAAACTAGCCAAGAATAAAATGTAAAACCTGATGAAGTGATGACCAAATACAAAAACTAAAGAAATAAAATATTCTCTAAATATTTTAGAACTGTTGACTGTTTGAGTTTTTTATTTACACCTTTCTATTTAATGATAATTATTTATAAATAAGATAATAATAGCAGCCAGATAAAAATAAATATGTATGTAAAGAATGCTCATTTAAAATAATAATATATACCTTGTAGTCAGTAAAATTATTAATTAACCTATCTCGACCTACGGCAGTCCAATACTGGACTGCCACTCTAATTTCATGTCATGCTATAGTAACATAATTTGTTGGCTTGTCAGAAGCCCGTAAGTCTAACAACCACTTTTATCAAGGGGTATAGTATTACCCAGTAACTGGGTTGTGGAGGTCAGATAAGCAGTCTCTCCATGTAAAATACTGGTATTCAGCTGCATCCGGTTATGCTGGAAGCCGACCCCAACAAAATTGGGAAAAGGCTAGGCAGATGAGTCACCTGCCACGTTTTTTTCTGCATCACCCTAAGGTTGACTGGTAGAAAATGCCTCAGGCATTGAGTCTGTTTGTTTCGTTTGTCTGTTTGTTTGAGTGAGTTTTTACAGTATTTTTTTTACTTGTGCATAAAGTTTTAATAAATAAATAAAGAGTATGATAACAAAGGTCTGATTTTGCTCACCAATAAAGAACAGGATCCCCAAAGTCCATATCAAATCTGAAGTGTGAGAAAGCTAGAAGTGATCCATTCTTTTCTCTGGCAATGAGGTACCATGCTCCCTCGTCTGTCATCTCCTCTACTTTGCGGTCCTTGTTCCATCCCCAAGCACATGTTTCATATCTGAAATTGAAATAAATATTCAATTAGGGATTGTTGTTTGATAAAATGAATTGGTACTAAGTAGGTATGTTAGCTTAGTACCAGAGTACTGTAGTTTTTACAGATCAGTCAAATATAATCTTGGACCATCAGTTTATAAAGCTGGTGCTTAGACTCAGATAACCACTCGCGATGCATTCCTTTACCGAAGTAACGAAACCGTAATTAATTATCTTACAGTAGTTTCATATTCCTTTCCGTCAAGTCAATCGCCCACTGAAGCACATTCTTGTCCAGCTCAGTGACCCGCTGGATGTACATTTCTACTTCTAATTGATTATTCCGGTACACAAGGAGCTCTTTGCACAGTAAAGCCAAGTCTTTCAGTTTATTGGCTGAAGTAACGTTTGTCATTCCATCCGCAATTCTACGTTGCTCCAGCTTTCGTGCTTGACGCTTTTCTTTGCTTTTATTAGCATTGGTTTGTGTTTTTTTCTGGAAATAAATAACCAAAACAATAAGAAATTGGTGTATTGAAACGTGCGGACGCTGCCCAACCATAGCCCGCGAAAGATGCGTAGTGCGAATACTTACGCCCATTTTATTTTACTCAGAAATTAAGTTGTAGAACATAAATTAAATATGTTTTGGCGGGACCCAAACAACGTCAGCCAGTAGTTTAAAATTTTAAATATTTTAAATTCGATTTCACAACAAAAAATAACCAATCCAAAACTAAACACAACAAAACTGTCAGACTGTCAGTCAAGCAAGTGTCAGAAATGTCAGTCATCTAAACTGTCATGGGCAGTGTTGCTATTTATTTCGGAAGCGGACCCCAAGGTTGTACTTACTATACACCCATAGAGTTGAACGAACTCCATAGCGAACCTACAAGACACTTCGCCCCCCGAAGGTTTGAAATTATCCCAAGGGAACGTATTACCAGGGTATAAAGTATCCTAAAAGGAGTGATAGACGTGCGAGCAAGTAAGCGTACTTATGGCTCGGCGAGCTTACTCGCCCGTGTGCATGACTTTAAAACCGCTGAGTAAGTTCATCGGCGATCCAACAGGTTTGAAGTTTTGCTCGTAACTCGTCTTGGCTGGCCATTGCCGCGATCCGCGAGTCGCCAATTTGACAATGACATTTTGAGCAAGGTTCACGTGTGTCACCGACGGTGAGCCGAGTAAGGTCACGAACTTAAAAACCGCGTAGGTACTGTACGGTACGCACATCACCATTATTATCACATTTCATGTTCTACTTGTGTGTCGAAATCCATTCAGTCGTTTAGGCGTGAAAGGTAACAGACATGAAGAAGTTACTTTCGTATATTATGATATTAGTACGGATTTATGTGAATGTAGCCCAATATTATAATAATTTTGAAAGAATTCGTCAAAATCAGTGTGACCATTATGTGGCAGTTTCCTGCCTTTTTTGGCACGATTAGCTCCTATTTTCACCACCGGCTATATTTGGTTATCGTGTTACCGTGGTAACTATGTTTGGTTAACGTTTTATAAAAATGGCCAGTTTTTGGCAGCATCTCAAATTTTCGAAAATAACAACCTAAAAACAGATCTTAGGGGGATCCCCTTTACTTCTCGTGTTATGTTTGTATCTCATTCAACTAATAACCGTGCGTTTGCACTGGCGAAACATTTGCGATAAAACATGTTGAAATCTCTATCTTCTGTCAATGTTCCATACAATTTTTGACAGGAACTAGAGATTTAAACATGTTTTGTTGTAATGTTTCGGCAGTGCAAACGCACGGTTAGAACATTAAAGTTGATAATCGTAAAACGTAAGCACAGATATTATAATACTACGTAAGGAAATGTTAAATCTTATGAATAAAGCCATGATTAGCCATGTATAAAGAAAGAGACTAGTTTCCATCCGCGCGGTATGTTTATAGAAAGTAGCCTACCGTGCGTTTGTACTGGCGAAACATTCAAGACAAAACATGTTAAAATCTCTAGCTCCTGTCAAAATTGAATGGAACATTGACATAAAATGAAGATTTGTAGAGTGCACGGTAAGTCCTTCCCCAGGGTGCCACCTATCTCCTTGTCAAATTTTGTCGAAATCCGTTCAGTGGTTTAGGCGAAAAGATAACAGACAGGCAGACAGAATTACTTTCGAATTTATAATATAATATATATATTAATAATAATTAGTACTTATGGATAGAAAATGAAGAATATCAGGCTAATTGCCATGTTTTATTTACATTTTACCTAATTAATAATAAAAAATGTAATATGTAAGTTCATATATTTTTTTTTTACTACTTCTACTACTATTACACCACAACAAAGTTGGCATTTTTTACTCGAGTCTTTTGCAGGTTATGGCAGATTTCAAACCAAGCAATGGTAGGATCGGTAATTTTGAGATGGTCACACTAGTCAATATGGCAACTTGTGGAATTGCTACTGGCCGCCAAATTTGAAAGTGTGCTGAATGTCAATGAAAAATCAATACAACACAAAATAAACTGCCTAGCCTGATTATCTTGTTGGAAGTGTTAAAAAAAGTATAATAAAACCACTGCGCCGAGGGTGGGCAAAGGTTGTATTCAGGTGTAATAATATTAACACATTTAATAAGTTTGGTTGATTAAATTTTCTGGCTCTTTGCCAAAATTTCCTTCTGTCAAAGTCTTGTTTCAGATTCAATTTGTATGCTCAGAACACTCCAAGTGCGCTCAATTTCCAGAGCCACAGTCAGCTGTAGCCACTCATATCATAGTACAATCAGAAATATGAAATTTGTTAATCTATCTCAAACACAGGCTAAAATGCCGACAGTAGGTTTAGGAACATGGCAGGTAATGTAAAAGTTCAGTTTGCAGGGTTTTGTGCTGTGTGTAAAGCTAATTAGGTAACTAATATTCCACATTTTTTTCTAGGCTGAACCAGACGTTTTACAGCCTATCATCTATGAGGCTTTAGAACTAGGGTATAGACACATTGATACAGCATTTAATTACAATAACGAAGAAGCGATTGGCAATGCAATTAAAAAATGGATTGATGATAAAAAAGGTCTCAGATCTGATTTGTTTATTACAACCAAGGTATAACTTAATAAATCTTTTACTATCTGACAATAACTACTCAATAGGTACAGAATAGGTCTATCTACTGAATAAATAAACAAAAACACTTTCATTTCAGCTTCCACATGTAGGCAACAGGGAGTCAGATGTAGAAAAATTTCTAGATATACAACTGAAACGTCTGCAGACGTCATATGTGGACTTGTACCTCATACATGTGCCTTTCGGTTTCAATTGTGATCATACGACTCTAACCCCTAAGATCGATGCCGATGGGAATTATGAATTGGACATGGATACAGACCATATAGCAACATGGAAGGTAGGTTTTAAATAATTTTGAAATTATATATTTTTATTCAAAAGAATATAAAAAATAATAATTTAAATTAAACATTTACAACCACCAATAATCATATACTCTGCATATCCTTTTGGGGCTACGTCTTACAGGCGTGATGCTTTATGTCTCGCCAAGTCTCCACCCATGCTTGTCATAGAATTCGAATCATCCTTGTATTCTAATTGTACTACAATCTCTTGGGTCACTATGCCACCATAACTTACATTAATTAGGGAAGGGCTATGTCCCGTCTGTCCTAGTGGTTGAGACAATAGTAGGAAATCCATTCCCATCAGTCTTTGTTCATGGGGTAACTGACTCCTGTTTTAGTTAAATAAAAAGGGAAAAAGTAAAAGTTATATGAATGAAGTAATCATTTTTATTGTTAATGATTGTTTTTGTTTTAGAAATTGGAAGAATGCCAAAGATTAGGTCTTGTTCGCAACCTTGGTTTATCTAATTTTAATGAGGAACAAATACAAAACATTTGGAAATCTGCAACATTCAAACCACAAGTGTTGCAAGTAGAACTTCATACTTATTTCCAGCAGCAACAACTGCAGGCCTATTGCACAGAGCATGACATTATTTTAACTGCCTATGCCCCTCTTGGTAGTCCAGGTGCTAAGAACCATTTTGTGAACAAGTATAAATACAGGTACTGACTCATAAAAGACACAAAAATACCGGTTATCTATGTTGATAATATACAGATAATGTTTTTTTTTTTGTCAGCCCTAGCGTTTTTCCTGATTTGCTGACTGTGCCCGAAGTCGTAACTATAGCCAAAAAATTTGGAAAAACTCCAGCACAGATATTGCTTCACTTCTTAGTTCAACAGAAAATAGTTGTTATTCCAAAGAGTACTAATAAGAAGAGATTGAAGGTAAATGATTTCCATTTTTACTTCCTGAAATCAGGTTTAGTAAGTTTAATTTGATCAATTTCTTATGTTTGATTTGTGGTCTTCATATTTTAGGAAAATATTGACCTCTATGATTTTGAGTTATCTCAAGATGACATGGATGCTCTGATCGAATTGGATAATGGAGAGAAAGGAAGAATTTTCAACTTTTTGTTCTGGAAAGGTGTTGAAAAACACCCTGAGTATCCGTTTATGGAAGTAAAACATAAGATTTCTGAAGAGACTTTGTCACCACTCTAGTCAATGAATACCTTGTGCTTCTAAACTTTGCTATCACACCCACCAAACGCTTGAGTGTCAACTTAATGTAGGTATTGATGCCTATGCACACTTTTAGCTTTAATAATAAATGATCAGTTATAAACTGATGAAAATTTAAGTACATGCTTAGAGCAGAAAACTGGACTGTTCTTGATAGAAATAAAAAAATTAAGAAAATCACAAATTGTTTTTTTTATTAAAACTGACACGATATTTAAGTAAAAAATAATAGTAAGAAATTGGTAACAGAAAGTAGAGAAATCACGAGAGTCTGTAAAGCATTTTCCTCTGCAATCTGTGTTGTAATTCACCGCGTCTTATCATGGTGTGTATGACTTTGAGGATGGCCCTCTCAGGGTACTTTTGTTTGAGGAAATCCTGAATGATTGTTTGTTCTGATACTTGAGAACCCACTGCGAACCTGCGCTTCAGCTGCTTTTCTATGCGAGACAGCATTTCATGGTCTTCCTCTGTTGTGAAACCTTCTGCGCCTAAAATCATTATTAAACTTCATTATTATTCGTTTCGCAGTTAGATATTGCTTTAGATTAGCCCTCTATTGATTTAGAAGATCTATCAGTTGATAAAGCCTAGCTCTATTTCATTAGTGAACTTACCAGCTAAGCTGCCAGTCATAGCTGCGTCTAATGTTGACACTTGGAACAATCGGAGTGCTTCAGTGACATGCACTTCTGTTGCGAACGGCAGGAGTTGCATCTTAGCAAGAGATTCAGATATTCGGACGACGGCTTCTAGCTGCCTGAAAATATACAGAGAAGTTTGTGTCTCAACCAACATGAGAATTAGCGAATTTTATTTTTCTATATTTTACATAAGAAACTGTAGTCTTTTTTTTTTTTTTATGATCTCTTTAGTCGCGTTGAGCGATTTTTGATAGGGGGTAAACTTATCGATTCGCGTAGTGCAGGGCTAAAGAATATAGATAGCGCTAATACCAGTTTTGCGTTTTAACTTCTGTCGGCAGTCCCCATGACTGTTTTAAAATTATGCGTTGTGGTGCCCTTCGCAAGGAGTTGCATTGTCTGTTTCTACTCGGCGGCAGTTCGATGTCTTTATTAGGACAAGCCGGGCTTTTGGGCTTGTTTTTAAGTCAGGAACTACCCTCTACGGTCACGTACTGTACATCCTAACTAATATTATAAATGCGAAATTGAGTTTGTTTATTTGTTACACAATAACGCAAAAAAGGCTGGATAAATTTGGCACACAGACAGACCATGACCTAGGTAATGACATAGGCTATTTTTATCCGACTACGGCGAAGCAAAAAGGAGGGTTATGATTTTGACCGGTATGTATGTATATGTCTTGTGTTCACTCATAACTTCTAAACTCCTCATCAGAATTTGACAAATGAGGTATCTTTGGAAGCGTTTTGATCGTCCGCTGGTTATTGAGTATGTGACATCACATTGAATATGGCGTACTCGTAGAGAAGATAAGGGCATGAAGTAAAAAAAAAAATATGCCTTGTTGGGTACCAAATGAAAGGGCTTAATTAGTACATTTCAACAAAAAAAAATATTATAAAACCAATTTTTTTTAAATTGTTTAAGTTTTATAACTTTTATTTTTTCATCCTGGATCACTAGCTAGTAATTGATATTTGAATGTTCTACAATACAAATGTTTAAATACCTCACTGTGATAGGAATGGATAATCGTTTGTCGACTTGTCTCTCATGCAGCGAGGCACCTGTCCTCATAAGTACGTAGCGCGCGCGCAGGCGCTCGGCCGCGCTAGCAGACAAGCGCGGTCCGCAGCGCGCGCGGCAGTACGCAGAGTATCGCCGCAGTAAAGCTAGTGGCAGCTCGCCAGCAGCCGTCTCGCGTTCCACGCTGTCACCACCCATGTGTACTGATATGATGTGTTTGGCTAATGTCTGGAAAAGTTTAACACTCATCTGTACCCCATTCATAGGAGATAAACAATGATCATATCACCACCATACATGCTAAGAAAGCTTCAATTGGTGACCAAATCTCTGGTCATATTTTTCTGCTAGAAAATGTTCAGTATTCATAGTTTGGAACTACGACTTGGTACAAGGCAATCAGTTTGCCTCTGTATGGTGTGGGGTGTACAACATACAGTTCTGCCTGCAAACTATCCTATGTGAATACTTACAATATCCCTGTTTTGATCGTGTTCATCCTTGACAATGAAAATCATGTCGAATCTTGATAGAATAGTTGGCATGAAGTCAATATTGTCGTCAGCTTTGGTGTCATCCCATCGGCCGAACACAGAATTAGCGGCTGCCAGGACCGAGCAGCGAGAGTTTAAAGTTGTAGTAATGCCAGCCTGTAAACAGCGCGAAATTAATGAGTTTCATTATAAAACATTGGATGGCATGCTGCCAAAACACATTAGAAAAGATTAATGTCTACCTTAGCGATGGAGATAGTTTGCTGCTCCATAGCCTCGTGTATAGCCACACGGTCGTCTTCGCGCATTTTGTCGAACTCATCAATGCATACAACCCCTCCGTCCGCGAGCACCATCGCTCCGCCCTCCATCACAAAGTTACGCTGTGGGCATGATGAATGTTGATAAAAAAAAAAATCTAGTAATAAAAACTAAAACCCAACGACTTAAAAGGGCTAATGAGCACATTTCAAATATATATATATTATAACCCCAAAAGAATTAAAAAAAAAATCAAGTAATAAAAACTAAAACCTAACTACGACTTAAAAGGTATAAACAAGACACCACAGACAGACAAATTAAAAATCCGGAGTCACACGTAATCTGTTCGATTTATCCCTAACACGTGTGACTCCGGATTTTTAATTTGTCTGTCTGTGGTGTCTTGTTTATACCTTTTAAGTCGTAGTTAGGTTTTAGTTTTTATTACTTGATTTTTTTTTAAATTCTTTTGGGGTTATAATATATATATTTTTGAAATGTGCTCATTAGCCCTTTCATTTGATACCCAACATGTTACGATTAAATCATATTTTTTTTTAAGTTCCTCACTTTATGTCCTCTAGAGGACGCCACACGTAATCTGTTCGATTTATGCCCTAACACGTGACTCCGGATTTTTAATTTGTCTGTCTGTGGTGCCTTGTTTATATCTTTTAAGTCGTAGTTGGGTTTTAGTTTTTGTTACTTGATTTTTTTTAAATACTTTTTAATTTAATGTGACTTCACATAGCCTATAACCAGCGGACAATCACGACGCTTCTAACGATACCTGATTTGTCAAATTGTTATAAGTGGTTGTGAAGATAGGAGGGAACAGATGAACATACATACATACATACCGGTCAAAATCATAACCCTCCTTTTTTCTTCGCCGTAGTCGGGTAAAAACTACTGTAAGCGGAAAAAAATTCAACTGTGAAATTCCTGTTACTGGTTATCAAGGGTCAGAAATAAATTGTTACTCACACTGCCAGGATCCCTGATAACAGAAGCAGTGAGACCGGCTGCACTGGAACCTTTGCCTGAAGTGTACACGCCGATAGGAGATACCTTCTCCACGAACTTCAGCAGTTGTGACTTAGCAGTACCGGGGTCGCCCAATAGCAGTATGTTAATGTCGCCTCGCCGTGTCAGACCATCTGGCAGTCTTTTGCGCGCTCCTGTTTGGAACAGAAATAATTTAGAACCCTTGCAGAAAGGGCGTATTTGAAACGCAACAAGGCGAATTGTTGCGTTTCCAATTCTCGCAGCAATCACGTAAGCGAAAAGCGTGCGTTCAAATATCACTATCTAATTATATAGTAATAGCAACGCGCGAAATTCGTAGTTTCTTATTCTTTTTGAACTCACTAACAAATGAAGATCTTACAGGCTATAATTAATATTACATTAAAATAAAGCTGCTACAATACCAAAAATATACAAAACATACCACCAAATAGTAAGCAGGAGATAGCCTTCTTCATATCAACCGCACCAAATACACTGGGTGCTATAGACAAGGCGATACGGTCGTATATGTCGGGTGAAGCTGCCAGTCTTCGGAACTGTTCCTCCTCCTCAGCAGTAAAAGGTTTAAGGCCTCCAGTAACACCCTCTTCGGCCGTTAGACCGACAGCGCGGAGGTATGAAGAGCGGACACCTACTGAACCTTTGTCGCGGCCTTCTCTCTGCAAATATACTTTTTTTTTAGGATAATATATTATATTTGAAATTGTTCGAATATGAGTTAGTCGTCAATCGCGCCTGCGCATGAATAATTGCAACTAATTTAAATAGTTCAATTGGTTAACACCGTGTTCGCGTCTTTGGCTTCGTTTATATGAAGATAACGTACTTCGCGATTAATCAAGTCGCATTTGTACCTCATGTTGTGACCTCATAATTAATATATACGATCGCATAATCGCGTATTTCGTGCAACTCAACAGTTGCACGAGATACGCGATTGTACGATAGTTTATATCTTTTGTTTAAGACAGTGTAAAACACTCTAAAAACTCACCCCAACTTTAGCAATTTTCTTAATGGAATATATTCCGAGCACCGTGACTCTTGCGCCGGGTGCGACTCGCTCGCACAGCACACGTTCACAATACACCGTTAGATGACGCGGCATCTCGCCCTGAGGGATACTTTCTGGAGCTTCTTGCAGTTTCAGTACCTGCCAAGAGTAGTTTATTTTATTTATTTCCAACAAATGATATAGTAACACAATACATTACACATAAATAGTGGGCAACATCAGCTCCATTCAATCACAATCTAAATGATTTTGAAGGGTTTTATTTAAGGGATTCAAAATGATTGGTAATAATCCATTGTTCGAAAAATTTGTCTGCTATTATAATGTTGTTGGATTGTCGAAATGAAAGCCATTGCTACTGTTAGTGTGTTACGTAATTATTCCACAGATATTAAGTAAGTGCTATTATTAGTAAGTTTATTCTAAAAGGTTTATGTGTATACTAACTATGTTAATGTGACAGTTACATATACTTATCTAAGAAATCTCGATTTTTGCCAAGTCGTAAAAATCTCGATTTTTTCGAAGCAGGAGCGGGTCACTAGTGCACAATAATGTTAACAACTAAGCTAACAAAGTTAAAATATTTATAACTAGCTTCCGCCCGCGTATGTCGATAAAAAGTAGCCTATGTCCTTTCTCAGGCTCTAGACTATCTGTGTACCAAATATCATTTAAATTGGTTAGTAAGGATTACTTACTTTTGAAAAACATGCAGTTCATTAAATTTAAGATAGGCAGCAGTTTTTCAATTAAGGAATCAGCAGCTTTTTAATATCTGAGAGAGAAGCTTTTAAGTACCTGATAGTCAATGCACTTGCACTTGTCTGGAATAATGAAATAAGGATCTAAGGGGCACTTTGGTCGACCAGCTTGTTCCCTGAAAATGAGAGAGAGAGATTGACTTTTAGAATACAGAAGTCAGATACGGAGTAATTGTCTGTTCCAAAAGTATCTGAAGAAATTGTAAACAAATGGTCCAAAAAACGAAGTTGTGGATGACAATTTATTTATAGTGCTACTCACAAATTGAGTGCTTCTGCTTAGATTTGATTATTTGAATACGAAAATCTTATTAAATACATGTTTTTCATTTGACAATTGAGGTAAATAACCAATTTTTTTTTATTTACAATACATTTAAATAATTTTATTCAAACAAGAATTGTAGGAAAAAGGTGGTGTGATATAAAGTTGAAACCTACTACTACAGTGAGTGATTGAATAAGAATTTATCTTTAACAGAGTATGTTTACATTTTCTTCAGATACTTTTGGAACAAACCATACATATGAATATAACATAGTTAATTGATTCAGGCGTGACTTTGAGGAAATCCATTATAAAATACAATAGACATAGATATATTTAGTAACCTATTCCACTTAACTATTCTTCAAGAGTCATAAAAACCTGTAAGAAATTGACATGTGTTTCACCTCTAAACGGGACATCCTCAGGATGACGATTGACCAATTGCAAACCAGAACACAACGAGTTACTACACCAAGTGTTGGATGCCTAAGTGAATCAAATTGCCCATCACAAGAATAGTTAAGCAGAATAGGTTACTAAATATATTTGTACATTTTTTTTTTTTTTCTACATTTGTATCTGTATTTTTTATGGTGTACATAATAAAGAGTATTCTATCTATCTATCTATCTATATCTACGTCTATTAAATATAACATGTTCCATTTGTCAATGCAAATGGAACATGTTATGAATGTGTGTGGAAGTTAACCAATGTTAACTTACGTGTTACATTTCCTGGGCATCACATATCCTTCTAGTCCTGGCTTCACTGGTAAATTGGGGATGATGTTGCGGCATGATCGACATTGGATAGATATCTTTGTTGCTTTTGCTTTAATGCCTGATGCAGATATTACTATGCCAGGGATTTTAACAAGTCGGGAGACTGTTTCTGACTGAAAAATTATAAAGCTTATGTTCATTATAGGTACAAAATTATGATAAGACTATAGGAAGTACTAATAACGGTAGGTAATAGTTTTCCTTAAAATCAGAGTATAAAGTCCTGGGTTCAAACCCTATGTTGGGTAGTGTTATTGGGGTTTTCCATCAAGAATATCTCAGTGACAGCCCGGAGTCTGGATTTGTGCCCAGTTGATAGCAATAGGCTTGATTGTCATCAACCCTACTGGCACAATATGGGTCTCCTATAGGAGCACCTCTGCTAATCTTTCGGGGATAACAGGCATGATATTGTATTATATAAATTTTATTATTCTTAGAGATCTAAAGGCATTATGATATGAAGTAACATACTTTCAGCTCTCTCAAATTAGCAGCATGTGCATCTGAAGACAACAGGACTTGAATATCTTCAACTTTCTCTTCCCCCTCAGGTCGTGGTGCAGTTAGTTCATCCGCCAGCTGTAAACATGCATAACAGCTTAGTTGTAATACTGTACCATTCATCAAGTAAATTCTTATGCATATAGTACGAAGAATAATGTTTTTAATGTACCTCTTTAGCTGCTTCTTCTAGTATAGGTAAATGTTCTGTAGGTTTCTTGTATAATTTCTCAGCTAGAACCTCATCGAAACTAGATAAATCTTCAATGTTAATCTCAACCCAGTAATTACTCAAGTTATAGTTGCGTTTTAGAGCGTCTCTGAAAATAAAATAGAAGATAGTGATAACTTCACGAAACTACGATGTTTACTCAAATTGTTATTTTCATTACTTTTCGAAAGAGGCTTACCTGTATTTGTAGTTAAAGTTACCCGTGTGAAACTGTCGAATGAATTCTTTGAACTTCTTTTTCACAGCTTGTAGGTTAAGTTGGTCTTGAGATTCATTTTCCTCAACGCCAAAGTTGTCGGAAAAGAAAACACCGGGATCATCAAATCCTTCCATTATCACAAATCAAATATTTTTTTCACAATTCAACTTTGTTTAGTAAGAATGAAGCGCATATACTAAACCCAAAACCCAATCCAAGCCGGATTTTGGCGCGTAATTTTGAGACGTGATTTTAGTTTTGACATTGACGGTTGTCGTTGACGTAATGTCCAGGGTTGCCAATACCTATTTTCCAAATTCCTTGAAAATCCCCGAATTTGGGAAGAGCAAAATCCTGATTCCCCACAAAAGTATTTCATAAAATTAACTCATTTGTATACAAAAAAATAACAATATTTATTAGTACTACTAGGAACTACAAAAATTCACAATTGAAAATAATTTAACCTTAAAATACGATTCGACAAGTTGGACGCGCTGTACTATAGGTCATTAATGCAAAAAAAAAAACTGGAATTCTCTGGATGAGTGATCCATATCCGAGTATATGATGATGTTTGTTTATAATATAATGTAGGGCACCCTGTACCAAGCCAAAAAGTCCGCTGTCACAACCAAACCTAGTGTATTTGGAGGAGAATTCAATGCTCTTCCTATATTGCTAACTATTTTTTACATGGATTCCCGTAATTCGTATTTATTTACCATTTACCTACTTCATATTTTGAGGTTAAGTTCGAGAAAGTGACTGACTCGAAATGGTGAAGTTGGTGACAAATGAGGCGACACCTAATATCGGTTGCTTTTTATTCTTGATTTGGCTCTTGTTTCCTGATGGATGATTATACAATACATCACTGATAGTCAATAATAATTCTTGGTGTCAGTTTTTATATATAATGATAATGGATATCAATAATCATGTAGGTAGGTAGGTACTCATAGTATGTGCAGCTGGTAGTCTGAATAAGTAATCAATTTAGTACTGCGTTTACTGATGCCTAATATCTTGAAATCTTAACATAACAGCAGGCCTGGCTTTCCCAGAAGAGTTAGGCAGAGTTGTATTTACTATATAGTTAGTACACCCACTTCTCGAACTTCACATGTTAGTAAATAATAATAAGGTGATAATGTTGTTAGAACCTAATAAGGGACTTATATCAAAAATGAAAAACAGTTAAGATATATTCATATTTACATAACGTATATGACCTCGACCGCTACCAGGCCAGATAAAAGAAATGTACAAATAAAATAATAGGTAGGACAATTGGGTGGCACTCGGGAACGCCTTGCAACTGTTGCAACACGTAACATGGACTGTCCACATCCAAAGCACACATCACTCCACATTGTGACCAAGTGTTAGTTCAGGTATCAGTTCGGAATCTCAGGGAGTTTTTCTTGTATCAATGCGAAACATTATTGTAACATTATGAATAGGAACTACCAGGATTGATCTGAAAGCATAAAAACTGTTTTTTAATCCTTAAATTGAATGGGTAGTCCCGGAAGTGGGTAGGTACTTTAGAAGCTAACTATAATATACATGCTTCTACTAGGTGAGGTAATATTTACAGGCGTCGCGTCGGTACAATCTATTATGTTAAAACACGATCATATCCACGGATATATTTTCTATGTAATATATTCTAAATTGTTCTAACAATACTAGTGAACAGTTTAGGGTACATCGGCTACGCTGACTTGCTGGCCGATGTCTTACTCTAGATGGGGGCATCGCAAAGGATTATCAATTTATCACACACACACGAAGACTACGTTATGAAAAAGCACCTGAGCCCCCGTTTTTGTTAATAAGTATTACAAATTATTATTCAAATAGTTCAGATGAAACCAATATTGAAAGTAACGTCATCCATGACGGCGCCACAGAATAATTATTGCAATACGTCACAGTTCAAATGACATTTTACTCTTTTGAAAAATTTGAACAGGTCCTCTTTTCATTAAATACAAATGTATTAATAAAAAAAAAATATTACGATGTAACGCGTGACCTAAAGGTGTTTTTTGACACACATAAAATATATTATATCCTAATATTAAATGATTGAATGGCAAATTGGTACAATTGACTTCTTCATTTTAATGTTCGTTGACAGGTAGGTACCTATATTTTTAACGTAGTAGCAACATTCAATTAGCAACAACAACAATTAGCTTACCCACTGACAGGTTATATGAGTTCATATAATTTTTTTTTATTATTTTTATTTCGACTGTACCTATAGTCAATTTTATTTTAATATTGTTTTTAATTTAAATTTTTTGATGACTCATTACTCATGTTTTCTATATGAGTTGTATTGCAATATGTGGTTAGCTAGCGACCTCGACAATGGATAATTATTATTTTTGCCTGAGCAACCGGCAGCAGGTTCGTCATGCTCCCTTAGATGTCACTGCTTGCGGTAGCGTCGGAGGTCGGGTTGTCTCCTTCCCTCAAATATGGCGAGGGGGGTAATGGCTGATTTTTGCGTTA
This sequence comes from Lithophane socia, assembly GCA_947522985.1. NCBI lineage: Eukaryota > Metazoa > Arthropoda > Insecta > Lepidoptera > Noctuidae > Lithophane > Lithophane socia. Next base: position 6,903,037 of record OX383270.1, on the reverse strand, counting down.
TGCTCGTGAACGGGTGCTGCTTGTGCTGACTGGTCGTCTTGCTGATCTCGGTTTTGTTAATGTTATTAGTAATTCATTTTTATTTATTTACGATTCGATGGTCCTAGTTTATCATTTATAACTTCCAGTTGCAGCTATAAATAGCTATATGTAAGCGGGCACGCCCTTTGTGCCTGGAGGCTTTTATTTAGTTAATTTATGTATGTTTGTTTATATTTACTACTTATTTCTGCTTGAGTACATTATAGTTCTCGTTTTTTTTTATTTATATTATTATTTTATTTTTTTTTGATTGGTATATTGGCGTGTGCTAGCTGACATATGGCTAATTAGATTTATGTTTTATGTTGCGTAATGTAAATGATTTTGCAAACTTTTGTATAGAATCAAATTTTTCTAACTGAACAGACAGCTGTGCTGCTGGGGAGTTTGTTGCGCCACTTCTTCTTCCCAGCTAAAGCACTAGGAAGTGGTGAAGGGTGGGCGTTTTGGGGGGACTGTCTTATGTAATTTTGACGTTCGAAAAGTGCTGATTCTCAGCCTAGTTTGAATAAATGACTTTTGATTTTGATTTTGATTCGGAAATGAAATGCAATGTCAGTGACATAAGCGGAAAATACGTACCACAAAAGTAAAAAAAGACTTTTATTTTTGGTGTCCGAAAGCCGGGAATCGTTTTCATAACAAAATCGTATAACTGATTAAAAAAATAGGAGTAATTTTATGAACTACATTTGGTTGTGACACTCTAGCTCTTTTGTTGGTACGAAAGTGTGGCATTGTCATTTTAAAAAAAATTGTGTTCTCCTCATGGAGCCTCTCCCCACAAAATCCCCAATTGTCTTGAGATTCCCCGTAATTTGGGGAAATCCCCACAAATTGGCAACGCTGGTAATGTCGTTCCTTTTCAATAGGGAATATGCATGTTTTTTTTAAATATTTCTATTCTATAGTTTACATCGTCAAATAATAGTTTAAAAAATTCGACGGCAAAAAAGCAATTAAAGTACTACTTAAAAAAATGTTAAAAATATCCAACACATCCGGGCTATTCAAACGCTACACCACACCAAGCGTGCCAAATGGAGGTTTGGCGCGCTTGGTGTGGTGACGTCACATTCTATGAAAACAAACAAGCAACTGTCAAGTCGATGTCAAACACTCCTTTTTGTAGGAGTGTTTGACATTGCCTTGACACTTAATGATTGACTTGACATTGACGTTTTGATTGTTGTCCTAGATTGTTACGTCACATTCGCTCTTAGCTTTTCAAATATTTGAATTTTTTGGCACTTTTAAAAATTAATTTCTCGCTTAAAAATAAATTTTATTCAAAAATATTGATGGAGTCATAATTCTGAAGTAATTTAGTTATCATAAAAAAATACTTGACCCTTATTTGAATCATATTCATATTATATATTATATTATTCTTATGCATATTCCCTATTTCATGAAGATTTAGAAGAGCGTGTGAATATTTTCATCATGGTTTACTCAAATTATTTGTTTAAGTCTGACAACCAGTTTTACAAAGGGGTATACTTACCCCTGTGTAAGTTACTGGGATGTGGAGGTCAGGCAGGCAGTTGCTCCATGCAAAATACGGGTATTCAGCTGTATCCGATTAGACTAGAAGCCGACCCCAAAATAGTTTGGGAAAAGGCTAGGCAGATTGATTTAGATTTATTGAAGTATTTTGCTCATAGGCATATTGCACTTTTTACTTAGTTGTCAGATTGAGGGCACTGCAAAATTTAATGTTGGTTAGCTAATTGCCATGGGCAGTACGGGGCAGTAAGGGGCAGTCGCAATAGCATCCTGAAGGTTGTAGCGGCAGATAATTCCTCCGCCATAATAAGGCAATTTGTGAGAAGACTTATACCCTATATAGTTTCCACGTCTGGGTGTCTAGTGAGGGTTGGTCTTCTCACAAATTCGTCTTTAGTTACTAACGATAGTGTTTTAAGTGCCTGTTACTAACAATTTATGGATCTCTTAGTTGTCCGAAATAAAATGATTTTATTTTTTTATTTAGTACTAGGGTGGCAGCACCAGCACCCAGGGTCCAAATTCAAAACGCTAAACAGTCCGGTTGCTAATGTTGCTATGACGATTATTTTGTTTATAGTAAAGAATTTGAACCTGTGTATTGGAGAATCTACATTAGTAATTGGAAATAATATTTATTTTATGACAATGGTTTAATTGTGTAGTTATTATTATAATCAGAGTTTTGAGAAACAAGCAACATGGGTGATGTGAGTATTATTCCAATATCCCGTATTATGCGGGCCATACACAGTTTGATCAATAAACTTTAAAAATACGAAAATTCATAATTCTTCATACCATTTTGACAACTCATTTTGATCAAATTTTCCCACACACATTCATGCATGCCAATTTGATAAAACTGTTTGAACCAGCCTGTTCGATCAAATTACATACTTGAACGTATATGCCCCGCATTTGGTAGCTGAGTGGAGAGGATTTCAACTATTGTGATTGGTCGATAACTGTAATCAAGTAATAAACAGTAATGATTCCTGTAAACAGTAATGGTTGAAATCCTCATCGCATCTCTCGTCTCTCTCTCTGTAATTGGACTATTCCTGCACGTCTCCGCTCAGGTCTGCGGGCGCGTGGCGGTACGTAGTAGAAATATGTAGATGCATTGAAATGTATGCACTGAAACGCGCCGCCGCCGCCACCGCCGGCGCCGCCCCGCGCCTGCCGACTTCGTGTCCGTAGCCTTAGGGCCGGCGCACATTTGGCAAGGTGCAGCGCAGCGCATTCGTCACTGCCAAACAAATATCTACCTTGTATCACTTGAAATAAAGTTGATAATAAATAAACTTCCATCAGCTCGAGAGCGCGCCGTAAGCGGAAAGAGGCGCGCGTCTCAGGTTATCTATTCTCAACTTTATTTTTAGGCACGCAACGTTGATATTTGTTTCACAGTGACAACCGCGACGCGCTGCGCCTTACCAGGTGTGCGCCGGCCCTTAGGCCTATTCAGATAAACAATATCGCCGTCGCGCTCGGTAGCGATACTGCACCCTAATTGCGTAACACACGATCAGTCACAATCTGTTTCATTTTGACAGTTTATCAACATTAATTACGTTGTTTACTTTGTTGAGCAGACAATTTCCATCAAAATGATTTGGATTATCCGTCCGTGTCAGCGATATAGTCGGGTCAATTTCTATGTTGTACCTACATAGGTACAACATAGAAATTGACCCGACTGACGAGAGATGATGATTCATGATCCCGTGTTCATGATCACATCAGCCTGTATTAAGTAATAGGTGCTTTTATTAATCCTGATCTAACGACAATCGAAGCCGAGGCGACGGCCTTATTAAAAGGTCGAGGGAATCCGCTTGATACATACACCTACGGAAAGCACAGGATCGGATGTCGTAATGCAGCGGACGTATTTCGGCTGAATGACCATGTTTTAATTGATTCCAAACCAATCGGCTACCAATCACTAATTTTACGACTTTTCTGCAGAAAGAAGAAGTTGATACAAGGTTGGAATTTTTGAGCGAATACATCTTGAGAACGCTGAAACAGAAGATAGACAAATGGGCTAAGTTCATCACTGGCGATGACAGGGTCAGTATTACCAATCTATATATATTCATATACATGTAATAAATCTGTTACGAGGAGTTTATGTACATTAAAAATATTGAAAAAAATGCCATTTCTACCACTTTTGGAATTTTTTGTCTGTTTGTCTGTGAGAGATTTATTTGTTAAGGTATCACGTAAAAAGTACGAAACCAATATGGTTAACTTTTATACTCAAATATTGTGTATAACTCGGAGTAACATTTAGTTTTTGTTTCATCGCAATCGGTTCACTCTATCACAGATATTTTAATACTACGTAATCAATCAAAAGATATAATCAATTGGAACAAAAACACATTTTACAAATTGATTAACGCCCGCCTCCACGAGGGAGACAACAGCGTTCAAAAATATGTCGTCATGAAAACATTCAACAATTAGGTATTTATTCAGAGTAAATGCAATAAAGTTTTGAGTATTTACTGTGATTCTATCATGTAACAAATTGTTGCTAAGAGACACCGCACAGACACGCACACACACACACACTACATAGACAGTTCGATTCAAACTTAATGGCGGCTCGGAACATGAGGCGACTCGCTGCGCAGTTACAATTTCATGTGAAAGAGGGGGTGAGGGGTGGGGTACTGCGCAGCTAAAAGCTAACTTCCGAGCCGCCATTAAGTTTGAATCGATCTGTACCTACTTCGCATCTATTGCTGAAAAAATAACGCGTGGAAGCGCAGCTTTAGGTATTATAATGTAGTTACCTCGGGGCTTTTTCCACAACGCCTGTGAACCTAAATTATTTTTTCTTACAGCACATTTTGTTCAAATTCTTCGAAAATCCCAAGTTTGAATTGCTCGTATTTCGTGTGAACACAGCAGGCATGATCACGTGTTCCATGACATTTCCGGCCATCTCTAGGGGTAAGGTGGTGTACTTCCTCAGAAACGTGGAAGAGAAAATTACAGCGGGAAATATCCGAAAGGTTTGTAATTATTTGTTTGACAATCGCAGAACTACACAGCAACTGAAAACTGCCTCGGTTGGTCTAGTGATCGCAAGCGCGACTTCTAAAGTGTTACTAGGTTTTGCCACTATGCTGGGGCTACATTGTCGCGTTATCGCGAATTAAACTTTGCGCGCTCTCTCTCACACACAGCTCGACGTCTCGCTGAGCAACAGAGAGCGCGCGAAGTATAGTTCGCGATAACGCCACAATGTAGCCCCAGCATAGGCCGCGATGTTGTCGCGATGTACATATTGTCGAACTACACTTCGCGTGCTCTCTGTTGTACAGCAAGACGTGGCGAGCGGTGTGCGAGAGAGAGCGCGTGAGGTGTATGTAGTTCGAGTTATAGCGACAATAAAGCCATAGCATTATGCTACGGCTACATTTTCGCGATAACGCGAACTTCAATTCGCGCGCTCTCTGTTGTACAGCGTGACGTCGAGCATAGTGCGAGAGAGAGCGTGAAGTGTAGTTTAGTTTGCGTTATCGCAACAGTGTAGCCGTAGCATAATGCTATGGTTATATTTATTTTTTATGAGTCGTGGAATTTCCGTTCTCGGTACTTATCTAGGTACTAGATTTTCAAATTTTGCATCTATCATAGTCATTCGCAAAAATGCATGAAAACGAATATCACGTACAGTTCGATTCAAACTTAATGGCGGCTCGGAACATGAGGAGAGTCGCTGCGCAGACAGTAACAATTTCATGTGTGAGCGGGGGTGAGGGGTGGGCTACTGCGCAGCGGGTAGCTAACTTTCGAGCCGCCATTAAGTTTGAATCAAACTGTACTTTCGTTGACTCATTTTGAGCCCAAAGTTTCACGAGTAGGACTACTTTTGAAACCTTACCCAACATTAACTGACGTTAATTGTTTCTTAGGCTCTCACTGTCGGCGAAATGTCAGGCAATGTACTACAAGATTTAATGGCGTTGGCGGATTTTGTGATCGGGCCTCTCCTATGCAATACTGAGAACCAGAAGGGCTGGCCCAAGATAGTGAGGAACGATATGATGAGACATGTTAATGAGCTGAGGAATTTGATGTATCAGGTTGGTTGGTGTTGACTTTAAAAGAAATAGAGTTCCAAGAATTCTCCTTCTCTCAATATTTGTTTTTGTGGAGTTGGTATTAGAGTTGAGCCTAAAGCCTTTATTCGCTGCAAACCGAATAGATGCATTCGCCGTGTGTTGAATTCGCCGAGATTTGAATTGAGCATGATCAATTTTACTCTCTGCGAATGCGCACTCGCCGCGAGGATTCGCTCTGTGTGACAGGGTACTCGCTGCGAGTAGCCATTCTGCTCAGTGCGCCTGTATTGTGATCACAAGGCTTTTTAAAGCGTGAGCAAGTTCCAAAATGTGCAACTTGCTCACGCTTTAAAAAGCCTTGTGATCACAAAACAGGAGACGCTGAATGCCCTGCTAGGAAAATCGCAGAATACAGATACATTAACTCCATCGATTATGAGGGCACCTAGTGCGTCATACTCAAGGCCTGATTTCCGTAACTCTTGTTGCTGACTCAACATATATCCCCGGCCACTGCGCTGTCCTACTTACCTTGCGTTTTATTGCTGTCTAAGCACATTAGCCGACTGCTTCAAAAACCTACTGTAGCCTTGAAGGTGATTTATGCAATATTTGTTTTAACCCAGTTAATGATACTGCAAACGTAATCGTGTAACTAAGTGCAAGCAACTATTTACCTTAATTATTAGTGTTTAAGTAAATTATAAAATAATAAATAACTAGCTATCACATTATTCTTAAAACTTATGTTAAATATTGTTAAGAAATAAGTTGTCCTAATAGTAATCATAAGAACTAATGCCGCCTGTGATACAGGTTTATCCTAGTACAGGCATCATACTTTGTAATACCTACATTATTTCTAAGCTTTATACTGTATTTTACCAATTTTTATTTCTTGAATAAATTTATTATTATTATCTTTATTTCATTTTTAATACTTATAAATTATATTTTTAAATATTAGACTAAAAAATTATATAAAACATTTAAAAATATAAAAAATAGTAGCCCACCGGTATCGGGAACAGGGTCCAAGCTACCGGCGGTCAGGGCTCCAGAGAGAGGAACCTCCTAACGATGCGAGCCGTGTCCAGGAGTACAGCTTTCTGAATCAAGCCCTTAATCCAGCTGCCCAACGAGAGCCTCCTTAGGTGTTGGTCGAGGCTCTTGGCAATTAAGCCATTGGCTGATACGACTATCGGCACAATGATCGCAGTATTATATATTATTATATATTATATATTATTATTATTATTATTATTGTCGAAGACTGTCGAAGTTCTCGTGTAGGACTCGCTCTGTCTGACCGAGGCCACATACAGCGAATACTCGACTACGCGGGTTACTCCCGTCTGGCAACGGTCCCGATTGGCAACTCTACATAATAATATGTAGATATACTTACATTGGTTATGTTTGTAGATATTACGTACCTGAGCACACGTTAAAGTACAGTCAGAATTTATTTAATATTTGCTATGTTCAGTTCTAATTTTATATTTTTGACTTTTATTTTATTTTCTTGATTTTTTATTTTTGTAAAGTCACAAATTAGATATTTGGAATGAATAAACAAAGTTTACCTATTGTAAACTGTAGTTATGTTATATGATTCATTTTGCTTTGCTTTGTGTAAATATTTTAGTCATATTATATTTTTATATGATACTAGTTGATGCCCGCGGCTTCGCCCGCGTGGATGTCGGTTATTATTTACTAAAACTTCCTCGAGAACCACTCTATCCATTGGTGAAAACAGCATGAAAATCGGTGCAGTAGTTTTTCAGTTTATCTCGAACAGGACGACAGACAGACGCGGTGGAGGACTTTGTTTAATAATAATGTAAGGATATACTTACTTACATAAAAAAAATACACTACAAAAATCTTAAATAGGTTGGTAACTACCTATTTCTTCATTTCAAACAAATAATTACATTCCTTAAAAAACACTTAACGTACTGAATGTACCTGGTGCATACGATAATTGCTAAATTATACCTGTTCGTCCCACTAACAAACTCATTGGGACGAACGGGAATAAACTTAATATTATTTATTAATTCCCGTTGACCCACCAGTGGGACGACGGCAGTGGGACGAACGAGAATACACGAAGATCCAGGCGGTTTAGGCTGTGCTTTGTCTGTCAGTGAGTGTATGAATTAATTTAAAAGTGGATTCAATGAATATCTTCAAATTGCAGTTAAAAGGAGAAATGTCTAGTCAAGTACTGCTGCCGATGCCAGCCGGTGTACAAACTATATACCAAGCGGAAGCCAGGCTGAAACAAAGGTATGAAAAATTCAAATAAATTAAGTTATTTTACTGAAGTTAACTTTAATTATACCTGTTTGGGACGGGGTGGCATCACCGGTGATGCCACCCGGTCCCGGCAAATACATCCCTGGTAAGCCCCCGGTTAAAACTAGTTTTCTTTAAAAAACGTCTGAAAAAGTTGGAACGACAAAGTTAAAAGGAAAACTATCACAGCTAAGTAAACTCTACAAGTAACCGTGTAAAATCGACCAACTTACATTTGCAGTTGCAAAAACATGTTCTCCCATACATTTCCGTATGGAAGAAAAAGTAAAAGTAAAAGTTTTTCAACTACAATGTTAAGTTTGTGTCTGGGATTAATTCATCCCAACTTCGGAACCCCTCCCTGTGCGTGGTCCGACACGCACTTGGGCGGTTTTTGTATTATACCACGTTACAGCGCCGGAGAAGACGTGGACTTGTACTTAAAGACGAACATAGAAGGAGCTGTCATAAAGTGGGCGCAACAAGTTCATGACTTACTGGCAGAGGATTCATACATAGGTAAGCTACATACTTCACAGGCTTCGTTTATTAATACCGTATCCAGTGGCTTATAGCTTCATTCACTAAAGCCCCATTTACACTGTACAAGTTTCCGGAACGTTCCAGAGCAATAATCGCATGCCGTAAAGCAATTTCAATTATTGCCGTTCAAGAATTGCATGCAAGTGTTTACACGCGTGTGATTTCCATAAATTGGCATACAACAATTGAATGCAAGTTTTACCATTCAATAATTTTGTTTACACTAAGGAAATGAAATGAAATGAAATGAAATGAAATTGTTTATTCTGTAAATAGGATATTGGAATCACTTTTACACGTCATATTAAAAAGTTGTAAAAATAAGCTAGATGAGGTCGGCGTTTCCTATCTGACTACTCTGAGAAGAAAGGCCGAAACAAACTCAGAGGTCACCGTCTCCTTTAAAGTCCAGACATAATCTTGGTCAGGCCATATGAGGACCATGTAGATTAGAGTCTGAAATGGTCTTTTGAGGAAAGAACCACACAGATTTGAGTGGACCTGTCCAGTCAGTGCAAGCATTTGTCAGTAATAGTGGAGCTCAACTCAGAACTTAAGGAGCTCAACGACTCGACGAACAATACCAAAGAAAGGACATTTGGGTAGGTCGCATAAAGTTCTCAAATTGCCAGACCTTCGCTAAAACTAACAGAACGAAAAATAAATATCCACATAGTCCTCACATTCACAATAAAACAATACTTTACAAGTAATCATCATGTCATTTTTTATATAATATTCAATAATGTCAATTTGTATATAAAACTGGTAGGTATATTTTTATGGTTTTCCATAATATTCAAAATGTCACAATGCTTAGCAGAGCGAGCAGCTCAATCCCATGCATTTTTGTCTTCTAAATAATCTGAGATTTTATAGTACCCTTTTTTACAAAGTTTGGTTTTAATACAGCTTTTAAATCGTTTAATGGGTAAGTTTCGAAGAGGTCGCGACGCGCACTTTTATGATCCGATACAATACCTATCCAATTGATTTACCTACTACACAATAAGGTATACGCGCGGCGCAGCACCGTGCATCTCAGCGTACTTTGACAGGTGTACACGTTCGCACTGAAATTATACCTTTTCGTGAAGAAAAGTCAAAATATTGACCTTAAAATAATTATAATAATACCTAAAAATACTAGAAATTAGACAAAGAAAAACTAGAAATTAAATAAAAATACAATTACCAGAATACATACCAAAATAATATAAACACAAACAAGCGCTCTTCTTCCCCCTCCTACTATGCTGTACCCAACAGGGTCCATAATTGTACCATTAAGCCCAAAACACACATAGAGCGGGTGCGGGGCGGGAGCGGGTCGGGCGCGGGAGTATGGCGGGTATAATAATTTGTAATTCAAGGAATTATATGGATGTCAACACACAGAACGCGGGCGCGGGTCGGGCGCGGAGCGGGGCCCGCGCGGGAGCCGCGCCCGCCACCCGCCGACACAACAGCGCGGGACGGGAGCGGGTCGGGCGCGGGAGTACGGCGGGTGTCATAAATTATAATTCAAGGAATTATATGGATGTCAACACACAGAACGCGGGCGTGGGTCGGGCGCGGAGCGGGAGCCGCGCCCGCCGACACAACAGCGCGGGACGGGAGCGGGTCGGGAGCGGTTGTGCTATTCTGTAAAAATATCTCCGTGAAAACTAAGTGTAGTAAAATATCAAAGTGAGGTTGAAGTGAACTGTCACTTGCCTTAGCATCAGTAGGTATCGATGACAATAACTCACTCCACGCTCACTTCACCTGAGTTTTCAAGGTTAGATGGTTACAGAATAGCAATGCGGGTGAAGCGTCGTTACATTCGTTGCAATACACGTATCGATGATATTCTCCATAAATTGATGTCTTTTTTTATTAATGTCATGAACCTACAACCTTTTCCATTTTCGCGTTCTTCTTTTTAAAATAAGTAAAAATACTAAATCTTCGTCCGTGTCAGGATCACCCGACATTTTCACACTACAACCGCGCCCGACCCGCTGCCGTCCTGCGCCCGACACGCACCCGACCCGCTGCCGCCACGCGCCCGCGCTCTGTGTGAACACGATGAACCCCGCGACTCACGCGATGAAAACAACCCGACCCGCTCCCGCCCCGCACCCGCTCTGTGTGTGTTTTGGGCTTTAATTTGAACCCTACCAACTGTTTTTTAACAATATTATGGAATGCATAAAGAATTGAGAATTGAGAAAATAAGTTCGATAATAATGTTAAAAAGTGCGCACAGCGTCGCGTTGCTTCACGTCACGCTCTGAACTGACCCTGAGGCAATTAATTGCATGCAAGTTTTGCTCCGTCTAAGCACAATTTTGCACATCCTTGTAAAATTGATTCAGGTATTACCCGCATTAGTGCTGCCAAATGTTAAATTTGATTGAACGTCATATCATGATTTTTTTACTTGTTTCGTTCGCTCGTGTTTGAGTGATAGAACATTTTCATGCCGGAATCGAATGTAATTTTATTGAACGTGCTGTTTACACATATAACAGTTTTGGACGGCATTGCTTCAATTTTAAGGTGCCACAGGCAATAAACTTGCACCGTGTAAATGGAGCTTAACATCGATATTGTACAATTTGTACAACCGAACTTATTCTACAACTCGATGTGCATGGGTATACCTACCCACGCCACCTAGATTTGATATATTATAGTTTCTTTAACTTAGATCTGTATTATCATATTATTGGTAGCATTTCAAAGAACAAAGTTCCCGCTTCCCGCCGCGGATGTCAACTTCTACACACAGCGGCTGAAGAACCTCGAAGGCATATACTCTCAGCTGCGTGATCCTCGCGTGAAGAGGATGGCTCACTATCTAGAGGATACAAACAGCGTGTACCTTAGCTGCTTCAAGACCATGCTTACTAATGTGGTGGCTGGTGAGATCTACTTCAGTTTAAAATTCAGTTTCGTCTTGATAATTTCTAGGATTTGTGATGTGAGGTTTTATATTTTCTAACGTGACGATAATATTATCGTGGACGTCAACGTCACGACATTGGGACATAAAATGTTTGGAAATATTATAATGAAGACTCTTTTAAATTTCCGTCCACGATAACGTTAGGTATCTATGTATACATCTTCTAAACAACTAAAAGTGGAAGTGTCTGTTTGTAATGTCAAAACAGTTTTTTAATAAATGCATATGAAAATATATACATATGTACGGTAGGTACTTCTAACAATTTTTTTTTAATGTGTAACTTCTTTTGCCTCGCTTTCCTGCAATCTGTGGGAGTGATTTCGTGAAAAGGAACGGAAGTGTGTAACAGGAAGCCGGGGGAGTGCGCGCTATTTGATATGTTTGATATTTGATACCAATATTACCAATGAGCGCGCGCGGTGCTAGAGTTGGCCGTCAGATGGTACTAACCCGTTTTCCGAGAGGTTGGTACAGTCAGCCAAGGTGTTAGATGTTACACATCATATGCGACTACTGTAAGGCCCGCTCGTTTTAATTTTTATATTTTTGTCTGTCTGTCTGTTTGTTCCCATTAATCTCCGACACGGCTAGACCGATTTCGACGGGAGTTTCACGTAGGGCGGTAGCCAGGAATTCATTTCGGGACGTGGACGTCCACGATAGTATCATCACGTTAGAAATTATAAAAGTGCACATTATTAGACTTTGAGTGAATTATTGAGTCTAGATTATAATAAGAATCCATTAAAAATGTTTTATTTTACAGCCATCGTCGAATGCCGTGATATTTACGTATACCAGAGACCTTTGCTAATACACTTCGAATCGTTTGAGACAACTGATTTCATGGACGCAAAGTCCTTGATCAGAACGATGCTGCACTGTATCGGGATGTTGTGGGGGAACTCGAGATATTTCTGTTCCGTGGAGAGACTTATACGTACGTATTATAGATACACAAACTCAATACATTAAAAATATCCGACGACCGTTGCAGCTGCGGTCTGCGGTATGCGACAGCCATCGGAATCATTTAAAGGGATACTAGGAAACCTATCATGGGTTTTCAACTATCATTGATTGTTTTTGAAAAATATTGTTGCGAAATGCTTCAATAGCGGAAATAATGTATGTAATCTGTAGGTACATTGTTGACGAGAGAGAGTTAGCTTTTTCACTAACGTGCGTAATGTATTTGTATTGACAGCTTTGCTTCGTGAAGTGTGCAATCTAGTAATACAACAGAGCTCAAACAGTATCGATCCTATGACAATATTCCAAGGAGAACCCGATGAACAACTAATGAAACTAAGGAAGGTTTTAACCGTATTGAATCATTTTATGTAAGTACCAGCGGCTGTCATCCTAATCTACCAAAATTCATATAGATCAATAGAGAACATGATTGGAACTTGTTACGACAGACGTAATGGGGGTCTATTCCCTATATCCGATAGCGAAGAGACGAGCCTGTGCGACAGTACTCCAAAACGTTGGAATGTACCTTACTCCCTATTGATTTCGGATTCATGGGCTTCAAACGGAATAATAGCTATATTATTGAACGAATGACGCATGACGATAGAGTTGCGCTATATTACCGGTCGATTACCGGTCGATTACCGGTTTACTTATTTTGTGGTTTTCAAACTAAATAAACAAAAATTAATATTGTTGTCATTAGAAAATGACCACATTTTTAACAATTTGCTTTTTAGTATCTCTTCAGTTAGAGAATATAATTATTTTTGCCATTTTTGTCTGGATAGCGGTTTTATCCTAAACCTTTGCCTTTTTTTCTTTTTGACGGTAATTGTCAAATGAATTGTCAAAGTTTTTTATTTTCGATAATTACTTAACGGGAGGTTTTCGTTACTAATTAATTAGATAATTAATCAAAGTAATTTTAAAAAATGGCTCCAAGCGCTCCAGCAGCAACTCAAGCTCAAATAGAGGTCCTCCTCAATTTTATGAGAGACCATCAGGAGTTGGGTCGCGGACTATTGAGGGGTGCTAACGGGAGACTAAGGTCGAAACGGCTGTGGGAAACTCCCTTGTCTCGATGGGATAGTTGCACAAAGTCCGTGGAGCAGTGGCAAAGGGTGAGTTTAATACATTATTCGTCAATATTAATATGATTTTCAGGTCTTGTCATTAGGTAAGTATATTTGTTTTATCCGATAATGATATTCAGTTTTTGCTGTACAGGGTCTACCTGTAACCCAAGAGCCAGCAGCCACCTCACCCACCCATACTCTCCAGGAGCAACACTGTGTCCACTGAGGCACTACAGCTGAAGTTGCTGATGCAGTCAGCGAAGTAAGTATTATTGTTCAGTAGAAAATCAATGACACCGACTTCCGAAATTAAACTTATTTTTCACTTTTTAGTGTTTTTTTGGAAGTCGGATGTTTTTTTTTGTATTTTTTTTTAATAATCTCATTATAAGGTATTTTAGACTGAAGTACACAAGTAAGAGAAACTAAGTTCCCAGCCATAATTGAAGACTACAATAGATAAAAATGTAAGAAAATCTATGTTTTGATTGTAATAGTGTGTTGTTTTGTTTTGTTTTGTTAAATAAAAAAACCTTTTGATACCTAATAAAAACAATGATTTTCTTGTGGGAAATATTTGTTTTAAATGTTTCAATCTTCCACCAGTCCCAACACCCATTATGTAATCGGCACAAGTATGATCGGCGTTGCCGCGTATTAAAAAGCCATAGTTTTAAATATCAACTGACATAATGCTCCGTCAAAACAAGTATCAAATTCAACTTTTCGGATGGATGTCGTCATTCATTCTTAGTCTGGGCTACGAACTAATCTTATATCCGCAGGTGATAGGGAGTAGGAAACACTCGTAACTAAGGCCGAAACGGCTGATTTTGTGCTTAGGGAGTAGACCCCCTGATACAATTGCTAAGCCAGCTATGGCAGCGTTCTAGCGCGCTGTCATAGCTGGCTACGTTTTTCCACAAGAATAAAAAACAGAGCAGAATGAAAGCTTCCTAACAGCACTACTTAATAAGGCCTCAAACTAACGCCTTGCGCGCGGGTACACTGCTACACACACAGCTATGTGTGCGTCACTTCTGTCACCGACAACGCGCGCGGGTACGCGGGGTGTGCGACCACCCTGGGTACAAATCGGTTTGAGCCGGCTCAATTCGGGGACAAACTTCAGGGGTGTGCCCCACTCTGCCCGAGTGTGCCAGCGGCAGCAATTCATTTAAGTTTTTGTTTTTTTAAATGCCTAAGTCTTGTACTGTGTGAACAAAATAATGATAGAAAAACCAAAGAGATTTCTTATTTTGGATATCCAAAGGATCTCGTTAGGTAATATATATTATCTATACCTACACATTTTTAATGCTTTAATATTATTAATACAGAAGTATTTAGTTACGAGGTAGGTAACTAATAAATATCCAAAATAACTAAGATGCCGATAAGGTTTTCTTATTATTTATTATTCTTAAGGTTTACCGCCTATCTATATTGGTGTATTGTTCGCCTCTTATTTGTTTCGTATTTTTGTTTTAGTGGGTTTATATGTACCAAACTACCAAAGTGTGTTTGTAGGCAGTCTTAGCAAGATTCCGTTTGACTTTTCAATAAATCAATCTTTACTTTTGATAGTAAAACAAGCAAGGACACCTTATAGTTCGTCTGTGCTCATTGCTCAATCTCAAGTCGCACTTGCCCGGTTTTTATTTTAAGAATAGAGAGACAGCCCTATGAAAGTTGGTAAGAACTTTGAGCAGGTTTCCTTTCTTGTTATAAGTGGCAGTAGGACTTGGAAGATAGTTTTATAAAGGGAATGGCTATAAAACTAAGTTCTACGGCAGTACTACCTACGACGCAGATGTCACAATCACTGCTAGAAGCGGGTGACTGCTACGCGGGTGACTGCTACGCGGGTGACAGCGCTACGCGAGTGACAGTGCTACGCGTGTGACTGTGCTACGGGGGTGACAGTGCTACGCGGGTGACAGTGCTACGCGGGTGACTGTGCTACGCGGGTGACTGTGCTACGCGGGTGACTGTGCTACGCGGGTGACAGTGCTACGCGGGCGATAGTGCTACGCGGGTGACAGTGCTACGCGGGTCCCAGTGGTATGCGGGTGAGTGCTACGCGGGAGACTGTGCTACGTGTCGAACTTTTGTACAATGTTGATGCTTTGTAGTAATTGGTTCTTAGGAACTATTTTTAGTAGTCACTACAAAGAAGGCTACAAAGAAGGCAAAGGCTGTATTAGAAAAAAGTAACATAGGCGGGTTATTTAGGTATTAAAGGAAAATAAAATAAAATTCTCTGTGAAAATTCTGATCTGTTTGTTTGATTTGTTGTGACGCCTTTACGATGCTTTTTATCTTCATAGCCTTTTCCCAACTAGGCGGACAATGTAGACGATTCCAACGATACCTCATTTGTCAAATTATGATGAGTAGTTTAGAAATTATGTTAAGGAACAGATGAACGAACATACATACATACCAATCAAAATCATAACCCTCCTAAAAAACTAAAACCCAACTACGACAAAAAGTCAACTAAAAAGGCATAAACAAGACATCACAGACACACAAATTAAAAATCCGGAGTCACACGTGTTAGGCCATAAATCAAACATATTATGTGTGACTCTGGATTTTTAATTTATCTGTCTGTGATGTCTTGTTTATACCTTTTTAGTTGACTTTTTGTCTTAGTTGGGTTTTAGTTTTTTAGGTGCTATTATGAAGGTCTGAAGGTTATGAAGTCTGTTAATTTTTTACTTTAGTCATGTGAGAAAACGATTTACCTCCTCTTCAGTGAAACTTACGAGATGAACCGAGACAAGGTGCACACGTTCTTCCCTTCTGGGGTGATGCCCGTGCGCTGGTCCTTCGATTTCGACCGCGTCTTTATGCGGTTCAACATATACATGAAACGGCTCAAGATGATCGAGACCATTCTAGAGGCCACCTGCGAAATATTGAAGTTGGAAAAAGTGGAGTTTTCTGGTTTAAGGGGCAAAACGTTGAGCGCTGAGTGTATGAAGGTGAGACTACTTTTTGATATTTGGTTTCCTTTGATTTAGTGTTTGATTGTCTCACAAGTTTAAGCTTACTTCACTATACGGTACGAAAATCGGTCTTTTTAAGTATCTGAACTTACTTTATTATTGTCTCAGCGTGCATTATTTTAGTAATTTTAACAAAAAAGCTGGCCAAGTGCGTGTCTGACCACGCACAATGAAGGGTTCCGTTGTTGGGATGAATTTACCCAAAATCAAAACTTAACTTTGTAATAGGGAATATGCATGTATTTTTTTTATATTTTTATTCGATAGTTTACTTCGTCAAACAATAGTAAAAAAAAATTCGACGGCAAAAAAGCAATTTAAAGTACTTAAAAAAAAAAAAAAAATTTCCAACCGATCCGGGCTATTTAAACGCCCTCCATTTGGCGCGCTTGGTGTGGTGACGTCACCGTCCGTGAAAACAAACAAGCAACTGTCAAGTCAACATCTAACACTCCTTTTTGTAGGAACGTTTGATATTGACTTGACACTTGTTGATTGACTTGACATTGACATTTTGATTGTTTTCCCGGATTGTTACGTCACATCCGCTCTTAGCTCCGCCGCTGGAGACACCCTGGGCGTCGGGAATCCCAGGCGGATTCCCGGCCACCATAGGCGCGGGCTTGCGGACGGCGAGCAATGGGTAGCTCGCCGTCCGATAAGGACCAGGCCCGGGTCGATGGCGCGTCGTGTTCCACGCGCGCCTCAAAGAGATGTCAGCACACCTGACGGGGTCCGTTAGGACCGATGCCTGCCAGGGTTGCGGAATAGTCCGAAAGGGATACCGGGACCCTGGCAACAGGCAACTGAAGGAACACGGGTGGGTTTTAGTCAGTAAGAGTCTGACACGCCCTTCCGCTCCGCCCAGAGCGGGAGAAGTCATTTGAAGATTTCCCACCCAAAAAAAAAAAAAAAAAGAGTATTGGTTCGCTTGCAAAGTTTCCACCCGGTGACTGAGTGATGTGTCAGTGACAAAATTAAGGAACTTTGACTTAATAGTTCTTAAGCTTCAGGTTCAAATTGAATGTAATTTGGGAATATACCTAGTTATAATTATACGCTGTTTTGGTTACTGAAAATTCAGGCTTCTAGCTTTATCCCTAACGAAGTTACAGACGAACAGGGGGGGTCGAAAATGTCCTGAATGGCTCCGAGATGAAGGATGGTACGGCTGTGCCTTTGTTTGTTTGTTTTTGCTCGATTTGGCGGGGCATTACTGTACTCCCAGATTCACGCAAAACATTGAGAGTTAAGAGTTTGCCTAAGAGTGCATAAAATGGTACCCACAAGGAGTTGTGGTTGTGAGGGTAATTAATTAAAGTTAGGGTTTAACATTTAAAACTTGTTTTCGTGAAAAAAGGAATAACAAGTATGGTCCAGTACAAACAAATAATCACAATGACGGATAAAACAACTGACTCGTCTTCTTTTTACACCCGTTATATTTCAGGTCCTAGAGGACTACACGCATACGTACATGGCCCTCGGTAACATAACATACGACCCGGCTGATCCTGAGGACAACTCTTTCCTGAAAGACAACGTGGCCCACTTGGCAGAGCTCGAAAACATTGACAGACGACTTGCGTCACTCTTCTCGCAAGGACTTGACGAATGCCAGACTTTGGATCACTTCTACAAGGTAAGTGATCTCTCGTTGATTCTTCGTCGTGTTGATGATTTCGATGATGATTTGATGTCTAATGTATTGAAAAAATGTAAGGCATTTATGTACGCTGATGACACTTGCCTGGTATTCAGTGATAATAATATCGATCTCATACAGCAAGCAATGCAAGACGATTTTGACAATGTGGTTCAGTGGGCACATGATAATGGCATTATAATAAATATAAGTAAAACTAAGTGCAGGCATATTCACTCGCCGTATCATAAAAATAAAAATAGCTTATTACTAGTGCAAGTTAAAGGTCATTCCTATGAATGTCTGCATAGCAACAATCAATTTTGTCAGTGTTTATGTTTATAAACAGTTACCTCTTATAAATATCTAGGACTTGTAATAGATAATACATTCACATGGAATCTACATGTTAATAACGTTTGTACAAAGCCAACATGCGGCTGAATATTAATGACCAGAGATATAAAATTTCCGTTCAACACGATATGTTTGTTGCCTTGTCCATTAGTTGGTGCATTGCCAAGCGATATCCGACATTAACCTACGTTCCATTTTGGATAAATTGAAAAATCTAAAATATGTTGTCAGCAGGAAAGTACTGCCTAAGTAGCCAGTGCGTAATACAAGGCATACGCCTTGTATTGCTTGGGTGGATATGGTCTTACGTTCCCTACACACTTAAATAAAATCAACATCTTGCAGATAAGATTACTAAAACTACTTATAGATAAAAAAACAAAGAAAACATTAAATAAAAATTATGAAAAACTTCCGATCCATCTTAAAATTAAGTTAAATATCTTGACAGAACAATTCAATAATCAATACCACAAGGTGGAACGTAAGCATATGTACCCAACCCGTTTATCTAAGAAGAAGACACTTGCTGTTCCAAAAGTAACAAATTACTTTGGTAAGCGCACAAGAAGGTACAGTCACGGACTTTAATTGATGAGCCACCTGGTACTGTTCGCATTTTAGCCGTGTAATGCAAATCGGGTTTATTCGGTTCCCGACACGCAAAGTCATATGTCTTCGTATTAGAAGAAGAAAATTATATTTCATATCTTTACCGGTTGGCTAACCTGAAAGCAGAACTACAAACTTGACAGCAGTGACTCCTCAAAGTCAACCAATTGTAGGTCTAGCAACAGTAACCTAGCAACGATAAACGTTAGCGTACGGAGAAATTCTCTGACATCGATATTTCAACTGTCACTGTCTTCAGTTAAGTTTTCAGAATTATTGAGTTAATAAGCTATGATTCAAAGGAGGTCAGTATCAAATAGATTGGATAAACTTAATGCAACATTGTATTTATTTTTATCATTAAGAACTTATTAGTCAACCTCTATGGATAAGACTATTTCCGATTAAAAGTAATTTATTTGTCATCTTGATATTTCAACTGTCACTGTCTTCAGTTATGTTTTCATAATAATCGAGTTAATGAGCTATAATTCAAAGGAGGTCGGTATCAAATAGATTGGATAAACTTAACGCAACATTGTATTTATTTTTATCATTGAGAACTTATTAGTCAACCTCTATGGATAAGACTATTTCCGATTAAAAGTAATTTATTTGTCATCTTGATATTTCAACTGTCACTGTCTTCAGTTATGTTTTCATAATTATCGAGTTAATGAGCTATGATTCAAAGGAGGTCGGTATCATTTATTTTTATCATTGAGAACTTATTAGTCAACCTCTATGGATATTTCTGATTAAAAGTAATTTATTTGTCATCTTGTTTACGAGCTCTCGATTTGAGTTCGTGTTTAATCGTGTAATCTCGTGAATGTATGAAAGTAAACAAGATGACAAATAAATTACTTTTAATCGGAAATATCCATAGAGGTTAACTAATAAAGTCAACCTCTATGGATATTTCCGATTAAAAGTAATTTATTTGTCATCTTGTTTACGAGCGTGCGATTTGAGTTCGTGTTTAATCGTGTAATCTCGTGAATGAATGAAACTGCAAAATTGAAAAGTTTGAAGGTGGCTCATCAATTAAAGTCCGTGACTGTACATAGTACCAACATTAGTGAATGAGCTACCCTCAAAATTGATATCGCATGTCAAGTCTAAGGAATAACTTAAAAGAATTCTACAAAAACATTATCTCTCATTGTGTCCATAGCTATGTCTGTAACAAACCTTACGTTTGCGAAAATGTCTTTCTGTAATTATTGTATAATTTACTTAGCATTAATTGATTATTAGTATATTAATTTTCAAAATTCAAAGTTTGTAATTCATTGCTAAACGAGATCAACTGCCGACAAACTGTATGCAGTTTGGCAGACTTTAGATATGTTATTGTTAATACAGATTTTGGAATACTTAAATAAAAATAAAATCCAATACAAATAAATTGAATTAGCATGGACTATATAGTAACATTGATTTTTTTTATTTTATCTATACAGATAGATAGATAGATAGTACAAAGAGGTGGACAGGAGGTGGTAAGTTAGGCATCGTTTGTGAGTGGGTATTATGTGATGAAGCACTATAAAGATCACTGCATGTCCATTTTTTTTATTTTTTTTTATAACAGTTTTTTTATTTTGGTTCGTATGTTTTCAGTTTTTCCAAATCATAGGAGACCTTTTTCACCGACCAATAATCAAGAAAGAGTTAAAGCCCAAGCTCCCCAGATTACTTGAATACATGAACGGTAATTTAGATGCTGTGAAAGAAATATTCGATGAAGAAATGGCGGTGAGTGTAGACACAAACATAATATTTTGCGACCTTTTAATTATGTTATTATGCAGGATTTTTTGCCCCTCTGTAGCAATTTACAAAAAGGGTATTTTTTTTGGTAGAAACTTGGTAGAGGTCCGGAAAGACCGATGGTGGATCCTTATCTCCCACCAGTTGCCGGTATGCTATGGTGGATCCACAAGCTTCGCAGGAGGATTCAAGCGCCTATGGAAGATTTCATTTTGTTTGAAGATCCGTAAGTGTTATAAATCTGAAGACATTTGAACATAGAGTGCGTTGGGGTTCCCAGATTGATGTCCACAAAGCAACAGCCTATCTTTTATGTTTTATTGTTACTTTCACTGTCTGTTATTTATTGGTCATTGGTCTTTATAACGTGTCATTGGTCTTTATAACTTTATTTTATTTTAATTAGTAGTTCGTCTTCTGTAACTAAGACTTACGCAAGATATAAGATTAGCAATTTGTCCCAAAACAACAACAGAAAAACTTTGCATTTCATGCATGTGTTTATGACGTACTATAGTGTTGAACTTTATTTTTATAGCATTATTGAATCTGAGTTCGCAACGTACGTAAAGCAAAAGACGAATGAAATGTTGGGCTACCTCAACGTGGTTGAGGACAGACAGTTCAAGGCTTGGGGCGCCACTGTGCCGGCCATCTGCAAGATGCATCTCGCCAAGAACCTCATATACAGGGACCCACCCTTTGTTAGAAATAACTTTGCCCCGGAGGTTAGTAGTATCAACAGTCAGACTCTGGGTTGTTTCATTAGCGCTAGCTAACATACATTGAGTTTTTCCTTCAGACCTGTCTGAACGGCTTCAGCATCAACCGCCTACAACGAAATAAAAAAGCATAATAATTACAAGCTTACCTCTGAAACTAAACAGTCGTGTATGTGCACGCATCCAGTAACACCGATCAAATCAGATACCTGTTCAGATGTATTCTCCATGCATGGCAGCCTTTAGTTAATGTTCCTTAAAGTTCGAACAGACTGATCATAATTTTATTGTTTTTGCAGTTAGTAATGTTACTACGTGAAATACGTTATATGAAATATTTGGACAAGCAAGGCATTCCACAGGATGGGCTTGATCTATACGCAAGAAATGAGAAGTTACAGGTGATAAACTTATTCTTTACAACAAATTTTACCTATTATTCACATATGGGGGATGCGCTAAGGTAACCCGCGAAATTCAAATTTTCAACATACAATCTGAAACTGACCCGAGAAAGAAAATTTGAATTTCGCGGACAAACTCGGCGCTTTTGTCAATAAGTATTACGAAGCTAACCAGTTGAATGTATTAGTACGATATGAACCGCTTGAACCGCGCCATCGCGTGGTACAACGCGATTCGCGAGGGCAGCCACGAGACGGAGGTGGCGCTCATTGAGAAGGAGATCTCTGCCATCGACAATCTGCTGGGTCGCGGCGTTGAGGAGCTCACCTGGAACGACGACTGTAAGGCCTTCACGTAGATATACCGCCTTTTTATTACCATAGTGTACCCTATTAATTATTCAGTGTTTTATTGCCCATTTTTACCGAAATTGTCAAAATGAATAACAATTTTTTATTTATTGCTTTAGAATGTAAGCCACGCGAAGTTTCAAAGTGTGCCTAAAAATAAAATAATACTCGGCACTACGTTGTACCTGCCTACTAGTCTAATGAACGTGGTATTTATCTAGGATATTAATATTGTGCGCTAATGATGACCCATACAGACCCGTATAGTATCATATATCAACCATGTTGCATAAATTGACCAGTGTTTGCTCCAATAAATGTTTTGAAATCACTTTCTTTTTTTTTTGCTTGTTTTGAAAAGCTTTTCTTGTCTCATAAACAGTTGGCAAAATAGGTTGCCATCTTGCGCAAGTAATGATTTTTAACCGACTTCAAAAAGGAGGAGTATCTCAATTCGACTTTTTCTTTTCTTTTTTTGTTTATTTGTTACGCGAAAGTGATAAATAAAAACAACAAAAAAACAACCAACTTCTAAAAAAATACACTAAAACGTCAAAAAATTCTTTGTTGTGAGTCAGTCTTTGGTTAAAAGTTTTCTTTTTTTGAAGTCGGTTGTTTTTTTTGTAAAAAGTTTTTTATCCGTCTGTTCAGAAGAGTGAAGAACTTTATTTTTGAATACTTAACTACGAATTCATAAACATTAAGTACCTACTCGCTTAATTCCATGCGTCCCAAAACTGGGATTAAGACGTACCTACCTGTTCAATTTGAAAAGTCCAACTGCTAACGAATGCACAAATAATACTTAAAAGAGGTAAAATATGTAGAAATTACTAGGATATCAAATGCGGCACTCTTATTCTTCCATAAACTTATTGTTTTATGAACCATCAAAAATATACTTTTCGCAGACATGCTTGGTTTGAGCATTATTTCGACAACCTTCTTCGCGGTAAATCGAAATTGCTGGATCGAAAACAAGTCACGATGCGGCCAGCAAAGTTACTGTGAAAATCCATATCTGGCGTGTTTAGCGGCCAAATAAATTACTATGAAAACTCATATCTGCGTATGTTGTATTATTTAAAAATGGAACGAACTTTTTACTTCAACACATGGCAAATAATAATTAAATAAAATCTTTACTAAGTTACCTCCTTGGGGAGGTAATTTATCAAAGATTTTATTTAAATTTCGATTTTGGCTTGCAAATAGAACTGTTTAAAGTAAAGAAGAAACAAATGAACATATTGGCGCATGAAAAATTATAGTGGTTCGTCATTGATTCTGGAATTTTTATTTAATTTACTCAGTTTGAATTTCCGCGCATTATTTGAGAAAAGTACTATACAAATCTTGGCCGCAATCAGGGATTGATGGACTCACGTCTGTGTGCCTCGGCTTCGCCCCAGCCCACATTTTCACGATCGTCCATCAATCCCCTTATTGCTGGCGCGTCAGTAATGTACTATACTATATAGTTACGGAGTGGATGGCGGAAGTGTACACAGAGATAAACACATTGCAAGAGCGTGTACTGAAGGCGCAGAACAATGTGAAGAGAGGGTTGGAACACATCGCGGACTGGGGCGATATTCCGCTGCACAACCGCAAAGAAAATCCTGACAAACTCGAACTACTGGCAGTCAGGGAACGAAACCGTAGATTCATAAACAGGTGCTGGCATAATATTCATATTCGATTGATAAATCCAACAGTAGGCTCAATTCACACTGAAATGGCAGCGACCAGCAGCGACGCGGCGAGCTGACTGCGCGGCAGCTTGCGGCGGCGCAATCGCGCGTTTGGCTGGTAAGCCGCCCGTGGCAACGAGTCGGCTCGCGCTGCCGCGAGACTACGCGTGCTGCTACGAGGGCCCGCGCGGCGTTTTCTATTCTATTAACCGTAAATTTTTTGATATTGAACATAAAGTTTATAATGCCTTGTCATTAAAACTGCTCGGCGCGTCGCCGCCGGCTTCGGCCATTTCAGTGTGAATTGAGCCTAAGATAGATTTTAGATTACAGTCGTCTTTTGTCATGCACCGCTCTTATTCTTGCGTTGAACCAACATTGAGAAGAACAATCCTATTTACGTTATCTTAGCACACTCTCCTCATTTTATTTTAACTATGTTAGCCACCAAAAAGCAATACGGCATTCATCGTTTTTAATCACTGTTATTTCTTCAGGCGCGACAAAATCCTTGCTAGCCACGAAGAGTTTCAACATATATTGGCAGATAATTATAAACTATTTTTCAACATACAGGATGAGGAAGAGGTAATGAATTGACTACTATAGTATTATCATCATAAAAGTCATATTAGATCATTATATCTGATACGAGTGAGAATGCACTTTTGCTTGTTGCTTTTTTTAGGATGAATTTGTGGAAGAAGAGCTAGAAGAAGTAGACGAGGCTACTTTAGATGATGACGAAAAAGCGGCAAGGGCAAAAAAGCAAGAAGAGATTGATGAACGACGTGAAGAGCACCGTCTGGCTAAAGAAGCGAGAGATCAAGAAAAGGCGGAAAGAGCTCAGATAAAGTTTGACAGACGGGAAGTACGTCGATTGAAAAGAGAACTGAAAGAAGCTGAAAAATTAGAGAGAGAAGCAAGACGAGAACTGGGTATAACATTATCTATCTATCTTCTATCTTCCGGAAAAAAATGAATCAGTGCACTTTTTTTGATAGTTCATTAGCAGTGATAGAACACATTAATTGTTAATTACTTTTTTTTGTCCGACTCTGAAATCAGAAACGTATTGACTAAATCTAGTCGTAACAATAACTAAGGGCGCGCGTGACGGCCTGGCGACTAAGACCTAAGAACAAAATAAACAAAATAGGCCAAGTGTGTGTCGGACGGACCACGTACAATGAAGTATTTCGTAGTTCGGATGAGTTTATCCCAAGAACAAACATAAAATTGTAGTTGAAAAATATGTTCTCCCATACGTTCTAACTGCAAAGGAGAATCCCAAAGTTTCCTACAAGACTCGGCCAGAACCGAAAAAGATGAACTATATTTCACAACAAAAAAATTACAAAAAAAAAAACAACTGACTTCCAAAAAAAACACTGTCGGTTGTTGGAAGCCGGTAGTTTTATTTTTTGGAAACTTCTATAGAGGATTTATAGCATGGGTGTAAATAAAACATTTTATCTACTCCCATGCTATAAATCCTCTCTAAAATTTTCTGAAACGGTTAGCTTATTGCCAAGATTGTCACAATAGTGTGAACAACGAGTCAAAGTCAAAGTCAAAGTCAAATAATTTATTTCAAATAGGCACATAATATGGCACTTTTGAACGTCAAACAAAGAAATAGAATTGATTCTAGTTGCCCCTTCCAAAAGGTAGTTTTCGTATGGAGAAGAATGGGCAAGAAACTCTACCGTTACTCTTTTAAAAATGTTTTACAATATTTTGTATACATTAATTATATAATTATATGTGAAGACGATGCACCTATAATAAGATTACTGTACCACAAAAGGTAAAAAGAATTATAAATGGAGCAATAATGAATAAATTAATTACCAGATACATGGTGCTCACATATTTACAAAGATTGTAAAAGTATACGATATTACAATAGTCCTAACATTGTTACAAGTAGTACATACAAATAATAAATAAAAAAACTAAATTAGCTATCAGTTTGATTTTGTCCAGAGTGTCATAGTAACCATAATATCATCCAAACGGGTGTTATAATGTTGTAGGTAAGATGGTTACAGAATAGCAATGTGGGTGTAGCGGCGTTACATTCGTTGCAATACACGTATCGATGATATTCTCCATATTGATGTTTTTTTTTATTAATGTCAAGAACCTACAACTTTTTCCATAAGTACTGAATTTCATAATGCAACTCATTAAAAAAAAAAACATTGTCATTCACGAGCGTTTCACTAATATTTAAAAATAAAACATACATTCGAATTTACGTCGTACCGCGCCATTTTTGTTCGATATTGGTATTGGAAAGAAACTTTCATATTAGAAGATTCATATTAGTATCATGGGTGTAGATAAAATCTTGTATGCAACAGTAAATAATTAGGTATTAAAACACTCATGTGATACTATTATCACACGAGGCGATGGTGTTTTAAAACCCCTTATTATATAACAGTTGCTAAAATAACTATGAAAAGAGTAACGGTGGAGTTTCTGCCTATTCTTCTCCATACGAATACTACCGTTTAGAAGGGGCGACTAGAACCAATTCAATTTTTTGGAAATTTTTGACGTTTCAAAAGTGCCTTTTATGTTCCTAATTGAAATAAATGATTGAATTTGAAAAGCCTAAAGTCTGTCACTTGAATAATTTCAAGTTTCTTGTGCTAGACAAATGCCTACACTTAGATGTTTTCCTATGATCTCATCGTTCCTTCTCATTGGTTTATATTCTCTTTCATAGGGGAGGCGGTGGATTCTCCAGTAGAGGAAGAAGAGGAAGAACTAGATCCAGAAGAATTAGCTGATATTGAAGCTGAAAGAATTGAATTGGAAGAGGAGGCTTTCAGGGCAGAGCGATGGCCCGCTTATGTGAAATACGTCGACTCGCTTGTAATTAGTGATTTAGTTCCCATTTAAAAAAAGGAAGAAAAAGAAAATCTATGTCTTTAAGGTTCCGGTTAAAAAGAAAAACAGAGCCTTTATAAGATCACTTACTTATGTAGTTATGTCCGTCCGTGTGCATACGGACGGTTATAAGTTCTACATAAGTAAGATCACGAAAATATCATTATATTTGAAGACAGATTATCAAGATTTAATGGCCTACAAAAAAAAAACTAATATACTTAATAAAAAATCGAATCATGTATAAACATATAAATAAAAATAAATGTTTGTACAAACGTTCATTTTCGAAGTCTATTAACCTTCGATACCGTTTGACCACCAACTGTGACAGTTGACATACCTACTTATATTATGTATAGCTGTTGCCCGCAGCTTCGCCCGCGTGGAGCCTAATTCTTTTTCATAAATAGCTTAAGTAGGGGAAGGTGGGGTATAATGGGATACATAAGACAAAAAAAATCAGACAATTAAAATTTGCCTTTTAGCAGTTTTCTCTTCACCCCTTGAATTGGGCGCGAGAAACTGAAACCATTATAAATAAGTATTAAATTAAATTGCCTCTGTGAAAAGGCCATCCTATTATGCCCCGTTCATTTTGAACCAAATGTTACTTTTTCAAGTTGATCGGCTATTTTTGAACTAAATAGAAATTATAAAAAGTAAATTAAAATAGTTTAATGTCACTCCCACTAACTTAAGGTATAAAAGTTTATGCGGGTCGTGTACTTACCTCACACAGGAGTATATTATACGAAAATAGATATTAACAATACCCTCAAAAACTGATTTTGTCAGCCACGACTCTAAAACACGCACCGCCACGTTTTGCTTGCTCTGACTCATGTGAGGCTATTGAACAACGAACGAATGGCACACAAGCTAGCTTCCCGTTGTTCCCCGAGCTTCATTTTGCCCCACTCTCCCCTACTTAACTCCTTATAATAACAGCTATCTGCCAGTGAACGTCCCGTGAAAATCGGTCCAGGCTTTTCGGAAATTAGCTGGAACAAACAGACAGAGAGACAATTTATTTTTTGTTATATAGTTATAACAAAAAATAAACTGTCTCTCTGCATACTACATCTACTTTCATAATGCATTTAGTAAAAACTGTTATTTTTGTATTACAAACAGACACTTCAATTTCATTTATTTGTATAGATTTTTGCATAAAGAAGGTTTTTACAGGGTTATGTTAACGACCCGCATGCGATCGAAACCGCGGGCAAAAGCTAGTGTTAGAATACAATTTTATATTTACCTAAGTTCCATTTATAGGTTTCTCGGCAAATAATGAAGGCTGTGCAGAGTAGTTTAGATTTGTTTGAGAAAAATACTAACATAGAAAAAGGACCGAGAGTGGCATTTATGGAAGTAATTGCAGAGCTGATCGACCCAGGTAAGCGTCACCATTTGCGCTACATAATGGCGCTTTAGATCTTTGACAGTCGTTACGGGTCGTCAGAAGCCCGAAAGTCTGACAATCAGTCTTACCAAGGGGTATCGTATTGCCCAGTTACTGGGTTGTGGAGGTCAGATAGGCAGTCGCTCCATGTAAAATACTGGTATTCAGCTGCATCCGGTTAGACGGGATGCCGACCCGAACATAGTTACATAGTTGGGAAAAGGCTAGGCAGATTGATTGATTGATTGAATGGCGCCTCTTCACAATCGGCGATGATCGTAAATCGTGTAATCGTCTGTAATTAGCACGATCATCGTGCGAGCATCTACATGTTCGTCGTTAATGTGCGTACCTAGTCCGTAGTCATTTGTTGAGCGGCAAGCATTCATTCATGAGTCTATTGCTGCTGCTGCCATTTATTTTGTTTTGCTTTTATGATACCCATTAATAATAATTATTGTTGATTTAAAAGAGATTTTATAATTTTACTTATTGGTGGGTGAGAGATTTACAAATTATTTTTGTTTTTATCATACTAGCGACCCGCCCCAGCTTGGCACGGGTAGCAATAATTACTTATCTACGGCGCACCTACCCTACCTACTTACCCTACCTACCCATGTATCTACCATACCTACCTTCCTTACTTACCTATCTATCGACCTACCTAATTACCCTACCTACATACCTACCCTACCTTCCCTAACAAATGTACGAATTTTCTTTCAAATTTTTCTGATATATGCTATAGATTTTTTTACGAAATTGTAATAATTTGAATTACGCCCTTGGACGGCAGCGCTTGATGTAATTCGTTAAAATTTTACTGAGCGCCCAAAACGCAGCGTACAAGACGCGCGCCTGTTTTAATTAGGGCCATAGTGTTGATTTTGAGTTAATATTTATTTGCAAAAAACAATGCTTTACATTTACTTATAGCCTAACATTAATAGCTTGGTTATAAACTCTTAAAAAAAATAAAGTAGTTAATTAAAACTACGAGTAGGTACGAGTACCTACACTGATAGTGTGATTGCCCAATTAGAGAGATATAAAAAAAGTTAGTAAAACAAATGGTTTATCCGGTAAAAAGTGAATGTATCTACTTACGTCATTCCAGACTTACATTTCACTCCGTCACTGGATGTGATGGAACAAGATGGGGTCTTCTGTACGTTGATGGAGATGATGAAAGATATGTTTCTTCAGAGCACGTTGTTCCCTAGGATAGACCCAGTCATCGTTCCTATCGCTTCGTATGAAGGTATATCTTTCTGTACAATAAAGGTTAGCGCGTATAACTTCCGCATCTGCGTCGTGTCGTAACGAATCGCATTCCAATTTAAAAAGAAACCCTACAATAAAGCAAATTGCAGCCGCAATGAAACAAACTAGTCTCGGTCGTAAATCGAAAATGTGTTACGCAATTAGATAGACGGAGTGGCCCGCCTGTAGTGTGCCAGGCCTCGTATACAAAATGTAAGTACGAAAGAGGAACTGAATAGACAGGTCCACTCAATCTGAGTGGTTCTTTCCTCAAAATACCTTTTTAGACACCAATCTACATGGTCTTCATATGATCTGACCTTTTGACCCATTATGTCTGGACTTTAAAAGAGGCTGTGACCTCTGAGTTTGTTTAGGCCTTATTTCTCAGAGTAGTTAGATAGGAAACGCCGACCTCATCAAAAATGTGTTTGACGTGTAAAAGTGTTTGTACAAACCTTCTTACAGAAATAAAATCATTTGTCATTTATCATTTAACGATTTTGGGAAAGAGGCGTGGCCCGCCTAATTGTGCGTCAGCCTTAACTTGTTTAGAATTTTAGTGTATTCATATTTGCCATATATACTCTTACTCTTTTAACTCTTATACTCTTATAACTTACTCTTTGTAGACGATTTAGTTGTTGTTTTCTATTGTAGACGATTTAGTTGAAGAAAACGGTATGATAGATCTGTACCATGAAATGTTAAAGAGAATTGAAAATAGTATCAACGATATAATCGGGTACGTGACGGTTAGTATCTGTTTTCTGATCTTTTTATCTTTGCTAATGTTAATATTTTTTTTAAGTTTGCAGTACGTATTTGTAATTGAAACTAATTCTCCGTTTTGATAAACATGTTTATTTCTAAGAAATATGACAAATACCGTCCTTTATGGGAGGAAGACAGACAAGAGGTTCTAGCAGCTTTCTTAAAGTATGGGCGCATTATACCGCCAGAGGAGTTTGATAAGTACAAATATGAGAACCAGTGTGATCCTCCGGAGCAAAAACCGAAACTAGAACAGTACCAGGCAGAGGTAACGTCTATTTGGAATTTATTAAATAAGTACTCAAATAAAATTAGGGGTGCGGACTCGCGGTTACACCAGTTTGTAACACCAGTGTGACTAACAGCAATGATTTTCCTGGATTCCGGACTCGTGGTCACACCGGTAATATACCACTGAATTAATATTGCGGTGAAAAAATATAGACAAAATAGTATATTATGCAATTAGTGAATAAAGGACGAATTTAAAGCGAGGGTCATAGGTGAATCACGAGCAAGTGAACATGTGCGTGTGGTGTGAGGGCCCGTTTTTTAAAACTCTTTGAAAATGTACTCAGGATTTAGTGAACATTTTCAGAGTCTGTTTTCCTAACTTATTTTAATGAGCCGTCGAAGAAAAAGAAGTCATCGACATTATGGAGAAAGTATGTAGACTTTGCTAAGGTGTACTATAAAAAAGGCATAACATTGACATAAACACATACTCGAAGTTGCAAGCCTATCTTAAAAGGTAAAACCTAGAAACCGAAATTTTTCATAATTAAATGTCTATTTTCGCTTAAATCTTTCTTTTTCTCGCAGTCGTGGTATAAAATATGTATGAAAATCTTGAATAAAACGGATTTATATCGAGGGCCAAGAATCACTCGCATCGCTCAGGATTCTAACACTTGAATCACTAAAACATCACTCAGAATCGCCACTAGCAAAGTATATAAAATGAGGATAAAAAGGAAACCATACCCTCATACACAACAACAAAATAGTGGATTTCGGTATCTATTAAGATTTGTCGTTCTATCGTAATTCTTATTAGTAACTAATAACACCAATTTGTTGCACAATTTTTTTCACAAAAAGAGACAATTTTGTATTTGTCTTATCTTTCATACGATAAGCGTAATAAAACGAAAACAAAAAGAAATGGAGGACTGAGGGCCCGAATTTTGTATAGCTCATTACTTTCAAACAACAAGACGTGGTGACCTGTTCATGCTTTCACAAATTTTCACAAATTATTTAGTAGCATATAGGATTTCAAACAGTAGCTGTAAGTTAGTGGTTTCATTTTATTTGCGTAATAAACTCTTACGTGTGTGAGAATTGAGGGCCCATTTTGAACGAAGATATACAAAGATGGACAGTGTTTTGCGATAATATCTTGTTTTCACAAATTTTGTTCGGCATTAGCTTAAATTTTGGCATAAAGACTTGTTCTGTAGGGTCCATAGTTAATCAGGTACAGGTGGGCCCTCAATCCTCTATGTAAGAACTGAGGGCCCAACTTTACAGTCCATATCTCGCTTATTAGACTTTCACAAAATCTGATTCCAACTTTCACAATTCTTTTGGAATGTTCACTAAATCCTGAGCACATTTTCAAAGAGTTTAAAAAAACGGTTGTTTTCACACCACACGCACATCAAGTGAAGGATTCTAACGACTGAATCACGACCGTAGGGAGTGATTCATGATTCACTCGTGATTCAAGTGTTAGAATCCTGAACGACGCGAGTGGTTCATGGCCCTCGATATAAATCCGTTTTATTCAAGAGTTGCATACTATACTTTATACCATGTCTACGAGAAAAAGAACTTCGAGTATGTTGTTATGTCAATGTTATGCCTTGGTTTTATAGTACCTACACCGTAGCATAGCATACATACTCCATAAAGTCGATGACTTCTTTTTCTTCGACAACTCATTAAAATAAGTTAGGAAAACAGACTGAAAATGTGCTAGAAGCTTGATTTTCATTTTCCATTTGCAAAACTCATCGTAGGCTTTGATGTAAACCAGCTGTGATTTGTTAGGTAGCAAGTTTTCTACTATATCGGCCGCCCTCTCTTTCATAAACTCAGGTGTTGACACATCTTCTTCATCACTTGAAAACATTTTCAATCGATTTATTATTAAGTAACCCTAAACTTTTGGTTCGTACAACTTACAATATTTAAAATAGCCAATTTACTAATGACAGCAAAGAACACAAAATAGTTTTTTATTCTAATGCTAAACTCCTGTTCGAAAATCAAATCAAATAGGAGTTTGTATAGCATTGAGATGGAGTTCAAATATAGTAGTCTTCTAAATTCAAACACCAAAACAGTGATTAAAAGTGCTGTTTATTCACTGTTTTCAGTGAATAAAATAAGCTTTTTAGAGGGGGAATGGTATAAATGATTTTTTTTATCGATATTTTTTATAGGCGGCCATTGTTTTTCGATAGTTTATATTTATCCATGGGAAAGCCACAACATGTGTGAACTAGTATCAAACTTGCTTGCGACGTAAAGCACCTTGCACTAATACTAAATAGCCTCCCTAACTGCGAGCAACTTCGAAGTAGCGCTCGCCAGACGCTGCCGCGGCACCGCTCGCTGACCTCGCTCGGCTCGAGCGCGGTTGGTCACATTTCTAACCTAACCTAACCCGTTTCACCCAGTACACAATTTTTCGACAATAATTCATAATTTAACGGAAATAATACCGATTAATTATTTTCTTCTCACAATCTTACGGTGACACTAAAAGAAATGCATCGAGTTTAAAATGAAAACTTATCGAAACAAACATTTATCTCACCACACTAGTTGAAAATGAGAAGTGGTACATGGTGTACAATTTTAGCGGTGTGACCACGAGTCCGGGCTCCAGGAAAATCATTGCTGTTAGTCACACTGGTGTTACAACCTGGTGTGACCAAGAGTCCGCACCCGTTTAATGTAAAAGTCAAACAGTCACCAGTGCTCATGCATATTATTATAATTAGTCATGGAAATGTGAACGGGTTAATATTAGCGATTTTAATCGCAAAAACTAACCTGTTGACATTTCTATGATCCTTTCAGGCTTTTAGTAGTTAAAAATGTAATATGTATGAACTTTTATAGATAGATAAGTACAACGCAATGTACGATGAAGTCGCGGCCTTGCCTTCAAACTATCTTGTCAACGGTTGGTTGAACTTAGACCTGAAGCGGCTTAACCAAGCCATTATGAATATCATATGCAAATGGAGCAACCTCTATAAAGAGAATTTAAAACAACATGTGCATAAAAGGTTAGTTCTAATAAGTATTTGCGTTCAATAGTACATCTTTACATACCGAGACTCCTCCGTGTCTCGGAAAGCACATTAAGTCGTTGGTCCCAGCTATCATTCATCAATCTTTGACAGTCGTTACGGGTCCCGAAGAAGCCCGAAAGTCTATCACCCAGTTAATGGGTTGTGGAGGTCAGATAGTTAGTCGATCCATTTAAAATACTGGTTTTCAGCTGTATCCGGTTAGACTGGAAGCCGACCCCAACATAGTTAGGAAAAGGCTAGGCAGATTGATTGAGTGTTCGTGCATAAGTCCGTCATATATTGGGTGAAATTTAATTTATAGGCTATCCTCTTAACTCATCATTATGAACAACTTTCTCTATGGGAACCAACCTAAAATCGCGAAAAAAAAAACAGTTTTTCCCTACATTTTGACGAAATATGCGAACATAAATATAGGGAACAGCTGCTTTCTTTTCGCGATTTCAGGTTTGTCCTATAGAGAAAATTGTTCATACATAATTATGCATAGTTGATTTCTATGTATATTTATATTTCGACTTTATATGCTGTGTGACTGCTTATTGCTTGCTGTCGGCAATATCAATCGCTTGAATTTTCTAGCTTGGATGATCTGGAGGCGTTCATAGCTTATGCTTCCAAAGAGTTGTCAGTGCAACTAGGGGACGATGACTACGAAGGTCTGCTGAAGGTGATGGGAGTTCTGAACGAGGTTAAGGCTAAGATGGACGCCGATACCGACCATATGTTTGAACCACTTAGAGATATCATAGATGTGCTCAAGGAGTACGGCGTTGATTTCTCCGAGGAAACGTATGAACAGGTATATACTGCTACTAAGTTTAAGTTTTAAAAGGTAAGGGTGAAACTGTGTCCCCAGTTCACCATGCCGAGGAAGCATTCACCATCATCACATTCACATTTAACAAATTTTTTTTTAATTACCTAATCAATTCCAATACTGGAACTCTGTGCTTCACGATTATTCTAAGAAGATGGTCAGATGAAGGAGCAAATTATTAATACCTCAGTGGTGCCGATTCTCTTGTTACTAAATTCTCTGAACTAGGCTAAAAATCACTAAAATATTGTCTATTCCTGTCAAACAACGACGATTTCCCATTCTGAAATAGACTATAGTGACACAACTTGACTATTAGTTTGACAGCACTTAGATGGTACTGAGTTATTAATTTAGTGAAAATGGCAATTTTGCTAATCTAAATTTGACGTTTTTCACCTAAAATTTTTTCCTGTAACTAAAATCCTTTTTTATTTTCTTTTGCTTATTATCTCGAAAATGGTGTGAAATTTTGACCCCCTATAAAAAAGAATAAATTCCTAATCAATGATATAATATCATTGCTCCTAATACTCAACGTGTAGGTAATTTCTTTTTCATATTTTCCATACAAAAAGTGAAAAATTCCATATAAAACACGTCGAAGCCTCCCATGCGCGACTCCTGCTCAACAAAAAATACACGGGGCCTAGGCAAACAAGTACCAATTTTAGTGATAGTTTAGTTCGGTGTACAAGAGAATCGGCACCATTGAGTTTGTATAAAACTTTAATGCTTACGGGATACCAGGGTGAGAAGGAACACCAGTACTCTGTACACACATTGGTAAGCAAATTATCTAAAAATTCTGTACAAAATATAATTATAATTTGCATTACGTATTTGGCACTGTAACTTAATTTCGCACCACTTTTGTCACAAATCCAAGAACTGCAAATTAACTGACGCCGCTAGGAACTCAATTTTTTAAACTGCTTGAATCTTTGACTTCTTTTTCTTGACGATCTTTTTCTGCAACCAATAAGATAAGATAATCGTCAATGACTGTTTAGCTGGATGTGTTGCCCGAGAAATGGCGCAACTTGGTGAAGCTAGCGACAGTGGTGAAGAACACGGTGGCGCCTCTGCAGGCCGCGCAGGCAGCACTCATCGCAAAGCGGGTGGCGCTCATCAACCTGCGGATGAGCATGTACAGGGAACAGTTCGACAAAAAGGAGGTAATGTAGACGATCACAGTTCATTTTAGTTTTAGATAGAATATGCGTACCAAACGCCTCTGCGCTACTTTTAAGTCTATCTATCCCGCATAAAAACGTTACCAAAACAAAAAAGCAAAACCATTACCCAGTCACATTTACATCCACGCAAAACAACCATTGCATAGCAAAATGCTGGGTATGTGTGCGCAAAACAGAGCTACACGCTGACATCAGCGATACAAATAAAAAAAAGTGCCTCCGCTCCCGGCGCCGGTTGCTGAATTGGCTGCCGGCGCTGACTTTGGCTGTCAATTTGGCATATGGAGTAGAGAGGCAGGCTAGTTGGGGGTGTTAGTTGGGGTTCTGAATACAGGAAGGGTTTTTATAGGTAAACGCCGCGCCGCCGGTGTCCACTAAGGGAGCTGGCGGTGTCGGCAGCCAATGTTTTTAATCTCGGCTGCCGGCACTAATGTCATTGCCGGTTCCCAATGCCGTAATTTTTGGGAGCCGGCGCCAGCGCCGTCTGCGGAGGCACTCCCAAAAAAAAAGTGTGTAGTCGGGGGACCGGTCATGGAACGAAGTTCCTTCTCACGCAGGACTTTATCCGCCATCTTGGATTTATATTTTGACTTCAAGATCGACTTTAGCACCCTCGAAAACCGTGAAAACAATATCCACGATGAAAAATAAAAAATGAATCAGAGAGTAAAATAAGAAGAAATTATAACCTGGATTAATTAGCTCTAAGATACTCTCTCTTCCGATAGTACGTTTCCTTGGGATAATTTCCGACCTCCACGCGGGCGAAGCTACGGGCAAAAGCTAGTATCTAATATTTGATCTTTCCTGTAGATGTTCTTGGAGACATGTAAAGAACCATACATGAGTATAGACAAGGTCCACCAGGAGCTTAAAGGTTTTGAAGATATACTAGAGGGGCTGAGGACGTCATGCGGCCTGTTTGACATACAGCCTCCAGATGAGAAGAGCCTGAAACAGTGCAGACGGGAACTCAAACTTATTAAGGTAACCCTTGAAAGAAAACTCGTAGCAGTCGTAGGGAGGCAAGAAGTGCCAAAAAGTATCGACATTCGTATCGATATAAAAAAAAAACAATATCGATTTCGATGAATCCAAAAAAAATATCCATATGTCGGTGAGATTAAAAAAAAAATATCGTTCCTGTAAGAAGTTCAAGTTTTTTGTTCATCTATATACGGTTCACATGAAAAAATTTGCCGCTCTGAAGTTAGGTTGCGCATGCTCGCATGTAAGATTGACTACTGCGCAGTCATTTGAAGCCTATTTCAGAGCGAAACTAGGAAAAAAGTCTTTTTACGGCCCCAATATCCAGCGGGTTTAGTCAGTGGCGACAACGGTGTTGCTTTTAGAAATATGTCGTATTTGATACATTTTCGATACTTGATATTTTATAATATCGATATATCGAAAAAATTAATATCGATATAGGTATCGGACAAATATAGATATTTCGATATATCGATATTTTTTTTACACGTCTAAGTAGTCGTAGCTGAAAAAATAAAACTTGATATCTAATTGCGTAACATCTTTTCGGTAAATGATTAAATTTATGAAATGAACCGGCTTTAAATTTTTCATAACAGCAATTGTGGGACTATTACTACTTGGTGATGGGTACTATCGAGTTCTGGAAGAAGTCCCCATGGAAGAAGATTGACGCCGATGGCATGGACCAGGAGTGTAAGCGGTTTACCAAAGATCTGCGACAACTGGACAAGGAAATGAGAACATGGTAAACTTAATGATTGTCATGTTTGTCGAAAAAGAACAAGGTATCCAAGGTATCAAGGTATCAAAGTATCAAGGTATTCTAGGAAATCCCAGGCTATAATTATCGGTGGCAGGTATATGCGGAATAGGCTCGATGTGGCGTCGCTGTCTCCACTCTATCTGAATGGAGTTCAGATTGTTTACGCAAACACGGTTAAAAACCTTGGGGTGACCATGGACTCCTACTTGTCGTGAACTGCCCATGTTGCTCAAGTCAGTCGCAAAG
Organism: Lithophane socia; assembly: GCA_947522985.1. NCBI lineage: Eukaryota > Metazoa > Arthropoda > Insecta > Lepidoptera > Noctuidae > Lithophane > Lithophane socia. The sequence goes on along the minus strand of OX383270.1, from coordinate 6,865,249 downwards.
TGCACTTCACGTTCCATTCGTTGAAATGCCTCCAGTGCTTCTTGCCCTTGAACACCAAAATCTCCCTTGCCCTAACTCTCATTCAGCCCATTATAGATTACGCCGACGCCTGTTATTTGGATGCCACCGAGGAGCTTTTAAATATCTGCATTCGTTTTGTTAACCTTAAAAAGTATGATCACGTTTCTTACTATCGCAACCTACTCAAGTGGCTCCCTATTCGACTTCGCAGGAACTCTCGGATATTGTGTCTACTTTTTAACCTCCTTCACAATCCTAAAACTCCGTTCTATCTGTGGGAGCGTTTTTCCTTCGCCCGTCCTTCTGATGCGCCTTGCAGGTCGCATCTTAGAAATCTCCTTAAGTCCCCTCCCCATTCCACTGACTTCTACTCCTACTCCTTCACTGTGCACGCGGTGCGGTTATGGAATTCCCTTCCGCCTGACATTAGGGACTGCCAAACTGTTGCAGTGTTTAAAAGAAGAGTGAAAGAACACTATCTTTCCACTTCGTCATAGTTGTGTATGTATTTATTTCGATATATATTTATGAAGTAGGTAGTCATGTATATTATGTATGTAGTATTTATATTTGTATGTAAGTATGATCGTATTATTTGTTCTAGTTTATTAAGTGAATTGTTTTGATTTTATGTATTTTAATTTCTCTTGAATTTTACACACGGTGTCTACATCTCTTATCTACTTTCCTATCGCAGATGTGCTGGAAGAGATTTCTTTAGAAATAAGCATCACCTTTGTACGTTTTTTTCTGTTCTTTTCTTCTTGTCTGTTTATTATGTGTGTACATAAATAGTTAAATAAATAAATAAGTATCTTCAATACATAGAAAAAAAGTTCATTCAAGCATATACTATTCTAAAATCCGCCCTATAGGTACCAGCGGGTATCAGAAAGGTGTGGTACAGACCATCAAATTAAATGATGTTGGTCGCACGGCGAAAGTTGGTCAGTTTTGATTTTGACCACACCTTTCTAATACATGCTGTATACGACTTGGTAAAGGTCGCGAGTACCGAGTGTTAGTATGAAAGTGGAGCTGGATGAATCATTGTGCTTGCAATGCTGAGAGAAGGCTAGCGTCCTGAATTGTACAAAAATGTCGCCTGTAATGATGACAATGATCCGTCATTCCAATATTTTTTATAATAATACTGTTACCTATACCTACAGTACACTTTTACCACAGGGAGCCCTACTTAGCAATAGAATCAACAATAAAGAACTTGATGACGTCACTACGGGCCGTCACTGATCTACAGAATCCAGCTATCAAGGATAGGCATTGGCTAGAACTTATGATGGCAACTAAGGTAAAGTGCTTCCTATGCGAAAAAACTGACATAAGCATGTTGTTTATTTTGTTCTAAAAATATATGTTTTTATTTTATTTAGAAAGCAGTTCATTCGCACGTCATGAACATCAAAACAAAGCACTCTTATGTGTCATCGTCCTCAAATAATAATATATCCAGTACAACTTTAGACGAAATTATAAATTACTTCAGATCATTAGATGAATTAGCTGTTGATGTAGATGTAGAAAATAATAGTAATATAATTCAGAATGGAATTAAAGCAGATTATGACAAATATCTACAAATACAAGACTACAGAAGAACTAAGTTACAAGAAGGAAATAAAATAAGTACGTTTAGATTGAAAAGATCGTACTCAATGAAAGAAATGAAGGAGAAGGGTTTCCAACTGAAGTCTGACACAAATTCGTCGCAGCAGAAATTCCCGCATCATCCGATAATACTATCAGAATTCATTATTTAGATTATGTAGACACATTATAATTTAAATAGATTAGATAAGTTTTTGTATTTAGATTACACGGATAATAATAAGGTAAACTTTAATGATGGTTTTACTTATAGTGGCATTATGCTATACCTAACTTCTTATGGTTGTTTTGGTCGCACATATTACGATAAAACATTAATTTAACTAATGACTTTCAAGTAACCAGACTATAATTTTAAATAAAAGAAAATTCTTGAATTAGTATTATTATATTAATTAACATTGGTTTTGCTTTAATAAAGAATATCCTTACCGATTTGTACCTTATCGATTTGGTAAGTAGAATTAAACTGAGATTTCTTGCAGGTTAAGTTCCACATCGATGACGACACGACACTGGCAGACTTGCTTGCACTAAACCTACATAAGTTTGAAGAGGAAGTTAAAACTATCGTTGATAAATCTGTCAAAGAAGCTGCTATGGGCAAAACTCTCAAGTATGCCCATTAGATTTAACAGGCATCCGTTATTTTCTACCCGTCATAGAGACTTACTTTCCCTCACGCTGCCACCAGACGGACTGCATTCTTGCTGTTTGAATGCGACTGCAATACTCGTAATGTACTGGTAACTGCATTCAAACTGCAGATTTGCAGCTGGAGTGCAGTCCGCCTGATGGCAGCCTTAAACTAATTCAGATTTTTGGAAAAGAAACATTATTTTGAAATACATAAAAAGAAACGAATAATTTTCGCGTTGTTTAACTGCAGCCTAACGGATGCTTGTTTGTCAAACAATAGTATATTGCGTAATAGGTATCTACGGTCAACCACATGTCAGTACGTAGTTACCCAACTAACACTTAAGCGTCAATTAGAGCTTTTTTAGAACTTAGCGAGCTACTAAGGCGCTACAGCAGCAGCACTTACAACTTTTGGCGACAAAAGAGCGTAAACAAGCAAAATATTTCACTTAGAGCTATACCACAGAGTTACAAGGGCAATAACAGGGTGAGTTTAAAGGTTAAAGACAAACAGCAGCAATTTTTAACACTACAATGCGGGCAAAGCATCTTGTGTTATAGGTTTAAGTGAATCTTACAATTAAAAGTAAAATAAATAAATAAGCATTGACTACAACCCCCCAAAGTGCTATGCAAGCGATAATAAACTCTCGCCAAGAACCAAAAGTTGCTCAAAAGCAATAATTACCACTACCAGTTCTACAATGGTGCTCATAAACTCTTTTGTCCCACCAAATGCCTAAAAACGTACAAAACTCTCTTATGTTACTTAAAATCGAACAGTAGGGAAATTTTTCGTTATCATAGAGCTTCTAGTGCCGGTAAACATCTTTGTTAATTAGTTAATTGGTTGCGCGCGCGCTCCGGCCAGTATAACTTTAGGTAGAGTAATAGAGCTTAATACCACTTCTGTATCCCTTATTTGGTTGTGGTTTTTGGCAGTTACTACGGATCCCTAAATTCAGTTGCATAAAGTCAGTTCAGTTGTTGAAAAAGAAAAACCTAACAAACACGGTTTAATTGAAGTATTTTGCTTTATTGTGTTCTAAAAAGCACGATACCTTAAACTAGAATAGGCAACGTTTTATTAGATTATTACAAAAGCTTATGTTACTCCATATCTAATTAAATATTAATTTTCAGTAAATAGACAACAGACATTTCACACATCAGTTAGTATTCACCTATTTGCAGCCCTCTAAGCACAGGAAACGGTGGAGCATACGGTCCTTGGTCGGAGCACCGCCGTGTCCTCGTGGAGGCCTGGTCCAGGTCATGGTACGGAGCGAGAGGGCATGGGAAGCCGTCACCTCCTTCGGCTAAGTAGTAATGCTCGCGAAGGAGGAGGCGGAACGCGTGAGGGAGAGGCAAGGCATGCGCCCTCACGCTCCTAACGCAGGAGACGCCCTGGGCGTCGGGAATCCCAGGCGGATTCCGGCGGACCCATTCTGTAACTTTGCTTTGCCGCCATTAATAGCGCGCTATAACTCCGAACGCGTAGCACCTATTTATAACTTTAGGATCTGGTTAGCGCTCTAATAGATTTGCTATAACTGTTGTCTTAGCGCCTAAGTGTTAGTTGGGTAGTATAGTAACTAAACTACGAAAATCTGCAACGAAATAAAGGGTCTGTCAAAGTCGAACTGTTACCATGATCAAGGATTGACTGTAGGTATCTTTACATTGCTTTTTTTTTAAATATGTATTTTTCAGGGAGTTGGAGGCAACCTGGGCTGTTATGGAGTTCGATTACGGTAAACATGATAGAACTGGTATCAAAATACCAAAAGCTAGTGAGGAACTTGTAGAGACGCTGGAAGATAACCAGGTGATGATAAAAATAACACTTACGAGTACATGCAGCACTGCGGTGTGATTGCATGTGCATGCAACCTCCTGTATGTGCTGGATGTTTTAGCTCGCTTGCACCACAGAGCACTAAATACAGTTAACGCTAATCGAATTTAAAACATCTGTTAAATATGGAAAACATTTTTATAACACTGAGATATTATAGTACTGACTCCGCCCCTTCGACCTTACACGTCTATAATTTTTTAGTCATCGAAGCAAGTACTTAGACATCACGTTGTTTCGCTGCATCACCGCAAATTGTAGAGTATGCATTTGCTTGGCAAAAAAATCTCGCCCGCGCTTGCTTACGTGGTCCTGTGTTGGGCCGCAGTTCAGTTCGTTTTCCGCTATTGTACGAGTACAATACGGCCCGCAAACTTTCGCACATGTCCTCTCACTCACACTCGCCTCATGTCACCATTTCGTTCCTAAAAAATTTAACTATACAGCCATCTGCGCGAAGTTCGGAATTGCCAAGTTATATCGTAGTAGTGTGATTTTTTTTTAAGTAAATAATAATACTTATATTCTTAACAAAAGTAATTAGTGGCTTATAAACTAGCGTTTTTTCTCGTATTGATTATAGAATCAAGTACAAACTATGATGTCATCGAAGTTCATTGGCTTCTTTGAAATGGAGGTGACAGAATGGCAGAAGAAATTAGGCACTGCGGATGCTGTGATCGCACTATGGTTTGAAGTGCAACGTAAATGGCAGTACTTGGAAAGTATTTTTGTTGGATCCGACGATATTCGCTCTCAATTACCTGAGGATTCAAAGAGGTTTGATTATATAGACCGTGAGTTTAAGGTACGTTTATTACCTTTCATACGTCTTCTACCATAATATCTTCAAACATAGTTATTCATGATAGTAATAATTTCGTCGTAGGAAATGCTGAAAGATATCGGAATGACTCCAAACGTGATACAAGCTACTAACAAACCGCATCTACTAGAAAACCTAGAGGAACTGATGGCTGCACTCAATCTGTGCGAGAAGGCGCTAAACAATTATCTTGAGACAAAGCGGCTGGCTTATCCTCGCTTTTACTTCGTGTCTTCTGCAGATTTGCTTGGTAACAATCAATAAAGGCTCTTCATTCATCAACATGATCAACATCAGACAGGTCTCTCTGACGAAGATCGAACATAATAGTGTACATTATTATACGCCATTATGTCCGATCTTCGTCGCGAATTCGTTCGCGGCGAATCGCGTAGTTCGTCGCACCAGCGCCCAGCAATCGAGTCTAAGAGTTTTGAATTCCACCTTTTATGAGTAGGTACCTAGACTAGTCCTTAGATTGGCTCATTTCATAGTTCGCCGAGTGATTTCATCAAACTAATTTGAAAATCTATCAAAACTTTTTCCCTGATATAAATAACGTAATGGTCGGCAGATATCCTGTCGAACGGCAACAACCCTCCAGCGGTTTCGCGGCACTTGACCAAGTTGTACGACAGTTTAGCGAAACTCGTGTTCCCTAGCGAGGCCAGCAAGCACGCCATCGAGATGATATCCAAGGAGAACGAAGAACATGTGCCTTTTAAAGCACCCTGTTGCGACTGTTCTGGAAAGGTTCCCATTTAATTATCTCGTTCATTTTCATCGTTATATTACGGTATATTCAAATAAAAACAAAATTGAAAGGGTTGTAGTGGTACGTATTTCAGTTACTTAATAAAATGAAAACTTAGATGCAATTTATAATACAAACGTATGTTTGTTTTTGTTGTTATGTCATTAATTACTTTTTCTTTAGATGAGACTTTCTGTAACCCATTTTTCGTATTACATGACATGTTCACGTTATCTTTAAAAACTTCTTCCTCAGTATGTGAAATTGTGTACCAGGTGGAAACTTGGTTGAACCGAGTAACAGACTGCATGCGGTACACTCTTCGTGATATCTTCGAGCACTGCGTCAAGTCGTACGAAAACAAGGCGCGAGAAGAGTGGGTGTTTGACTGGCCCGCGCAGCCTGCCCTCGTCGGCACCCAGATATGGTGGACCACTGAGACGAACCAGGCTTTTGAGAAACTTGAAGAAGGTACGAAATATTTCCGTGCACTTCGTGAACAGTCAGTGGATAGAGAGAGCCCAACTTACCTACTTTACCTGTAGGTTACCTGGCAAGGTGGATATTCATCATCCGTCCACCAGCTATACAATGTTTCTTAGGGCTATGGCAGATACGATACTTGTAGCATCGACAACTAGCGATAGACGCTTTTGAAAAGCTACGGCTACTCCGCACTCATTTGGATTCCAGTAAATTTTAGTGAGGTTTTGAGATCTGATCTGCCATCTTCGGAACACGGCTCAGTGCTTTTATTTTACCGCGATCCTACGCAAAGACGCGGCGCTGATTTTATGCACGCGCCAAATCATCGATACTCGATGGCAAAAGTATTAGTGAGTGCTATGGACCTTAATTCTTCAAATATTACCAAATATAAACTTATAGGTTACGAGGGTGCATTGAAAGATTACCAGAAGAAACAAATCGCCCAGTTAAGCGCGTTGATAATGTTGCTACTGGGCGACCTGACAGTCAACGACCGACAAAAGATTATGACCATCTGTACCATCGACGTACACTCTAGGGATGTGGTCGCCAAGCTTATCGTCGCTAAAGTGGAATCTTCTAATGCTTTCCAGTGGCAGAGCCAGCTCAGGTACCTAGTTATTATTTTATGTGTGTCGTTTGGATTTTCGACTAGTAATAAAATGTTTTTTGTATGTTTATGACGATGATAAAATCAATGTGATTACCTTGAGATACTGTGAGATTAGAAATAAGATTACTATCTAAATTAGAAAATGTAGATCTCGCCTTTAATCCTTATCCACTGGTTCTTTGGTCTAGACGACTTGTATAAGACTATGTGTAAGACTTGTCACAATAACTAAGTATTATTTTATTTTTTATAAAAGTCTGTCGTACCCTTTTTCAGGCATCGCTGGGATGTCAAAGTGAACACTTGCTTCGCGAATATATGTGACGCTCAGTTTATGTATGATTACGAGTACCTTGGAAATACGCCTCGGCTTGTAATCACGCCACTGACTGATCGCTGTTATATCACATTGACACAGGTTAGATACTGCCTTACACTTATCATTAACTCCCACAAATTGGGTCCTAAATTAAGTGATGAGTATATATATTACAGTTTACAGTTCACCATCCACGGCTTTCCGTTGTTCTGAAAGATTTCTCTTGACTGCACAGTGCATGCGTGCACGAGTCAGGCTAAGCGTATGCTGAGACGCAGGTGGCGCAGGTCGACGCAGCGCAGGACAGAGCAGATTTTGTAATGCATGACTGATACGATGATGATACGTACTGACAGCTGCGGCCCAGACACGTGGGACGCAGACATGTGTCTGCCCTGCTCTGCGTGTTGTTGTAGTGCCGGTACAGATTTCTGCGCGACGCGTGCAGGTCGTCACTTGTTTTTGAGACGCAGTACTAAAATCTGCTCTGCCCTGCGCTGCGTGGACCTACGTCACCTGCTTCTCAGCTTACGCCGACTCTGATTTTGTTGCAATCGTCTATTGTTTGTACTAGCTAGGACGCGAACGTGCCTGTCTAGCTGTGTCGCAGCATACGCTCGCGGCCTATGTCTGCCTAAATCTGTTCTGTCCTGTGCTGCTTCAACTGCGTTTCAGCATACGCTTAGCTAGCCTTATAGAGGCTCGTTGGTTAATTTTACCATTTCAAAAAACTAAACATGAATATTTGCAAGAACTGGCCAATCCGTAATTTGTTGCATTCGGTTTCACAGAGCCTTCATCTGGTAATGGGTGGAGCCCCCGCCGGGCCAGCTGGTACCGGAAAGACGGAAACCACGAAGGATTTGGGCAGAGCTCTGGGCATCATGGTCTATGTGTTCAACTGTTCTGAACAAATGGACTACAAGTCGTGCGGCAATATTTATAAAGGTTTTAGTTTAATTATGTCCATAAATTTATTTTCGCGACGCAGCTTATTTTCTTCCACAAATCTCCATAGTGACTGTTTGTGACAGCCACATTCAAAATTGTAACTTCTTGCGTTTTAATGAAGGTCTTAGTCAAACTGGCGCATGGGGCTGTTTCGACGAGTTCAACAGAATCTCAGTGGAGGTGTTGTCTGTGGTGTCAGTGCAAGTGAAGAGTGTGCTGGATGCCATTAAGGCTAAGAAGAAGAAGTTCGACTTCATGGGAGAATTCATCGTTCTAATACCCACCATTGGTATGTTCATTACGATGAACCCCGGTTACGCGGGCAGAACTGAGTTGCCAGAGAACTTGAAAGCACTCTTCAGGTGAGTTTTGTCAAAGCGTTTTGTAGTAATTTAGAAAATAAACACTACCCTATCCCTGGTTAGAACATGTTTAGGGTTGCGTACCTAAAGGATGAAAGCTAGCCCTATTAGTAAGCCAGTATAGGACTTTTGTTGTGATGTGATTACGGGTTTTATAGTGTAATTAAATTAAATGTTCATTGGTTATTTCACAATGAGTTTAATAAAGTTACTTTAAATAAACACGGTACAATTAGTAAGATTGTGATGATTATAATTTGACGCACAAGTGATGCGATTGGTGGTTAGTGTCCTACTTTGTTGACGGCTTGTGAGCGAATAATGAACCCTGAGTTCGAAATAAGGGACGTGTGAGTCGTGTGACGTCATAGATACTTTAGTTCACAAGTTCGTCTGCATGTGTGCACCAGAATCGTCTGTCTGTCCATCCGCTGGAACTTTTCAACCCTAAAAGGAACGCAGTTTAATTATTTACAGTATACGTGTTATATTATTAATGAGATCTAAGAAAATGTACAAAGTTCTCATAACCCTCCATGCAGATGGAGGGTTATGAGAACTTTATCATTTTGTATGATATATCACAATACAATTTCTAAAATCGGAATCGTTGCTTCCTTGCTAAATTATAACGATTATTAAATGCAACTTCCACTATAAAACAGGCCATGCGCCATGGTAGTACCGGATTTCGAGTTGATCTGCGAAATCATGTTGGTGGCCGAAGGATTCCAAGACGCTCGCCTGCTAGCACGCAAGTTCATCACTCTGTATACGCTGTGTCGTGAGCTGCTGTCTAAACAAGACCACTATGATTGGGGGCTTAGGGCTATCAAATCTGTGTTGGTGGTCGCGGGCTCTTTGAAGGTAATTTTGTCCAAAGAATTCATCCATTTATGTAGTAACCGCAGTTTAAATTATAAGTAGTAGGTACCTGAAGGTGGTATAATAGATCCACAGTCCCATAACTCAAGAGTGGAGAAATAAAATTGTTTTTTTTGCTTTGTTCCTCTCAAACCAGAGCATCTGCCATCTGATCTCTTCACCACTCTTGGATGACTGGTAGAGAATGCCTGAGGCAATAAGTCCGCTTTTGTATCTCTTTTTGGGTGCGAAAATTCAAATAAAAAAAAATACATAGGAAGCCAGGATAGTTGATCACTTAAACATAAACCCTTTATCTTCTAGCGAAGTGACCGCCAAAGACCAGAGGACCAAGTGCTAATGAGAGCGCTGAGAGATTTCAACGTCCCTAAAATTGTAACAGATGATATGCCTGTTTTTATGGGCTTGATCGGTGACCTATTCCCGGCACTTGATGTGCCCAGAAAGCGTGACTTGGACTTTGAAAAATGCTTGATAGACGGAGCTAACTCTATGAAGCTTCAGCCAGAGCCTGGTTTTATTTTAAAGGTAAATTAAAAAAATTGCACAGTTTGTTTTTCCCCAAAATACGTGAGTTTATTTCCAGTACTTAATGTTATATTTTAGATGGTGCAACTAGTGGAACTGTTTGCCGTGAGACACTCGGTCTTCATCGATGGGTTTGCAGGGACTGGCAAATCAATGGTGTGGCAGTGCCTCAATAGGACTTACTTCATGTTGAAACTAAAGCCGTTTTACAATGACCTTGATCCTAAAGCCGTGACGAATGACGAATTGTTCGGTATCATAAACCCTGCCACTCGAGAGTGGAAGGACGGCTTGTTCTCGACGATTATGCGCGATATGGCTAATATGCCCGGAGATGGTCCAAAATGGATCGTACTTGATGGGGATATTGATCCTATGTGGATTGAAAGCTTGAACACTTTGATGGACGATAATAAAGTTAGTTAAATGCTATTCATGCTTTAGAAATACATATTTGGGTTTTCTTAAATTTATTTATTATACGTAATATACTTCAAAGGTGCTGACGTTGGCCAGTAACGAACGAATTGCTTTGACTAAATCAATGCGACTGCTGTTTGAGATAGCTACGTTGAGGACAGCCACTCCTGCTACGGTGTCTCGAGCTGGTATTCTGTACATTAATCCACAAGATTTAGGATGGAATCCGTAAGTACTGACACAATAACTGTGTATCGGAGACGTCCACGGAAGTATAAACTGTACTTTGTGAAAGACGTCCATCACGATATCATGATTCGTGTAGGTGAATATACTTATTCATAATACAGAATTTAGATTATCAAGAACAAATACACCGAAGGCAGAGTTAAATATTCATTTCATCCGTACCTACACAACAAGGGCAATGATTTTAATTTTAATTTACAACAGGTTTGTAGCATCATGGATAGAAACAACGAGAGACAACGATTCAGAGAAGGCTATGTTAACAATAATGTTCGACAAGTACATACCGTCATTGCTAGATTCGTGTAAGAAGTACAAAAGAGTCACTCCGCTTACAGAGCTGCAACAAATACAGCTCAGCTGCTATCTGCTCGAGTGTTTTCTGAACAAAACTTTGCTGCCCAGTGACTGTCCTAAAGAATGGTGAGGAGACTATAATCCAATAATGTATTATTTACAACTTATTTATATACTCAGACGAAAAGTCGTGAATGTCAGGATCCCGTGTGTATTTCTAAGATCTGAGCCCTGTTTATCGAAAGTTACAAGTCTACATGTTCACAAGTTAGTGTAAAGTGTAGTGTAGTTTGTGTAAATTAAGTTTTAACCGACTTCTAAAAGGAGGAATTTATCAATTCGGATGTTTATATAATTATGTATATATATTTTTTATAATTTCTATAAATTATAATACTTAATTGAAAATAATTTTCCCTATAAGTTAAATATATTTTTGTTATATATTTATACATTTAAATACCTGCCTACTACAGTAGAAACAATAAAAAAGGTTTTACTTACAATATTTTAAGCCACACTTTGTCATTTTATTCGATACATATTGTGTCGCGTTATAATATTACTAGCACTATGCCCGCGATTTCGTCTGCGTGGATTTCGTACGCGTGGATTTCGTACTTTCCCCTAAAAACTTCAGCAACCCCTCCACCCCATTTGAAATATAGTTTTCGAAATTCATATTTACGACCTTATTACCCTTTTACACCCCGTTAGCGGCTGATTGAAAAACCCCGAGGCACGTACTTTTTTATTTTTTGTTTTAAGTATTAGTATCGTACCAAGTTTCGAGTTATTCCAACAGCGCGTTAAATTTATATTTACTTTGACACCCCTTGATTCCTCTATGTGAACTGTTGCTTAAAAAACTAAAAGTGACAATCTTTATTATTTACTAAGTAGCAAGTATTGCCAAGTTTCAAGTATATTAACTCAAGGAATAAGATTTTTCATACAAACTAAGTCCCCCCTTTTCACCCCTTTTAAGGTCAAATTTCTAAAAACCCTTTCTTAGTGGATGCCTACGTCATAATAACTATCTGTGTGCCAAATTTCAGCCAAATCCGTTCAGTGGTTTGAGCTGTGATATAGACTGGGTATTCTATCTTTTCATCCCGTTAGGGGTAGATTTTTGAAAAACCCTAAAGCAAACTATTTTTGGTTTTAAAAATAAATACTGAGTTTCGAGTTAATCGCTTCTATAGGAACTTTGAGACCCCCGTTTAGGAGGTAGTAAATGTCGAATTTCCAAACACCATGCCAAGCTGTCGTCAAAAATGGAGGGTGTATGAGACTATTGCAATAACTAGCGATCCCACGAGGGGTACAATTTGGTACAATTTTTTTTAGATTGTTTCGACTATTTCTGAGAAATAGGTACCTACCTCAGCCCGCGATTCTGACATTCACAGTTCAGTCGCATCTTCCGTTGCGGGTACAGTACAGAACCGTCTCAACAAAGATCTTCCTCACTTGCTTTTATTGTGTTCTTATTTCAAATGCTTTTTCCAGGTATGAAATTTATTTCGTTTTCTCCGTTTTATGGGGCTTCGGTTCCAGTCTGTTCCAAGATCAGCTCGTTGACTGGCGTAATGAGTTCAGCAAATGGTTCTGCAACGAGTTCAAACAGATCAAGTTCCCCTCCACGGGGAATGTGTTCAGCTTCTTCATAGATCCCGAGACCAAAAAGTTCTTACCGTGGTCCGAGAAAGTAGAAAGTTTCGAATTGGATCCTGATATGCCACTTCAGGTAAAAACGGACTTTTTAAACACAGTGTGGCGTCACCCACGGACGATCAAGACACTTCCAACGATAACGCACGTTACGCTCGCATCGGTACGGTACGCTCGTTTGTCAAATTGTGAAGAGTAGTTTAGACATATTATATATACCTACATACCAGTCAAAATCGTAACCCTCCTTTTTGTTTCGCCGTAGTCGGGTGATGAGGAATCGTAGGAAGCGTCTTGATCGTCCGCTCGTTTTAGGCTATGTGACGTCATATTAAATTGAATATGGCGCCCTCTAGAGGACATAAAGTTAAGAACTAAAAACAAAAATATTTTTTAGTGATGTCAAACGACTTATATCGAATGACACGTACGTCTTTAACTTCGTTTAAAAGAACAAAAATTTTATTTTTCATGAATGTTCATAGTGAATGTTGCTTAGATTTTTTAAGGTGGTCCCTCACCGGGTATTCGCGTGTAATATACATTCCATGATTTGATTTTGAGCACTGCGTTACAATACTGTGTCAGCTGGAGGCACTGACCAAGGAGCATTCGCTTTTGTGACCGCTCAAACTGTGAGTATTTTTATGTGTAACATCGATTCAGTTATAATGCTCGGTTTTCCGCACTCAGTGCTGCAATGTTACGAAAAACATCATTACAGGTACGCACAGTAATGCTCGCCTGGATACATTCAATGATGAAATATTCGAATCTGTTACATTACACACAAATGCTTCCGGTGAGTGACTACCCTAGGATGTGATCGTTGTCATGACAATAATAATTATGTCAATCTGACGCGGTTTCTCAACTAAATACTTATTTCTAACAAATCCTGTCGCGGTCGAACCTTTGAATTCAATGATTACTGTTCATTTATATTATAAAATGTTTATAATCTAAGACTCTATACATAATTTGTGAGACTTGACTAGGACTTGGACTACCTTGTTTTGGTCATAGGATATGTTTTTGGGAGAAAATCTTTAGGTACATTGTTTAAGTAAAATAAATTGTATACTATGTTTTGTACCTGTACAGTGGATAAATGTTATGCAACAATGGTTGTAGACAGTAAAATTATTCTTTGTTTGTGTATACCTACCTTTTTTTGAGGGCTGACTATACCTATTCTTATTGGACTTTCGATAATACCTTTTGTATTCAACCTTTGTAAAATTCTACTTAAGTTTGCTTAGCATTATTGTCAGTCTGTAGTTTTTTTTTTAATCATAAGTCATCAATCATAATTCTTAATGTTCTTCTTAATATTCCCAGTCATGCTTGGTTTCGACTTCGGAGACGACTCGAACCAGGTTCTTCATGGACCTATTGATAGCGAAGTCCAAACCTGTGATGTTGGTCGGCAGTGCAGGCAGCGGTAAGACTGTGAGCGTGGCGGCGAAACTCAACTCGCTGCCTGACTCGTACGCCCTCACCAATGCACCACTCAACTTTTACACCACATCAGGTACTTACACTTACATATTAAACTACTTACTTAATGTTATTTTTTCATTACGTAAAATCAATTAGTTATTGCATCAATTTGACAGCACTTCATGTTCATATGTATCTGGTCGATGACTGAGCGACCTATGATAACAATCCAACGTGTGGTGTTGCGCCAATGTTACATGCAATGCAATGGCGGGGCGCTTAGTTTGAGATTAGATACAATAGGGCCGATATAACTTGGCAGTTCCGAACTTCGCGCAGAAGGCTGCGCAGTAACATTTTTTAGGGACCAAATGGTAAGTGAGAGAACATGCGCGAAAGTTATATGCACCTATGTTCAGCCCTGCCAAGTTATAACGGCCGTATTGTAGACGATCTCCTAATACTTACACGCTGTACTCTATTTAAAGTTTCCTCAAAAATCTTAATGGCTTACTGCCATAACATTCCTTTTTACTTCAAGAACGTTGTTCAATGTCTTGCAACTTGCAACCATTGCTATACAAAAATTGTGTCCACATGAATCCTATTGTTGCAGAAATGATTCAAAAAGTTTTAGAGAAGCCTTTGGAGAAGAAATCGGGTCGCACTTTCGGGCCACCGGGCAGCAAGTTTATGATCTATTTTGTAGACGATATGAACATGCCTGAAGTAGATAAGTACGGCACAGTGCAGCCGCATACTCTAATCAGACAATTCATGGATTATAAGCACTGGTAACTAGAAGCTTAATATGGTCTAAACTCACCACTAGGAGGATTAAAAAATACAGCCAGATCATGGCGTCACGCAGAGTAGGTACCTACATAGAAAGTATCTGAACTGTGGATGAACTAGATTAAATACGAATACTTAGTTTAAATTACCAAGAATTTGTCCAGCTGTAGGATCAGGATACAAGCGGACAAAATGCCTATGGCATTAAGTCCGCCTCTGTGCATCTGTGTGCTTGAAGTATTAAATAAATAAAAAGATAAACACATCTGTTAAAAACGAAGTAAGTATTGAGTTCAAATAAGTGTTAATATTTCAGGTACGACAGACAGAAGCTGTCACTGAAGGACATAGCGAACTGCATGTTTGTGGCGTGCATGAACCCAACATCTGGTTCCTTCACTATTGACCCGCGTTTGCAGAGACATTTCTGTACCTTCGCAGTCAGGTAACGCTCGTTTCCATAAACATCTATGAATACTATTACTGCTAAGGCGGATCCCTCGTTAGGAGCTGATTTTTGAAAAATCTCGAATCACGTTCTTTTTATTTTTTGTTTTAAGTATAAGTACCGTACCGAGTTTCGAGTTAATCCGACAGCGCGTTAAAATTTTCACTTACTTAGTTTGACACCCCATTATTCCTCTATGGTAAAAGAATTTTCAAAAACCCTTTCTTAATGGATGCCTAAGTCATAATAACTTTCTGTGTGCCAAATTTCAGCCCAGTCCGTTCAGTGGTTTGAGCTGTGATATACACGGTGATTTTTAATTCATTGTTAACCTTTCAGGATTTGAAAGTACTCACGATTATAGATTATAGATAAGATTTTATAGATTTAGAGAATTTTGTGCCAAGAGAATCGGCACCAATGTTTAAAAAAGTTTTCAATTAAATCTTTCAGCTTAGTTACGGTTTAAGACATTTATTTATTAAAGAATACAATTATTCACTTCTATGAGGAAAAATATAATAATTAAGATAAGCAACGTAGATAGTTATTATTCAGACTTTGTGAAGGAAACTGAAATAAATAAGGATGACGGTGAAATTCTTTGTTATATAAGTTCCAAATATCCCAAACATTTTCCCATCCCAGCTTTTCCTTCGTAGTAAAACATAAAGTGAACCTCAGAATTAAAATAGGCGTGTCCAGGTTAACGGTGTTTAATTTTGAACGGTTGTTAGTTTCCCGGGACAAGACGCGTGCCACCATATTTACAAGAGCATCCTGAGCCAGCACCTGGGCAATGTCGCGAACAAATTCGTGCCCGGGGTGTGCCGCTACGCGGAGCTCCTCGTGGACGTAGCGCTGGCACTGCACACGAAACTCTCAAGCGCATTCCTGCCCACCGCTATCAAGTTCCACTACTTATTCAACTTGCGGGACCTCTCCAATATATTCCAGGTACTTTTTTGGTTTTCAACATAAAAACTGAGTTCGACGGTCCAAATAATCCTATTCCTAACTAATTTATAAATACAAAAGTGAGTTTGTTAATTAGGGTCCGTTCACACCGAGTCGCGAAACGACGCGCACTTTTTTATGATCCGATACAATATCGAATTTATTTACTACACAATAAGGTATATGCGTTGCGCAGTCCCGTGCATCTCGACGTAAAAACGAAATTTAGCACGACATAAGTAGGCTACTTTTTATCCTGGATCCCAGGCGAAATCGCGGGCAACAGCTAGTAATATTCTAAAGGGAAAAGATTTGTATTTTTGTTTGTAATATAAAACAAAGTCCTCCGCCGCGTCTCTCATCCTGTTCGCGATAAACTCAAAAACTACTGCACCGATTTTCATGCTGTTTTCACCAATGGATAGAGTGATTCTCGAGGAAGGTTTTAGTATTATAATAACCGACATCCACGTGGGTGAAGCCGCGGGCATCAGCTAGTTAATTATAAATTCCTTCCATTATTAGGCTTTTAAATAATTTAATCAATGTCCCAGGGAATATTATACACAACCGGTGACGCAATCAAGACGTCAACTGAACTCCTTCGGCTCTGGATGCACGAGGCAACACGCGTATACTCAGACAAAATGGTCGACTCCATCGATAATGAAGCGTTCGCGAAACTTATTTTAGATGTGATTAAGAAAACCTGTGAGGTGAGTTCAATTGACAGTATGAGTCATATTATAGAAGCAAGTTATCAAAAACTCCGAGATTACCTAAAGCCGCGTTCGCTGCGCCGTTTTCGTGTTTTATAAATATGCCAGCGAAATGGTTGGTTTTGGATATGTGAAAAAATTTACAGCAGTAGTTTATATAACGAAATTAAAAGGAAAAATATCACAGCTAAGTAGGCTCTGCAAGTTACCGATTAATAATCGACCAACTTACATTTGCAGTTGCAAAAACATGTTCTCCCATACATTCTGTATACGTTTTTCAACTACAATGTTGAGTTTGTTCTTGGGATAATTCATCCCAACTACGGAACCCTCCATTGTACGTGGTTCGACACGCACTTGACCAGTTTTATTTTTTTCATATTGTCAGTTCAGCAACATCTTTTATGCAAACGGTTTGAGTTTTGGAAAAGATTGAATTATTTTTTCATAATAAATCAGCGTTTTTGGTACCAAAACTGTCGGCAACTTGAAATAAATGAACGCATGCACAGGAGTATGACGAGGCCGTCATACAGGCGAAACCCCTCATCTACTGCCACTTCGCTGAGGGCATAGGTGACCCTAAGTACTTCCCTATCAAAGACTGGAACCAGATCAAGAAGCTGTTGGACGAGTCGCTGTCGGCATACAACGATCTTGTGGCCACCATGAACCTGGTGCTGTTTGAAGACGCCATGTATCATATTTGCAGGTAAGTAGTTTAACTTCAATCATCATTTTGTATTATATTATGCTAACTGCCCAGCTCAGCCACACACCGTCAAACGATAGCTCGACTGTCCTGTGCTTAAGTTTTACTTACTCATGTATTTTTTTAATGGAGACATTGTATTAATTTGCACCGTTCCTCGTGAAAATATGTCGTGAAGATTTTTACGTAAGGCTCAATTTACATAACAAGAAACTTGAACAAAGTATAGTGAACTTGAAGTCTATTGAGTAACGTACTGTTATAACCCTTATTACAAGGCAATAAAGCCTAAGTCAGCTTTTACTTCTAAACACTGTACTTTTCCTTTAATATTTTTTTATAATAATTGCATTTTTACCCAGTGCATAGAAATAATATGTATAATTCAGTTAGTGTGCCTAAATTAAGGGAGTAATTAAGAGGGACATTGCCCAAAATATAAGTACCCAAGAACTTGTGTGCCTGTGTTTTTGTACTGTGGTGAATTAAAGTGGTTCCAGTAGAATAATTGTTTTTAAAAAAAAAGACAAACGGGGTCGGCTTGGTAACAAATTGGTGTCAGAAGTGGGATGCCAGAGACGAAGTCTTACGACGTTGAGTCAAACAGACACTGGCATTCCGAACCTACAGCCCCCTGTTCAATTGACCGACAGTGAGACTTGACCCAAGGTCAAGCCTGCGTCACTACTTGGACGACGGTCAGCCTCAGCTCTTCAGCTTGAGCCCGCTCCAGCCACATCAGTAATTGAACGACAGTCAGCCTCCACTGTATAGTGCGAGTCCGCTCCAGACGGCATCAATATCACCAGCAGCCCCAGGTCTAACTCACCAACCTTCAAACTCAAGAAATTCCACAGTCAACCAACCGTGTGAAAATTCAACTCCGATACGTCACAGCGCAACGTGACTCCAGACTCCGAGTTCCCACTGCGCACACGATAATGCAGGCGTCAACAATTATCGTGTTACTGTGAGTGTTTCTTGTGAACTATCATTTTTCTAATTTAAAGTGTCTCTGAATTTGTGTCTCTGTATTTGATATACTTATAATTTTAAATAAGTTAACACTATATTGCTTTTCTATCTTCACTGAGTTTAATTGTTTTGTCTTTATCTATTTCTTATTATTCTAATATTGTTAACAGTTACCTTAATTTTGTCCAACACATCATAATCTTTTATGACTATTAAACAAGAGTCACCTGAATCAAAGAACATGTCTGACAAAATTACACTATCTTTTTTAACCAAATTTATTAAACCATATAATGGTGACAGGGAAACCCTCCCTGCATTTCTTACAAATTGTGAGAATGCCATGTCCTTGGCTTCTCTAGACCAAAAAACTGTGCTATGTAAATTTGTCATTTCACAGCTAGAAGGTAAAGCACAGGTTGCATGCAGCCTTAAGTCATTTTCATTGTGGTCGGAGCTAAAGACCTTCCTGAAGGCTACTTTCGGGGAGAAAAAGCACGCCACACATTTATTATCAGATCTGCAACACTGTAAACAATTATCCAATGAGGATGTCACTATTTATTCTTTAAGGGTGGAGTCAATATTGACTCGTATACAGTCAGACATACATTATAGTTGCAAAAATGACAAGGAACTGCCTGGCAGAATAGCAGCCATGGAGGACCTTGCCCTAAACACCTTTATGTTAGGGTTAAACCCTTCCATATCGACTATTGTCCGTTGCAAAAATCCATCTAATCTCAATGAAGCTATACAGTATGCTATTGACGAAGAGAAATTGTACAACTTATCTAGATCTAATCTAAAAACTCCTAAACAGTGTTCTACTTGCAACAAGCCGGGTCATAATTCATCAGAATGTTTTAAGAATAAAAAGCGTGATCGAGATTCTAAAATTTACAATAATTCACCGTCTTCTAATTCTAATACTAATCTCGAAGGTAACCCTAAAACTTGCAATTATTGTAAAAATGTTGGTCATGTGATCAAAGAGTGTCGCAAGCTTCAATATAATATGAGGCAACGGCAAGCCGCTGACAATGCACAACGTGACCGTAACTCGGCATCTACTAACTGCCGAATTAAGTAAATGAGTGAATTTCGTAAAAAGTGCAGTTGACTCTTTCTACTTTGCTGCCGTCTTGTACTGTCTACAGGAAACGTCATTTTTGTCTACTCTTCCGTCGACAAAACGGTGCTCATGCTACGCCTGCAGGTCAGTCCTGCGAAACATCGCCACAACTTTTTTCACACAGCGATTTGGAATGAGCCGCCATAGTAGTTATTGTATTATATTAAAATACCTATCTAATGGCATATGTGTGGTTGTTATTGGTGCTGAGACCAGTTTCCATATATTCTTACCGATCCTCCTTTCAACGGCAAAGATGCAGCGGTATCCGCGACGTCCTTAGGCATCACAATTGAAATTTCTACTTTATCTTCATAGAATTATGTTATATTTTTATTCGTCGCCTAAATATACCTTGCCATGCCGTGTCGCCAATGGCCGGGCCTTAGACGACTGTTGTTTTTACCCGACTGTCAAAAAGGTTATATTATGTTTTTATTGTTTTCACATAATTATTAGTAACTAACCCGCTCCTGCTTCGCACGGTTTTTACGACTTGATAAAATATCGAGATTTCTTAGTTTTATATAATTTTAATACACATAAACCTATATAATATATTATACACATAAAACTTCCGGAATAAATTCTCTAAACGATGGTGAAAACTACATCAAAATTTGTTGCGTAGTTTAGAAGAACAATGCTGACATACAGACAAACATGAAAAGGGACTTTAATTTATTATATGTAAAGAAGATAGAAAGAAAAATAACATTCGGAACTGGCCGACTATCTGCCGCGACGACAGACGCAATGAGACCCTGCGTCCAATAGTTTTTCATCAACAATCATCTTTATTCAATAAGTATAAGACCCCTAAAGTTTGACGCATTATTTTTCTGGTAAAGGATCAATCGTATCCTGGAGGCTCCGCGTGGAAACGCACTGCTGGTTGGCGTCGG
This sequence comes from Lithophane socia, assembly GCA_947522985.1. Lineage (NCBI taxonomy): Eukaryota > Metazoa > Arthropoda > Insecta > Lepidoptera > Noctuidae > Lithophane > Lithophane socia. The sequence goes on along the minus strand of OX383270.1, from coordinate 6,844,641 downwards.
TGGATCGGGCAAACAATCGCTCTCCCGTCTCTCGGCCTTTATCTCCTCATTGGAGGTGTTCCAAATACAGCTACGAAAGGGATACGGAATGAACGACCTCAAAGTTGATTTAGGTATGGTAACCATGGTTTAATTAGAGTAAATGTAGAAGTTTTTAGGGTTAAGAAGAGGAAATCCGGGCGTCGACGCGTAGTCCATACAATACTCACTTATGGCGTTTTTCCTCTTTTCTCCGAACGTGTCGTGATTGGGTCCTGCACCTTATTAGTACATTATGTTCGAGATCATTAATATTTAATGCTTTAATGGTGCTCGAACCTGGTCTTTGACAGTTCAGCAGAGGTCCAAGCTCGAGGTTTGCTAGCCAGGCATGGAGCGCAGTATCCTAGGGGTCGAATTATGGAACACAACACTCCCACCGAAAGGACTGGCCGACACTAGCAATAGACAGAATTGTGTGGAAAAGGGAGAGTGAGTGAGGCCTTTGCCTTGCAGTGGGACACTACAGGCTATCCAGCCTGTAGTGTCCCACCAAACCAAAGTGAACCATCTAACCTATCCAGGTTAGATGGTTCTTTATATGACTGTAAGTATCGTGTTCGGAAGTATGCCATCTTTTTATACACTTTTTCACCATTTTTTTGAGATACTTCTCTTTGCTGTAGGACGTGGGTGAATTTTCATCCTTCTTCTTCGGCACATGGGTAGACCATGACCTGGAATAAGACAAAGGATACTTTTTATCTCGATATTCCCACGGGATCGAGTGAAACCGCGGGGAGCAGCTAGTAATTACTTTATTCTAAATGACGATCACTAACCCTTTTTTTATTACGATCCTAGCTACTCTAAATATAAAGGCTGGCGTAAAGGCGATTGGCAACGTGTTCTTGATGACGGATGCTCAGGTAGCTGAGGAGCGCTTTTTGGTACTCATTAACGACTTGCTGGCATCCGGGGAAATACCGGAGTTGTTTCCAGATGAAGACATTGAAAATATCATCAACGGAGTGAGACCAGAGGTGAAGAAGCAGGCATTTATTATTTAAGTGGGTACAGTCGAGTTCACTAATATATTGGCAGTGACAATGTTTCAAAATATTGTATGCGTTAAAATGATCGTTGAATGAGTTCTTACAAACAGATCAATAAAATATTATCACATAAACTGTTCATCAGTATGTTTCAGTAGTGCAGTCAAGTCAGAAACATATCTGACTACTCTTCGGAACATAAATATCTAAATACTCTAGATTTCAATCTATTTGATGCAACCAAGGATTCGTAAATATCTATACAGCTTTGAATATTCTTCAATCTGACAACGTTGAGAGAGCTGTATTATTTGATATTAAGTTTAGTAGGGAAATCTTAGGGTCATCGCAGCGCAGACTATACGAAGGTACCTATTTGTTTAAAAAAAATAAGTCGGTTTAAAAAATAAAAATAACATTTACTATATTAAGCACATTAGTATTTCATTTTTATTTTATTATTCTTAAATTCTTATTTTGTTCTTCAGAAAACCTAACATTTAAAATAAGGTAGGGAACTTCCAGGCAAGGTTTAAGCGATGGTGCTGCCAGTTTTAGAATCTAGTTTATCCACTATTGGCATCAATAACATCTTGAGTTCACGCATTGATGCAATCACGTTTGAATTCGTGGATGCCTGTCCACGAAGAGGATGCTATCCATATATATATCGGGTGAAAGATGTCTTAGCTGACAACTTTAGAGTAGGGAATATGCATGTATTTTTTTTTCGATAGTTTACATCGTCAAATAATAGTAAAAAAAAAATTCGACGGCAAAAATAAAATAAAAATATCCACGCGATCCGGGCTATTTAAACGCCCTCCATTTGGCGCGCTTGGTGTGGTGACGTCACATTCCATGAAAACAAACAAGCAAGTGTCAAGTTAATGTCAAACACTCCTTTTTGTAGGAGTGTCATACTGTCAACATTTGACATTGACATTTTGTTTGTTGTCCTGAATTGTTACGTCACATCCGCTCTTAGCTTTTCAAGTATTCGAATTACCCACAGTTTTGTGGGACTTTAAAAAAAATAATTTCTCGCTCAAAAATAAATTTTATTCAAAAATATTGATGGAGGTATAATTCTGAAGTGATAAAGTTTATAATATAAAAAAACTTGACCCTTATTTGAATCACATGCATATTCCCTATTAAAAGAACTCGACTGTACCAAACAAAAGTTCCCAAACACTGACAATACCATGCACCAACCTTAGACATAGATAGCTACATTACCTAATGCATATATTCCCTATTAAAAGAACTCGACTGTACCAAACAAAAGTTCCCAAACACTGACAATACCATGCACCAACCTTAGACATAGATAGCTACATTACCTAATGCATGTGTTGCAGTGCAAAGCAACCGGTGTCCCTGAAACACGCGAAAACTGTTGGAGTTTCTTCATCAACCGCGTCCGAACCTTGCTCAAGGTCAGTCAGTTCGATCTTTCATATCTTACTTTAATATAAATTCAGCTTCATTGTAAAAATAAGACTGGAGATGCGAGTGACAAGAGCAACTACAGGCCTATATCCCTGGCTACCATCATTGCAAAGGTGTTGGACAGTCTGATTGATCAGCAGCTGGATAAGCACTTAACACTCAACGACGCGCAGTTTGGGTTTAAGCCACGTTTATCCACGGAAACAGCTATACTATGCCTCAAACAGACTGTTCAATACTATGCAAGTAGGAAAACACCTGTGTATGCATGTTTTCTGGACCTCTCCAGGGCCTTCGACCTCGTATCTTATGACTGCCTATGGAAGAAACTGTCAAATGTTGAGAACCTCCCAAGCGATATCATTAGGATGCTAAAGTATTGGTATAAAAACCAATACAATTATGTTAAGTGGGCGGGTGTCCTGTCGGATGCATACGGGTTGGAGTGCGGTGTGAGGCAGGGGGGAATCAGCTCACCCAAGCTATTCAACCTGTATGTAAACGAGCTGATCTGTGAGCTCAGCAATACCAATATCGGGTGCTCCATTAACGGGTACTGCGTCAATAACATCAGCTACGCGGATGATATGGTATTGCTGAGCCCATCGATCAGTGCACTTAGGAGGCTTCTTCGCATCTGTGAAGACTATGCGGTGGCTCACGGCCTCAGGTACAATGCGACCAAGAGCGAGCTACTGGTTTTCAAAGCGGGTAACAAATGTTATGATACTGTCCCACCAGTCACCCTGGGGGGCGCTCAGCTTTCCAGGGTCACAAAGTTCAAGTACCTGGGGCATTGGGTCACTGATAGTCTGTCCGACGATGCGGACGTGTAGAGGGAACGCAGAGCATTGGCAGTTCGATGTAACATGCTGGCTCGTAGGTTTGCACGTTGTACTAGGGAGGTGAAAATTACACTCTTTAGAGCGTATTGCCAATCTATGTACACGTGTGCCCTATGGGTCAGCTATACAAAAAGCTCGTACAGTGCTCTGCGAGTCCAATACAATAATGCCTTCAGAGTTATGTTGGGGCTGCCGCGCTTTTGCAGTGCATCGGGGATGTTCGCGGAGAATGGCGTGCCAGATTTTTACGCACTGATGCGGACACGGATAGCATCCCTGATGCGGCGAGTGCGCGACAGCTCCAACAACTTGGTAGCTATAGTAGCCGACAGGATGGCTGAGGATGGACAGTCCAATTATGTGGCAATGGATGACCACTCATCGTGCGTCATTCCGTTATTTAAAATAAGTTGTTTTTGTTGTTTTCTCTTTTTTTTTTTTTTTTTGTAGGTGTTTACATGTATGTATGTATGTTTTGTGTATAAAATTGTGATGTGTGTTGTTTATGGACCTATGGTCTGAAATAAATTTAATAATAATAATAATTGTAAAATTTAATGGGTTATTGCGTCATTGGATACCTAATTAAATTTATAATGTAAGTACTCAAGTACAGCACTTCGAAGTCTCACGCAAGGGAACTGTAGACTAGTTAGCAGAGTCTTATTTTTTGGTCCAGCAGAGTATTTTCCTGCAATTGACTAACCAGAGACCGATAAATACATATTGCTTCTTTATCCAAAACATAGTTGTAAAGTCGTTGGTCTCCAGGTGGTGCTATGTTTCTCACCGGTCGGCGCTCAGCTGCGCGTGCGCGCGCGCAAGTTCCCCTCCATCGTTAATTGCACGTCGATCAACTGGTTCCACACGTGGCCAAGGGAGGCGTTGCGCTCCGTCTCCACACGGTTTATAGCTGAGGTGGAAAGTTTACCGGTAGGGTTAAATTTTTTTTTTTAACTTTTATATATCTCTAATTGCTTAGCCTCTTCACAAATAGTTTAGCTTCTTCTTTATCTAGTTTTAATCGTCACTCTTCCATATTATTTTCAGGCGCAATTAGTACTACCAGTGTCGGTGTTTATGTCTCATGTGCATCAAAGTGTGGACAATATGTCTGCAGTGTACTTCCAAAACGAAAAGCGGTATAATTACACGACTCCTAAGACTTTCCTCGAACAAATCGCTTTATATAGTAAACTGCTCACTGAGAAGACAGTCAATCTCAAGATGATGATCACAAGGCTAGAGAACGGATTAGAGAAGTTGGCGTCGTGTGCTGGTGACGTCGCCGTACTAAAGGTAACTTAAGAAGTACAATTATTTTGACTAAAACCGCATAGTAGAAGCAAGATGAAGGATTCGTTTTTTCGTTTTCTTATTGGTTTTACTTTCGTTTCTTATTGGTTTCCACTTTCATTTAAAATCGCACATTATTTGAGCCCCTAAAAAAATGTGTCTGCGTACCATCATTCGGCATTACTACTTTTGATATTTTAAGAATGGTTACTCAGTGACTGGTTTTTTGATAAGTACCTACTTTTTACTGCACAGGTGACTCTTGCTGAGCAAGAGATAATACTGAAAGAGAAAAACAAAAATGCTGAGGCACTTATTGAAGTAGTCGGCGCTGAGAGTGAGAAAGTATCTAAAGAAAAAGCATATGGTAATGTATCGCGAAATTTTAAATATGAAAACGTCATGCAGAGATGCAAATATTCGTTGGCCGTTCGATTATGGATTGTAATTGAAACAATCCAACCGACCACCACGACACTTGATTGTGAGCATAAGGTTGTCTTTTCGTATGGTTTCTATTACAATATTATATACCTAAACGATTGTGTCCTATCTAGACAAAAGCTACCCTTATTGCTCTATCCACCAAAATTATCCTCAGACTTCTTATCAAAAGTTCTACAAAAACTACCTCCAAAACATTCCCTGTCTTTTTAAATCCAGCCGCCGAAGAGGAAAAGAAAGTAAAGGTCATAGAGGAAGACGTGACAATCAAGGCTAAAATCTGCGCGGATGACTTGGCAAAAGCCGAGCCCGCATTGATAGCGGCTCAGGAGGCGCTGAACACGCTCAACAAGAACAACCTAACGGAACTGAAGTCCTTCGGCTCGCCGCCCGACGCCGTCGTCAACGTGTGCGCCGCGGTGCTCGTACTCTTCGCGAAGAAGGGCAAACTGCCCAAAGATAGATCTTGGAAGGGATGCAAAGTATGTTTTCAAATAGATACCTATGTAAATAGGATAATTAAGCTTAACGCAACGAAAAAAGAAAAATCAATAACAATAGATCTCGAAGATCCAATGTTTCGTTGTAGAACTAGGAGTAGGTTCTCGATCAGTTTTTGAAAAAGAAGATCCTATTACATAAAGTTTTAAATTCACAAACACTAGCTGAAAGTCGTCTGCGACTAGCAATGGTTAAATTGAATCATTGGCACATGAATCCTCTAAATCGAAACCACTTTTTTGTCTCATGGCGATACAATAATGCAAGATAAAAAACTTTTTGGCAAAAAACGAAAATTCAAAACCAAAGACACCGACTTCTGAAATTCAAGTTATTTTTCACTTTATAGTGTTTTTTTGGAAGTCGGTTTATTTTTTTTTATAGAAAAAAGTTTTTATTTCTCGCTTTCTAGTGTGTCAGTTTGTAATTTATCTAACTTACAATAGCCTAATGTCAACTGCTCATCATCTTTTACAAAGGAGTTCTCCTGGTACTTCACCATCAGCTCCACTTCACCATATACATTGTGACGAGCATAAATTGCTTGGCAAGCATATTAAAGTACTTATGAATGAGTAGTTCCGGTGGTCTTCACCATCAGTTCCACTTCACCAAATGCTTTCCGAAGAGGAGTTATGCCCGGACATACATAAAAAAATCCTAACTATTAATATAAATGTGAAAGTGAGCTTGGTTATTTGTTTGTTACGCTTTTACACTAAAACGGCTGAACGGATTTGAATGAAATTTGGCACATTGGTAGACCATGATCTGGAATAGGACATAGGATACTACTAATCCCGATATTCTCTCGAGATCGAGACTTATGTGGGTGAAACCGCGGGGCGCAGCTATATGTATATATAATCATCCGCATTGATAACCTCCTCCTTTTAGAAGTCTGTTAAAAAACTGATTTCTGAATTAATCTATTTACATAATTTTTCTTTATTTTAGTTGATGATGGCAAAAGTGGATCAATTCTTAAATGACCTGGTGTACTACGACAAAGAAAACATTCATCCTGACGTGGTTAAGGTAAACTTTGACATAGGATCTACGTATTTATAGCATAGAGTTACAATTTATGCAACCTATTGTTTTAGAGTAAACTTGACCAAACCCTCTGTCTACCATGAGGCACTTCAGCTAGTAGCGTCACTTCACCCTTTAATACAACACATATAAGTACTCGTGCAACAATAAATTAATACAGTCATGTTTGACATCATCACAGGCAGTGCAGCCTTACATCAAGGATCCGGAGTTCAACGCAGCGTTCATAATGTCCAAGTCAGCCGCGGCGGCCGGTCTGTGCGCGTGGGTCATCAACATCGTCAAGTTCTACGAAGTGTACGCGGTGGTGGAGCCCAAAAGACGCGCGCTCAACGCGGCCAACGCGGAGCTGCAGGCCGCACGGGACAAGCTTCTCTTCCTCACTGACAAAATAGCCGTAAGTAAAACCTCCACAAGAAAAAGAAGGAAAAAAAAATTATGAACCATAAAAAAATAAAAAACAATAGAAAATGGTACAATTGGCACCAAAAAAAATCCAGAAAATTATAGGTCAATTATTATTGTTTTGCTTAACAACTTGTCCAAGGTACTGGAAAAAGTTGTTAACACTCGATTTATCTCAGACACAGACCGGGTTTCGCAGGGGTAAGTCCACCGAGGATGCCGTGACACTTCTGGGTAATGGAATAGCATCTCTCACGGATAACAGAGATCACTCTCACGGATAAGTGCATCGCAGTCTTTAATGGCCTAGCAAAGGCGTTCGACGTGGTGTCGGTCGATTTACTTCTGAGAAAAAGTAGAGACGTTGGGAATTCGAGAAGTTACTTACGACTGGTCCAAAAGCTACCGCACAAACCGCGCGCAATTTATAAAAATAGTTCATCACTGTAGCCAACAGCTCCCTATAGGCTATGGATTCCCTCAGGGCATCATATTAGGCACTACCCTTTTTACGCTTTACATAAACGACATCTCTAACCTAGAATTAAATAACGCCGAAATAATAACCTACGCGGATGACACAGTGATTCTATTTCATGACAAGTCGTGGGACATTGTGTACGGTCGTGCAGAGGAGGGTATGACTTCTATTACAGAGGCACTCGATAACAACTTACTGTCACTTAATACTGAATATTTAAGTAAAAACCTAGAAACAAACATTTAAAAAGCTTTTGAACAAAAAAAGAATTTTTTAAATCGGTTCACAAACGTCGGAGTAATCGGTGAACATACATAAAAAAAACAATCATCCGAACGTAGTACCTCCTCCTTTTTTGAAGTTGGTAAATATTATGTTTAATAAAATACTATGTTTATGTTACCTACCTATATTTATGTTCTTCTAATCACGCTGAGTTTTTTTATGGGCATTCTTTTTTAAAGTTACCACACATATTTTCAGTATTGAGTATTGATTTTACTTCCCAGGGGAATAAGTAGAGGTTTATTTATCAGCAGCATAGACCAATCTGGTTTCTATATTTGACAGGAACTAGAAGCAACATTGGAAATATTGCTCAAAGCCTTCCAGGAGGCAGTGAACGAGAAGATGAAGTGTCAGGCTGAAGCTGATGCCACAAATGCTACCATTGACTTAGCAAACAGATTGGTTAATGGTCTAGCTTCAGAAAAAATCAGGTCTGTATTCGAATTATTGGATCACGCAAGCATCATTTTACAATGTTCCCTTACCACATCTAGTCTGTTCATTTATTCTTTATTTTTATTTATTCAACCATCTATGCACACACATATATTGTATTTATACAGACAAGAAGAAAGGAACAGAAATAAAATAAAAAAAACAAAAAACCCGACTGCAAAAACGCATAACTTAAAAGAGATAAAAGTCATAAAACTAAAACCTAACTACCACAAAAAAGTGAACTAATAAAACAAATTATTGAAAAAACAAAATACCCGACTGCTAAAACCTATAACCGAAAAGAGAAAAACAACCATTGAATTTTATTTTGTGTAAGGTTTTGCAGACAAACAAAAGTTACAACATACCTATTTCAGGTTATTGGCTTTTTAGTTTTATTATTATATATATTTTAAATATATATATAATACTTATTACTAGCTTTTATTTGATACCAATTATAGTGGTAATTTATTTTAAAAAAAACCTGCCCCTCCCTTATATATAAAAAATTATAGCCTATGACGAATCTAACGACACCTCATATGCTAAAATCCATCAAGCCGTGTAGGCTACAGAGCGTGCCAAAGAAATAGACATACATACATACAAACCCTCCTTCTGGGGCAGTCGAGTAAAAATACGTACAAAGGCAATGTCTAAAGGTATTTTAATTTCCTACATTAATTAAACTATCAAGCTTTTTTTAATGAGTTATGATTACTTATGACACAACGAACTAAGTAAGTATCTGTTGTGACTCTCTTGGGAACCGGTTATTCTAGAAAAGTTAATAAGCGTGTTGGTCTTTTGTGACGTTTAGGTGGACAGGGTCGGTGATGAACCTGAAGGAGTCCGGTGTGTTGCTGCCGGGTGATGTCCTGTTGGTGACCGCCTTCATCTCGTACGTGGGCTGCTTCATGCGCCGATACCGCCTGGAGCTCATCAGAGATGATTGGGTGCCCACACTCGCTAAGTCCGATGTAAGGCATTAATAACTGTAGTTAACTAGTTATTCAAATACACATCAACTTCTTAGTGGTAGTCGGATAAAAAATACCGACCCCATCAAGTTAAGCCGTGTAAAAGTGTTATTAAAACTACTCAACTTATAAAATTAATATCACATGTCACAGCCTAAAATCGATACGACGCCAGATCTGGACGTGCTGTCGATGTTGACGGACGACGCGCAGATAGCATGTTGGAACAACGAGGGCCTGCCCACCGACACCATGAGCACAGAGAACGCCACCATACTCACCAACTCGGCGCGCTGGCCACTCATGATCGATCCGCAGCTGTAAGTCTCAATCTAGTATACACTTTTGTGACATTAGACAAGCATTATTGCTTACATGAAAAAAAATCTTAATTAACTTGCAATTGTTGCTACAGGCAAGGCATAAAGTGGATAAAACAGAAATACGGCGACTCTCTAGTTTTGGTGCGACTAACGCAGCGCAGTTATTTGGACCGTATTGAGCGCGGCGTGACCAACGGCGAAGTGGTGATGGTTGAGAACATTGGCGAGACTGTGGATGCTGTGCTCGACCCGCTGCTTGGCAGAGTGCTCATACGCAAGGGGAAAGTGCTCAAGGTGAGCATCTATACATTACAGTCCTTGCACAGTTATTTTACCTCTTATTTTCATCACAGTGATCTTTATCCACATTGCTATTTAAAGATTGCCGTAGGAAGTTAAGTCAGCGTAAACGTCACAGTATTTTTTAAGATGCGTATGATAGAGACCATATCAATTACATTTCCATCACCCACTATGAGGCGTTGTTCGGCAAGACGCGGTATCTTAAAACTCTCATTTTGACCGAAACTGCTCATCTCCAAATGCTGAACAACCTGATAGCTAAATGTTACGCTTTCAGATGGGAGACAGAGAGATAGATTACCACCCAAACTTCCGTTTCCTGCTTCAGACTAAGCTTGCTAACCCGCACTACCAACCTGAGATGCAAGCGCAATGTACCCTAATCAATTTCACTGTCACCAAGGACGGGTAAGCGTGTTACTGGTTATCATTTTTCATACTCGGAAAGTAGTGTGTGTTTGATCCGAGTAGCGGGTGGAAGACGCTGCTCTCCTCTCCCTCTTTGGGCGGGAAATACTCACAGTTACTGTTTCCCTCTCAAGGGCGGAAATGAATTAAATAAAACTAAAACCCAACTACGACAAAAAAGTCAACTAAAAAGGTATAAACAAGACATCACAGACAGACAAATTAAATAATATAACTTTTATTTTTATTTAATTTTTTTGGGGTTATAATATACCTATATATTTTTGAAATGTGCTTAAGCCCTTACATTTGATATCAAAAACGACCACACAAAACTTTTTTTTTTAGTTCATGTCTTTATGTCCTCTAGAGGGCGCCATATTAAATTTAGCCTATAACCAGCGGACGATCAAGACACTTCCAACCTTATCTCATTTGTCCAATTGTGACGGACGAGTAGGTTAGAAGTTGACGACGTGGGAACACATGAAGATACATACATCCATACATACTGGTCAAAATCATAAACCTCCTTTTTGCTTCGCCGTAGTCGGGTAAAAAATAGAACTTTTGGTTATGTAGAAAAAGATTTTAAATAGGTAAGTACTACTATTATCAAAAATTTATATTTTAGAAAAACTACTATTTTTTACTTTCCAATTTATTCGAAATAAAAAGGCGACCTGAAAGTCATCAATAATTACAATCTATTATTTTCATCTCACATGGCAGTCAACCTTTGCTAGAGAATTGAATAGGCCAAAATTTGGTATACTTATAAGAAATTACATATCACAACATAGAATTCTGTCGATTATTATTAATTAGATTGTAACATATTATCCATAACTAGTAAATACAGGTAAATATAAGAATTTCAAGCTGTTGGAATCAGGGCCTTCTATGCTACGGGACAGTTATGATGACCCCTATACTACCAATCCTCTACCAATCGTCTTCCTGTTTCTTGAATCATAATTTATCACGCTTAACAGATTAGAGGAGCAGCTATTGGGTGAAGTAGTGAAATCTGAGCGTCCGGATTTAGAAAAATTGCGTGCTGGCCTTACGAAACAACAGAATGATTTCAAGATCACGCTCAAGACTTTAGAAGACGACTTGCTGAAACGATTGTCATCCGCCGGCCCTGACATACTGAGCGACTCGGCGCTTGTCATCAATTTAGAGACCACAAAGAAAACTGCCGGAGACATTGCGATAAAAGTAGAAGAGGGGAAAATAACGTCAGTCAAAATTGACGAAGCTAGGGAGAGGTATCGGTAAGTAAGCGTATATAAGCGCGTCCACTAAAGATAAGCGAATCCATTACAGATTTTTGAACATAAAAACTTTTTACAAAAAACAAAGGACTTTAAAAAAAAATCACATCTTGAAAACTATTGAACCGATTTTGATGAAATTTCCACTGTTCCCTAAGTTGAAATAAATCGAGATCGTGATCGTGATCATTTAATTGTTGGCTTACGCCAATAAAACAATTGAAAATAAAATGATCACGATTCACGATCCGATTAATAGTTTCGGTGAAAAGCGTGGACAAACATATACACAAAAACATACATACATACACTTATAAAATGTTGTATTTATTTGTTTGGAAGCCCTAATATGTGAATATATATATATTGAGTATTTAGTATTGAATTTATTGCAGTTCCAATAATATTACATACATACGTGTCGAATTGATAACCTCTTTTTTATTATTAACCAATTTAAAAAAGGAAGTTTAATCAATAACTATTATTAGTTATTGACTGAATGTTTTCATTAAACAGGCAAGCAGCTGGCCGAGCTTCCCTACTGTACTTCATTTTAAACGACCTGTACAAGATCAACCCGATGTACCAATTCTCACTAAAGGCGTACAACGTGGTGTTCAAGGAAGCCCTGGTCACCGCCGAACCCGCCGAAGACTTAGAACACCGAGTCTTAAACCTGCTGGACAGCATCACCTTCGCAGTCTTCGTGTACACCAGCCGAGGACTTTTTGAGAGAGACAAGCTCGTCTACCTGTTCCTTATTACGCTACAGGTTGCTAATTTTTTAAAGGGTTGCAGTTCCGGCTTTACAGCGGTTGTAAACGAGTGTTTTTTTGCATTCGCATGATACGCGAACTTGAAGGTGCTTATTTAGAAGCACGAAATATCTAGTGCGCTTCTGTGAGTGCATAAAAAAAAGAGCAAAACACCCTTAAGGCAGAGCATAACTTGCAAAGTTTGTTTGTAAGGTACCTATCATTCGAGGCTAAAGTCCAGTCGAGAAGCAGAAAGAATTTCGTACAATGACCCTTCATTACGTATCTCTATCGCTCGCGCTCAAACAAAACAGCGATACACAAGACGAGGCGAACGCTCGCTTCAATCACATGGCTCAACCGCGCTTCATTTATTGTTACAAAACGGTGATACACTAAACGAGGCGAACGCACGCTTCGAGCACTTGGCTTAAGTGCTCCATTTTTATTCAGAACTAGCGATCCACACGTGCTTCGCACGGTTTTTGACTTGACAAAACATTGAGATTTCTTTTATGTATAGGTATTATGTAACTTTTTAATGTATTACACATAAACTTTCCGGAATAAATTCCCTAAACGATGGTGAAAACCTCATCATACTCTGTTGCGTGGTTTAGAAGAACAACGCGGACATACAGACAAACACGAAAAGCGACTTTAATTTATAACATGTATAGATGGCAGACGTAGAGGTTGTCATGCGCTAGCAATGCTGTAGAGTGGATGATCCGCTCGCATCGAGCGGATCGGCTCGCTGCACTTACTCACATACGGTTTTACTCGATCGAGCAAATATGTCGAGTAAAAACCACGGCACGGGCTTTCGTCTATCGAGTGCCGCGCGGCCTTCAGTATTGAAAGAAAGAAAGAAAGAATAACGTTTATTAGAATACACAGTTCGTGAAACACAAAATACAAATAACAAAATAAAAAAATGTTTTACAACAATAGTGTGCTCCTCACGGCTGCGCCAAAAAGGTTCATTTCAGCATTAATGCCAGACAGGTACTGTCCGACGCTGGTTTTCTAATGAACCTTTAGTGACAAGAGACGGGAAGTACAAACAGCTTCAACATACCCAATAAATATTTTAACCATTAGGTACCTATTAATCACCTCACCTTCCGCCTGACGCAGGTCCTCACCGGACATGGCAGCTTCGGGAGGTACCTGTGTAGGATTAGGCGGAAGGAAAGCCCGGGTGTCACCACTGTGCGGATCGTCCGGAGGACACGGTGGAGCATACGGTGGAGGTGTGCCCTGCTTGGGCGGAGCACCGCCGTGTCCTCGTGGAGGCGATTGGCGGCGGTGACCTCTCGCGTCCGGCCCTGGTCCAGGCCATGGTACGGAGCGAGAGGGCATGGGAGGCCGTCACCTCTTTCTGCGAAGCAGTGATGCTCGCGAAGGAGGAGGCGGAACGCGTGAGGGAGAGGCAAGGCCTGTGCCCTCACGCCCTTAACCGCCGCCGCTGGAGACACCCTGGGCGTCGGGAATCCCAGGCGGATTCCCGGCCACCATAGGCGCGGGCTTGCGGACGGCGAGCAATGGGTAGCTCGCCGTCCGATAAGGACCAGGCCCGGTTCGATGGCGCGTCGTGTTCCACGCGCGCCTCAAAGAGATGTCAGCACACCTGACGGGGTCCGTTAGGACCGATGCCTGCCAAGGTTGCGGAATAGTCTGAAAGGGATACCGGGACCCTGGCAACAGGCAACTGAAGGAACACGGGTGGGTTTTAGTCAGTAAGAGTCTGACACGCCCTTCCGCTCCGCCCAGAGCGGGAGCAGTCATTTGATGATTTCCCACACAAAAAAAAAAAAGGTTCCTATTAATAAATAAGCTAGTAAAAAAAAAGGAATAAAAAATAAATAATATAAGAAGTAAATACAACAAGAACCGTCTCGGCAAACCCTGTTTAGCGATTAGATCAATCAATGCGTGCACGGTGCACTCACAATGCGCTACAGGCCGCCGAGCGCGGCGGACAACCCACCGACAGTTAGGTATTTAGATTGACGAAGAAAGAAAATACTGTGAGTGAGAGTGAGAAATACTCATAAATATTATTTTAATTTAATGTTTTTCGGGGTTAGTGAAGTACCCACCGAATCGTTCGAGTCAAAATAAATGTTTTAACTACGATCAACAATGGCGGACTGACGGTCGACTCGCGGACACGTACATACGCTCGAGTCAAGCTCGACGGCTCGCTTCGAGTAGGTGCGAAGGAAATTACTTTTATTTAATTCCATCGAGCCGGCTCGATGCGAGCCTTCGAGTTGTGAGTTTTGCGGTCCACACGTTGATTTTTACTCGTTTTTACCGACTTCAAAAAAGGAGGAGGTACTACGTTCGGATGTTTGTTTTTTTTTTTTTTTTATGTATGTTCACCGATTACTCCGCCGTTTGTGAATCGATTTTAAAAATTCTTTTTTAGTTCGAAAGGGTATAATCCCGAGATGGTCCCATATAAATTTTATTAAGTTTGCTTGCGTAGTTTTTGAGCTAGCTTCAATATTACGTATTTTTCCCACAGTCTATGTAGACGATATAATTATTAGACTCCTTCTCTCTTATTTACATAGCAGGTAGTAACTTGTGTGGGGTAGGTACCACCACTAAAAAGTGAAAAATAAAAACTTTTTACAAAAAAAAAACAACCGACTTCAAAAAAAACACTAAAAAAGTGAAAAATAACTTTAATTTCGGAAGTCGGTGGCAAAAAACGAAAATTAAAAAGCAAAGACACCGACTTCCGAAATTAAAGTTATTTTTCACTTTTTTAGTGTTTTTTTTGAAGTCGGTTGTTTTTTTTTTGTAAAAAGTTTTTTGGAGTAAAACTATCGAGTAATACCGAATGTAAGTACGGACCATAACGCGTTATACAAACTCGATACATTACAAACAAACATTTAATTTATTCGAATCTTTAAAACACTGTCATTTTACATACATCCATCCATCAGAAAATCACGAAAAAATTTGTGGTTCCATAAATTTATTTCCACGTGTCATAGACAAAATGTTTGGAACATCATTTTTGGGTTGGTTCTGTTGTGAAAGTTGTCCGTAATAATGAGATAAATTATCCTTTTGGATTACACTTAATTCAATTACATCTTGTTTGCAAAAAAATATTAAAAAAATAGTTAGTACATAACAATATTTAGTCCGTACCACGTCATACTTCGCCAGGTCCTCCAATCAGACGGTAAAGTGGACGCGCGAGAGTTGGACTTCCTGCTGAAGTTTGCCGTGGCACCGGAGAATACACCGTTCTCCTGGCTGACCAATCAGAGCTGGGGCGGTATTATAACGCTCGCCAAGATGGATGCCTTCGAAAATCTCGATAAAGATATTGAGGGAGCTGTCAAAAGGTATTTAGGTTTTGTCTCGATTTATGGCACCAGCCCGGCCTTTCTCTAGACTCACCAGATGCGGTTAAATAATAAAATAATATATAGTCTTTTGCACGTAATAAACTAGTAAGGGCGAATTTCACCAAACTTTTATACGGAGTATACCTAAGTCTTACCATGCGAATACATTTTGAATTTTTGACAGTTTTTCCATACAAAAACTGTCAGACGCCATTTTTATTCCACGGATAAAAGATAATCTGACTTTGGTAAAATCAGCCCTTAGAGTAATAATTTAAGAAAAGCGTTCGTTTTCCCAGAAGTTCCCAGAGTTAAATTATGATTTCCAAGACGTAGACGTGGACGTTTCCGAAAGACGTAGCGTTGAAATGATGATAATTTCCAATATGAATTAATTCGATTTAAATTAATTTAGATGGCAGAAATACACAGAGGGCGAAGCTCCCGAGAGAGACAAGCTACCGGGCGAGTGGAAGAATAAGACGTCGTTGCAGC
The DNA here is from genome assembly GCA_947522985.1 of Lithophane socia. Taxonomy (NCBI): domain Eukaryota; kingdom Metazoa; phylum Arthropoda; class Insecta; order Lepidoptera; family Noctuidae; genus Lithophane; species Lithophane socia. Next base: position 6,828,468 of record OX383270.1, on the reverse strand, counting down.
GCCTGTGCATAATGCGAGCGTTGCGTCCCGACAGAATGTCTTACGCTTCTAGGTACGGTCATACAATTTCTTGGCCGAGTAACTAGACAATACACTAATTAGTCTGTGACAATACCCAAAGCCTTAGATCATCGGTACTTCATAGATCGGAACATCAAATATTTCATAGATTTTAAATATAATTTACCTTACTTACCCATCACTAGCTGTCGTGTCTAGCCGACTGTGGCGTGAGGAAGAACACTTTTTTACGGATTTCAATTAACAATTTTTGATTATTGTTTTGTCTAGTGAAATGTAACTAATTCATATATCTTTGTGCCATTTTACAATATATCATTAATGTGTTTATTATTAGGAAAAAGAAACACAGGACACTTAGTTTAGTACATTTATTTTGTACTTATAAAATGTCGTTTTCTTGTCGGTTGTAGACGACGGTGGCGAGTTGGGCACGTTTTCATTTGTCGTCTATACAGGTTAAGGGTTTGGGGTCTTGGCATAAAAGTCGAAATACGGTGTAGGTACATAATTATTAAAAGTAACAACAAAAGTAACAACAAAAGTAACAATTCACAATGTATTTTTTTGTAACAATATTTTGATTTAAAAGTGTCCGTGGAGTTTCTTGCCCGTTCTTCTCCATAGGTACCTACTACGCTTTGGAATGGGCAACTAGCTTCATATTTCTGACTGACCGACTCCTTGACAATTCAAAAGTGCCTGTAAATCGTTTAATTGAAATAAATGCTTTGAGTTCCATTCAAAATGGAACAAGAAATATTTCAGACACTGTATCTCCACCTGTCACAGTAGACGGACTAGCAAGCTTCCGTCACTATCATCATCATCACAATAGCTCAGAGGTCCTATATAGAATATTAACTCTTTTTACCATTCCTTTAGTGCATTTTGCGAAGAGAATCTGGGCACGAAATACGTTGAGGCCCGTACTCCACCGTTGGAGAAGTCTTATGAGGAGAGCAATTCCACAACAGCTATGTTCTTCATTCTTTCGGCTGGTGTCGATCCATTGAAGGTAACCTGTTTTGTACAATACTTAGATTTAAACATACGCCGTATATTAAACTCATTAACAATTAAACATACGTGTTTCCTGTTGATGATCCTTGAATTGTTTACTTAGAATTATTTTTAATTTGTTTTTTTTTATGCTTTATTAACAAAAGGGGGTTTTATCCGGATATGCCAACCCCATCGTACCATATAAATTATTTAGCTTTTATTACAACCCCCCCTGTGAAGGAAAAGTTGCGGAGCCCCCCCCTTTTTGAGATATGATTTTTTTAATATTCTAACCTAACTTTCGAATTTTCTTGTATTGACATCGATTTAAAGGTCGGAATAGGAAAGAGGTGACTAATAAAATGAAAGGGGAAGTAGCAGACCCTCCCCCAGCCCCCTCCCCCAGCCCCCTCCCCCTCCCTTGAATACGATTTAAAGAATTTTCAAGATTTAAATAAAAATAACAACTAAAACTTACCATGTCGGATTCACCCCAAAAGGAGTTTCAAGGGAAGCACTGTACTATATAGCGTAGTCGACGGAGCCCCGCTTAGCGGTGCTCCTACTTCTGGGTGGTTTATAAAAAAATTACCACGAAGAGGATGGCGGGGTCTTTCAGACCCCGCCATCCCCATCGAACCTAACCTGTATCAAGTCCAATTACAAAAAAAACTGTCAAAGAACAGCCTTCTAACCTAACCAACTATATCAGATCCACCCTAGAAGGATAAAGGATAATATATTTATATTATAACCAATCATACAATTTTGAAGAAGTCTTAGGTAACAACTGAAGCCTGGGCGCCTGCGCCTGAGTGGCTATGTGAAGTGACAATACTAACTTTACTGCCAATGACAACACAAAATGGTTTCGTTTTACGTTTGGTTTCACATATCGCCAATAGTCGGTAAATTATTATAAGTGTTAATTTAATAACACTAATCTAAATCAGTGAAATAAATATCATATAATGAAATATGCATCAAAAGTATCTAAATCACTAATTATAGATACGTAATTATTTCATAATTAATATGAAGTAAAACATTTTAATGCGTTGACCTTCCATAAAACGAAACGTTCAAGGCGAGACAAAATGTCAAAAGTGTCTAAATATTGCTCTAGTTTTTATGATTTTGTTTAATTTTATCTCCGCAACTTAAAACTTTACGTGGAGGCTTCTAATAACATGGTCTTTCTGTAAAAAAAATATGAACTCCCAACTCGATGGTTGTTAAAGTAAAGCTTAGCCTTTCTGAATAATAATCACCACTTGAATACCTTGCCTTAGAATAATAACGCATAGAAACCTAGTACGAGTGCAAAAAGTGAGGCAACTAAATAGGACCCATCGTGGCTTCCTTCTCTCGGCGAGCTGTCAGTACTCAAGGTCACGTTCCGTCGAACACAGCTCGCAATAAATAATTGAAAATGACAGTTTTTAGCGTGAAGGGATGTCATAGCAATTCAGGAAAACAAAAAAAAATGTGATCAAATTACATTTCACAAGTAAAATCGTTGTAATTGTAATTGTAATTACTTACATTTTATACACAATTTTACTTCACGGCGGTCTGAAATATAATTGATTTAAACTGTGTAGTTTAAATCAATTATATTTCAGACCGCCGTTCGTAAAATTAGAATAAAGACTTCGCTTAGCAGGTAAGCTCGTTTGATTCCCAATTTTTACGTAAATCGATCATCAAACAAAAATTCTAATGACCTAACTTATCACAATACAGTGTTGCTATTTGTGAGGAAAAAAATACCCACAATGCTTTCAACTTTGTTCTAACTTTTGTTTAGCAAAAAAAAAACATTTTTGATGTACTGATGTACCTACGCTATTGAATACGATATCAAATTTTGCCAGTTTATTTTACCTTCCGATGTTTTTATCCAGTTCCTGATAACATAAAATACTTGTCTTGATTTGACCCAGCAACATAGTACCTAGTGCGTTTTCCCATTTTTTTGTGTGTAACGGCCTGGTAATGGTATCACTGAAAGCTGTATTTGTGTGCGTTTGAGGAACGTAGACACATTCGGCTCACGCACACAAAGAAAATGAAGTGGACAGAAGATATCGCTCGTGTTTTGTTCTAGACGCGGCTTCTATGCGTTATTATTCTAAGAACCTTGCATTTCACAAAAAATATAAGTTTTGTGGGTATGCGTAAAAAGTTTGTTACTCGCAACGAAACGCAACAACGCGTGCGCACAGCGCATCGCCACAGCGCAGCGATACTAGATTTGTAATTTAATTTAAACAAAAACATTATTTTCAGGATTTAGAAAAGTTGGGTCGTAAAATTGGTTTTGCGACTGATAAGAAGAATTTCCACATCGTTTCTTTGGGTCAAGGTCAGGAGGTGGTCGCTGAAGAGGCCATGGGTGTCGCTTCAGCTAACGGCCACTGGGTCATCTTGCAAAATATTCACTTGGTCGCCAAGTGGCTGGCAACACTTGAGAAGAAAATGGAAGAGTGCTTCGAAAATCCTTTGCCTGAATATAGGTAGGATAGGCTCATCAGATCTATTCATATTTTGCAATATAAATGGCCATTTTATCCACTTTTGGAATTTTTGTTTCTTTCTTTTTAAAGGCTATTATTAAGTGCTGAGCCGGCCGGTGATCCTGCTTACCACATAATTCCGCAAGGAATCTTAGAATCATCCATCAAAATAACAAATGAGCCGCCTATCGGCATGTGGGCTAACTTGCATAAGGTAAGCTGTTTAATATAAATAAGTTATTTTTCTTGTATATTGTTTATTGCTCGCACAATAAGGTGATAGGAATAATAGCGCCTTGCTTGATAAGCGTAATATAATACTAAGTAGGATATTACGCAGTTAATAGTTGCCGATTACTTATGACTTAGGTCATATAATATTGGAGTTTGGCCCACCTCTGTACAGAACAAGTTAGGAGACTCAAATTCTCGAATCTTAAATACATGCCTGGGTTAGCTCGCCTCAAATGACACCATCATTTTTACCATGGGACTACGGGTTATGAATGGCAGCGTCACGGGGCGGGGGGTATGAGTGATAACGTCACGGGGCCGGGGGTATGGGTGGGTTTCTACAACTCAAGGACGGCTACAAGGATCTTTTGGCGCTCGAATAATTTTGACAAGGGGGGCGCTGTTGGTAAACATTTGTGCAATTGTTTTGTGAAATGCATTAAAAGAACAAGATACTTGGCGTCGTTAATTGCCACACGCCAAAAGGACCATGTAGCGCTACGCCATAACATACTTAGCGCTTATATGCATTCTGTCGACAGTCCTTGGACAACTTCAGTCAAGAGACCCTGGAGATGTGCAGCAAGGAGGCGGAGTTCAAATCTGTTTTGTTTGCTCTATGTTATTTCCATGCCGTTGTTGCTGAGAGACGGAAATTTGGCCCACAAGGGTGGAACAGGTACTTAGATTGTTTTATTTACTTTTCTATTTTACTCCTTGCAAATACCACCGTCTTCTTCGGTCTTAAAATTAACATGGACAAAACGAAGGTCATGTCCACGGAGTATAGAAAGAAGGTCATGTCGAATGAGCACGTCACACCCACCCTCATGAAGATCGGACACTCTGCACCCTTAATTGTAGACGATTATGTTTACCTAGGACAAACTGTCCAGTTAGGCAGGTCCAAATTCGAGAAAGAAGTCAATCGTCGAATCCGTGATGACCTATGGCACTGAAACATGGTCGCTCACAATGGGCCTCATAAGAAGGCTGAAAGTCGCCCAAAGGGCAATGGAGAGGGCTATGCTCGAAGTTTCCCTACGTGACCGAATCAGAAATGAAGACATTCGTAGGAGAACCAATAACCGACCTAGCCCGAAGTATTGCCAAGCTTAAGTGGCAGTGGGAAAATTGCTCGCAGAACAGATGGCTGATGGGGCCGAAAGGTTCTGGAGTGGCAACCGCGTACCGTTGGAAGGCTCCCCACAACACAAGGTGGACCGATGACCTGGTGAAGGCCGCAGGAATCCGCTCGATGCTAGAAGCACAGAACCGGTCGAAGTGGCGGTGCTTGGAGGTCTTTGTCCAGCAGTGGACGTCTTTCAGCTGAAATGATGATGATGATAATGAAATACCAACACTTTAAGGTCGTGTTTCTAAGTTAGACCATATTAGACTCTGATTTTACTTCAACTCTTGAGCTTAAGAATAAAATTAAGGCATTGCTTATACATAATATATACATACATTTAAAATATACATATACATATATATAATATTACAATGCCAAAGTGAAAGTGGATATATCCACTTTAACTTGTCTAGACGAAAGCCTACAAGTTTATATCCATTTTTGGTTTGGCATTGTATGAATGAAATCCTTCTGCAGGGTGTATCCATTCAACTTCGGCGACCTGACGATCTGCGTGTACGTACTGTTTAACTACTTGGAGGCGAATCCTCGTGTGCCGTGGGAAGACTTGCGCTATCTGTTCGGAGAGATCATGTATGGCGGGCACATCACCGACGACTGGGACAGGCGGCTCTGTCGCACCTTCCTGATCGAATATATGCAGGCGGAATTGGTCAGTCGCATATTAGCATTAAATACTACAGGAGTAACTTGATTGTGGTTGATCGATGTCGATATTGATCACCTCAAAACATAATCGATGGTCGATCGTAACCCGGATGTTATGCACCACTGGCGGTTGATGTCATCAATCGACGTCGATTGACCGGTTGCACTTCAATAAGCGATAAGTGTAATACCACAGGCCTAAAGTTCTAATAATAGGATAATTTACTATTTTATATTTTATTTTAAATTTTATATTCAGGAAAAGAACCAAAACAACTTCTAATTGTAATGGCACAGGTCTAATGTTCTAATAATAGGATAATTTAATTTTTTTCTTCTTTTTTCGTCAGGTGGACGGTGAATTGCAACTAGCTCCAGGCTTCATATCACCACCGAACACTGATTACGTTGGGTACCACGCCTACATCGATGACTTTTTACCAGATGAAACACCGTACTTATACGGATTGCATCCTAACGCGGAAATAGGATACTTGACCACCGTCTCCGAGAGACTCTTCAAGGTAAGTCTTTAAACTCAGTGTGCGACCTTTTCCTTTTAGAACGAAATTACTTATTTAACTTACCCAATGCAAATATGTTAAATACTTTACGAGATGATAAGATGGTTTGGTACTTGACGAGATCCGTTATTTAAATGACTATAAATTTTAAAAGGTGGTGTTTGAAATGCAACCGAGAGATACCGGCGCGCAGGCAGGAGGTGGTGCGAGTAAAGACGAGATGGTACCTTGCATCCTTTTTTTTATCATTAGATAACCATCAACAGACTAAGATCATATCACATTAACTGTTATTCAGGTTCGCTCTATTATAGAGGACATCCTAGACAGAGTACCTGAACCTTTCAATTTGGCGGAACTTATGGGGAAACTGGAGGAGTTGACTCCCTACACCATCGTAGCCATTCAGGAATGTGAACGAATGAACCGCTTGATGGGGGAGATTCGAAGGTCTCTTAAGGAGACAGAGTTGGGGCTCAAGGTGCGATGTTCATTTGTGTAGCTAACAAATAAATGCACTGATCGAAGGAAGTATAATATCACTTAGACTAATCAAAATATAATAAAGTTTTTCGAAACCCCTAAGTTCGTGAAATTAGTGTTTCCACTTGTTTTAAATAAATTAAATCTCGTTTGTGTGTAAAAATATCGTACGCTGATTCCAAAACTATTTCAATCTTTTAGGTTTCATAACCTTATTTTTCTATTTTTAGTGCTTAAAAGTTTTTCACATACACATAAATCACTTTCATTTGGAGGCCAAATCAAAGCTATTTGTAAACATGCATCATACTTGAATGCTACAGAACGCCGTTCCTTGCGCCGGCGCAACTATCTTTAAAATGACTAAAAGTTTTACACTAACAGATTTTCATATAAAAACTTTACATTATAAGAGATTTACATTTAAATTTACATATAAAAACTTTACTTTCCCAATTGTTAAAACACCTAGGAATAAAAGCAGTGATTCTCAAGGATTGTTTGATCAATGAATCTTTCCACCTCGACCTGCTTTTCAGGGTGAGCTGACCATCAGCAGCGACATGGAGGACCTGATGGAGTCTCTCTTTATGGACAAAGTGCCAACAGCTTGGAGCAATCTGGCTTACCCCAGCCTGCTGGGCTTAGCCGCGTGGTTCGCAGACCTTTGCATGCGACTCACTGAGCTTGAGAACTGGACCGGGGACTTCAACGTATGTTGTTACTAATTGTAATCGATAAATCTTTAGATGTGTTTGCTGTATATGCACTATTGGTCCAAACGGCGCGGCCGTTAAGTTCTTTGTATCTTCTTACTAGAAACTTACTAGAAACTCCTGAAACATGCTTGAATTTAAAAAGACTCTTAATGCTTTTCTGTCTCAGTTATGTCATAATATGCCTTTTGACGAACAGAATTCACATTGTAACTTTACTCATCTATTCCAGCTGCCGCCGGCGGTATGGCTTGCAGGGTTTTTCAACCCGCAGTCGTTCCTGACGGCCATCATGCAGCAGACGGCCCGCAAGAACGAGTGGCCCCTCGACAAAATGTGCCTCAACTGCGACGTCACCAAGAGAGCTAAGCAGGACTTCAAGTATGTAATCATTGGGAAATGAAATGGTTTAGAACCTGCAGGGTAATTACGTAACACTCTAACAGAGCAATGCTTTCAATTTGACAATTCAAAAACATTAATTGCACTAATTACGTTGCTGAGCAGGCAAATTTTTCGAACATATTAATGAACCAATGGAATATCCTTCAAAACGATTCAAATTGTGTCACGCATGAAGTAGTAAACGCAGTCTTACTAAACTTCGACTTTCAAATGGAAAAGAGAGAGTTGACAAATGATACAACTTGAGAGACATACGCTAAGAAAACCAGACTAGATATGCTCCCCCTATTTAAACAGTGCGAATAGTGAACGTCTACTGCCTTGATCACACGTACCGAGTAAATTATTATAAAACTTTTTTTCAGACTATCTTTTACAGAATCATCCATATTTGTGTTAGTAAGTACTTAGGAACTATGTTAGTAAACCACAAAAATAAAACAAACATAATCACACACACATGGAGTGCGATCCAGTGTCTTTGACCGTCTAACCGATCCGCTATTACTTTCAAGATGCTGTTGGAGCTTGCTCGGATACGGCGCAATATGGAGGCCGCTCTCTTTCTCATGATGGCATGAAAGCCTTCAATCTGAGCCTCCATAAACATGCCAGACGCACTACAGCATCTCGGCAGCCCCAACAACATCCTAAAGGCGTTATTGTAAAGGGGCGAGGCAGCTAAATGATACTAGGCCGAGTTCCAAGTTCCAAGTTCCCTAAAGCTTTTATTTTTAATAAAAGTTCTTTAAGTCTTAAAAGTTCTACGAAAGTAGAGTGTCCACCTCGGGGAGTAACACGTACGTGTTACTCCCCTAGGTGGACACTACTCATATCACCCTCCCGTGGTGAACCCGTGATACCCAAATGGTAAAACGGGATTTAAGTTCCGGATTGACGCAAAAACGGATTTGGATAACATTTGGCGCACAGATAGTTTATAATCGGATTATCACAGGGTACTTTTAATCCCGGTAGTATGCACGTTCCCGTGGGATACCCCGCCCGCACCTACCTTCATCAACGCGAACGGAGCTGTGGGCATAGCTTTTGCCCGCAGTTCGGCCCGCGTGGATATCGTTATTTAATAAATATGCCATGTCGCAGTTCCCCACCGCGCGAGGGCGCCAACATCCACGGACTGTACATGGAGGGCGCCCGCTGGGACACTTCGACCGGCGGCATCGTGGAGTCGCTGATGATGGAACTGTTTCCCGTGATGCCCGTCATTTACATCCGCGCCGTCACGCAGGATAAGCAGGAAACCAGGAATGTCTACGAGTGTCCCGTCTATAAGATTCGGTGAGTTGTCAATTTCGAGGTATAAGTCTGTTCCAAAATAATCTAACGAAAATATAAACAAATTTATCCGAAATCATGCCTGTGGATGCCAATTTGTAGTGCCACTTTCGAATTTAGTGCTTTAATTTGATTATTTGAATACATAAACATGACAAAGGTAGCTGTGACTGGAAACGGAAGGGGACGCCCTAGAAGAACCTTATTGGTAATGTTCTTTAGAAACGTCAGGTGCGTAGTACGCGAAACCGGTGAATGTTACGTTCGCGGGAGTATTTTTCAGAAATGGTCGAAATATATCTAAAAAAGTAGTACCTAATTCGTACCAAATTGTACTTGTATTGCAAATTGTATACTTGTAAATAATTTGTCAAATTAAAATAATTTAATTCAATTAGGCACATAAAAGGCACTTTTGAACGTAAAAAACAAATAAATACAACTGATTCTAGTCGCCCCTTCCAAAAGGTAGGTAGTTTTCGTATGGAGAAGAATGGGCAAGAAATGGAGTTTCTTGCCCATTCTTCTCCATACGAAAACTACCTACCTAAGGGTGATGCCCCATTAGTGCGTTGCGTTGCGTCGTCGCAACGGATCAAAGCATTCAGTCTCCATAATAATGAATCGGAACCATAGCGATTGAACCACTGCGACGACGCAACGCAGCGCAACGCACTAATGGGGCTTCGCCCTTAGTGTGTTGCGTTGCGTCGTCGCAACGGATCAACGCATTGTATGCCACACCTGCGTTGCGACGACACACGAGCGCTGCGACACACGTCGCAGTGCAAGAGGACGACGCGGACGCCCGCACCTCGTTTGCCCCTCTAGCAGTGGATCACTGTCCGTCGTCGCAGCGAGTGTCCGACAACGCGCTGCGTTCATCATCACCCTGCATCACCCTCCCTCCCGCTACGTCTCTTGTCCGTCGATCCGTTGAAACGTCGCACGCCACGACGCAACGCACTAATGGGGCCTAGCTCGTACTAACTCTTTTATAAATGTTTTACAATATTTTGTATACATCAATTTTATTATAAATATGACGACGAGATAAAATATGTGAAGACGAGAAGTAATCACAGAATGTAAAACTGACTACTGTAAGACTAAATTAGCAACCAGTTTGATTTTGTCTAGAATTGAAAAATTCATCAACAGCGACACCTTTATAAAGACTGTTACACTATAATGTTTGTTTGACACAAGAAGAGGAAACCGGGGATACTTGACTATAGATATACTTAGCATCAGGTGGAATGAGCTATCATTGCTCCTGATGCTAAGTGTCCCTAATAATACTTGGGTTTTTTAAAGAATAGACGGTGGTAGGTCTCGTTTACTCCACCGGCCGGCCAGCCGTGTTGTTTCGTTGCCTGAACAGACATGGTTTTGGTCGTGGGCTCTCGTAACACTTTGTGTCAAACAAACAATATCTTGTAACACCTTGCATAAAGGAATGGCTGTTGATGAATTTTTCAATTTCTGTCGAATTCCAACGAGATTTCACTTACTTAAAGCATGTTTGGAGTCACACGTAATCGGTTCGATTTATGTGTTTTTCCTAGCACGTGTGACTCTGGATTTTGAATTTGTGTTTGTGATGTCTTGTTTAAGTATACCTTTTTAGATTACTTTTTGTCGTTGTTGTTAATTTGTAACACACCTCACGTTTATTCGTTTTAATGGTACTTTATGCTCTACAAAAACATTTACTTATCCCCCAGTATGCGTGGTCCGACTTTCGTCTGGACGTTCAATCTGAAGACCAAAGATAAGCCTACTCGCTGGACACTCGCCGGCGTTGCCTTATTACTGGGAGTATAAGTATATCTACTTTATCTACACGTGTTTTCAGTGTTGTGTACGTCATAAAATTCAGAACCTACTGATTTGGAGAAGACACTGGCTCCTGTAACACAGGTGTTTTACTTAGCGCAGGAGCCAGGGATTCACTTTATTTGTACACATTTTTAAGCCAATAAAGAAATTGTATAATATACATAAATTTATATAGGTACTTTTAGTTATGTTTGTGTAATCATATAATGCTTTATCTGTAATTTTGCTAGGGTAATAAATATATATTTCTATCGAAATGGAGTTTTTAAATATTTTTTTTAAAATTAATTTTTCACAAACCGGACATAACAGTATAACTTAACATACTAGGTAAACTTAAAGATACACATGCTGCATGCCCTGTGAACACAGCATGCACAATGTATGCATATACCTACCTATACATAATGTGCTGCCATTGAACTAATCTTTATTAGTCGAATAGTTACACAGGCTCATTTTAATTTTAATTTTGGCTGTTTGCCGGAGAACATATCAAAATGCTGCCTCACACTGTTGTAGCTGTTAAACATTCTATAAAATGGAGCATGTTGTTTTACATTTTTTCTGCAATGAGGCATCACAAATGTGGGCCTATTGCAAACGACTGTTCTGGCGTGGAACAGCAAGTTGAACTTTGTCAAATTCTGGCAATCCACAGGTAAGTTGGATACCAGGCCTGGCCTCGCGTCGAGTGTGGAGGGGATTCCCTTCCACACTCGACTGCCTTCCCCTCAGGGGAAGAGTGATCATAGGGATATTGCGAACCTGTTTATGAAACATCTCCAGTTGCAATGTCAATATCAGTTACTTCCACAGGCGCTGAGTATCGTTGTCAGGGGAAGGAGACACGCATTGGCATGCATCGGCGCCCCTTCCACGCAAAGCCACAAATTCAGAATCAATTGTAGAACGAATCTGGGAATTTGTAAAGCAATATTAAAAACTACAGCATTTAAAGTGTGGTCCCTCAGTTCTCACACACCATCAGCCAGATCTCAGAAAGTATTTCGAAAATTAAGGTTTTGTGATTACAGACTTTTAGTAAAGATTTTGTAAAGATATTTACTAAATAACAAACCACAAAAGCATTAAAGACAAGAAATTATAATGACTAAACTGTGGTCCCTCAGTCCACACAACATACATTACGAATACGAATTATATAAATAAAACCGCTATTTTTCGACATAACGTGTTAGTAAAAGTCTTAATACATTTTGTAAAAAAGAAATGGAGCAGAAATATCGACGCAATTTGAAGATAGCAATTATTAAAACTGGTCCCTCCACTGACATACGTGACGAAAGGATTATCGGAAAGTCTAGTGCACTTAACTTTTAGTTAAAACTTTCGTGTGCGTTACGATTGCTCGGCCAACTGCAACTGAGGCAACTGAAGGAACACGGGTGGGTTTTAGTCAGTAAGAGTCTGACACGCCCTTCCACTCCGCCCAGAGCGGGAGAAGTCATTTGATGATTTCCCAACCAAAAAAAAAAAAAAGTTACCCAAACAAAAAAAAAATCGGCCAAAAAATTTTCGAAATTTGTCAAAATCGAAGGGAACAAACCAAAAATTTGTCAAAGTAGAAATAAAAACGTTATAAGGGTTTTAAGTTGGCCGCGCGAACGTAACGTGGAGGATTGCGCGACCATGGAGATCTCAGCAACTACTTGGGTTAGAGATATAATTCTTTTTGTCAATTGAAGACTGAATTTGTCAAAAATTGTCGAAAAAAGAATTATAAGCTCTAGATCAATATTTTACGAAATATTCCCCTTCGAAGTTATGGCCGCGCAATCGTGCACCTGTTGTTTCTTTATTGTTGATTATTTCTTTAAAACTAAGACTTCATACAGTAAAACTGTTACAAGAAGAATGGTCTTAATTTGTCAAAACTAACGAAAGCAATAAATACTACTAAAGTTTAGTTAAACAGACGAAATCAGTTCAAAACACAAAGTACGCGGCCGCGCGGTCGAAACGTTACTTTGTACGCTGATATCTCATTATCTATAATTGCTAGGATTTCGGTGTGAACATCCATTTATTCGACATATTATCCTCATTAGAATGGCATATCGTTTTACCCTCAGATCAGTCTTGAACGCGTGTAATCTCAAAAATGATGTTATCTCATACAATGTTCGAGCAGAGTAACCATAATTTCGATTTTATTTGGGAATACCTCTGACTGGATTGGACAACATCTAGCTCAATCTGAAAAAGGAGAATGATCGTTTCTGCGCTGGAACCCAATAGCGTTAAAATTATATACCAATGAAAAGATCTAATCAAGAAAAATATTAGGTATTTTCTTATTATGAAGACTTTTCTTGATCGTTAGTACGAAAGGAGCTACAGAGCTTTAAATGTGGATGATTCAATATTATTGGAATTCTGGTATTTCGTCAATTAATAAACTTTTAATGATTTGTTACCTTGCAAACATCGTCTATCAAGCTTAGAAACGAACATTTTAAAACACAATAAATGCCGTTTTAGGAACGATAAGAGAGAAAGAGTCGGTTGGCCGGACAGAACGTAGTAGTAAAAAAGGTTGCCCTTGAAAAGCTCTTTCCATTGGTATATAACTTATTTCTAGTGGGCTTCAGGGCAGAAACCCAGCAGGTGCCCATTCTCCTATAATATTAATATTAAATAAAAACATGTATATTTCATACATACAGTTTATTTATCTCAGAAATATAAAGATAACAAAAAAATAGCAATTACATTCAAACATAATATTAATACTTATTATTAATGATTGGGGACTAAACTATGCAGAAAATACAATGAATTTTTGAAAAATACAATGATGACTTTTATCGATATAGTGAATAATAACGATGCTTTATATTCCTTTGTGTTTAGTCGTTGGTTGTTCTGCAACTTAGTGAGATCGTTTAGACGCCTATTTTTTTTTCTATTAATTTCAGTCACCCTGGTACTTTTCAAAACAACATACATCAATTTCAAAACCTGTATTTTTAGCATTATTAAGTGGTAAGTCGCATAAGCACATAGTTCTATTTATACAAGTATATTTTATACAAGTAGGACAGTTGAATTTTAAAAACATAGAACTTTAATATTTTCTTAAAACCTTGTGGCTTATCTTTAGGTTTTGTGTAAGAAAGACATTTACGGCTCAAGCTTTTAAGAAAATATTAAAGTTCTATGTTTACGACAGTTTTATTTAGTACTTTTTAGTTAATAATTATAAGCTTGTTTTTAAAAAGATTTTTATTTTTTTTATTTATTTATTTAACCATTTATGCACACACATATAAATACAGAAAAGAAGAAAGGAACAGAAAAATTCGTACAAAGGCAATGCTTATTTCTAAAGAAATCTCTTCCAGCATACCTGCGATAGGAAAGTAGATAAAAGAGATGTAGACAACGTGTGTAAGAGTAGAAGAGAAACAGAATACAAAAATCAAAAACAATTCAAAAATTAAATATAAACATACATTATGAGAATATACTTACATACATACTTCTAAAATAAATATCACTTAAAAATATACAATTACAATATAATTTAAAATAACTATGCAACTATGACGAAATGGATAGGTAGTGTTCTTTTACTTATATTTTATTTGCTACTTTTTAGCATTACGATTAATTTAAATATCTGTTCTATCACCTCCACAAATCCAAAGAATTAGGTTTTCCCATGGCCACCCTTCGGCTCCATCATCAGACCCTGAATACTACCTAGTGTCAAAGCACTTGTTTATACATAACCAACGAGTCCAAACACGATGGTGCTATCTTGTTTGATTGAGGAGTTCCCATGGCCACTTTCCGGCTTCATCATCAGACCCTGAACACTACCTAGTGTCAAAGCACTTGTTAATACATGACCAATGAGTCCAAACACGATGGTGCTATCTTGTTTGATTGAGGAGTTCCCATGGCCACTTTCCGGCTTCATCATCAGACCCTGAACACTACCTAGTGTCAAAGCACTTGTTAATACATGACCAATGAGTCCAAACACGATGGTGCTATCTTGTTTGATTGAGGAGTTCCTATGGCCAACTTCCGGCTCCATCATCAGACCAGCACAGGGTATCATTTTAAGATAGTTTTTTTTTTTTGGTATCATTTTTTCAAAATGTCTCGGTAGTTGTATAAGTATGCCAAGTTTCAGCTCAATCGGATGCCAGGAAGTGCTTGAAAAATTGATGACAAAAGGAGTAACCGGAAACACATACGAACAGAGCAAGCTAATATAAAGCTTGTAATAATATAAAAACGGCTATCGATATCATTTATTACGAATCCTTCATGCTCTTGTCTATGTTGCGTCGTTGGCGTGTTCCGAGGAATACTTTAGGTTCGCTTCATTTGTTGCGTTTCAAAGTAGGTGCGCTTCGACGAATACCCCAATTCTATAGCTTACGAAAACGCAAAACTAATTTTCAATAAGAGGTATACATTTCTATTTTACTCACTTTTAATTAAGGTATAAAGAAATAATAACTCACCATATCTCTTGGCCGGTTTTTTCACTATGGAGTTTGCAAGCTGTGATGATTAAAAACTTCTTTACAAAAAAAAGCAGTTGACAATAGGCTATAATTGTATTGTAACACAAATAAATTACAAACTGACCCATTATAAAGCGAGAAAAAGATCCTTTTTTACAAAAAAAAAAACAACCGACTTCCAAAAAAACACTACAAAGTGAAAAATAACTTTAATTTCGGAAATCGGTGGCAAAAAACCTAATTTCAAAACCAAAGACACCGACTTCCCAAATTAAAGTTATTTTTCACTTTGTAGTGTTTTTTTGGAAGTCGGTTAAACTGCTCATCATCATCAGCATTTCAGCCAACAGACGCGCCGCCACCTCTTCGACTGGTTCTGTGCTGCTTGCTTCCAGCGGATTCCCGCGGCCTTCACCAGGTCATCGGTTCACCTTGTGGACGCTAAGTCAATCGGTACGCGGTCGCCACTCTAGAACCTTTCGGCCACATCGGCCATCTGTTCTGCGGGCAATCAATACTTCGGGCTATGTCGGTTACCTTGGTTCTCCTACGGATCTCTTAATTTCTGATTCGATCACGCAGGGAAACTCCCGAGCATAGCCCTCTCTATTGCCCTTTGGGTGACTTTCAGCCTTCTAATGAGGCCCATTGTGAGGGACCACGTTTCAGTGCCATAGGTCATCACTGGCAACACACACTGGCCAATAACTTTTGTCTTGACACACTGTGGTATATGAGACGAGAAGATAGCACGGTAATTTATTGTGGGCAGAAACGCTCATTCTCCTTTTTCAGATTGAGCTAGATGTTGTGAAAACTAGAAAACTATTGTGGTTAACATCCCAGAGTGTTAAGTGAAGGGAATTATCGCCCGATTTCCTCGGCAACGATCATGGCTAAGGCGTTGGACAGTATGCTTGACTCATGTTTGAAACATATTTTAAATCTTCATGAAGCACAGTTTGGGCTATCAACTGAAACTGCTATCATGAGTCTCAAGCATACTGTTCAATACTATACTGATTGATGCAATCAGAGATTTGGTCAAAGTCTGTGAGACTTATGCTGCCTCATACGAACTGATTCATAATGTCACCAAGAGTGAGGTCGGTGGTAGGTGTACGGACTCTGTTCCTAAAATAATAAGCCTGAATGGGCCCCCAACGCACGCAACGCAATTCACAACTGTATGTCTAATACTTTAACCTTTTGAACGCCAGAGCGTAAACGCATCGGCGCCCCTTCCACGCCAAGCCACAAATTCAGTGCAGGAATAGGGATTCCAACATTCCGCTGAGCAGTTGCCTCGTCTGGAGAGCCAGGTCATGGCAGACTTTAGAACGGACTATCATAAATAGGAAACGAGATATTTGCAATAATTGTGTAAAAAATCGTTTTTTATACCTTTGACTTTGGAATATCTGTCGCGGACACCCGGTTTTGAGACAAGATTTAGGGTCAGCTCAGACCGCGACGTGAAGCGACGTGATATTGCAAGCGTGTCAAAGTACGCCGAGATGCGCGGTACTGAACAGCGCCTGTACCTTATTGTGTAGGAAATAAATTCGACATAATATCAGATCATAAAAAAATGCGCGTCGCTTCGCGTATCGGTGTGACCCTTACTTAGGGTGTCAAAATAAAGGTTTATACAAGTTTATAGCTATGTCTCATTCCGAGATGATATTCCTGGACTAGTAGGTGTAGTGTGCTGTAGCTTCTATTCCAAGCCGGATTCTACCATATAGTAAAAGTACTCTGTGATCGTAGACAGAGTATTCTTGTAGTATTGACATTGACGCAATGTCGTTCCGTTATAACTATTGAAGATTTAAGACTATCGTGTGAACATTTTCATCATAAGTTACTCAAATTATTTAATTATTTGCTCTTATGCACATTGCACTTTTTACTTAGAATTATTGTCGGATTGAGTGATTCGTTTGCTAATTAATTCCATGGGCAGTACCATGGTGGCAGCACCAGCACCCAGGCTCCAAATTCAAAACGCTAAACAGTCCGGTTGCTATGACGATTATTTTGTTTATAGTAAAGAATTTCAACCTGTGTATTGGAGAATTTCTAATAGTACTTGGAATTATTGTTTATGTCATGACAATGGTTTAATCTGAGTTCTGATCAAGCAACATGGGTGATGTAAGTATTTTAATACAATATTCCGCATTAGGGTGCGTTTCCACTGAAGCTGGAACAAGCGGAGACTAGTGGAGCTGAGCTGAGAGGTGCAGGAATCGTCCAATTACAGACTCCCGTCTGTAATTGGGCGAGAGACGCGATGAGGATTTCAACCAGTGTGATTAACACACGTAGGGCCTGTATAAATGGCAACAGGCAACTGAAGGAACACGGGTGGGTTTTAGTAAGTAAAAGTCTGACACGCCTTTCCGCTCCGCCCAGAGCGGGAGAAGCAATTTGATGATTTCCAAAACTCAAAAAAAAAAAAAAAAAAAGGGCCTGTACAAATATAAGTAACTACCTGCGAACCGCGGTTTCATCGGCGTAATTCTCGATCCCGTGGGAATATCGGGACAAAAACTAACCTATGTCCTATTCCGGGTCATGGTCGACCCATGTGTCAAAATATTCATCTAAATCCGTTCAGCCATTTTAGCGTAAATGGATTAGCAATTCTTTCAAAATGATTCGAGTATGATTGATCGTGTGATACGGAATTTGGGTGCTAATAGTCCGCCTTCTTGTTAGTCACTTTGGACCAGTATCGCTACGCTACCGAGCGCCCCAGCGCGACCATATCGCTTATACCTGAATAGGCCTTTATTTTTGCTAAGATTAGAGGGGATAAACATAGAAATTCTCCCAACTGGCAGAGCATCAGCATGACCACATCAGCCTGTATTGAGTACCTAATAGGTGCGCATAATAATCCTGAACCAACGACAATCGACGCCGAGGCGACGGCCTTATTAAAAGGTCGAGGGAATCCGCTTGATAAACCTACGGACAGGCAGCGCAGGATCGGCTGTCGTGATGCAGCGGACGTATTTCGTCTGAATAACCATGGTCTAATTGATTTTGAACCAATCGGCCACGATTCACTAATTCTACGACTTTTCTGCAGAAAGAAGAAGTTGATCTACGGTTGGAATTTTTGAGCGAATACATCTTGAGAACGCTGAAACAGAAGACTGAGAAATGGGTTAAGTTTATCACTGGCGACGACAGGGTCAGTGTTACCAATCTTTATTATTGTTGGTAAGGTGCGTTACACGAGCAACATAATTGCTCATGAGCAATTGTCAGTAACTGGATACAATATGTAGGTAGGTAGGTGTAAATCTCTGCCTAGCCCACCGGGGATTACAGGCGTACGGGGGGTTCTGTCTCTCTTAATTGCCACGCTTCATGCACCCATTTTATCTGTTTTCCTTGATGCTGCTCTTCTTCTTCGTCTAGAGCAATAGCTATCATTGCTAGCTCCGTAGTACTGAACAGAGCCTTCACGATACTTGACAACAGACAAGTTTTCACTAAAGCTCCGTGAACTGAGTAATGACATGTGTGACGCAACACTAGCAATGATACTGCACTGTAGGTCGATTCACACATATCAGTGAAGCCACAGTTCCGATACAGTTCCGGCACAGTGCAAAATATTCTTTAATACATTCTCATGCCGTTGTCGGTACTGACACAGAGCACTGTGTCGTTATTGACACTGACAAGTGGGGATGCGTTCAAAGAGAATGTATAAAAGAATATTTTGCACTGTGCCGGTACTGTGTCGGAACTGTGGCGTCACTGATAAGTGTGAATCGACCATTACCCATTTCCAATTATGTTGTAATTTTAGATGTAATATACAATGTTTGTTGTTTTGTTTTCTCTAATAAAGTAAATAAATAGATATGGAGCAACTTGAAAAAGATTGCTCAAAACTACGTCGCATCTATTGCTGAAAAAATAAATTGTGGAAACGCACCTCAGGTATCATAATGCAGTTACCTCGGGGCTTTTCCACAACACCTACGAGCCTAAATTATTTTTTCTTACAGCACATTTTGTTCAAATTCTTCGAAAATCCCAAGTTTGATGTGCTCGTATTTCGTGTGAACACAGCAGGCATGATCACGTGTGCCATGCAATTTCCGCCCATCTCTAGGGGTAAGGTGGTGTACTTCCTCAGAAACTTGGAAGAGAAAATTACAGCGGGAAATATGCGAAGGGTTTGTAATAATTTATTTGAAAACCGCAGAACTACCGAACAGTAACTGAAAACTGGGTTGGTCTTATGGACAACTTCTGAAGTGTTGGTAGGTTTTTCCACTAAGAATTTTTTATGCTACAGCTACATACTGTCGCGATACTGTTGTAGAGATTGAGCGCGTGATGTGTAGTTCGAGCTATCGCGACAATGTAGCCGTAGCATTAGTAGCCAGAGCCAGAGAGTTTGAATTTGCGCTCGTTTGATGACAATAGGCTCGCCGCTCGTGGTCACACCGTAAGCGGGGGGTAGTTTGTTACCTTGAAATCAGTCGAGTTGTGACCCAACATATTGTAATCTTTATCGCTCAAAATGAGTTGAGGAATTTCCGTTCTAGGTACCTACTTATCTACTAGATTTTCCAATTTTTGCCATAGTCAACACCATAGTCAATCGCAAAAACTTACGAAAACGAATGTCACGTACTCTCGTTGAGCCCAAAGTATCAAAAGGACTACTTTGGAAACCTTACCCAACATATAACTGACGTTAATATTGTAGGCTCTCACTCTCGGTGAAATGTCAGGCAATGTACTACTAGATTTAATGGCATTGGCGGATCATGTGATCGGGCCTCTTCTATGCAATGTTGAGAACCAGAAAGGATGGCCCAAAATTGTGAGGAACGATATGATGAGACATGTTAATGAGCTGAGGAATTTGATGTATCAGGTTGGTTGGTTTTGACTAAGAATTCTCCTTCTCTCAATATTTATTTTTGTGGAGTTGGTATTACAGTTGAGCCTAAAGCCTCGCTCACACATAGCGAATACTCGCTGCGCTTAGGCACTCGCAGCGAGTATTCACCAAACTAGCACAGATAATCGATTTTGTCTGGTAAGTACAACACGCTTGCCCATTGATGAGATTCCCCATCTACTCCCTAGCAACCTAGGAGGACGGCAGGAGGACGAACGAGAATACGCGAAGACCCAGCGGTTTAGGCTGTGCTTTGTTTGTCAGTGAGTGTACCTATGAATTAATTTAAAAGTGGATTCCATATCTTCAAATTGCAGTTAAAAGGAGAAATGTCTAGTCAAGTACTGCTGCCAATGCCTGCCGGTGTACAAACTATATACCAAGCGGAAGCCAGGCTGAAACAAAGGTAAGAAAAATTCAAATAAATTAGTAGTAGTAGTATGTTATTTTACTGAAATTTGCTTAGCAATAAGCAGTAGGTAGGTCCGTTGTAGGTTGTAATTGTAACAGGTTGTAGAAAGACCCCATCACATAGCAGTCAACTACGCATTCAGTACATATATCAAATTAAGTAAGTAAGTAAATAACATTGCACAAAAATAATTACTGGGAAACGACGCTGTTTACGATAGTGCGCAACGTAACGCACGCAAAACATTGTATTTATGGGTGCATGCAAAGGTTCTGGGTTTATAGGGGTATTAAGGAAACATATTTTTATACTATGTTTTTTTACAGTATGTTTTTTACTAAAGTAAAAAAACGTAGTGTTAAATATTGTACGGTGGTACGGAACCCTTCGTGTGCGAGTCCGACTCGCATTTAGCCATATTTTTTATTATACCACGTTACAGCGAAGGAGAAGACGTGGACTTGTACTTAAAGACGAACATAGAAGGAGCTGTCATAAAGTGGGCGCAACAAGTTCATGACTTACTGGCAGAGGATTCATACATAGGTAAGCTACATACTTCACAGGCTTCGTTTATTAATACCGTATCAAGTGGCTTATGGATTCATTCTCTAAAGCCCCATTTACACGGTACAAGTTTCTTCTGGAAGTTTCAAGAGCAATAATCGCATGCCGTAAAGCACATTCAATTATTGCCGTTCAAGAATTGCATGCAAGTGTTTTGTACGCGTGCAAGTTCCATAATTGGCATACAACAATTGAATGCAACTTTCACCATTCAATAATTGTAAAATTGATTTAATAATAATATAATAATAATAATATACCATTTATTTCAGGCGACACAGGCCCATAGAAAAATACCTTAACCTAGACATACATACTTTTATAAAAAACTTGTGTTAATAAATAAGGCTTAAGACTATGTTAGTAGCACTTCACTTTGCACTAGCTTGTCCTGTGGTACTTGTCCGCGGAAGCGACGGAACACCACGTCCTGCGGCCAAAAGTCTTCTTCCATGACGAGGGGCAGATAACAATTTGGTACACGCACCACGAACGCCTTGAAGTTGACGTTCCGGTGCGATTCCAGCAACTGCACCCTCGGCGTGTACTTGATCTTCTGGCGCACGTACTCCACGATGTCCTCCGCCTTAGTGGTGTAGTGCAGGCGGGAGATGTACACCGGTGTGTTCGGCTTTGCGGCACGCAGGTTCACTGTGGGCTCCGTAGGAGCTTTACCGCAGCGGTTCTTTGTAGTTTGCGATCGGCGCTTCCTCCTTTGCACCGTCACAAAACCATCATCATTATCAGTTCTTTTCGTTGCATTTTCCGGCAAGGACTTGATACTTTGAGCGCCTGGGGCACTCGCGGTGACGCTAGCGAAATCCCTATGCAGGGGTTTCGCCAGGGCTACAGACACTGGCAGCGGGATGGGGCGAGGAGATCGGGCAGCGCTGCGTGGAGGAGCTGCGGTGACGGGCGCGGGGCAGCGGGGCGACCGGGCGGAACACTCTGCAAGCTCAGCAAACGACGGATGCGCTGGCGTCGAAACTGCTGACTCGGAATTTGACGACGATACATCGAGGCCAGCTCCGCGACACATGTTTACATTAGACGCATCGACTGATGACCTAGTTACCGTCACACTGTTGCGCAACTCGCTAAATTCTTTGCGCAAATCGGCGACGGTGTTTTGGGATGCATCTAATTTCGCCAGAACATCAGCAAGGCGGGCCTTCAGAAAGACAATGTCCTTCAGAAGGCTCGTTACATCAACGTGGTCGAAGGTGACGGGAGGAAGCTTGTGAAGCTCCTTCGCCACAAACGTCGGCACGTCGTCCGGGTCGGTCTCCTCGAACAGCGTGATTATGTCTTGCAGGCTTCTCTTAGTCCCGTCATGCCGGCGGAACACTATCTGGTCGCGCTTGTCAAGCACACTAAACAACAACAGCTTGGCAGCAGCTATGTCATCTTCACTGAAGTTCATTGCTCATGGCGAGTTAATTACGAGCGACAGCTAGCGCCGCGCTAGTCAATACACAGTAATATACAAACACGTCCGCATTGGAACGCGGCACAAGCGAGACTGACGATTTAAGTACCTATTACTGGCATTAGTGCTGCCAATTATTAAATTTTATTGAACGTCATCTCAAGATTTTCTATTAGATTTGATATTATAGTTTCTTCAATTAACTTAAATCTGTATTATCATATTATTGGTAGCATTTAAAAGAACAAAGTTCCCGCTTCCCGCCGCGGATGTCAACTTCTACACACAGCGGCTGAAGAACCTCGAAGGCATATACTCTCAGTTGCGAGATCCTCGCGTGAAGAGGATGGCTCACTATCTAGAGGATACACACAGCGTGTACCTTAGCTGCTTCAAGACCATGCTTACTAATGTGGTGGCTGGTGAGATCTACTTCAGTTTAAAATTCTCTTGTTTAAAAGTCTTGATAATTTCTAGGATTTGTGATGCGAGCTTTATTTTCTAACGTGACAGTATTATTATCGTGAGCGGTCCACGTCAACGTCACGGTAGCGGCATCACGATAACACAGGGAAGTAAAATGTAAGGAAATAAACTCAAACTCAAAGCATTTATCCTTATATTGGGTCCCCACCTATAAAATCAGCGTTTTGTATGGGGAATTTTAAAGAAGTTACAGTTTTCATACTAACATTTTCTTATACAACGTGCCGCTACAATGGCGACATTAATTTAACACACGTATACGATTTCGCGTATTCGTTTTATGAAAATATATTTACATTTATTGATTTATTTTCAATTTTCTAAATTACCATCCTGGAGCAACATGTACTTAGCTAGCTAAGATGTCATTTGCCGGGGTCATGGATCATAATGGACGCAATTTCTTAGAAATTATGCCGACAAAGCATAGTACCTACTCATAGAACGTAAGCCAGCTGGTAGGTAGCTCCATGAATGAAACTATTACACAGTGTGATCTCAATTTTGGTTATGTTTTTGTTATTTTTTTTCGATTTACGAATTATTTTATTTTATTATAATTTTTATGTTTACTGGCCACTAGCACTACCCGTGTGTTAAATTAATGGCGCTATTGTAGCGGCACGCAGTACACGTACAAAACCAAAAAAAAAATTGATCTAAGGTATTTAATAGCTTTTACCCGCAGCTTCGCCCGCGTGGATGACAAAAAATCCCACGGGAACGTACTACCGGGATTGAAAGTAACCTATGTGTTAATCTATATCATATATCATATCGTGTTATATATAAGCTATCTGTGCCCCAAATTTGATCCTATCCATTCGGCCGTTTTTGCGCCAATCCGGAACATACATCCAAACAAACAGACAAAAATTCTTGTAACTATATTTTCTGCATCGGACTCGTTCGCACACCTCGTAGCACTTACTTTTTTCAAAGTATTCAATGTGCAGTTTTGACCTCGTTACTATTTTATTAAGTATCCCATACTTCCCGCAACACGGGCAATATTTTCAGAGCCACACTGAACGTAAATAGGAACATAATCTCGTACCTACACTATCAAGGCATCTTCCAGCCAGATTTGAACTCGCTACGTCAAAAATTTTGTTCACAGGGTCGAAAAATCGAAATGAAAGTGTAAAATTTCTTGAAAATGATTCAATTTGCGAAGTTTTCTGTACTGTTGAGAAAATCCCAATTTAATTTTTAAATTATAGTTTGCCACCTCCGCTTTACCATTTGCCTTTGGACCACTACGTTTGAGACAACCTGTATATAATATTATCATCATCTGCCTAGCCTTTTCCCAACTATGTTGGGGTCGGCTTCCAGTCTAACCGGATGCAGCTGAATACCAGTATTTTACATGGAGCGACTGCCTATCTGACCTCCACAACCCAGTACCTGGGTAATACGATACCCCTTGGTAAGACTGGTTGTCAGACTTTCGGGTTGTATATAATATTATAAATTTTACTAATTATAATAATTATTTAAATATCGGAAGGATCTGTCGACATGTTGGATAGATTATAAGAAGGCCTATCTCTCGACTCGGTGCCACATACATGGCTCATGAGGGTGCTGGAGTTGTATAAAGTAGATGCATCTCTGCGCACCTTCCGATGTCGTGTATAGGGCAGTGGAGGACAGTCCTTAGCTATCCAGGATGTCGAAATATCCGGAGAAATAATGAGCCGATAAGGATCGAGCGAGGCATATTTCAGGGCGATAGTCTGAGTCCAATTTGGTTCTGCTTGGCCCTGAATCCTCTAAGCACACTGCTGGAGGACTCAGGTCTAGGCTATGGGCTGAGGAGAGGTGGACAGGTTATATCTCACCTCCTCTACATGGATGACCTAAAACTCTTTGCCCCCAACAATTTACAACTGATGGAGCTACTGAAAGTAGGTAACTGAAACTTTCAGTAGAGCCATCAGGATGGAATTTGGTGTGGACAAATGTGCGGTCATGCATGTAAAGCGAGGGGAGATAGTGGAATCCGTGGGAACCCAGCTCTCGGATTCCATATACCTAAGAGCCCTCTCCGCATCCGAAACCTATAAGTATTTGGGTATGTCGGAAGCGTTAGGCATCAATGTTACTGACATGAAGCAATCGTTGAAGGAGCGCTTCTTTGGCCGCCTGAAGAAAGTATTTAATAGTCTTTTATCAGGCGGGAACAAGTTGGAACTTTTTGAAAGCTAAGACCCTCCACAATCGCGAGATATGCAGTCTCAGGGAATATTTCCTAGAAGCCGACGTGGGAATGCATCGAGATGTGGTCGCGGTGGACAAGGGCCTCACCCCGCTCTCCTTGGCGAAAGAGAACTGGCGCAATCCTGAAGTGCTTGACACTAACGATCGCAGGGAGGTATGGCAGAGTAAGGAGCTCCACAGACGCTTTTTCCGGGCCCTGCATGGACCCGATGTAGATTTACTAGCGTCCGGTAGCCTGGCTGCGTGTCGGTGACCTCTTTGGGGAAACCGAAGGTTTTGTCTGTGCAATTATGGACGAAGTTATCATGACGAATAATTACCGGAGATTTATTGTGAAGGACGGCACGGTTGACATCTATCGGGCATGCCACCGATCGGGAGAATCAATCCGTCACATTATCTCCGGGTGTTCTCATCTAGCTAACGGAGAATACCTGCATAGACACAACCTTGTAGCCAGGATTATCCATCAGCAACTTGCTCTGAAATACAGCCCTGTAGAATTGGAAGTGCCGTACTACAGGTACGTGCCCGACCCAGTTCTCGAAAATGGAAATATCACATTGTACTGGGATCGATCCATCATGACTGACAGGACTATTGTTGCCAATAAGCCTGATATAGTGGTGGTGGATCGAACAGAGCGGCGCGCAATGATTATTGACATAACGGTCCCACATGACGGGAACCTCGTGAAGACCGAGAAAGATAAACAAATCAAGTATCATGACTTGGCTCACGAGGTTGTCGACATGTGGGATGTGGACTCTGCGATCATTGTGCCGATAGTCGTATCAGCCAATGGCTTAATTGCCAAGAGCCTCGACCAACACCTAAGGAGGCTCTCGTTGGGCAGCTGGATTAAGGGCTTGATTCAGAAAGCGGTACTCCTGGACACGGCTAGCATTGTTAGGAGGTTCCTCTCTCTGGAGCCCTGATCGCCGCCGCCGGTAGCTTGGACCCTGTTCCCGATACCGGTGGGCTACTATTTTTAAATGTTTTATATATTTTTTTATTCTAATATTTAAAAATATAATTTATATGTATGAAAAATGAAATAAAATTTTAAATATTATTTATGCGAAAGTGAGTTTGTTTGTTAGTTACGCTTTTTATGCTAAAATGGCTGAACGGATATAGATGAAAGGACCATTCGTCATTTTGGACCAAACGCTCTATAGTGGACGTCCACGATAATATCACGTCACGTTAGAAATTATAAAAGTGCGTGCACATTATTAAACTTTGAGCGAGTTAGAGATCGAGTGTAGGTTATATATGAATCTATTAAAAATATGTTTTATTTTACAGCCATTGTCGAATGCCGCGATATTTACGTATACCAGAGACCTTTGCAAATACACTTCGAATCGTTTGAGACATCCGATTTCATGGACGCAAAGTCCTTGATCAGACCGATGATGCACTGTATCGGGATGTTGTGGGGAAACTCGAGATATTTCTGTTCCGTGGAGAAACTTATACGTACGTATTATAGATACACAAAGTCAATACATTTAAAATACCGATGTGGAATGTAACTACTAAGAACTGTTTCTTACGTCAAGTTATGATTTCGACGATGTTGCAGCTGCGGTCTGCGGTATGCGGCAGCCGTTGGAATTATTTAAACTTACCTATACTATCATGGTTTTCAAGTATCATTGATCGTTTTTGAAAAATATTGTTGCGTAATACTTCAATAGCTGAAATAATGTGCTTTAATTCGTACCTACATTGTTTACCAGAGAGAGTTAGCTTTTTTCACCAACGTGCGTAATGTATTTGTATTGACAGCTTTGCTTCGTGAAGTGTGCAATCTAGTAATACAACAGAGCTCAAACAGTATCGATCCTCTATCAATATTCCAAGGAGAGCCCGATGAACAACTTTTAAAAATAAGGAAGGCATTGACCATATTGAATCATTTTCTGTAAGTACCAGCGGCTGTCATAATAATCCACCAAAAGTTCATAAATAAATCATTGTAAAACATGATTGCAACTTGTTAAGACAGACGTAAATAGGCAACTGATACAATTGCTAAGCCAGCTAAGACAGCTACGGTTTTGTTACGCGTTCAGTTCACGTAAATATAAATTGTGCCATAATTTAACTATACAGTATTTAAAAACCGAAAACTACGCTAGTGTGCGTGAGCACGTTATCGGTCCACGTAGGTAAGGGCTATGCAGCGCGCGTGCCGGCAATGTTGCGAGATTTCGGTCGCACCGACTTGATTACCGTGTTATTCGCACGTTAAAGCTGCACGACCTCTAAGTTGCAGTTACGTGTTATAAGTGGCAGTAGGACTCAGTTTGTTATGCAACTAAGCTCTACGGCAGTGCTACCTATGACGCAGATGTCCCAATCACTGCAAGCTACGTGGGTGACAGTGCTACGTTTCGAGCTTTTGTAAATTATTGAATTATCAATAATTATAATATATACAATATGTAAAAAACCGGCCAAGTGCGTGTTGGACACTTGGCCGGTTTTTAAAAACATGGTAAATTCATCCCAACTACGGAACTATTTATTATTATTATTATTTACTTTATTTTATAAAAATACACAACATAATCTTACAAAATAATAAACTAATACTTAATAAAAACAACACTACAAAATCTATTTACTACGTATGGACGGCGACGTATTGCGCTGAGTCGTGGTGTCATGTAGCCTTCCGCGAAAACGCCGATACACGACACCGGTCGGCCAAAATTCTTCCTTCATGAAAGCACTAGCTTTATGGTTGCACTAGTCGAGCGACGGCTCTAACTCGCTGATGCGCGTGTATAATAAGCTATTAAATAAGTAAAGTTATTAATTAATTAATTATTTATTTATCTTTATTTTTGTATTTTATTTAGTGACTTATACGATGATTTACAACGAAAACGAGCGCGTAAAATTTCATGAACAGACTTTTGGGTGTAAAGATATTATGAAAAACCTACTGGATGTCTCTACTCAACATAAAATTATTTGAACTTTTGAATTAATTATCTACCCCTGTACGGTTTCTATTTTGCTATTTTCATACTACTTAGGTAATTTAGTTAAAATTTGTGTTGAAAGGAGGATCGGCAAGAATTTATGGAAGCTGGTCTCAGCACCAATAACATCCACACATGCCATTCGATAGGTATTTTAATATAATACAATAACTACTATGGCGGCTCATTCCAAATCGCTGTGTGAAAAAAGTTGTGGCCATGTTTCGCAGGACTGACCTGTACGCTAGATATTGGAACCTTTGAATAGTTAGTCTCTTCTGGTGATCATAGTTTGAATGTTTGCAAATGTATATGCATTCCGATGATAAAATGGAACCACTGAGCTGGTCTGATTATGGATCTGGATGCTTCGATAACGGAACTCTTGAATAGCCACTAGTAAACCCATCGAGTTTGGGCTTATTAGATGTGTCTCAGCAAGTCCTTTTCATTTTACCTGATGACTGAACTAGACACCTATATGGTCCCATTGAGTTGGTCTGATTATCAACCTGGACGCTAGATACATGTAATGAGCCCACATATGGTACCAACCCTACTAGTATACCCGATGGGTATACTAGTGGGGCTACTAGTATACCCGATGGGTATACTAGTAGCTGTTCAAGAGTTCCATTATCTAGCGTCCAGGTTTATTATCAGATCAGCTCGATGATACCATATTATTTATTTATTTTATTTAACTATTTATGTACACACATAATAAACAGACAAGAAGAAAAGAACAGAAAAAAACGTACAAAGGTGATGCTTATTTCTAAAGAAATCTCTTCCAGCACACCTGCGATAGGAAAGTAGATAAGAGATGTAGACACCGTGTGTAAAATTCAAGAGAAAGTAAAATACATAAAATCAACACAATTCACTTAATAAACTAGAACAAATAATATGAAATATTATATAATATTATCATATTATTGAAATTATTGTATTATCATCGCATACATTTGAAAATATTCAAAGTAGACCACTAGAAATTATTAATATTCAAGTGTTCCGATAACATAGTGTCTAGGTCCGTCCTGCGAAACATCGCCACAACGTTTTTCACACAGCGATTTCAAAAGAGCCGCCATAGTAATTGTTGCTCTATATTAAAATGCCTATCTAATGACATAGGTCTGGTTGTTATTGGTCGTGGGGACCATTTTGTCCGGTCCTCCTTTGGACGTTTCGACGCTCATTACTTCCAAACCACTATGTTTCTTCCAATTCTGCTTCGATTATAGGGCTAGATAATAACAAGATAAATTCATATAATTTTTAGTTTTGAACGTACACGTACACCAATGACCGACAAGCGTAACCTTTAGTATTTTCTGTGGTGGGAATAAAGTATAAAACGATTAACCTACTCTGCAGTGAAACTTACCAGCTCAACCGAGACAAGGTGCACACGTTCTTCCCTTCTGGGGTGATGCCCGTGCGCTGGTCCTTCGACTTCGACCGCGTTTTCATGCGGTTCAACATATACATGCAACGGCTCAAGATGATCGAGAACATTCTAGAGGCCACCTGCGAAATACTGAAGCTGGAAAAAGTGGAGTTTTGTGGTTTAAGAGGCAAGACGTTGAGCGCTGAGTGCATGGCGGTGAGACTACTTTTTGATAGAGTTTCCTTTGATTTAATGTTTGATTGTATCGCAAGTTGAAGCTTCCTTCAATATAAGGTAGGCCCACGAAAATTGGTCTTTGTTAGTATCTGTACTTTATTTTATCTTTGCGACTCCAATACGAAATTTTTGAGGTCATCAGATAACTTGAAGCTTAAAATGCCAATGCATTCCACAACTTTCTTCGACAAATCCTTTTCTGTCCAAGCCGCTCGTTTGTGGAATGCATTGCATTTCAAATAAAACGCGCGCAATCATTACCTGTATATAAGAGACTAGTGAAGGAAAGTCGAAGCAGTAATAATCTGTCTGTCAGTCGCGGTTTCACGCCAAAACTACTGAACCGATTTAAATTAAATTCAGTTAGTCTGAACCCTGAGAAAGGACATAGGTACGCTACTTTTTATCGACATACCACGCGGGCGAAGCCGCGGGCGGAAGCTAGTAAAGTACATATATATAAATAAATACCTACCTTAGACTTTTGATGATCGGTGAGTCACTCACTCAAATTGTTTAGCTCTCTTGGTCATTGAAAATTCAGGCTTTGTAGCTTTATCCCTAACGAAGTCACAGACGAACAGGGGGTCGAAAATGTCCTGAATGGCTCCGAGAAAAGGATGGTACGGCTGTGCCTTTGTTTGTTTGTTTTTGCGTTTGGCGCTACAATGCCCCCAGATTCACGCAAAAAATTGAGCCTACGAAACCATAAGGTTACCAGGTATGGTCCAGCGGGGCGAGCACGGCCTTGCACACGGCTCGAGTCACATATTTTATCACAGTTTAGTCATATAAAATGTGATAAAATTTGTGACTCAATTCATAATATACCGCAGTAGGCCGTCCACGCCCCGATGTACAAACAAACAAATTATCACAATGACGGATGAAACAAGTGACTCTCGACACCTTTTTACACCCGAAATTCAGGTCCTAGAGGACTACACGCATACGTACTTGACCCTCGGCAACATCACATACGACCCGGCCGACCCTGAGGACAACTCCTTCCTGAGAGATAACAAAGCCCACTTGGCAGAGCTCGAGAAAATTGACAGACGACTTGCGTCACTCTTCTCGCAAGGACTTGACGAGTGCCAGACTTTGGATCACTTCTACAAGGTAAGTGATCTCTCGTTGATTCTTCGTCAAGTTAATGATTCCAAAACAAATAAATTGAATTAGAATTAACACGTGTTAGCATAAATCGAACAGATTACGTGTGACTGTGTGGATTTTTAATTTGTCTGTTTGTGATGTTTTGGTTATATCTTTTTAGTTGACTTTTTTTTATTTAAACATTTTTTATAGTTATACAGGGTGTAAGGGTTAACACCGTTATCCTTGAAACCAGTGGTTTGGTTGAACGTAAAATGAATGGAATATTACAACTTTTTTTTAAAGGAAATCTCCCTTTTACCACAAGAGTATTATAGGTC
Organism: Lithophane socia; assembly: GCA_947522985.1. Lineage (NCBI taxonomy): Eukaryota > Metazoa > Arthropoda > Insecta > Lepidoptera > Noctuidae > Lithophane > Lithophane socia. Next base: position 6,796,972 of record OX383270.1, on the reverse strand, counting down.
TAGGGCAACGAACTTGCGTCTCAACACGGGCGGGGGGCACGGGGCGTGGGGAATACGCCACGTGAGCCGATCAGTCGCGAGCGCGACTCCTCCTTCACCCCAGTCAGTCAGCTGTTTCGCTGGCGAGTGCATGTAATGAAACGCCACTGCGTCGCGGCGTCGTCGCTTCGTAGCGAGCGCCGCTCATTTCTCGTGCGTAAATAATAATTGTAGTTATGTGATTATGTCTTACACGAACGAACAGTGCACCGTACAGCTTTACGCTATGGTGGGTGATAACCTGAACAAGTCTCGCAGAATATAGTTCCCTGAATAACGTGTGCTAAATCGTGAAACGATGTTGGAGGCTACATACAAGATGCGTACCTACTTACGGCCAGTTCATCGTGCCGGCCCACGCTCAGGGTCGGGGCAACCAGACGTATACATCATCCCGAGTGACATAGGCTATGTTTTTTTCTTCAGTATAAAATCAGTACTGCGCGGCGGCAGTATGGCTCCATTTTACAATGTGAAAAATAAAAAAATCTTCACTTATTCTAGTTACTAGACTAGACTAGTTTTATTTATTGTAAATAAAACTAGTCACTAAAATGTATAAAATAAAAATAAATTATTAAAAAAATAAAAACTGCTAAAAAACTAACTCATTTCATGTCCATTTTTTTAAAAACAAAATATTTATTTTGATTTGCTTCTTTTCAGTTTTTCCAAATCATAGGAGATCTTTTTCACCGACCAATAATCAAGCAAGAGTTAAAGCCCAAGCTCCCCAGATTACTTGTATTCATGCACGCTAATTTAGATGCTGTGAAAGAAATATTCGATGAAGAAATGGCGGTGAGTGTAAACACAAGCATAATATTTTGGTCCGTTTAATGTATTGTTGTTGTTAAAGATCTTTTATTTTGGTATAATGCAGGATTTTTTGCCCCTCTGTAGTTATAGGTGCCAATTTAAAAGGGTATTTTTTCGTAGAAAATGGGTAAAGGTCCGGAAAGGCCAATGGTGGATCATTTCCTCCCACCAGTTGCCGGTATAATATGGTGGATCTACAAGCTTCGCAGGAGGATTCAAGCGCCTATGGAAGATTTCATTTTGTTTGAAGATCCGTAAGTGTTATAAATCTGAAGACATTTGAACATAGAGTGCGTTGAGGTTCCCAGATTGATGTCCACAAAGCAACAGCCTATCTTTTATGTTTTATTGTTACTTTCACTGTCTGTCATTTATTGGTCATTGGTCTTTAATGTACAACGTGTTAGTAGTCACTTTATTTTGCTTTAATTAGTAGTTCCTCTTCTGTAACTAAGACTTACGCGAGATATAAAAAAAAACTAGCAATTTGTCCCAAAACAACAACAGAAAAACTTTACATTTCATGCATGATGTGCTTATGACATAGTGTTGAATTTTATTTTTATAGCATTGTTGAATCTGAAAACGCATTGTACATAAAGCAGAAGACGAACGAAATGTTGGGCTACCTCAACGTGGTTGAGGACAGACAGTTCAAGGTGTGGTGCGCCACTGTGCCGGCCATCTGCAAGATGCATCTCGCCAAGAACCTCATATATAGGGACCCGCCCTTTGTTAGAAATAACTTTGCCCCGGAGGTTAGTAGTATCATCAGAGAATACATTGAGTTCTTCCTTCAGACCTATCTGATCGGCTTCAGCATCAGCCGCCTACGACGAAATAAACAAACATAATAATTACAAGCTTACCTCTGAAACTAAGCAGTCGTGTATGTGCACAAATCTAGTAACACCGATCAAATCAGATGCTATAACTGTTCAGTTGTTTTCTCCATGTATGGCAAAACCTTAGTTTCCCGCGAAATTTAAAATTTTCCTACTTTTTTGCAATGTACAGGTCAGTGTCAGGATTTTGTAGATAGATTTTTTCCACATGAACTAATCTCTTATGGAAAAGTTCTTAGGGAACAAATTTAAATTAAAGATATCTATTATATTAATTTTAATGATTCTATTTCTGTAAATACATATCTGTTATAACCGCGAATCATATTAAGATTAAGATCTGACCTGCAAATTGTAAAAAACGTAAGGAAATTTGAATTTCGCGAGCTACAACTGCGAATTCAGCTTAACGTGTTGGTTAAATTCGAACAGACTGACCATAATTTTTTTTTTGCAGCTAGTAATGTTACTACGTGAAATACGTTATATGAAATATTTGGAGAAGCAAGGCATTCCACAGGATGGGCTTGAGTTATACGCAAGAAATGAGAAGTTACAGGTGATATGCTTATTCTTTACAATAAATTTTACCTATTATTCACATATGGGGCAGGGGATGCTCTAAGGTAGTCCGCGAAAGTCAAATTTTCAACATACAATCTGATACTGCACTGAGAAAAAATAATAATAATTTCGCGGACAAACTTGGCGCTTTTATCAATAAGTATTACGAAGCTAACCAGTTGAATGTATTAGTACGATATGAACCGCTTGAACCGCGCCATCGCGTGGTACAACGCGATTCGCGAGGGCAGCCACGAGACGGAGGTGGCGCTCATTGAGAAGGAGATCTCTGCCATCGACAATCTGCTGGGTCGCGGCGTTGAGGAGCTCACCTGGAACGACGACTGTAAGGCCTTCACGTAGATATACCGCTTTTTATTACCATAGTGTACCCTATTAACTACTCACAGTGTTTTATTACCCATTTTTACTGAACTTGTCAAAATGCATAACAGCACCTAGGCTTTAGAATGTAGGCCACGCGAAGTTTCAAAGTATGCCTAAAAATAAAATAATAGTCGGTACTACGTTGTACCTGCCTATTTGTAAGAACGTGCTATCATGATTATGATTATTAGCTATGATTACAGGAAAACCTATATGAAGTCTTGAAACCTATATGGTCTTAAAATTACTTTGTAAATCTCCCAATATTGTGCGTACGAACTTACATTTGCAGTTGAAACGTTTGGGAGAACATGTTTTTCAACTACAATGTTAAGTTTGTTCTTGGGATAAATTAATCCCAACTACAGAATCTTTCATTATTCGTGATCAGACACGCACTTGGCCGGTAGTTCTTTTTGCTTGTTTTGAAAAGGTTTTCTTGTTTCATAAACATAAAATAATGATTTTTATCCGTCTGTTAGATCAGAAGAGTAACTAACTCCATGCGTCCCAAAACTGGGATCCGGACGTTTAATTTGAAAAGTAAAAATATTTAATTCTTCCATACACTGATTTTTTATGAACCATCAAAAATATACTATATAGTTACGGAGTGGATGGCGGAAGTGTACGCAGCGATAAACACATTGCAAGAGCGTGTACTGACGGCGCAGAACAATGTGAAGAGAGGGTTGGAACACATCGCGGACTGGGGCGATATTCCGCTGCACGACCGCAAGACGAACCCTGACAAACTGGAACTGCTGGCAGTCAGGGAACGAAACCGTAGATTCATACGCAGGTGCTTGGCATATTCATATTCCATTGATAAACCCAGCATTAGGTTCAATTTACACTGAGATGGCAGCAGCTGGCAGCGACGTATATATTTAATGGCTATTGGATGCCAAGAACACCTTAACTTCGGTGAGTAAGTTATTACCTATTTAGGCCTTAACTCCAAACTGACTAACAATTGGCAAAAGTCCTGTTCTCTCTCTATTGGTATGCTCTACTGGGGCTCTTTCCATTGGTATTTATATCTTATTTCTATTGGGCTTCAGGGCAGAAACCCATAAGCAGGTACCCATTCTCCTTTACGATATCTTGGCACACTCTCCTCATTTTAACTATGTTAGCCACCAAATAAGCAATTTTTATTAGTTAGTTAGCCCAAAAAAAAGCTATATAGGACATTGGTTTTAAATCACTGTTATTTCTTCAGGCGAGAAAATATCCTTGCTAGCCACGAAGAGTTTCAACGTATATTGGAAGATAATTATAAACTATTTTTTAACATACAGGAAGAGGAAGAGGTAATGAATTGACTACTATAATATTATCAATCATAAAAATAATATTACTTAGATGTACCTAATACGAGTAAGAAAGATACACGATTGCTTGTTTCTATTCTTAGGATATATTTGTGGAAGAGACGCTAGAAGAAGTAGACGAGTCAACTTTATTTGAAGAAGAAAAAGCGGCAAGGGCAAAGAAACAAGAAGAGATTGATGCACGACGTGAAGAGCACCGTCTGGCTAAAGAAGCGAAAGATCAAGAAAAGGCGGAAAGAGCTCAGATAAAGTTTGACAGACGGGAAGTACGTCGACTGAAAAGAGAACTGAAAGCAGCTGAAAAATCAGAGAGACAAGCAAGACGAGATTTGGGTATAACATTATCTATCTATTTTCTATTATATGTATAATAATATAATTCTTCTGTACGTGTGTTTGTCCCTAACTCCTAAACGGCTGGATCGATTTGGATGAAATTTTGTGTGTATATTTGAGTGGGTCCCTGGATGGTTTGATAATACAATAGAACCCGGTAAGTGGCGCTGTTCGGGCAGGACATCGTCTGCCGGCTCCGCTAGTATCTATATAAAAGTAAATTGCCGCGCATTAGTCTCGCAAAAACTCGAAAATAGTTCTACCAACAGTATTTTTTGTTGTTTTTCCTCTCATTACTGGCGTTTACATTTCTTGACGACATAATAATGTGAAGCCAAGCCAGGGGCCCTTGGGCGGCTTTAAAACTCATTTCGATATTACGTTGTTTATTCGAACTTATGAAGCCATGGATTAGACATTTCGAACACCCAAGCCAATAAAGGCGTAACAAGAATATACTATACTAAATATTAATTTTACGCCTTTATTGGCCCGGGTGTGCGATTTGTTTCAAACCGATTCCAATTCTGATTGATCGTGTATTAGTTGTTGGTTAGTCACTAACCATACGACAAGAAGAGATTACTGGCGTGGTTTAGGAAAAAAAGACAATTAGGGAAACCTAAAGGAAAAGCCAAAAATCGAAGTGGTACAAAGTTTACTAGGTCATCTAGTATATAAATAAAAAACTTTTTACAAAAAAAACAACCGACTTCCAAAAAAAAAACACTGAAAAATAACTATAATTTCAGAAGTTTTTTTCTTGAATTTCGGGTTGATTTCGTTTTGTGCCATCGTCTTTTGAAATTAAAGTAATTTTTTCACTATGTATTGTTTTTTTGGAAGTCGGTTGTTTTTTTTTTGTAAAAATATTTATTTTTCAATTTTTGTTGTGGGCTGCCTGCCCCACACGAATTCGAATACCTGCTTTGTAATTAAAAGTCACAGAAACTTATTATAACATCATCCATAAAGACCAAGTAGGAAAAATACGTGTTATTGAAGCTAACTCAAAATCTACCTTAGCAGAGTTATCTAATAAAATTTATAAAAGACCAACGCGCAAGCGTCCTTCCATCATACATAAAGTCAAACATAGAACCTCCTCCTTTCTAGAAGTCGGTTAAAAATGAAGTGCTGTTCGTTGATAAGCGGTAACGGCTGGACTGATTTGGCTATTTTTTCTTTTAAAATGTTCGTAATTAGGTTTTTAGAATAGAATGAAGAAAATATGGAAAATTGCCCGGAAAAAATTCTTAATGGGATTATTAATTCTTTATTGGATTTTTGTATGAATTATTTAAATTTGGACAGAACAACGTCAGTCGGGTGTCAGCTCGTAATTTTTTACGAGATTCGGCTAGACAATACTTATGCCTAGACTTAGGTGTTTCCCTATGATCTCGTTCCTTCTCATTGGTTTATATTGTCTCTTTCTTAGGGGAGGAGGTGGATTCTCCAGAAGAGGAAGAAGACGTAGAAATAGATCCAGAAGAATTAGCTGATATTGAAGCTGAAAGACTTGAATTTGAAGAGGAGGCTTTCAGGGCAGAGCGATGGCCCGCTTATGTGAAATACGTCGACTCGCTTGTAAGTAGTGATTTAGTTCCCATTTAAAAAAAGGAAGAAAAAGAAAATACATGTGTTTTAGGTTCCGGTACCTTAAAAGGAAAACAGAGCTTTTATAAGCTCTTTATAAGTAAAGTAAACTCAGAGCCCCTATGCCTAGCGGCTCCGAGTACACGAGACGATATATTCGTAGACAGATTTAATGGCCCAGAATAAAAAAAAACAATATATATAATAAAAAATCGAATTATGTATATCTATAGAGTGTGTATAAGCAATATGATTAATTTTATCGACAAATCCACCAAAATAAGGCATTTTGCCCTACTACTAAGATATTTTTTTAGGTAGGTAATATCTTAGTGCATCTAAAAAGTTAAGAAAAGGAATGTTAACAGTATAGTTTTTTTTTTAACAATTAAAGAGTAAAAAAACAAAAAAATAAATTCACGTTCAAAAATTTGGTTGTTGATTAAGGTTTAAAAGGAAATTTTTGATAAACCTTTTAGTGTCCGCTTCTTTTGTAGTTGGCAAACGAAACCATTTTTTGCCTGTAGGACCACTACATCGGTAGATATTGCAAAATAAGTGTGGTAAAAGTGGTATAAAATAGTACAAATTAAAACGATGAATGCATTCATGGTCGTGCTACGAAGTACAACTTTTTTGAGCATCTATGCATTGAACACCAATCAATATTTAAACGTGGTGCTCAAAGGGGAACAAAAAATAAAATCCGACTTTATTCTATATAACTTTTGAGCACCTACCTACGGTGCGGTAGCTTCTAGAGATGGGGTGTATAATAAATCATATCGATAAAAATATACAGTTATATTGCAGAATGTTTGAAGCGTGGGAGTTGTTTTGTAACGAAATCAAACTCACCGACACCTTCAACTTTGGGGTCAATGCATAGGGGCTCAAACGGGAATACTTCGGTCACCGGTGACCAGACAAATGATGTTTTTACAATAATTTATTTTTGCGGGTGTCGAAGTCTTTTAACCTTCGATACCGTTTGACCAATACCATGACATTTAACATATAATATGTACTATAGCAGCAGTTTCACCCGCGTGGAGCCTAATTTCTAAAATAGCTTACGTAACTCCTTATAACATCAACTATCTGCCAGTGAAAGTCCCGTGAAAATCGGTCCAGCCGTTTTGGAAATTAGCTGGAACAAACAGACAGACGGTTTATTTTTTGTTATAAGTACCTTATATACTTTCATAATGCATTTAGTAAAAAGCTGTTATTTTTATATTGCAAACAGACACCTCAATTTTATTTATTTGTAGGTATAGATTTTTGCTTAAAGAAGGGTTTTGTTTCCGACCCCACGCGATCAAAACAGCGGGCAAAAGTTAATATTAGAATAAAATATATCTACCTAAGTTCTATATTACGCAACTAATTTGTTTTTGGCCTCTCATCCACAGATAACTGTCTAATATTCTTATTGTTAAATACGAGGCTTTTGGCTTATTTCTAGTTTTAGTAAATGTCATTTTTTATTTTGTATTGTGCGTTTAGTTTGTGCAGAATAAACAATTTTTCTTACTTTTCTTTTTTTTCTTTATATTTATAGGTTTCTCGGCAAATAATGAAGGCTGTGCAGAGTAGTCTAAATTTGTTTGAAAAAAATACTGACCTAGAAAAAGGACCGAGAGTGGCATTTATGGAAGTAATTGCAGAGCTGATCGACCCAGGTAACCGACACCATTATTTGGTCGCTAATTAATGGCGCCTCTCCACAATCGGCGATGATCGTTAACCGTGTGATCGTCTGTAATCGGCACGATCGTAGTGCGAGGATCTAAGTAAATGTTCGTCGTTAATCGTCCGTACGTACTCCGTAGTCATTTGTTGAGCGAGATGGAAATGAAGTCTAGCGTTGCGTAGCGTTGAGCGGAAAGCATTCATTCATCTATAATGCTGCTGCTACCATTTTTTTTTTTAGCTTTCATGATGCCCAATAATAAAATTAATTGTCGATTTAACAGAGATTTTATAATATTACTATTGCATAGTATATGATACCTATTGCATATTATATTGCATCTAATTACGTCATTCCAGACTTACATTTCACTCCGTCACTGGATGTGATGGAACAAGATGGGGTCTTCTGTACGTTGATGGAGATGATGAAAGATATGTTTCTTCAGAGCACGTTGTTCCCTAGGATAGACCCAGTCATCGTTCCTATCGCTTCGTATGAAGGTATATCTTTTTGTATAATGAAGGCTAGCGCGAATTACTTCCACATCTGGTCGTAGCAAATCGTATTCCAATACAAAAAAATACAAAAATAAAGCAAATTGCAACCGCAATGAAACAAACTAGACTCGATCGTAAACCGAAAATGTGTTACGCAATATAGCTGTGCAGCCCGCCTGGAGTGTGCCATGCCTCGTATACAAAATGTACGAAGAGGCGCGCGCGGCCCTCCTAATAAAGTCTTAACTTGTTCAGAATTATTTTAGTGTATTCATATTTGCCATAAACTGTTACTCTTATAACTTACTCTTTGCTTGCTATTGTAGACGATTTAGTTGAAGAAAACGGTATGATTGATCTGTACCATGAAATTTTGAAGAGAACTGAAAACAGTATCACCGATATAATCGGGTACGTGGCGGTTAGTATCTGTTTTCTGATCTTTTTATTTTTGCTAATGTTAATATTTTTTAAGTTTTCAGTACGTATTTGTAATTGAAACTACTTCTCCGTTTTGATAAAACTTCTTTATTCCTAAGAAATATGACAACTACCGTCCTTTATGGGAGGAAGACAGACAAGAGGTTCTAGCAGCTTTCTTAAAGTATGGCCGCATTATACCGCCAGAGGAGTTTGATAAGTACAGATATGAGAACCAGTGTGATCCTCCGGAGCAAAAACCGAAACTAGAAGAGTACCAGGCAGAGGTAACGTCTATTTGGAATTTATTAAATAAGTACTCAAATAAAATTAGGCATTGTTTACCATATCTATCATTTCTCAGACGTAGCCATAAACCGTTAAAAGATAAAGTAGAAAATAATGATAGCAATTTGTTTAGTGTAAAAGTCAAACGGGGACTGTTTGAATTTAACACTAAACAAATTGCCCATGAAAACATTACATTAGGGTTAGCTCTGACCGCGACGTGGAGCGACGCGACGCTGCGCGCACTTTTCAACAATTATCGAACTTATTTTCTTCACGAAAAGGTATAATTTCAGTGCGAGGGTTGACACTTGTCAAAGTACGCTGAGATGCGCGGTCTGGACCGCGCATCTTGTTCATCATTGTGTAGTTAATAAATTCGATATTGTATCGGGTCTTGAAAAAGTACGCGTCTTTCCACGTCTCGGTGTGAACTGACCCAGGTATGAACTTTTATAGATAGATAAGTACAACGCAATGTACGATGAAGTCGCGGCCGTGCCTGCAAGCTATCTTGTCAATGGTTGGTTGAACTTAAACCTGAAGCGGCTAAACCAAGCCATCATGAATATCATATGCAAATGGAGCAACCTCTATAAAGAGAATTTAAAAGAACATGTGCATAAAAAGTAAGTTCTAATAAGAATTAGCGTTCGAATTCGGACGTTTATATATTTTTAGGGTATTTTTTTAAGGTTTTTTATAAACCTTTTACATTTTGATGAAACCAACAGTAACCAGAAAAAAAAATGGCCGCCATTTCAAAACAATAGGGCAAAATGGCTTATTTTACAATTACATAAAAATTGAGATCATCACACTGTATAGACGGATTTGCAAAATTCTTTTTTGTGTGAAAGGCTCTCGAGGCTGCTCTCGAGTTAATAATTTTTTTATGGAACCACGCATATTATTTGTAAAAGTTTTTTTTTTAAGTTTTTTGATTTTAAATAAGTATAATCTAAAACATTTAAAAAATACTATGAGAACCTCATGTATCAAGTCAAGTTGCCTAGTTGATTTCTATAATAAAATAATTATATATTCTGTGACGGGCTGCTGCTGTCGGCTTTAACAATCGCTTGAATTTTCTAGCTTGGATGATCTGGAGGCGTTCATAGCTTATGCTTCCAAAGAGTTGTCAGTGCAACTAGGGGACGATGACTACGAAGGTCTGCTGAAGGTGATGGGAGTTCTGAACGAGGTTAAGGCTAAGATTGACGACGATACCGAACATATGTTTGAACCACTTAGAGATATCATAGATGTGCTCAAGGAGTACGGCGTTGACTTCTCCGAGGAAACGTATGAACAGGTATATACTGCTACTAAGTTTAAGTTTTTAGCTTTGAATAAAATCGTGCAAATAAAAGGTAAGGGTGAAACGGTGTCATCAAGTCGAGGAAGCTTTCAATCAAGCATTCATTATATCCAAAATCATCCATCATCACGTTCATAATTAATAAAATATCTTCAATTACTCAAGTCCACTGGAAACCTACTGGAACTCTGTGCTTCACGATATGCTGAGAAAGTGGTCCGATGAATAAAATATTACTAATACCTCTTAGAGTTTGTTTAAAACTTTAATGCTTACGGGATACCAGGGTAAGATGGAACGCCAGTACTCTGTTCACACATTAGTAAGCAAATTATCTAAACATTCTGTACAAAATATATAATTATAATTTGCATTACGTATTTGGCACCGAAACTTATTTTCGCACAAATCCAAGAACAGCTTTACTGACCCCTCTAGAGACAATTTTTTTTTAAACTGCATGCATCTCTGTTTTCTTCAACCAATGACTGTTTAGCTGGACGTGTTGCCCGAGAAATGGCGCAACTTGATGAAGCAAGCGACAGTGGTGAAGAACACGGTGGCGCCCCTGCAGGCCGCGCAGGCAGCACTCATCGCAAAGCGGGTGACGCTCATCAACCTGCGGCTCGGCATGTACAGGGAACAGTTCAAGAAGAAGGAGGTAATGTAAACGATCACAGCGGGCCTAAAACGGCCACATTAGCAATTCCTCTAAAAGCAATTCATTTCCTGAATTTCCAGCTGTCATAAGCAATTCCTCTAATTTGACTTAAAAGCAATTCATAATAAATGTGGACTATTTTACGAATCTCTATAGAAAACTATCAAACAGATGAATTATTTCGTAATATGTTTCGAATTCATATATATATATATTATGAATTGTCAGTTTGTGACATTTTACGATGATTCATAATATTTTCCTATTATAATTCTACCAAAGTGACTGTTTTAAACCCTGGGGGTTTCTCATAAAAAAAAAAAGATTAGTATTGACAATTTTGTTGTTTAACATGAATTCATGTTGTTATTAATAGGATTTGGATAAAAGGACATTGACCATCCATATATGGGAGTTGGACCAAGTGCTGCCCAGAATGGACACATTGTGCATTATGTATCTTGGGCTTATACTAGTCTGTACACTAAAGCTCAATAAAATCTATCCGAGGAGTTTTGAGAAAAACTATTTTTTGTTGAGTATTTTTTATTGATGAACACCAACCAACCAATGGCGCATTTTATTAAATAATGACAGTAATTATGTTAAACAACACATTCGTATTCCATTTTTATGCATATCTTTTACATTGTAGTGAATGCATAGTCAACGAGTCCAAACACGATGGTGCTGTCTTGGTTGAGGAGTTCCTATGGGTACCTTTCGGCTCCATCACCAGGCTCTGAATACTACCTTGGACTATACTAAGTACTTGTCAAGACAAAGCTAACGAGTCCAAACACGATGGTGCTATCTTGTTTGGTTGAGGAGTTCCTATGGCCACCTTCCAGCTCCATCATCAGTCCCTGGACACTGCCTAGTATAAGGCATTTGTCAATGCATATTCAACGAGTCCAAACCCGACGGTGCTGTCTTTTTTGGTTGAGGAGTTCCTATCGGTACCTTCCGGCTCCATCACCAGACCCTGGATGCAACCTTGGGCTACACTAGGTACTTATCAAGACAAAACCAACGAGTTCAAACACGATGGTGCTATCTTGTTTGGTTGAGGAGTTTCTATAGCCACTTTCCGGCTCCATCATCAGACCCTGGACACTGCCTAGTGTAAAACACTTGTCAATGCATATTCAACGAGTCCAAACTCGATGGTGCTGTCTTGTTTGGTTGAGGAGTTCCTATGGATATCTGCCGGCTCCGTATAAAGGCAATAACTTTTTAACTCTGGGACCGATTTTTTTTAAATTTTTTTTTGGTTTGTATAAATTGATGCAAGGACCCATTTGGAAGCACTCCCATGGCTGGGCAGCATATCGTCCAAATTGGTCAATATCCTTTGGCACACAGACAGTTTATAAACTGGATAAACACATATAATATATCCTCTGATAGTACGTTTCCGTGGGATAATTTCTGACCTCCACGCGGGTGAAGCCGCGGGCAAAAGGTAGTAGGTAGGTATCTAATATTTTCATATTTCTTGTAGATGTTCTTTGAGGAATGCCATGAACCATACAGGAGTATAGACAAGATCCACCATGAGATTGCAGGTTTTGAAGATTATTTAGAGGGACTGAGGATGTCATGCGGCCTGTTCGACATCCAGCCTCCAGATGAGAAGAGCCTAAAACAGTGCAGGCGGGAAATCAAAATTGTTAAGGTAACCCTTGCAAGAAAACTCGTAGCAATCGTAGCTGAAAAAATAAAACCTGCTATCAAATTGCGTAACACATTTTCGGTAAATGATTAACACTAATCTGTCTCATTTGACAGTTCAACATCAATAATTGCGATAGTGTTGTTGAGCAGAAACATTTTTTTGAACTTATGAAGTAATGAAGTCGCAAAATCTTGCAAAATTATTCAAATTGTGATCGATACTGTATTACGCAATGGGTGCAGGTTGATGACTTTTTTGTATTGCTTGACTAACATTGGCTTACGAAATTCATTCCAAACAATATTGAGTAGCAATCGCGCAACATTGTTTTCCGCAATATCAAATGTTGCCGGCAACAATATTGTTCTTTTCGTTTTTTTCTTTGTACGATTAGGGAACATTAGCAATTTTCTAGGGGGTATTTATTCCTCGAAACGCAACAAATGAAGCGCACTTAAAGTATTCCTCGAAACGCACCAACGATGAAACTTCTATAGATATCATTTATTACGAATCCCCTCTATATTCGTAATAAATGATATCTATAGAAGTTTTTTAATTCAACTGTCCTAATTGTTTATTTATTGAAACTACCAGGAAAGCAGAAATGAACTGAAACAAGGTGCTTAAGCGACTTACTTCTTCGCTCAATAATGGTAAAAATACAGGTTTTGAAATTGAATCATTTGCTGTTTTTAAAAGTACCACGGTGACAGAAATTTTGTATTTAGCTCACTCACTCACTTCATTTGTTGCGTTTTCAATTACTTGCGCTTCGAGGAAAACCCCTTTCTAGCAAAATTGTAACATACAATGTTGCCTGCAACATATTTTCCACAATGCAAAAACATGTTGCTGAAACAATGTTACACAATTTTGTTTCCCAACGAACACGCAGGTTTAAATTTTTCATAACAGCAATTGTGGGACTATTACTACTTGGTGATGGGTACTATCGAGTTCTGGAAGAAGTCCCCATGGAAGAAGATTGACGCCGATGGCATGGACCAGGAGTGTAAGCGATTTACCAAAGATCTGCGACAACTGGACAAGGAAATGAGAACATGGTAAGCTTAATGACGATGTTGGTCCCATGGTGAAAATTGTTCAGTTTGGATTTTGACCAAACCTTTCTAATACATGCTGTATACGACTTGGTAAAGGTCGCGAGTACCGAGTGTTAGTATGAAAGTGGAACTGGATGAATCATTGTGCTTGCAATGCTTAGAGAAGGCTAGCGTCCTGAATTGTACAGAAATGTCGCCTGTAATGATGACAATGATCCGTCATTCCAATATGTTTTATAATAATACTGTTACCTATACCTACAATACACGTTTACCACAGGGAGCCCTACTTAGCAATAGAATCAACAATAAAGAACTTGATGACGTCACTACGGGCCGTCACTGATCTACAGAATCCAGCTATCAAGGATAGGCATTGGCTAGAACTTATGATGGCAACTAAGGTAAAGTGCTTCCTTTGCGAAAAAACTTACATAGGCATGTTGTTTATTTTGTCGTGTAAATATTTAAATAAGTATATTTATGTTTTTATTTTATTTAGAAAGCGGTTCACTCGCTCGTCACGAACATAAAAAAGCACTCTTATGTGTCATCGTTCTCAAATAATAATATATATCCAGTACAACTTTAGACGAAATTATAAATAACTTCAGATCATTAGATGAATTAGCTGTAGATGTAGATGTAGAAAATAATAGTAATAGAATTCAGAATAGAATTAAAGCAGATTATGAAATCTACAAATACAAGACTACAGCAGAACTAAGTTACAAGAAGGAAATAAAATAAGTATGTTTACATAGAATAGATCGTACTCAATTAAAGAAATGAAGCAGAAGGGTTTCCAACTGAAGTCTGACACAAATTAATCGCAGCAGAAATTCCCGCATCATCCAATAATATTATCAGAATTTATTATTTAGATTATGTAGGCATATTATAATTTATATTAGATCGGATACTAATAAGGTAAACTTTACTGATGGTTTTAATTGTAGTAACATTATGCTTTAGGGGTATGAGGAACAGGGTGTAAAATTCACTCATCCACCATTGCAAAGGGAGGATCCTCCGATCAGACGGGAGTTGTGTCTGGTGGGAAACTGCCTAGCGATTGATGTGGGGTTCTTGTATATATCGTTCCGTAGAGCGAAAAGTCATTAAGTCGAAAAATCCTGTTTTGAGATAAAGTTTTTAAAAATAAAAATCGTTATAACTTTGGCTAGCTTTTACATATCTTTATGTTTTTAGCTTTAATTTGAAGGAAATAAAATAAAATTTATATTATCAGTGCTAAAACACGTGAAAAGCCTCTAATAATTGAGAAAAGCTAAAAACAGCAAACTAATGAATTGTTCTCTATAAAATCTCTGACTTTGTTGTCAATTCGTTAATTGTCGAACGTAGTTAGTGATTTTTCTCTCAGTTCTAAATTACTTTGAAGAAAAATAACTTAAGTAAAGTGGAACTAACTGTTAGATGTACGAAATGTGTATTGTAAATACTAATTAACTGAATATTCGAAGGTTGTGTGGTAAGTTTTGTTTTAAATATCACATGAATAAGTACCGTAAAACCTGGCAACTTTGCCCTATAATTCGTTTTTTTTTTGCATTAGTTGAGTTATTTTCGAACACGTTAGTTAATGTCATATTGTGTTTGTACCACACAATACTATAAGTTCATTACTCGATATTTATTACTAGAAATATCCAGAAAAATGTATGTGTGTTAGTGAAAAAAACAAGTTTATGTGTTGGGCAAAAAATCATATGCTTCTGGCAACTTTGCCAACTTTGAATATCTCTAATATTATAAACAGTATCCATATTTTAAAAATGCCAGAATATAAATACAAGGCAAAGCAGTATTGTATCAAATTATGAGATGAATAAACATATTCCTTGTCCTTTAAAATTGACTGGGCAAAGTCGAAACGCCACCTAGAACATTTTTCTTAAAATAATTATCAATATCCAGGGCTGTCACCATTGAAAAATTCTACATTTTAATATTTAATGAAAAGCTTTTTAATGCCAAATATTTTTAATGACTTTAATAAATTCAATAAGCACAAATTAATTATAGTGGATACAAAATAAAGATCTACGCTATAATGCTAGCTGTTAGGCATCTTACAGCTAGCATTATATACCGTAGATCTCACAAATTGATAGTAAATGACAAAATCATTGCAGTTTTTCAAGTTAAATATCTATTTAATTTGAAAAAACTGCAATGATTATCGATTCGCACAAGGGCTATTGTGCATTTAAACGTTAAACGTTTTAAATGATAAAATGATAACATTCAACGAACGTGCAACAACGTTATAATAAGTACGTTTTAAATTTTAATCATAAAGTAAAATAATACAAAACAATTCCTAAACCTATCTTAAGGAACAATTGAGATCAAAGAACACTTAAACATAGGTGAAGTGTGTGTGTGACTATAATCAAATTCGCTTCTTGGGGCCCGGGTATAAGCCAAGGTCTTAAGTGGATTATTTTGAACTGAAGATCATGTCTAAGCAAATAGTGTTAATGATTTGGAAAAAAAATATGTAAGTAAGTAAGTTACAGGTGACAACCCTACGACAAAAGAAATGGTGGGCAATGTCGCCAACCATGCACCAAAAACATGCATATAACTTTGCCCATCAACATATCTTACAATTTATGGGAGGTTTTGCATGAAATATTAAGTCTATATTATTCATTTCAAACATATTAACAGTGGCAAAAAAATTACTTACCTGGTGTAACTGCAACTCCACTTTTTGGAAAAGTTTTTGTACCGGTTTTTGCCCGCGAAAAACACTACCAACTTCTACAAGTTCTGACAGGCAACTGAAGTAACATCGGTGACATTAAGTCACTCAGTGTTGCCAGAAAAATGACGAATTTTGTACCACCGATAAAAAAATACTTCTAACTATTGACAAATTTGCTATGGATCGAGTTTTTCAAAAAATACACAACTGGGCAAAGTCGAACCTCAAGGGCAAAGTTGCCAGGTTTTACGGTAATGAAACGAATTCAATCAAGTTTTATTGAAGGAATTATTCGAAAAAATAAACTAAATACTATTAGTATTAAACAAAAACCAAAAAAAGGGTCTCCTACGGATCTCTTCATTTCTGATTCAATCACGCAGGGAAACTCCGAACATAGCCCTCTCCATTGCACTTTGGGAGACTTTCAGCCTTCTAATGAGGCCCATTGTGAGCAATCATGTTTAAGTGCCATAGGTCATCACTGGTAACACACACTGGTCAAAAACTTTTGCCTTGAGACACTGTGGTATTTGAGACGAGAAAATAGCACGCAGCTTCCCGAACGCCGCCCAGCCGAGTCAGATTCCACGATTGACTTCTTTATCGAAATTGTCGTAGGTAAGCATAATCGTCTTCAACTTCGAGTTTAAAGTCTCCGATCTGGGTGTGACGTGGGCATTCGACATGGGCACACCTCCGTTTATTTCATGTTCATTTTAAGACCCACTTTTTCGGAATCTCTACCGAGGTCATCGAGCATTGTACTGAGGTCCTGCATAGTCTCAGCCATGACTACTATATCGGCGGCAAACTAAATTGACAACAACAAATGTATAATAATGTAATAAATTAGTTATTTCTCCCATTGCGCTGTGGGGTTCGAAGGGTAGACTTAGTTACTTTTCACATTTCGTAAAAAAAAAGCGGGGATAGCTACAAAAATGACGGTTAGACAGATATGTAGAGAAAATGTTGATTTTAGTGACATTGATAATTCATTTTGGCCATTTTTCGACTTAGTGACTTTTCGCTCTACGGGGACGATATGTCCATTGCACGGTAAACTTTAATTGCGCGATGCAGGATTCAGGTCTTTGATGCGTAGTGCGCATGTGGCGATGTAGATACCGCCACAATTCTATACCTACCTACTTATAGTTGTTTTGGTCACACTAGTATAATGTTTTCGATAAAACATTTAATTAAGCTAACATCTTCCAAGCAACCAGACTGAATAAATAAGAGAGAATGCCTACTTCTATTAGAATTATTATATTAACATTAAGGTATGGAATATCCTTACTGATTTGTAACTTATCGATTTGGTAAGTAGAATTAAACTGAGATTTCTTGCAGGTTAAGTTCCACATCGATGACGACACGACACTGGCAGACTTGCTTGCACTAAACCTACATAAGTTTGAAGAGGAGGTTAAAACTATCGTTGATAAATCTGTCAAAGAAGCTGCTATGGACAAAACTCTCATGTATGTCCATTAATTTTAACAGTCTTCCGTTATTTTCTACCCGTCATGGCTAGTTAATAATCTAGAAATCTCTTAAACTAATCTAGATTTTTAGAAAAGAGACATTATTTTAAAATACTTAAAAGAAAAGAATAGTTTTCGGGTTGTTTAACTGCAGCCACGGATGCGTGTTTCTCAAACAATAGTATATTATTATATATTGCACCTAGCTTCTGACGTTTCATAAGTGCCCATGTAGGTTTATGTGAAATAAAATATTTTGATTTTGATTTTTGATTTTGATATTGCGTAGTAGTACATACGGTCAACCATGTCAGTACGTAGTTAGTAACTAAACTACGAAAAACTTTCAGGGCGCCTTTATTTCGTAGCAGTAAGCTACGAAATAAAGGCGCCCTCAAAGTCAAACTGTTACCATGGAAAAGGATTGACTATAGGTATCTTTACATTGTTTTTTTTTTTATATGCACTTTCAGGGAGTTGGAGGCAACCTGGGCTGTTATGGAGTTCGATTACGGTAAACATGATAGAACTGGAATCAAAATACCAAAAGCTAGTGAGGAACTTGTAGAGACGCTGGAAGATAACCAGGTGATGATAAAAATAACACTCACATGTAGCAATGCGTTGTGATTGCATAACCTCCTGTATGTGATGGATGCTGGATGTTACTAATGCATTGCCTTGAAAGTTAAGAGTGTAATGATAAAGAACAAGTTTAGGCTCGCTTGCACCACAGAGCACTAAATACGGTTAACGCTAATCGAATTTAAAGTATCTGTTACGTATGGAAAACATTTTTATAACACTGATATACTATTGTAGTAGGTACTGACCCCGCCCCTGCGTATACTTTGGATTGAGTGATCTTTTTTTATTTCGTGACACAATCTGATTGTACATTTAGTCAAAAATAGTCAAAACTCATAGCCCAAAGTGTGTATCACTCTATGTGCGTATTACTCTATAGTACAATACGGCCCGCAAACTTTCGCACATGTTCTCTCACTCACACTCGCCTCATGTCACCGTTTGGTACCTAAAAAATATAACAACACAGCCCTCTGCGCGAAGTTCGGAATTGCCAAGTTATATCGGCCGTATAGTACAGTCTGTGCGCATGTCATTGCGCACTCCTGCATTCTATGCTTATCGTCACCACCGCAGAGTGTCAGGCACTCAAAATTTTTGAACTGTTTAATTTTTTACCCGACTATGTTGTCGCGTACGTGTTTTGTACGCAACAATTTTTTTTTTCATTTATAGAATATATACTTATTTTCCTAACAACACTAACATTTTTTTCCTGTATTGACCGTAGAATCAAGTACAAAATATGATGTCATCCAAGTTCATTGGCTTCTTTGAAATGGAGGTGACACAATGGCAGAAGAAACTAGGCACTGCGGATGCTGTGATCGCACTATGGTTCGAAGTGCAACGTAAATGGCAGTACTTGGAAAGTATTTTTGTCGGATCCGACGATATTCGCTCGCAACTACCTGAGGATTCAAAGAGGTTTGATTATATAGACCGTGAGTTTAAGGTACGTTTATTACCTTTCATACGTCTTCTACCATAATATCTTCAAACATAGTTATTCATGATAGCAATAATTTGGTCGTAGGAAATGCTGAAAGATATCGCAGTGACTCCAAACGTGATAGAAGCTACTAACAAACCGCGTCTACTAGACAACCTCGAGGAACTGATGGCTGCACTCAATCTGTGCGAGAAGGCGCTAAACAATTATCTTGAGACAAAGCGGCTGGCTTATCCTCGCTTTTACTTCGTGTCTTCTGCAGATTTGCTTGGTAACGATAAATAAAGGCTGTTCATTCATCAACATCAGACATAGATCTCTTTGACGAATATCGAATATAATGGTGTAGGTACATTACACGCTGCGTATATCTCGTAGATCGTCGCACCACCGGCCATCGATTGATCCACGGCTATAATCATTAGTTAAACCGACTTTGTTTTGAATTCCACCTTTTATGAGTAGGTACCTAGACTAGTCCTTAGATTGGCTCATTTCATACTTCGCCGAATGACTGACAACTAATTTGAAAAACGGGTTATTCCGTTTAACACCCCAAAAAATCCAACCATTTTTTTTTTATTGTTGGAAATAAAATGGTGGATATTCGGAAACGTATCTCCGAGAATCCACCCTAAGCCTATAAATTCCGTTTATCCAACTAAACCTAAGGTGGATTCTCGGATATACGTTTCCGAGTATTCCCCCAAGGGTGTATTTTTTTGAGTTAATAAACGTAACCATGAAAATCTTTCAAAACTTTACCCTGATATAAATAACGTAATGGTCGGCAGATATCCTGTCGAACGGCAACAACCCGCCAGCGGTTTCGCGGCACTTGACCAAGTTGTACGACAGTTTAGCGAAACTCGTGTTCCCCAGCGCGGCCAGCAAACACGCTATCGAGATGATATCCAAGGAGAACGAAGAACATGTGCCTTTTAAAGCACCCTGTTGCGACTGTTCTGGAAAGGTTTCCATTTAATTATCTCGTCGATTTTCATCGTCATATTATATAATCAATTTAAAAAAATGGAAAAGGTTGTATGAATTCCAGTTATGTACTTATGTGAAATTTGTACAAAAAACGTTTACTTGTTTTTGTTGCACTTTTTCTTTCGATGAAACTTTGTCTAACCCATTCTTCGTATTATATGACATGGTCATGTTACGTCCTCTCTATTAAAATTCTTCCTCAGTAGCTATGTAAATTTTGTACCAGGTGGAAACTTGGTTGAACCGAGTAACAGACTGCATGCGGTACACTCTTCGTGATATCTTCGAGCACTGCGTCAAGTCGTACGAGGACAAGGTGCGAGAAGAGTGGGTGTTTGACTGGCCCGCGCAGCCTGCCCTCGTCGGCACCCAGATCTGGTGGACCACTGAGACGAACCAGGCTTTTGAGAAACTTGAAGAAGGTACGAAATTTTTCCGTGCACTTCGTGAACAGTCAGTGGATGGAGAGAGTCCAACTTACCTAGTGGTTACTTGGCAAGGTGGATATTGGGCTCTGTACAATGTTTCTTAGGGCTATGGCAGACACGATACTTGTAGCATCGACGAGTAGCGATAGACGCTTTTGGTAAGCTACGGCTACTCCGCACTCATTTGGATTCCAGTCAATTTTAGTGAGTTGACATCTGATCTGCCATCTGCGGAACACGGCTCAATATTTATTTTACCGCGACCCAACGCAAAGACGCAGCGCTGCTTTTATGCACGCGCCAAATCACCGATACTCGATGGCAAAAGTATCAGTGTGTGCTATGGACCTTAATTACTCAAATATGAACAAATAGAAACTTATCCTTAGGTTACGAGAGTGCATTGAAAGATTACCAGAAGAAACAAATCGCCCAGTTAAGCGCGTTGATAATGTTGCTACTGGGCGACCTGACAGTCAACGACCGACAAAAGATTATGACCATCTGTACCATCGACGTACACTCTAGGGATGTGGTCGCCAAGCTCATCTTCGTTAAAGTGGAAACTTCTAATGCTTTCCAGTGGCAGAGCCAGCTCAGGTACCTAGTTATAAAATGTGTTTTGGATTTTTATGAAAATGATAAAATCAATGTGATAAGTGTCACCTACCTGATCTTGTTACCTTAAGATACCAGATTTTATCTAGATTAGAAAATGTAGATGTCGCCTTTAATCCTTATGCACTGGTTTAGTATAATGTCTATGACTTGTCAAAAAAACTATAATTTTATATTTTATAAAGAGGAATATATATAGGCACTTTAAAAATAATGTTTCACACTTCAAAATATTAAGCTTTAAAATTAATTGAATAAACTTAAATAATTATTGTTTTCACTATAAATATACTAGCTTTAAAATTTATTGAATGACTAGATAATTAGATAAATGTTGAAAACATTTTTGCGGCAGATTGCATGATTGTTGAATCACGACTGTATGCAGAACTAAATATTATTATTGACTTCACACGACTGCAGCCGACCGCGTGAAGTTGATGTCATGACTGAACGGTCGAACGTACAACTGCATGCAGTTGAATATATCGACTGCACGCGGTTGCTGCGATGCAGTCCGTCTGATGGCAGCCTGTGAACGTGTGACTCCGGATTTTTAATTTGTCTATCTGTCTATACCTTTGTGACTTTTTTGTCCTAGTTGGATTTTAGTTCGATAACTTATATTTTATAAAAGTCGGTCGCACCCTGTTTCAGGCATCGCTGGGATCTCAAAGTGAACAATTGCTTCGCGAATATATGTGACGCACAGTTTGTTTATGATTACGAGTACCTTGGAAATACGCCTCGGCTTGTAATCACGCCACTGACTGATCGCTGTTATATCACATTGACACAGGTAATATACACCTTAGATACTGCCTTACACTTATCATTATCTCCCAAAAATTGGGTTCTAAATTAAGTGATGGGGGGCTCTAAAGGGGTCACTGAACTCATCGTTATGAGACCAACCCTGAAATCGCGAAATAAAATCAACCGTTTCCTACATTTTGACGAGCTTTTTGTCATGCAACCCTCTGTAAGTACAGTCAAAAAATATATATAATTATCAGAAATTTGTTGCGTTCGGTTTCACAGAGCCTTCATCTGGTAATGGGTGGAGCCCCCGCTGGGCCAGCTGGTACCGGAAAGACGGAAACCACGAAGGATTTGGGCAGAGCTCTGGGCATCATGGTCTATGTGTTCAACTGTTCTGAACAAATGGACTACAAGTCGTGTGGCAATATTTATAAAGGTTTTAGTTTAATTATGTCCATAAATTTACTTTCGTGACGGAGCTTATTTTCTTCCACAAATCTCCATAGTGACTGTTTGTAACTGAACACATTCGAAATTGTAACTTCTTGCGTTTTAATGAAGGTCTATGTCAAACTGGCGCATGGGGCTGTTTCGACGAGTTCAACAGAATCTCAGTGGAGGTGTTGTCTGTGGTGTCAGTGCAAGTGAAAAGTGTGCTGGATGCCATTAAGGCTAAGAAGAGGAAGTTCGACTTCATGGGAGAATTCATCGTTCTAATACCCACCATTGGTATGTTCATTACGATGAACCCCGGTTACGCGGGCAGAACTGAGTTACCAGAGAACTTGAAAGCACTCTTCAGGTGAGTTTTGTCAAAGCGTTTTGTTGTAATTTAGAAAATAAACACTACCTTAGTTAGAACATGTTTAGGGTTGCGTACCTAAAGGATGAAAGCGGGACCCTATTAGTAAGCTAGCATCGTCTGTCTGTCCGTCCGCTGGAACTTTTCAACCTTAAAAGGAACACAGTTTAATTATTTACAGTATACGTGTTATATTAATAATGAAATTTAAGAAAATGTACAAAATTATAAAGTTCTCATAACCCTCCATGCAAACACAATAAAATTTCTAAAACCGGAATCGTTGCTTCCTTGCTAAATTATAACGATTATTAAATGCAACTTCCACTATAAAACAGGCCATGCGCCATGGTAGTACCGGATTTCGAGTTGATCTGCGAAATCATGTTGGTGGCCGAAGGGTTCCAAGACGCTCGCCTGCTAGCACGCAAGTTCATCACTCTGTATACGCTGTGTCGTGAGCTGCTGTCTAAACAAGACCACTATGATTGGGGGCTTAGGGCCATCAAATCTGTGTTGGTGGTCGCGGGCTCTTTGAAGGTAATTTTGTCCAAAGAATTCATCCATTCATGCAGTAGCAGCAGTTTAAATTATAAGTAATAGGTACCTGAAGATGATAAAATAGAACCTCAGTCCCACACCTAAGAGTGGAAAAATAATCTTGAGTTATTTGGATATTATTTGAAATTCAATATGACATATTTTTAATAATGTTTTTGCTTTGTTCCTCTCAAACAGAGAATCTGCCATCTGACCTCTTCACCACTCTTGGATGACTGGTAGAGAATGTCGGAGGCATTAAGTCCGCTTTTGTAAATAAATACGTTAGAAGCCAGGATAGTTGATTACGTAAACGTAAACCCTTTAACTTCTAGCGAAGTGACCGCCAAAGACCAGAGGACCAAGTGCTAATGAGAGCGCTGAGAGATTTCAACGTCCCTAAAATTGTAACAGATGATTTGCCTGTTTTTATGGGCTTGATCGGTGACCTATTCCCGGCACTTGATGTGCCCAGAAAGCGTGACTTGGACTTTGAAAAATGCTTGATAGACGGAGCTAACTCTATGAAGCTTCAGCCAGAGCGTGGTTTTATTTTAAAGGTAAATTTTAAAATATGCGCAATTTTTTTTCCCATAATAATATTCGTGTTCTAATTTTCAGTACTTAATGTTATATTTTAGATGGTGCAACTAGTGGAACTGTTTGCCGTGAGACACTCGGTCTTCATCAATGGATTTGCAGGGACTGGCAAATCAATGGTGTGGCAGTGCCTCAATAAGACTTACTTCATGTTGAAACAAAAGCCGTTTTACAATGACCTTGATCCTAAAGCCGTGACGAATGACGAATTGTTCGGTATCATAAACCCTGCCACTCGAGAGTGGAAGGACGGCTTGTTCTCGACGATTATGCGCGATATGGCTAATATGCCCGGAGATGGTCCAAAATGGATCGTACTTGATGGGGATATTGATCCTATGTGGATTGAAAGCTTGAACACTTTGATGGACGACAATAAAGTTGGTTAATGCTATGAATGCTTTAGAAATGCATATTTGGGTTTTCTTACATTTATTGATTTTACGTAATATACTTCAAAGGTGCTGACGTTGGCCAGTAACGAACGAATTGCTTTGACTAAATCAATGCGACTGCTGTTTGAGATAGCTACGTTGAGGACAGCCACTCCTGCTACGGTGTCTCGAGCTGGTATTCTGTACATTAATCCACAAGATTTGGGATGGAATCCGTAAGTACTGACACAATAACTGTGTATCGGAGACGTCCACGGAAGTACAAACCGTACTTTGTGAAAGACGTCCATCACGTTATAATGATTCGCGTAGGTGAATCCATACTAATATTATAAATTCGAAAGTAACTCTGTCCGTATGTTACCTTTTCACGCTTAGACCACTGAATTTTGGAAAGGATTGCAACAAAATTTTTCCCCGACATACCGCGAAGCGCGGGCAATGCCGCGGACGGTAGTTTGTGTATTCATAATACAGAATTTAGAAAAAATACACCAAAGGCAGAATTAAGTAATCATTTCATCCGCTCACAACAAAGACAATGATTTTTAACAGGTTTGTAGCATCATGGATAGAAACAACGAGAGACAACGATTCAGAGAAGGCTATGTTAACAATAATGTTTGACAAGTACATACCGGCATTGCTAGAATCGTGTAAGAAGTACAAAAAAGTCACTCCGCTTACAGAGCTGCAACAAATACAGCTCACGTGCTATCTGCTCGAGTGTTTTATGAACAAAACTTTGCTGCCCAGTGACTGTCCTAAAGAATGGTGAGGAGACTATAATCCAATAATGTATTATTTACAACTTATTTATATACTTACTAGTTACACAACGTTTTGTCTTCTTCTTTCAAAAGTAATTTGACTTTTGAAAGAAGAAGACAAAGCGTTGTGTAACTATACAGGTGCTATACAACGTTTATTAGTAAGGCGGTTAGACGTTTAGTAGTGAATGATCGCGTGTGTATTTCCCAGATCTGGTCGAAATATATAAAAAAATGAGTATCTAATTAGTACTAAATTGTACCACTTGCTAAATAATTAGTACCTCGTGGGATCGCAAGTTATTGCAATAGTTTCATACACACTCCAATTTGGTACTAATTAGGTAATTTTTTTTTAGATATACTTCGACCATTTCTGAGAAATACCTTAACCCGCGATTCTGACATTCACAGTTCAATTGCATCTTTAGTTGCGTTGTACAGTTAAGAACCGTCTCAACAAAGAGCTTGCTCACTTGCTTTTATTGTATTCTTATTTCAAATGCTTTTTTCAGGTATGAAACTTATTTCGTTTTCTGCGCTTTATGGGGCTTCGGTTCCAGTCTGTTCCAAGATCAGCTCGTTGATTGGCGTAATGAGTTCAGCAAATGGTTCTGCAACGAGTTCAAACAGATCAAATTCCCCTCCACGGGGAATGTGTTCAGCTTCTTCATAGATCCCGAGACCAAAAAGTGGTTACCGTGGTCCAAAAAAGTAGAAAGTTTTGAATTGGATCCTGATATGCCACTTCAGGTAAAAACGGACTTTCTAAAGACAGTGTGGCCTCACGTATTGAAGTGCATTTTTTAATGCACCTTAGATTAGGTGGCGTCGCGTGTATTCTTTTTATAAGTTACTAGCACTTTGCCCGCGACTTCGTCCGCGTGTATTACGTACTTTCCTCTAAAAATTTCAACAACACCTCCACCCCCTTTGAAAGATAGTTTTAAAATGAATTACGCATAATATTAATCATAAAGTTGCTTACCGATGGAAGGAAATGTTAACTATATTTTTTCTGAACACATTTGCGCAGTTTTTACAATTTATCACAGCGCAATTAGGCATTTTTGATTTTTTGACTGACGTCTAACTAGCGGGGTGCACCGATGCAGACTCAGCGCGACTGTGGCCACGTTAAGCATTTTATGCATAAGCCCGACACGCGAAGTGGGTGCTCTTGCGTTATTTAGGTCTATCTATATCTGTGGTCGGAACTTTGTAGAACACACAACTAGTAGATCAGAAATTCGAAGTCACGTAGGTATTTCTGTCTCCCAAGATACAGGATTTTCCTAGTTTGGGGGGCAGGGTACAGTCAGCCCCAAAAAGATGTATACACGGACAAGGAATCATTTTATTGTCAACAACCTTTGTTCCACAACATTGTATCCACCGTATATGTACAAAACAATAGTATAAGTACAATTTATATTACCGGTGGATATGTTACTATTGCGCGTTGTGGCGGTTAGGTTAGTCACTAACCACACGAGAAAAAAGAAGATTTTACATATTGTTAGTCTGTTTTTTTTTGTTATTACATCATCAATCATAATTCTTAATGTTCATAAAATGTATCCTCCTTCTTAATATTCCCAGTCCTGCTTGGTTTCGACTTCGGAGACGACTCGAACCAGGTTCTTCATGGACCTGTTGATAGCGAAGTCCAAACCTGTGATGTTGGTCGGCAGTGCAGGCAGCGGTAAGACTGTGAGCGTGGCGGCGAAACTCAACTCGCTGCCTGACTCGTACGCCCTCACCAATGTACCACTCAACTTTTACACCACATCGGGTACTTACCTATATACTAATATTATTTCTTCATTACGTAAAATCAATTAGTTATTGCATCAATTTGACAGCATTTCAAGTTCATAGGTATCTGGCCGATGACTGAGCGACCAATGATAACAATCCATTCATCTATGTTATATGCAATGCAATGGCGGGGCGCTTAGTTTGAGATTAGATACAATAGGGCCGATATAACTTGGCAGTTCCGAACTTCACGCAGAAGGCTGCGCAGTAACATTTTTTAGGGACCAAATGGTGAGTGAGAGAACATGCGCGAAAGTTATATGCACCTATGTTCAGCCCTGCCAAGTTATAACGGCCGTATTGTAGACGATCTCCTAATACTTACACGCTGTAGCTATTTAAAGTTTCCTCAAAAATCTTAATGGCTTACTGCCATAACATTCCTTTTTACTTCAAGAACGTTGTTCAATGTCTTGCAACTTGCAACCATTGCTATACAAAAATTGTGTCCACATGAATCCTATTTGTTGCAGAAATGATTCAAAAAGTTTTAGAGAAGCCTTTGGAGAAGAAATCGGGTCGCACTTTCGGGCCACCGGGCAGCAAGTTTATGATCTATTTTGTAGACGATATGAACATGCCTGAAGTAGATAAGTACGGCACAGTGCAGCCGCATACTCTAATCAGACAATTCATGGATTATAAGCACTGGTAACTAGAAGCTTAATATGGTCTAAACTCACCACTAGGAGGATTAAAAAATACAGCCAGATCATGGCGTCACGCAGAGTAGGTACACAGAAGAACAGGTAGATTAAATAATAATTATTGAAAACTTAAAGTTTTATCCAGCTGTAGGATCAGGATACAAGCGGACAGTAAAAAGAAAAATACATCTGTTAAAAACGAAGTATTGAGTTCAAATAAGTGTTAATATTTCAGGTACGACAGACAGAAGCTGTCACTGAAGGACATAGCGAACTGCATGTTTGTGGCGTGCATGAACCCAACAGCTGGCTCCTTCACTATTGACCCGCGTTTGCAGAGACATTTCTGTACCTTCGCAGTCAGGTAACGCTCGTTTCCATAAACATAATCATCTATGAATAGTTGAATACTGTTACTGCTAAGGCGTACCCATGCGGTTTGCGGTACTCAATCCATAGCCGTTCGATCCACGTAGTGTGCACGGTTCGTGCGTTTGCGCAGGTCGTGCGCAGGTATAGGATACTATGGTTTGCTTAACTCCGAAATACTTACATTTTTAATTTTAGCTATCACCCTCTTTCCTTTTCCTCGGGTTTTTTTTCTATATTTTATGGGTTGTCTCGCTGAGCGATAACGTCGCAATGTAAAATCAACACAATAACGAAAACTAAGAATCAGTACAAAATACAATAAAAAACGGCCACGAGCGAGTTGGGCTCACACCGTTCAGAACCAAATTACACCAAGCAGTCTATGGAACTTTCGTTCGCTTGCGGCGCGGTAGTTCCTAAACTACAGACATTACTTCTCCCTTTACTCAGGCCAAGGCGCATCAAAATCTGTCCCAGGGTTATTCAGTTCCGACAATGTTAGGTTAGGTATGTATGGGCGGCATATGTTATATTTTATATCTCTATCTTTTTGTTGCTATGTTTAAATTGTTTATTTAAATATAAACGCTTGAAGATAAAAAAAATCTGCTCCACCGTATTTTTTGATGTGGCACAAGCTTTTGATAGAGTTTGGCATAAGGGTTTGATGTATAAGCTAAGACTATTGCTGCCCAATGATTTTGCCGATATCTTGCAATCATACATTACAGATATTAATAAATGAAAGATTTAGAATTCATTGTTGATGTATGTTTCTAGTAAGACACGAGGATGCCTTTTCTGAGTTAAAAATTATTAAAGCTGGCGTGCCTCAAGATAGTGTGCTGGGTCCAGTCCTGTGTACACGTATGATATGTCTTAGCTGGGATCCTGCCGTTATGCCGAAAAGATTTTGCCAAATTTCACTAACCAAACAAATTTTAGCAACCTTTTTTTATACCAATGCAATGTTTCGAATGATTTTAGTACGCACAATTTAATTTAGTCAAATTTTTAATTTTTTAATCAAATGATTTATTACAGCAAACAATCTTTAGACAATAAACGTTTGATCATCTGATCTGATCTGATCTTGTTAGGTTAGGTTAGGTTAAAACTATGACCTCCTACGCACGAGCCAAGCGAGCGAAGCGAGCGGTGCCGCGGCAGCGGCCGGCGAGTGCCAGAAACGACTAGATTATAAAGCAAATAAATTATTTATTTTAGCAGGCTATCGAGAACCGAACTAGTTAGACGAGGTCAATTATTTAAAAAAAATAATCAGCAAGCTATCGAGAACCGAACTAGTTAGACGAGGCTAATTATTGAAAAAAAAAATGTTTAGGTTAGGTTAAAACTGTGACCTCCTACGCCTCCTACGCCAGAAACGACTAGATTATATAGAAAAAAAAAATGGAAAAAACAGGCTACCCGAAACTGACGATACTAAATATTTGAAAAATTTTATTATGCGTAATATGAGTTATTCCAACTGAAATATTTGACTAAGGGCTGATTTTATCAAAGTCAGGTATCTTTTATCCGGGGAATAATATTGACGTCTGACAGTTTTTGTATGGAAAAACTGTCAAAAATTTAAAATTTATTCGCTGTATAAGACTTATACTCGGTATAAAAGCTTGGTGAAATTCGCCCTAAATCAAAATTGGTAAAAGTACTATTTGGTAAACAAGTTATTGTTTAAAAGTTCACTAGCCAAACATTAGGTTTGCGTTACAATTATTTGTGAAGAGATTTTTTGCTAAGTAATAATTTGGCAAATGAAATTATTCGGAAAATTGTTTGGGAAGTGATAATTTGGCAATTTATTTGCGATGAAACAAGGGAGACCCGTCTTAGCTAGATCATCCTACCGATGCAAAGGCGCCTAAATAAATCCATAGATAGATAGATAGATATGACAATGTTTACAACAAGTTTTCACTTCAATCTTTAAGCTTAGTTATTATCAAGGCTTTTGTGAAGGAAACTGAAATACCTATATGGATGACGGTACAATTCTTTGTTATTATATGTACCAAATATCCCAAACATCCGTTACTTCCTTTTCCTTTGTACTAAAACACAAAATGAACCTCAGAATAAATAAAATAGGCGTGTCCACGTTAAAGATGTTTAATTTTGAACGTTTTTTAGTTTCCCCGGACAGGACGCGTGCTTCCATATCTACAAGAGCATCCTGAGCCAGCACCTGGCCAATGTAGCGAACAAATTCGGCCCAACGGTGATTCGCTACGCGGAGGTCCTCGTGAACGTAGCGCTGGCACTGCACACGAAACTCTCAAGCGCATTCCTGCCCACCGCTATCAAGTTCCACTACTTATTCAACTTGCGGGACCTCTCCAATATATTCCAGGTATTATTATTTTTTTCTTCAACAAATTTAAATATAGTGTTGATTGTTTTGATCTGGATAAAGCTTCAGATCTTTGCAGTTACCGAGTTTGACAGTCCAAATTTTTTTGGTATCTACTTTTCCTGAGGATCAGCGAAATATAAGGGCCTGGCTACATGTCGTCGACACGAACGGCGACGTTGTCGTCTACGACCGACACGATTTCGTGACGACACCGTTTCATCCACACTAATAATTATTAATACCACCGCCGTATCTCTACGTTGGCGGTGGTGGGGCTTGCGCGCTCCTGAACTCTGGGTATGTGTCAGCGCGCCAAGACGCTGGCGGAAGCTAGTTAGGAATAAAAGACGCATTTCTTAAAATTAAATGGATTATATTTAAACGCTTAGCACAAATTGTTAACAAAAATATTCCATGCCGTCGCAAAGAATAAATACTTGTTTCCTATTTCACATTTTGAAAAAATATTTGCTTATTATAATAGCTTTTTCTCAAACATCCTTGGAAATTCGAGCATTATTTTGATATATTATATCTATAATTAATTTACTTAGTTTGAATTTCCGCACATTGTTTGAGAAAATTACTAAGTATACAACAGCCTTGCCTTGGCCACAACCAGGCATTGATGGACTCACGTATGTGACACACATTTTCGCTATCGTTCATTAATGCCCCACTTGCAGGTCGCTACATGTAAAATACTGAGATTCAGCTGCATCCGGTTAGACTGGAAGCCGACCCCAACATAGTTGGAACTAAGCAGATTGCATTGCAGGCCGCGACAGTAATATAGTATTTTGTTAACCATTTATGAACTTAGAACATATTTGCAATCAGTTAGCACATTCAAGCTTAAATTATTAGACTTTTAAATAATTTTATAACACAGGGAATATTATACACAACCGGTGACGCAATCAAGACCCCAACTGAACTCCTTCGGCTCTGGATGCACGAGGCAACACGCGTATACTCAGACAAATTGGTCGACTCCGGCGATAATGAAGCGTTCGCGAAACTTATTTTAGATGTGATTAAGAAAAACTGTGAGGTGAGTTCAATTGACAGTATGAGCCATGTAGTTTTTGAAAACTCCGAGAATACCTAAATAGAAGATGACAATTTGGTCAAGGTATGGTCTAGATCAACAACTCGAACCACAAATATAGAATACGGCGTATATTTAGCCGACTTCAAAAAGTCACAGTTCACTTTTTTTTTGTATGTTTGCGATTCTCCGCCAATAGTGAATTGATATTGATGATTCTTTTTTGTTTGGTAGGACATACTTCAAAGGTGGTCCTATATTTACTAACTTTGCTTGTGAAGTTTTTGAGTTAGCTTCAATAACACATATTTTTGCCACAGTCTGATATTATGTGGATGATATTATAATAACTTTCTGTCACTGTTATTTGTATAGCAGGTAGAGGTTTCCGAATTAGTGTGGGGTAGGTACCACAACTAAAAAGGTAAAAAAAAACTTATACCGAATCAAAAACAACCGACTTCCAAAAAAACACTACAAAGTAAAAAAATACTGTAAGTCGGTGGCAAAAAAACGAAAATTCTATACCAAAGACACCGACTTCCGAAATTAAAGTTAGTTTCCCTTTGTAGTGTTTTTTTATAGTGTCAGTTCAACAACTTCTATTATTAAAGTTCAAGATTTGGAGAAGATTGAATTAATTTTGCATAATAAATTTCGTTTTTGGTATACCAAAACTGTCGGTATATTGAAATAAATGAACGCATGCACAGGACTATGACGACACCGTCATACAGGCGAAGCCCCTCATTTACTGCCACTTCGCGGAGGGCATAGGTGACCCCAAGTACTTCCCTATCAAAGACTGGAACCAGATCAAGAAGCTGTTGGACGAGTCGCTGTCGGCATACAACGATCTTGTGGCCACCATGAACCTAGTGCTCTTTGAAGACGCCATGTATCATATTTGCAGGTAGTTTTAACGTCAATCATCATTGTGTATTATTGCTAACTGCCCAGCTCACCCACACACCCTCGAACTAACTTGACTGTCCTGCGCTAAAATTTTACTTATCTACTCATGGTTTTTTTTAATGGAGACATTGTATTGAATAGCACCGTTACAAGGTGTAAAAATGTTTTATTCAGCACCAACAAACACACGCACATTACAAAAAAAAAAAAGTATTTAAAATACACACTTATAGAGCATTCAAAAGCCTCCTGTGTCGTGAAGATTTTTACGTAAGGCTAAAACAAACCAACTTGAATTATTTTACTGTTCTCACATAATTATTAGTAAAGATAGAAAGAAAAAAATATTAGGAGCTGGCCCACTATCTGCCAAAACGGCGCAATGAACTGCGTCCAATATTTTTTTCATCAACAAGTATCTTTATACAATAAGTTAAAAGTAAAGTTTGACGCATTATTTTGCTGGTAAAGGATCAATCGTATCCTGGAGGCTCCGCGTGGAAACGCACTGCTGGTTGGCGTCGGTGGATCGGGCAAACAATCGCTCTCCCGTCTCTCGGCCTTTATCTCCTCATTGGAGGTGTTCCAAATACAGCTACGAAAGGGATACAGTATGAACGACCTCAAAGTTGATTTAGGTATGGTAACCATGGTTTAATTAGAGTAAATGTAGAAGTTCTTAGGGTTAAAAAGAGGAAATGCGGGCGTCGACGTTTAGTCCGATATCCTATTTACAGAATAAACTGCGGGGAATGGTCAATTTTTGCTGCCAATTTCAGTGCCGAAATTCGAAATATTTTTCCTTCTAAAGTGTCTCTTTTCATGAGCCAGCTTTTCTATAAATGCAAAAAAATATATAGATAATTAGTATAATTACTATATTCAAAATAACTATCACCAACACTTTTTTATTACGATCCTAGCTACTCTAAATATGAAGGCTGGCGTAAAGGCGATTGGCAACGTGTTCTTGATGACGGACGCTCAGGTAGCTGAGGAGCGCTTTTTGGTGCTCATTAACGACTTGCTGGCATCCGGGGAAATACCGGAGTTGTTTCCAGATGAAGACATTGAAAACATCATCAACGGAGTGAGACCCGAGGTATCTAAAACATTCAATTTAGACTTATATAGATGGTTTTTTTCTACACTATGAAACAGGCATTTATTTAAAACAAAAGTTCCCAAACACTGACATGCACCAACCTTAAGCATAGCTACATTACCTAATGCATGTGTTGCAGTGCAAAGCAACCGGTGTCCCTGAAACACGCGAAAACTGTTGGTTGTTCTTCGTCAACCGCGTCCGAACCTTGCTCAAGGTCAGTCAGTTCGATCTTTCATAATATCTTACTTTAATATAAATTCAGCTTCATTGTAAAATTTTACAAATGGGTTATTGCGTAATTGGATACTTAATTAAATGTATAATGTAAGTGCTAAAGTACAGCACTTCGAAGTCTCACGCAAGGGGACTGTAGACTAGTTTAGTTAGCTACGCGTTTGGCAGAGTATTTTCCTGCAATTGACTAACCAGAGACCGATAGATACATCTTGCTTCTTTATCCACAACATAGTTGTAAAGTCGTCGGTCTCCAGGTGGTGCTATGTTTCTCACCGGTGGGCGCTCAGCTGCGAGTGCGCGCGCGCAAGTTCCCTTCCATCGTCAATTGCACGTCGATCAACTGGTTCCACGCGTGGCCTTGTGAGGCGTTGCGCTCAGTCTCCAGTCGGTTTATATCTGAGGTGGAAAGTTTACCGGTATGGCTACATATTTTTTTTCTTTTATAAATCTATGATCTTTAACTACCTACCCTCTTCACAAATAGGTTAGCTTCTTCTAAATCTAGTCTTGATCGTCACTTTTCCATATTATTTTCAGGCGCCATTAGTAGTACCAGTGTCGGTGTTTATGGCTCACGTGCATCAAAGTGTGGACAATATGTCTGCAGTGTACTTCCAAAACGAAAAGCGGTATAATTACACGACTCCTAAGACTTTCCTCGAACAAATCGCTTTATATAGTAAACTACTCACTGAGAAGACAGTCAATCTCAAGATGATGATCACAAGGCTAGAGAACGGATTAGAGAAGTTGGCGTCGTGTGCTGGTGACGTCGCCGTACTAAAGGTAATTTAAAAAACATTCAATTAAAATTATCACAGAATATTGGTCTTACAATTACAAAAAAACAACCGACGACGTCCAAAAAAACTTGAAAAATAACTTTAATTTCGGAAGAAACTACAATTATTTGGACTTAAACCGCATAGTAGAAGCAAGATGAAGGCCTATTGTTAGTATCTTCCTATTCTTTCACCTCGCATATTGTTTGAACCCCTAAAAAAATGTGTCTGCGTGCCATCATTCGGCATTACTACTTTTGGTATTTCTAGAATGATTAAACAATGACTGGTTTTCTGATTTGTACCTACTTTTTATTGCACAGGTTACTCTTGCTGAGCAAGAGATAATACTGAAAGAGAAAAACAAAGCTGCTGAGGAACTTATTGACGTAGTCGGCGCTGAGAGTGAGAAAGTATCTAAAGAAAAAGCATATGGTAATGTATCGCGAAATTTTAAATATGATAACGTTATGCAGAGATGAAAATATTGTGTTTGTAAACGATTGTGTCCTACTAGACAAAAGCCACCCTTATTGCTCTATCCACCAAAATTATCCTCAGACTTCTTATCAAAAGTTCTACAAAAACTACCTCCAAAACATTCCCTGTCTTTTTAAATCCAGCCGCCGAAGAGGAAAAGAAAGTAAAGGTCATAGAGGAAGACGTGACAATCAAGGCTAAAATCTGCGCGGATGACTTGGCAAAAGCCGAGCCCGCATTGATAGCGGCCCAGGAGGCGCTGAACACGCTCAACAAGAACAACCTAACGGAACTGAAGTCCTTCGGCTCGCCGCCCGACGCCGTCGTCAACGTGTGCGCCGCGGTGCTCGTACTCTTCGCGAAGAAGGGCAAACTGCCCAAAGATAGATCTTGGAAGGGATGCAAAGTATGTTTTCAAATAGATACCTATGTAAATAGGATAATTAAGCTTAACGCAACGAAAAAAGAAAAATAAATAACAATAGATCTCGAAGATCCAATGTTTCGTTGTAGAACTAGGAGTAGGTTCTCGATCAGTTTTTGAAAAAGAACCTCCTCAAGGTCTTATCACATGATTTTGTAAGAATTCACAAACACTAGCTGAAAGTCGTCTGCGACTGCGACTAGCATTGGTTAAATTGAATCATTGGCACATGGTTCTCTTAAATGGAAACCACTTTTTTGTCTCCTAGCGATACAATAATGCAAGATAAAAACTGATTACTGAATGAATCTATTTACATATTCTTTCTCTATTTTAGTTGATGATGGCAAAAGTGGATCAATTCTTAAATGACCTGGTGTACTACGACAAAGAAAACATTCATCCTGACGTGGTTAAGGTAAACTTTGTTAGATAATATTCGTGATTATACTATTTATAGGAACGAGTACAATTCATGCAACAAAATGTTTTAGAGTAAACTTGACCAAACCCTCTATCCACCATGAGGGACTTGAGTTAGTACCTTCATGGAATAACAAATGAATGACAATGAATAACAAATGAATAACAATGAATAACAAATGAATGACATCATCACAGGCAGTGCAGCCTTACATCAAGGATCCGGAGTTCAACGCAGCGTTCATAATGTCCAAGTCAGCCGCGGCGGCCGGTCTGTGCGCGTGGGTCATCAACATCGTCAAGTTCTACGAAGTGTACGCGGTGGTGGAGCCCAAAAGACGCGCGCTCAACGCAGCCAACGCGGAGCTGCAAGCCGCACGGGACAAGCTACTGTTCCTCACTGACAAAATAGCCGTAAGTAACATCTCCACTAGAAAAAGAAAAATATTATATAAAAACAAAAAAAAAACGATTTTTAATAAGAAATTGGTACAAGTGCCATATTTTAAACGATAAGTTGTATTTCTTTTACTTAGGACATAGTGACTTGTAATATGACGTATTCTTTCCAGCACCCTAATTACGTAACATACGATCAATTACAACAACTACCATCTCCCATCCATCTGAATCATAACCACAAAAACTAAACTTCCGCGTCGTCGTACGTATCGCTGCCGCTTGCACACGGCATACCCCTGCACTTTGTCTTCTCAATGAGCTGGCTCAAACCGGTTTGCCCTCTAGCGAGCGCCGGTGCACCCCCCGCACGCCTTGTACGTGACACGCCACGCACACATCGCTGTGCGTGTAGTAGTGTTCCCACGCGAGACTTTAGCTCAAGACTAAATACACATTTGATACCTACCATGTATCCTACATTATGTTCTTTTAATCACGCGAAGTTTTTATTGGGCATTCTCATAAGTTACTTACCACATATATTTTAAGTATTGAGTATTGACTTTATTCCCCAGGAGAATAAGTAGAGTTCATTCCCCAAGAGAATAAGTAGAGGCATAGACCAACCTGGTTCTTTAATTGACAGGAACTAGAAGCAACATTGGAAGTATTGCTCAAAGCCTTCCAGGAGGCAGTGAACGAGAAGATGAAGTGTCAGGCTGAAGCTGATGCCACAAATTACACCATTGACTTAGCAAACAGATTGGTTAATGGTCTAGCTTCAGAAAAAATCAGGTCTGTATTCGAATTATTAGGTCACGTAAGCATCATTTTACATTTTCACTTGTGACATCTCGTCTGTTCATTTATTCTTTGTCTAAAGGTAAAGAAAACGTATTTTCATTTCCTACATGAGTTAACCTATTAAGTTTTATAATTATACGTTTAATGAGTAATGACACAATGAATTAAGTATCTGTTGTGGCTCTCTTGGGAACCGCAGTTAGTCTCGAGAAGTTACTAAGCGTGTTGGTGTTTTGTGACGTTTAGGTGGACAGCGACGGTGTATAACCTGAGAGAGTCCGGTGTGTTGCTGCCGGGTGATGTCCTGTTGGTGACCGCGTTCATCTCGTACGTGGGCTGCTTCATGCGCCGATACCGCCTGGAGCTCATCAAAGATGACTGGGTGCCAACACTCGCTAAGTCCGATGTGAGGCATTGATAACTGTACCTACATTGAAAATGTTTTGTTTAGTTGCACTAACCATTTTAGAATTCAGTTCTACCTTAGATCTGTACGATCTAACCAAAATCGGTACCGTGTGTGGTGTTAGGGCGTCACAGAAGGTCGATCGAACACGACAGCTGAAACGATTAAGTAACAGGCAAGCGAATGTATTGAACACACACATGGGACATTAAAAGAAACACGAAACCTAACTCAAACAAACAAACCCAAATAATCTTAACACCGAAACTACGATTCTCATCAGAAAAATCGAAACAATTTGTTTGTTTTGACATTATTCAAATACACATCAACTTCTTAGTGATAGTCGGATAAAAAATACCGACTCCATGAAATTTAGCCGTGTAAAAGTGTTATTTAAAACTACTCATCTTATAAAATAAGTATCACATGTCACAGCCTAAAATCGATACGACGCAAGATCTGGACGTGCTGTCGATGTTGACGGACGACGCGCAGATAGCGTCGTGGAACAACGAGGGCCTGCCCACCGACACCATGAGCACAGAGAACGCCACCATACTCACCAACTCGGCGCGCTGGCCACTCATGATCGATCCGCAGCTGTAAGCTTCAATCTAGTGTACACTTTTTTGACATTAAATTAAACAGGCATTATTTACCTTGCAAAAAATACCTTAATAAACTTGTAATCGTTGCTACAGGCAAGGCATAAAGTGGATAAAACAGAAATACGGCGACTCTCTAGTTTTGGTACGACTGACGCAGCGCAATTATTTGGACCGTATTGAGCGCGGCGTGACCAACGGCGAAGTGGTGATGATTGAGAACATTGGCGAGACTGTAGATGCCGTGCTCGACCCGCTGCTTGGCAGAGTGCTCATACGCAAGGGGAAAGTGCTCAAGGTGAGCATCTACACATTACAGTTTACAGTTTACCTCTTATTTGCATCACAGTGATCTTTATCCTCATTGCTATAAGATTGCCGTAGGAAGCGCCTTAACGTCATAGTCATAGTATGTTTAAGCTGAGTATTAGAGAGACCATATTAATTACATTTCACAATCACCTTGAGGCGTTGTTCGTGAAGACGCGGTATGCGGTTGATGATGGTTATAGGACACTTCACTTCTCGTTCTCAGCAAAGTGTTACATGAGGTCGCTTCCTTATCTTCCCTAAAACTGTCCTCCAAATCTACATCAAGCCACAGTAACAGTATCCTAAGATGAGACTACCTACCCGTCAACTGTTTTCAGGCCTAAAAATGCTTGAAACTCTCATTTGAACAAAACTGTGCATCTTCTTCTAATAGCTGAACAACCTGATAGCTAAATGTTATGCTTTCAGATGGGAGACAGAGAGATAGATTACCACCCAAGCTTCCGTTTCCTGCTTCAGACTAAGCTTGCTAACCCGCACTACCAACCTGAGATGCAAGCGCAATGTACCCTAATCAATTTCACTGTCACCAAGGACGGGTAAGCGTGTTACTGGTTATAATGTTTCTTTTCTCATACTCCGAAAGTAGTGTTTTCACCTCACAACCTCGGAAATAATCTGCTTATCCATCCAAGTGTCGCCGCCATTTTGACGAATATAATATTTATGACACATAAGTTCACTTATCAGATTAGAGGAGCAGCTATTGGGTGAAGTAGTGAAATCTGAGCGTCCGGATTTAGAGAAATTGCGTGCTGGCCTTACGAAACAACAGAATGATTTCAAGATCACGCTCAAGACTTTAGAAGACGACTTGCTGAAACGATTGTCATCCGCCGGCCCTGACATACTGAGCGACTCGGCGCTTGTCATCAATTTAGAGACCACAAAGAAAACTGCCGGAGACATTGAGATAAAAGTAGAAGAGGGGAAAATAACATCAGTCAAAATTGACGAAGCTAGGGAGAGGTATCGGTAAGTAATTGTATAAATTGTGTAAAAAAGTTATGTTCAAAAATCTGAAATGGATTCGCCGTTACAGATTTTGAAAAATATCACTTTCTTCCAATAAAAAAAAAGTAGCAGTAAGTTATCCAATCTATTTGATACCGACCTCCTTTGAATCATAGCTCATTAACTCGATAATTATGAAAACATAACTGAAGACAGTGACAGTTGAAATATCAAGATGACAAATAAATTACTTTTAATCGGAAATAGTCTTATCCATAGAGGTTGACTAATATGAATTATGAAAACATAACTGAAGACAGTGACAGTTGAAATATCAAGATGACAAATAAATTCGTAGACAGAGTATAATAAATTACTTTTAATCGGAAATAGTCTTATCCATAGAGGTTGACTAATAAGTTCTTAATGATAAAAATAAATACAATGTTGTATTAAGTTTACCCAATCTATTTGATACTGACCTCCTTTGAATCATAGCTCATTAACTCAATAATTCTGTAAACTTAACTGAAGACAGTGACAGTTGAAATATCAATGTCACAGAATTTCTCCGTACGCTAACGTTACTATGCAACAGTATCCTAGCAACAATTGTTTATCGTGGCTAGGTTACTGTTGCTAGACCTGCAATTGGTTGACTTTGAGTAGTCACTGCTGTCAAGTTTGTAGTTCTGCTCTCAGGTTAGCCAACCGGTAAAGATATGAAGTATAATTTTCTTCTTCTAATACGAAGACATATGACTTTGCGTGTCGGGAACCGAATAAACCCGATTTGCATTACACGGCTAAAATACGAACAGTGCCAGGTGGCTCATCAATTAAAGTCCGTGACTGTACACACGGCTACACATCAAGCTATACATTTCCAGTTTATGCTGATCACGCATTGTATAGAATTTCCCTACAATGCGAGGTCAGCTTATGCTGGAAATGTATAGCTTGATGTGTAGCCGTGTG
Organism: Lithophane socia; assembly: GCA_947522985.1. Lineage (NCBI taxonomy): Eukaryota > Metazoa > Arthropoda > Insecta > Lepidoptera > Noctuidae > Lithophane > Lithophane socia. The sequence continues at coordinate 6,756,609 of OX383270.1, read as the reverse complement.
TACGTCCGCGCACGACCCGCAGCCGTCCAGCGCCCGCACTTTATGTGAACACGATGAACAGCGCGGCTCACGCGAAGAAAACGACCCGAGTCGCTCCCGACGTTTTATTAATAATAGTTATTAATTGAATGTTTTCATTAAATAGGCGTGCAGCTGGCCGAGCTTCCCTTCTGTACTTCATTTTAAACGATCTGTACAAGATCAACCCGATGTACCAATTCTCACTGAAGGCGTACAGCGTGGTGTTCAAGGAAGCCCTGGTCAACGCCGAAGTTGCCGAAGACTTAGATCACCGAGTCTTAAATCTGCTGGACAGCATCACCTTCGCAGTGTTCGTGTACACCAGCCGAGGACTTTTTGAGAGAGACAAGCTCGTCTACCTGTTCCTTATTACGATACAGGTTGCTAATTTTCTAAAGGACTGCAGTTACGGCCTTATAGCTGTTTTACACTAGTGTTTTTTTGCGTTCGCATACGCGATACGATACTAACTCGAAGGTACTTAGGTACTTTGAAGCGCCAAATTTCTAGTGGCGGAGACTGGTTTGCTACGTTTGTTTGTAATGTATGGTTCGAGGCGAGCTTGGTTACAAAACAGCGACACAAGACGAGGCGAACGCTCGCTTCGATCACTTGGCTCAAGTGTGCTCCATTTTTATACAGAAGGGCGGACGTAGAGGTTGACATGCGCTCGCAATGGTCGTATCGAGCGGCTGGACTCGCTACACTGACTACTGTAACGTGACTACAAGCACTGTAACGCATTTCAAAGGAATTCTCGAAAAAGCCGACAGTAGAGTGGATGATCCTCTCGCATCGAGCGGCTCGGCTTGCTGCACAGACTACTGTAACGTGACTGTACGTGACAAAAACTCGATACATTACAAACAAACGTTGCAAATCAGTCACCGCCTTTAGAGTCAAAGTCAAATCATTTATTTCAATTAGGCACATAGAAGGCACTTTTTCTGTCGTGAACTGGTGGCAGGTATTACCATGGTAGTAAAAAACATTGTATTTTGCATTGTTTACATTGTGGAATAAAATTTAATAAATGTATTGAGTAGTAATCATAGAGATCTGTCAATATTTTCTCCGTACGTCATACTTTGCCAGGTCCTCCAAATGGAAGGTAAAGTGGACGCGCGAGAGTTGGACTTCCTGCTGAAGTTTGCCGTAGCACCGGAGAATACGCCGTTTGCCTGGCTGACCAATCAGAGCTGGGGCGGTATTATAACGCTCGCCAAGATGGATGCCTTCGATAATCTCGATAAAGATATTGAGGGAGCTGTCAAAAGGTATTTAGGTTTTGTCTCGATTCATGGCACCAGACCGGCCTTTCACAAACTTTTCGCGATCGGCTTCAAAGTTTCAAACTCACCAGCATAGCATAATCAGCCTATAACGTTCCCATTGCTGGGACACAAGCCTCCTCTCTCAAAACTCACTAGATGCGGTTGAAAATATTTAAACCTTTTGCACGTAATTAACTACTTAGTTGAAGAGAAGGTTTCCTTTTGTAAGAAAGCTTTACAATTTAGTTAAATGAAGACGTAGACGTTTCCGGAAGACGTAGCGTTGGAATAATGATGATTTCCAATATGAATTAATTCGATTTAAATTAATTTAGATGGCAGAAATACACAGAGGGCGAAGCTCCCGAGAGAGACAAGCTACCGGGCGAGTGGAAGAATAAGTCGTCGTTGCAGCGCCTGTGCATAATGCGAGCGTTGCGTCCCGACAGAATGTCTTACGCTTCTAGGTACGGTCATACAATTTCTTGGCGCTAGAAACTAGAAAATACCCAAAGCTTCAGATCATGGATACTTAGCCCGCCCACACCCACTTGGTGACCGTGACCATGGTCGCTGTGACCGTACTCGTACTTACAATACGTAGCTACGTGAGGAAAATGAAGGGTTTATACTTGCAATACAGGACCAAGTTATTACAAAACCGAGACCAAAAACTACAGAAAATATTATATGAACTAGCGACCCACTCCTGCTTCGCACGGTTTTTACGATTTGAAAAAACATCGAGATGTCTTAGTTATATGTAACTTTAATATAGACGTTTTATACCTACACATAAACCTTCCGGAATAAATTCTCTAAACGATGGTGAAAACCTCATAAAAATCTGTTGCAAGGTTTAGAAGAACAACGCGGACATACAGACATACACGAAAAGCGACTTTAATTTATAATATTTATAGAAGAATAAGCCTGATATAGTGGTGATGGATCGAAGAGCGGCGCGCATGATTATCGACATAATGGTCCCACATGACGGGAACCTCGTTAAGGCCGAGAAAGATAAACAAATCAAGTATCTTGACTTGGCTCACGAGATTGTCAACATGTGGGATGTGGACTCAGCAATCATTGTGCCCATAGTCGTGTCAGCCAATAGTTTAATTGCCAAGAGCCTCGAACAACACCTAACAAGGCTCTCGTTGGGCAGCTGGTAATTAAGCGCTTGATTCAGAAAGCGTTACTCTTGGACACGGCTCACATTGTTAGGAAATTTTTATATTTTTTAGTCTAATATTCAAAAATATAACTTCGATATAAATAGTGAAATAAAGGAAATTTTAATAATAATGTTAGTACCGATAGTCGTGACGGCCAATGAAATAATAGCCTAGCCTCGACCAACACCTGAGGAGGCTCTCATTACGCATCTGGATTAAGGGCTTGATTCAAAACGCAGTACTACTGGATACGGCGCGTATCGTTAGGAGGTTCCTATCTCAGGAACCTTGACCACTGGAAGCTTGGACCCTCTTCCTGATACTACTATGGGGCTACTATTTTTTATATTTTTAAATGTTTTTTTAAATATAAATGTAAATCATAAGTATAAAAATGAAACATAAACACAAATAATAATATATAATTTCTACAATAGAGGATTAAAATTCTTCTCTTCTAACTAATACAGCTAATAATTAACACAATAGCTCAGAGGTCCTGAGAATATAAATCTTAAAAAAAAACTCTTTACCTTCCTTTAGTGCATTTTGCGAAGAGAATCTGGGCACGAAATACGTTGAGGCCCGAACTCCACCGTTGGAGAAGTCTTATGAGGAGAGCAATGCCACAACAGCTATGTTCTTCATTCTTTCGCCTGGTGTCGATCCATTGAAGGTAACCTGTTTTGTACAATACTTCGATTTAAACATGATATCAATGTTGATACGGTTGGAATATGTGATTAAAATAATGCCAATGAATTACATTTCAGCCTGTATACTCACTAAATGAGATTATCGTGTTGAATTGTCTAGTGTTGATGAACAATGCAACTTGTTTTAGACCCTTCAATTGTTTTACTTAGAATGATTTTTAATTGAAACATTATTTTCAGGATTTAGAAAAGTTGGGGCGTAACATTGGCTTTGCGACTGATAAGAAGAATTTCCACATCGTTTCTTTGGGTCAAGGTCAGGAGGTGGTCGCTGAAGAGGCCATGGGTATCGCTTCAGCTAATGGCCACTGGGTCATCTTGCAAAATATTCACTTGGTCGCTAAGTGGCTCGCATCACTTGAGAAGAAAATGGAAGAGTGCTTCGAAAATCCTGAACCTGAATACAGGTAGGATAGCCTAATCAAATCTATTCATATTTTGCAATAGAAATGGCCATTTACCCACTGTTGGGATTTTATCTCTTTCTTTTTAAAGGTTATTTTTAAGTGCTGAACCGGCCGCTGACGCTGTTTACCACATAATTCCGCAAGGGATCTTAGAATCATCCATCAAAATAACAAATGAGCCACCTATCGGCATGTGGGCTAACTTGCATAAGGTAAGCTGTTTAATATTTATTATGTACCTTTTATTTATTGTTGTATTTTGTTTTTAAATAACTCGCACAGTGTGGTAATTGGAATAATAGCGCCTTGCTTGATATGCGTAATATAATAATAAGTAGGTATATAACGCCGTTAATAGTAGCCGATTACCTACTTATAACTTAGGTCATACAATAATGGAGTTTGACCCACCTCTGTACAAAACAAGTTAGTAGACTCAAATTCTCAAATCTTGAACACATGCCTGGTTTAGCTCGCCTCTAATGACACCATCTCATTGGGACCAGGGGGTATGAGTGACAGCGTCACGGGGTCAGGAGGGGGGGGGTATGAGTGACAGCATCACAGGGCCAGGGGGTACGCTATAACATACCTACTTAGCGCCTATATAAATTCTGTCCACAGGCCCTGGACAACTTCAGTCAAGAGACCCTGGAGATGTGCAGCAAGGAGGCGGAGTTCAAATCTATTTTGTTTGCTCTATGTTATTTCCATGCCGTTGTTGCTGAGAGACGGAAATTCGGCCCACAAGGGTGGAACAGGTGCTTTGATTCTGTATTACTTTCTGTTTTACTCTTAGCAAATACCACAACTTTTAGGACGTGTTTCTAAGTTAGACCTTAATGGACTCTGATTTTACTTTAACTCTTGAGCTTAAGAATGAAATTGAGGCAGTGCTTACCTAACAGGGACTCAAAGCCTAGAAGTATATGTCTACTTTCTCTTTGGCATTGTATGAATGAAATCCTTCTGCAGGGTGTATCCATTCAACTTCGGCGACCTGACGATCTGCGTGTACGTACTGTATAACTACTTGGAGGCGAATCCTCGTGTGCCGTGGGAAGACTTGCGCTATCTGTTCGGAGAGATCATGTATGGCGGGCACATCACCGACGACTGGGACAGGCGGCTCTGTCGCACTTTCCTGATCGAATATATGCAGGCGGAATTGGTCAGTCGCATATTAGAATTAAATACTACAGGAGTAACTTGATTATGCTTGATCGTCGTCGATATTGAAATTGTTTTTGTTTATGGAAATAATTGATTTACATAAATATTTACAAAATAGGACCTTCAACTAGAGGTTAAGGTGTATAATAATTGGATTCTACCTGAACTAGGAATAAACCTGTATCTTAGGTATCTCACTCAAGTGGTTATACTTACAACATTCGTTTTTGTTTATGCTAAACCCGAAAAGGGATCATTGTACCTACTCATCATTTTGAAAAACTTTTTCGAAGGGACCGAACTTGAAATCGCGAAAAAAATATCAGCTGTTCCATACATTTGTGTTCAATTACATAGTACATAGAAAAAGTTGTTCAAAATGATGAGTACAATGACCCCTTTTCGGGTTTAGCATAAACAAAAAGTAATGTTGTACTTATGTGTGATCTAAGATTCAACAAATAGTATAATCGGTGAACATACATAAAAAAAAAAACAATCATCCGAACGTAGTACCTCCTCCTTTTCTGAAGTCAGTAAAAATTATTCATCTACTATAATTATTATTATGTTGTCATTCAAATTAAGAAAAATAGTACCTATGCTACTTTTTTGCATCAACGTAAGACATTTTTGCAACCATGTTCTATTATGATTTTAGCAATTGAACATTTTTAAAAAGGTCGCCTTTACTGTACTATTCTTACAGTAAAATTTTAACGTTTCAACAAAAATTGAAGATTGCATGTTTATTTATGAATGCGAATTATAAAAACAGAGCATAACTACACACTAACTGAATGCGGTTATCGATGGACAGCGTGCGTCGACACTCCACGACTGTAGCCGACCCCGTAAAGTTGAAGTTACGACTGTATGCACTTAATATTGACTTCACACGACTGCAGCCGGCCGCGTGAAGTTGATTATCATGACTGAACGAAGTCGAACTTACAACTGCATGCAGTTGAATATATCGACTGCGCGCGGTTGCTGCGATTTAGCCCGTCTGATGGCTTAGTGCAATTTCATTTGTTCAGCGCATATAATTTTTTGGACAAGAGATTTAGTGTCGTCACTAGAATTTAATTTATCCGTTGCTTAAATTGCAATAGAGCTTACATTATTGGGAAGCAAGCAATTATTTTTATTGGTATTTTACCATTTCAGCGATCAAAACTTTTTCTGCACAGTTTTCTTGAATGCTAGCTTGAATGGTTTTCTGGAAATTTTCGAGGCAATCTGTGAGGTCACCTTTTTCTTTCAACGCTTTAGAGTTTTGTATTTCTTGCCTGCTTGGTGGTGGGATACTCCGAAGGCTGTTTTCGCTATTTGACATACTTAATCCTCAAATGTTTCTCAAAATTATTTGTTGTTCACTAAAGTAAATAACTAACATGACCGGAAAACATAATCGATGGTCGATCATAAACCGAATGCACCACTCGATCTGGATCGATCTGAGCGATTGATGGCATCAATCGATTTCGATCGACCGCTATCTGGTTGCTCCTTAATAAGCGATACCTACATGAATAGTATGTATACGCCTATTTTATATTATAACTAGCGACCTAAACCTTTAAATTGATATCGGTAATATTCAGGAAAAGAACCAATAATCGTATAACAACTTCTAATTGTAATGCCACAGGTCTAAAATTCTAATAATAGGATAATTTTATTTTTTTCTTCTTTGTTCGTCAGGTGGACGGTGAATTGCAACTAGCTCCGAGCTTCATATCACCACCGAACTCTGATTACGTTGGGTACCACGCCTACATTGATGATTGTTTACCAGAAGAAACACCGTACTTATATGGATTGCATCCTAACGCGGAAATAGGATACCTGACCACCGTCTCCGAGAGACTCTTCAAGGTAAGTCTGTAAACTCAGTGTGCGACTTTTTCCTTTTAGAACGAAATTACTTATTTAACTTACCCAATGCAAATATGTTAAATACTTTACGAGATGATAAGATGGTTTGGTACTTGACGAGATCCATCATTTAAATGACTATAAATTTTAAAAGGTGGTGTTTGAAATGCAACCGAGAGATACCGGCGCGCAGGCAGGAGGTGGTGCGAGTAAAGACGAGATGGTACCTTGCATCCTTTATTTACTATTAGATAACCAACAATAGACTACTAGTAGATCACATTAACAGTCTTAACATTTATTCAGGTACGAATGATACTAGATGACATCCTAGACCGAGTACCTGAACCTTTCAATCTGGTGGAACTGATGGGGAAAGTGGAGGAGTTGACTCCCTACACCATCGTAGCCATTCAGGAATGTGAACGAATGAACCGCTTGATGGGGGAGATTCGAAGGTCTCTTAAGGAGACAGAGTTGGGGCTCAAGGTGCGATGTTCATTTGTGTAGCTAACAATTTATGCTCTGATGCATTAGCTTGTATAATTGTAATTAAAATTTATAACTGTGTAATTAAATTAGTAATAAGATCCTTTAAAAATAAATAACCCCAAACATACTAAATCTATTAATGAAAAATAAAAGAAATATTTGAAAAAAAATTAACATTCCGAATTGCTAAAACACCTATAAAAGCAATGATACTCAAGGATTGTTTGATCAATGAATCGATCCATCTCGACCTGCTTTTCAGGGTGAGCTGACCATCAGCAGCGACATGGAGATGCTGATGGAGTCTCTCTTTATGGACAATGTGCCAACGGCGTGGAGCAATCTGGCTTACCCCAGCCTGCTGGGCTTAGCCGCGTGGTTCGCAGACCTTTGCATGCGACTCACTGAGCTTGAGAACTGGACCGGGGACTTCAACGTATGTTGTCACTAATTGTAATCGATAAATCTTTAGATGTGTTTGCTGTATATGCACTATTAGTCAAAACGGCGCGGCGTGCAACAAACCATACATCATCGTACCTACTTGTATACTAACATTACTAACACCTTTTCAGTTCTTTGTCTCCTGAACCATGCTTGAATTTAAACAGACTCTTAATGCTTTTCTGTTTCAGTTATGTCATAATATGCCTTTTGACGAACAGAATTCACATTGTAACTTTGACTCATCTATTCCAGCTGCCGCCGGCGGTATGGCTAGCAGGGTTTTTCAACCCGCAGTCGTTCCTGACGGCCATCATGCAGCAGACGGCCCGCAAGAACGAGTGGCCCCTCGACAAAATGTGCCTCAACTGCGACGTCACCAAGAAAGCTAGGCAGGACTTCAAGTATGTAATCATTGGGAAATGAAATGGTTTAGCACCTAGATAGATAGATAGATAAATCGTTTATTTGGTGCACACAAACTTCTGCAGGGTAATTACGTAACACACCAACTGAGCTGCACGAGCCGCCGCGAGGCCCCGCGCGCTGCTTCCTGTATTATATTTTAATCCCAGTAATACGTTCCCATGGGATATTTACCGACATCCGTGCGGGCGAAGTTGCGAGTAAAAACTAGTTATAAATAGGTATAAAAATAAATACCCCATGTCGCAGTGCCCCACCGCGCGAGGGCGCCAACATCCACGGACTGTACATGGAGGGCGCCCGCTGGGACACTTCGACCGGCGGCATCGTGGAGTCGCTGATGATGGAACTGTTCCCCATGATGCCCGTCATTTTCATCCGCGCCGTCACGCAGGATAAGCAGGAAACCAGGAATGTCTACGAGTGTCCCGTCTATAAGATTCGGTGAGTTGTCAAGGTATAAGTCTGTTCCAAAATAATCTAACGAAAATAATTATAAACAAATGCACCAGAAAGCGTGCCTTTGGATACCAATTTGTAGTGCCACTTACGAATTTAGTGCTTTTATTTGATTATTTGAATACGTAGACATGTTAGAGGCAAATGTGAGTGGAAACGACGCCGACGCGACGGGGGAGGGAGTCCAGGAGGGCATAAAGTGATCTTATTGGTGATGTTCTTCAGAAAGGTCAGGTGCGTAGTACGCGAAACCGGCGTGCGTTTATATAAGACCATGGGGCCTACCACCACTGTAATATTACTTCAGTGTAGGAAAGAGATGAAGCTCTACAGGACGTCTAGCTCCATCTCTTTCCCCCACGAAGTAAGATTAAAATAATACTGCTGTAAGCGGTGGTAGTAGACCAGGCCCCCTGCTCCCTAATTGCGTAACACACTTTCTATCACAATCTGAATGAAGGATATTGCTAATCCATTGCTTCATAAGTTCGAAAAATTTTATGCTCAACAACGTAAATAACACAATGAATGTTGTTGAACTGTCAAAATGAAAGCCATTGCTACTGTGATAGTGTTACGCAATTATCCCGCGCATATAAGATGTACGAGGCAAAAGCAGTATGTCAAAGTCAAAGTCAAAGATTTATTTGCAAACTAAGTGTACCTACATTTTGGTTTTCGTATGTAAGGATCGTAGCAGGTGGCATTCTCATGTTCTTACTTGTCATCAATGTCTTAAAGCTATTCCCTTTTATTGTGGGTCTCTCCTTCAATTCCATAAATACATTATTCTTATCCATACTAATATTATAAATTCGAAAGTAACTCTGTCTGTCGGTCTGTCTGTCTGTCTGTATGTTACCTTTTCACGCCTAAACCACTGAAAGGATTTCGATCAAATTTGGCAAGGAGATAGATGGCATCCTGGGGAAGGACATAGGGTACTTTTCATCGACATACCACGCGGGCGAAGCCGCGGGCGGAAGCTAGTTATGAATAATTATCTTTTGTAATTTCTAACACACCTTACGTTTATTCGTTTTAATGTTACTTTATGCTCAACAAAAACATTTACTTTTCCCCCAGTATGCGTGGTCCGACTTTCGTCTGGACGTTCAATCTGAAGACCAAAGACAAGCCCACTCGCTGGACACTCGCCGGGGTTGCCTTATTACTGGGAGTATAAGTATATCTACTTTATCTGCCCGTGTTTTCAGTGTTGTGTACGTCATAGTTATGTTTGTGTGATTTATACAACGTGTTTTGTTGTATATGCCAAACTTTAGGGTATTAATAATAAGACCTTGTCAAAGAATCAACTGGCATATAAATTAAGTTTCAATTTGTTTTTTATTTTAAGATATCGTAACATTAGACTAGATGTGTGTATCTAAGTTTCATTGATAAGTACGAGTAGTTTTTATGGACAAAAATAGTCAGAATTATGTTTCTTTAAGTTTTCACGTATTTGGGTGTTTTACCGAAATAATCGTGACGTTGTCGAATTATTTTTGTATAAAAATGAAAAAAAAAATGTGTCAGTTGATTCTTTGACATGGTGTCATTTTTTTTCCCCCCCCTTTCATGGTCCCTAGAGTTATGGGATATAAAAAAAACATGTTGTTTAGGTACCTACTTAATGCTTTATCTCTAATTTTGTTAGGTTAATAAATATGTATTTCTATCGAAATGGACTTTCTTTCTTACCTTATCTGCTAGCATTCATTTATTATTGATTTCTAAACACGTCATGGCTACAAAACGCTACGGAAGACCAGGGGGGGCAAGTGTACTAATTTACAAACGTGTCAATGGTCTCGCGATAATGATTTTGACAGATTTTGACAGATTTTGTATGGCAAATCTGTCACCAGAGTCTGAGACCATTGACACGTTTGTAAATTAGTAGACTTGGCCCCCTGGAGTGACTAAAAATGGTAAACCGCAACTGACACAGGTTATTCAAAAAGCCGTTTATATTTCTCACTAATTTAATACTGTTGAGTATCATGACAAAATATTATGTGCAGATAACAATCGGCGCTTTAGGTACTTACAAGTTTCATCATTATCTGTGCATTACAACGCTTTAACGAAGACTACACAACATTTAGTTACTTAAATATAAAGATACTTATTACTTATATTACAATAGAGACTATGCCGGATACACATCTTTTATTATAATATACTTCTCTTTAGATTTATAAAAATAAATATGCCCTTTTATTCGCAATGGACAGCTTCATTCAGTCTAATCACTTGAATCATTATTTAGAACATAAAGTGCATTAATGAGCTACTATATAACGCGCCCTATCATCCTTTTAACTTATTTTGAAAACTGGCAGTGATTATCACGCGTTTGTCTTCATAACTATTATCACAATCATCCTGTTCTCACACCCTTACTGTTTAAAGTCGCGCTTGGAGAAGAATTGTCATTATCTGACGTCGGTTCGGAACCCTTAACAGTGAATGTGACGTAATATCGCTTATTCTTATCCAGTTTCTCCGCTGGCAATGCGATCAGCTGCTTCTCTGTTCCGTGGGAGACTTCTAGCGTGACGTGCGCCTTGCCACCACCTGCTGGTGGTTTGGAATTGATCTTCGGGAGAAACCCTTTTGATTTTGAGCTCGGGCCTGCTGTTGCAGGCTTTGGCATTGTGTGATGGTTCCACCTGTACGGTACTGAAACGATGATAAAAGTGACAGTGATATTTTGTTCCACCATTCAATTTACTCAACTTTTTGTATCAAACTCCTGGACTAAAAAAAGAAGATAAAGATACTTACTGTATGCCGAGCACGGTATGCCAGTATAAGCATGCACTGCATGGAAACATCTGTGAGTCTTACTAGTGCAAAGACAAGGGTTGTCAGGAATCGCACTCATTTTATACAGCTCACTTTCTCCGTAATCAAACTCAAAAGGCTTCTCTGGCAGTTTATCCAAATGTTTCTTGCCACTTTTTTGCAACTTTCTCAAGCTCTCGTAAAGGAATTTCTCAAAACTACTGAAGGAAAAATCTGGAGTATTGTATGGACCTAATCCCACGTTAGCTAAACTCGATTTATTGTACTCTTCGATGGCTCTTTTTACTAGAACCGCTTCATTTGCTTTGCTTGTTCTTATTTGAAGCCGTTTTAACTCTAATAAATGTTGAAAAATCTTCCTTTCGCAATAATACCTGTAAAAATTGACAGAAAATATTAGAGAAAAAGGGACGTGGGTACGCAAGCAAGCAAGATTATTACAGTCGTAAAGAATGCACTTTTTATTATTGGTAGGTAATGCAAGAATCTATACGCAAGTGCACAACGTTCCTATTAAGTGCTGATGTAATTTTTTGCTAGATAAAAACAAAATACCTCCTCATATTTGTTTGGATTCTCTGAGTAACGGAATTCATATCAACAGCGTTTTTATCTCCTGGTTTTCGTACCGGGATCCGACTATCAGATTTTCCTGAGTACCTCCCGCTAGCATTTCTTTGTTGGTAATAAGCAGCTAGCCGAGGACTTACAATTCGGCGCTGAATAGCTCTGGGACTTGGTTCAAAACCAGAGTCCATTAAACCACTGGATTCATAGCCCCTTTCGGAATTTTCGCTTTTGGATCTTATAGTAATACGACTTTTTGACCTGCCCTTCTTACGAAAACGCTTCCTTCTGCCATTTGCCTCGCTATGACTGTACAGTTCATTATCACTGACACTGGGTACTCTACCTAAGTAACCATCTTTTGAGAGTCTATCTCCCTCAAATACTTCTCCATCTTCCAAAGAACCATCATCCAGCTTATTAGATGTTTTTTTGAGAATCCCTGTTGTAACATCTGGCGCACTGGCAATATCCGATAATACCTTATAACTCTCTGTTTCGTAAATACTACTCTTTCGACTGCTACCTTGGCTTTCTTTTGAAGTTTTTCTTATCCTATCCTTGGGTGATGATTGCGGCAACGATACATCTACATCAAATTCCTCCGATAAATTCTCCAAGATAACTTGTTGAACTGCACGATCACTCGTAGGGATACTATCGTCTAGCACGGAGACGAGGCCTTTATCATTGCTTTGAGCATTTTCAGTACTGCTTCCGGTGGTAGACGCAAAGTCCTTCCTTCTCTCTTCTGAACTCATCACGTTGCTTTCACTGCTATCTTTTTGTAGAATACTATCTTGAACTTGTTTATCAGTTTCAGGATCCAAACTATGATCAACCGACTCTCCCATTAAATGTTCAGCTTTGCTTTTAGATTCGTTGGGATCAATAATTATATCTTTATTTGAAAACGATACCACTGGGGAACCACCCTTTTCCTGAATTTCTGTTTGGTCAATACTAGGCACATCACAACTTGTTTTTAATTCTCCAGATGCATCTTTAGTTGGTGATGTTGTTTCATCCGGTCCTGATAATATTTGAAATGACTTTCTTCGCGTTAATTCTAAAGAACTTGGAGTATTCCTAGGTTCATCGTCTGGCACTTGATCTTGATCTTTACTAGTTTGTTGCGGTGGTTTTAAATTTTCTGAACTTTCTGTTTGCTTTGCTTCAGATTTAACTATTTGTTCTTCACTTTGAGATTTACTGTTGATTTTAGTTTGTTTATCTGTTACTTTATCTTGATTAATGCTATCTTCAGTTAACGTTTTAGTTTGCGTTTGATTGCCTTCAGCTTTCGATGGTTCTGTTTGAGATTCATTGATGGTATTTTCCGGAACTTCAACCTTAGTAGCTTTTTTATCACCGGTCTCCATCTCTAGTTTTTCACTGTCTGGCTTCGTTTCCTCTGTCATATCTTTGTGTGTTACCGACAAATTTGTAGTCTCAATAGATACGTTGTTTGAAGAATCAACCGTTACATTTAATTCAGAATTCCCTAGTTGACTCGATTGTCGTTCCATGTGAATTTGAGCTTCGGTTGTAATCATATTGGTTTTAACTGATAAGGTATCCGTTTCAGTCTCACTGTGCGCCTTTACTAACTTATTTTCTTCTTTTTCAGGTTCTGATTTATTATTGCCCTCAGCTTTAGTTTCGGTATCAGCAGCTAAATTATCGTTTTTTTCCTTACCCTGTAAATTATCAGTGGTTTTATACATAACTATATTCACACTTTGCTTTTCGTCATCACGCTCTATATGAATTGACTTTTTTTTTCCTTTACGTTTAGTGCTGCGCCTTTCACTAGATTCTGAACTACTACTTTCTGAGGGTGAACTTGACTTTTTTTTGCTACGTCTGTGGCGTCTGCTTTTCCTTTTTTCTGAATAACTTTCTGATTCTGAAGAACTATATGAACGAGATCTATAGCGATGTTGATGTCTTGCGCTACGCTTATTTCGCCTGGACGGTTCACTCTTCGATCTATTTTTTTTCGAACTCTTTTGTTTACGGTCGCGCGAATCTTCTCTTTCATAGCCCTCAAATTCACTATCGTATCCATCACTAAAGCTCTTTTGAGTGTGCGTAAGTCTTTTTCGACGCTCTTTATGGTTATTATTTTTATATTTATGGGGTTCTGATCTTTTTCTAGTCATTCTTTTTCGACTATCGGCAGAGGATTCATTAGATGTATCACTGCTATTTTTATCTTTGATCCTACGCCTTTCTTGAACAGGGCTAGACAGCTCAACCACCTCTCTTTTTTCTATTCTTATCCTATCATGAACGTCAATTTTTGTACTTGTGACCCTTCGCGTGAGTAATGCAGTTATTGGAGCTCCATCTATCACTATTTCTGTATTAGCTAATTTAGAGGCAGGCATACCACCATGCATTTGCAAGTATTTAGCCGTAGATCGATGCCCACGAGTTGTTGCGCAATCTAAAGGTGTCAGTGGTTCGTTCTTCGATGACCTCGCTACTAGATTAGCTTCAGCGCCTCGGTCTAATAACAAGCGGCAAAGATCAGCGTTATCCGTAGCTGCTGCTATATGTAATGGCGTACGACCTTCGTGATTGGTAGCGTTAACTTGGGATGGCCGACCGTCTAAGAGCCACTTCACCAATTCTCGTCTTCCAGATGCGACTGCTTCGTGTAATGGTAAGTCGCCTTTGGAATTTCGCAACCAAAGGTTAGCTCCTCTTGCACCTGAAAATTACCAGATGACAAAATTATGGACTGACATTATGTAACTATAGTTATAAGTACGAATATAGGTTACTAACCGAGTATTCGTACAGTTTCTATTTGTCCTTTAGCTGCTGCTGTATGCGCTGGACTACGACCTCTTCTATCTTGTCGATGGGAATCCGCGCCATGTTGCAATAGAGCTGATGTTGCGTCGGCGTGTCCTAATGCAGCTGCGTAGTGCAATGGGGTACATCCATGCGAGTCTGCCACGTCCACTCGGGCGCCACATAACCCAACTAACGTTTCTAAAGCTTCAGTGTGTCCTCTAGCCGCAGCACAATGTAGAGCTGTCAACCCGTCTCTGAAATATATTTTTTCAAGTCATCATCATAATGATGCAGTGATGGCGCTGTGGGAACATCTGCGACTTACGAGTTATAGGTTCTTAGGTTCGAACCCTGACAGGCGGGCGCTTTACTTGGTATAAATTGTTAACATATCACCACTGCTCTCAAAACATTGAAGGAAAACATCGTGAGGAAACCGACATGTCCTTGAACCAAAAATACAAAAATATGTGACATCTACCAACCCACACTGGGCCAGGGTGGTGAAATTACGCCCCACTCCCTCTCACCGAGAGGAAGCCTGTGTACGCTACAGTGCGGCAAATAAGATCGACTGCACCATCTCTGTCACTCATTGAATATCTGTATGACAGTCTCTTTATGGTCTTGGTAATGTAACCATTAACAAAAACTCTTATACTTAGTACAAGATCATTCGCACCTGTCAGCATCATCAACCTTGGATCCAGCCTGGTGTAGGGCCAGCACTGCTGCTGCGGACCCTGCCGATGCTGCCCAAAGCAAAGGCGTCCGCCCATCAGCATCCCGGACGTCAACGCTTGCCCCGCCCTCCTTCACCAGTGCACGTAGCACTTCAAGTGCTGCACCTCTGCTCTGTGAAGATAATTCAATAGAATAAGGAAGGTTAATCAGAATAGTCACACTATTTACTCTTAGTTCTTTGTAACAGGAACAAATATATCTGTTAGATAAAACCTTGATCATATACTCCACTATAATTCCGAGATTCAACTTCCGTAATCTCAGGTAAATCCTTGTCATAGACCTTGCCTAATGATTTTATTAGGAAAAAAGGTTTTTTTCTAAATTCTGTAAAGTAGTTATTTAACCGCTATGTCCGAGAAACGTGGCCAACATGATGTCAAACACGGTGTTTGAAAGATACATAATATTGGTAAAACCAATGTTTACTTGATGGTCGGTAGCAGCCGGAGCCCCGCACATTTGCGCGGCGTAGTGCAGAGGATACCCGCCGTGCTGGTCCGGGGTGGCTGCGTCTGCGCCAGACGCTAATACCGCTCGCAGCGCCCCCACCTCGCCACACACTATAAAAAAAATGTCAAAACAGCTGTTAAACTACTCGTAGTTAGCCTCAAATGAAGAGTCCTTTCGGGTAAATATCGGAACTATTCCAATATCCCAGGCTTCGTACTTAGATTCGGAAATGAACATTTAGAAAAGTTACCGCTGGTATTTACAACAAACCATTTAATAACGCATTCCCTCACTTATTCTTCGTTGATATACAATAACTACAGCATATTTATAATAACAACAGTAAGTACGATAATTATTATCTAAACGAACGATATCGGGCGCCTAACCTCGGCCTTACACGTCAACTTGACCTGCATAAAACATTAGTCGTCACTCAGTCAGAATCGACCTTTCAGCGCACAATTTTTTTGAAAAATCCAGTCCTAGATATATGGACTGCGGACCGTGAGGGTTCAAGGGCTTGACCTTGCTGGCCGCTCAATAACATCAGACCGGACAACCCACTTCCCCCCTAAAATATAGACTAGCCTTACCACCACCGACCCCGCAACACCTTCACTATGATAACTTATACCAATGCGGCATTCGAATGGCGCTTTACTTTGACGACACGACACGCCGTTATAAAGTCTGGGAATGAGACTTGAGTATCTTTAATGTTAGCTTGGTTTACGACTCTATGTTCATTAGACCTGAAAATAAATCTTATGTAAACTATAAGGTTTTTTTTTCTCTTTCTCCTCATTTCCATGTTTTTGAGGAAATACCAGAAACTGTCGGACGTCCGTTTGTACTCGTTACACATAACACAAGAACGGAAGACCAAGTGGCCTTGCATGTCGTCGTGATCTCCGACTTGCATTAAACACACTGCCATCATGTTATGCAACCTTGCGCTAGAACACTATTTATAACATGCCCGTGTTCTTCACTCATACTTTCACCTTGCTTAGGCAAAAGAAAATTCTTGTCTGGGACATTAGCGTAGTTTTTTTAAGAGCCTTAACAGTTTTTAAGTCGCCCAAACGTATGTATTTTGGTATGTGGGGTTTCTTGCCAGAAGAAAGTGTACTAGTGACATGGATTGACTAATTGAAAGTCAAACAAAAAAATGCGGGGCAGTCTTTGGGGACTGCCGATAGAAGTGAAAACTAAGCAACAATGCGTAACCTCAGCGTAGTTCAAACGGTAGACGGTAGATGGTGCTAAAAACATTTCCTCAAGCGATGGTGACGATGACGCGAGTTCAATGATTTTTGTTCACCCAAAAAAGTGCTCAACACGTCTATAGAAGTTTTCACTTCAAAAACATTGGTTGTACGGATTCTGAACAGTAAATTCTCAGTAAGTGCCAAAAAACCAGCACCCTAATTGCGTAAAACAAATTCAATCAAAATCAGAGATTTTTGAAGGATATTGCTAATCCATTGCCTCATAGGTTTGAAAAATTCCTCTGTTCAGCAACGTAAATTAACAAATAACAATGAACGTAAGTGAAATGTGAAAATTAAACCCATTGCGATCAATTGTCATTTTATGTGTGTTACGCAAGCCCCTCGTAGGTGGAAAATACATAGTATAACGGTATAACTAACAGTAACTGTGATAAAGATCTTGAGACGTTTATATAGTGGAACTACCTAGCTAGCTTACAAGGACATCTAGGGTGGGAGCCGGGTTGCCAGCTCAATATATTATGTAAATTAAGTTCATGGTGACCACTCTGAGCCATTTATCACGAACTTGAAGGTCGCGGTTTATATACTGCTGCTATTAATCGACTAAGTACTGCAATTCTGCAATTTCCTGCGTATTACCTCATAATACCAGGTAATACACAGGGCACCATACACATTCTATAACAGGTGCCTCATATGAAGAAGCATCAGCCAAAGAAGTAAAGTGAAATAAATATAACCAAACTCGACCTCTTCAAAAAAACCTCACAATTGTAAAGTTTTGTGATTTAATAAAAGCTGTGTCATAATAGCGAGAAAGCAGCGACTTCATAGAAGGCGTATGATTGACTCGAGCGCGGTGGGTAACTAATTGGTTCGCGTGCAGCCCCCTGGGGCTCGCCTGATGATAACCACGAAGGCGACGCTGCTACGCCGCGAGTGACACCCCTTAGATAACGACTCACTCCCATCCATCTGTTTCTGTCAAGGGGCACAAGCCTGCTGAACTAAATGGTTATTCGTTGGATAGTTTATCTATTTACCTATCTCGATTAAATGGAAATGGTGCATCAGATTTCTTCTCTTTGATTCCCATATCCAAATTGGTTCCCAAATCCTCTAACTACTTAATTTCGGTTTTTAGGTCTGCCACCACATTTCAATATGAGCCAAATTTCCAGTTAGGAAACCTCGTAAGACTATCAGTCATGACTTGAAAGTACTCACCAGTAGCCCAATGAACAACAGTATGATGCTCATCGTCTCTCGCGTTGACGTCAGCGCCGGCAGCAAGCAGCGTCTGTACCAGGGGAACGTTGCCGTGCACGACGGCTAGGTGCAGCGGTGTCAGGCCGTCAGCGTCTCTTGCGTCAGCCAGGGCTGGTGCGGCCATCAGCACACGGTCAGCGCAGGCCGCACGCGCCGCCTGAGACGCACCCGCGCCGCTCGACGCGCAGTAGTGCAGCGCACACCGGAGCCCACGGTCACGTACGCGAACTGATGCCGGCTATTACACGACAACAGGCTGGTTTATTATCATGAATTTTTAGACCAAAAATACTTTTCAGCTACTAGAAATAGTCAGCACTAGCTTTCGCCCGCGGCTGCGCCCGCGTGGACTTATTCCACGGGGACGTACCTACTACCGGGATAAAAAGTACCTATCCTATCCTGCACAGGTCATTGTGCCATTCAAATTCATTCAGCCCTTACGGCATCAACAAACAGACAGACAAAGTTACATACTTTATCCTGTACACTTCAGTGTGATGAGGAGAAATAAGTGTGTGAAAAGATTGCCCTACGTTCTCTTTTGCCATGCAATACAACAGCTTTATGTCCTAAGCTTTTGTATTATGGTAACAGTTACTCGAGCATAAGTCCTAAGCCTTAGGACATAAGCTCGAGTAACTGTTCTGTTCTGGGTATTTTATGGAGCAATTAACGTTGCAACCATTATCCCCGCACATAGCCTTATGAACAAATATCTGAATAATAATTCCTAAACATTATTAGTCTGTATTTTAGAATTCATTAAAAGTAATTACGACATTGAATCTTCAAAGTCCGACTCAAGTTTCAAACTTGCTTCTTTTTTATTAGCATTGTTAACCAAAAATAACTTCATCGTCATCATGTGCAATCAACATTCAGCAGACGTACGGTGTATATTTATCAAAAACATATTAACAACTTGTGTAGTAACATCGCGTAAAAGTCACTTTTAATTGTTTTATGATGTCCTAAGCTAAACCACAGTGTAAAAGAAAATCAAATGAAAATAAAAATAGTTGACGATTGATGTTATGAAAGTAGGCGTACTAAAAGTGAAATGTGATTAATTAAACATGGATTTTCGAAGAATTGACGTCTATTTAGTGAATAACGTCGGTTTTGTCGTTAGCGGGGTGAGGGTTATGCCACGTGTCGTGTTACTAGACAACCGATTGTAATCGTCACGCTCGCCGTGCATGTGAGAGTGGCTCCTTCTATTGTGCCAGTCAATTCTAAACATATTGATTGACTGCCCCCCTGCGCCCCTGTCTCACAGTCACGCCGCGTGCTAGTGCATTTCCTTCAAAGCATTCTGGTTCTATGGAATTGTCAACATTTACCAAATTGATGTAAATTTTGTTACTTACATTTAATTAAACCATTCGTTACATTTGGGTTATCAGTCAGTCAATTGGTTTGTAAAACAAATCGTCTAAGTATTAGTTAATTATTATTGACTTCATGTAGTTACTTATGGCATCATGTTCTACATAATGGGTTTGTAATAACTTGATATCTTGACAACTAATTGTTGTAAAACACGGCGGAAGTATTTGAACAGCGCAGTGGGCAAGCACCGAGGGTTGTTTACAGACAGGAGTGAAGCTATCGAGGACGAGGAGCATCGCGTGCTCTGCTCATAAAAAATTAAACAAACGTTTTACCATTTCATGTACTACATACCTAATGACCAAAAATTGATGACTGACTTTAATGTAGTTTAAGATTTCATACTACTTGTACGAGACTGTGGAATGGGACATCTATAAAGCACCATGCTTTACATTTAATTAAATAAGTTCTCGGTGCAAATGACGTTAATCATTCCAAGCTGAATGCTTTCGTCCCTAAGAGACTGCAGCCGCTGAACTCACGTCCTTGTTGAGTATATCGACGACTGCCTTGTAGTCGGCCTGCTGGCAGGCGTACATGAGCGGAGAGCACCCCTGCTGCAGCGGCGCGCTCACATCTCCGCCTTTCTTCGAGCCCTCCACCTTCTCGCGCTTGATCTTTGTGCTCTTGTCAACGAGGTCCCCTTTGTGGCGGCCCTTAGGTTTCTTGAGGATGCTCGGGATGGGCTCGCCCCGGCCGCTAGTGGCGCGCTTGTCCATAACAAAGGTTAGCGAGGCGCCATGTGTGGTGTGGCGCGTGTGGGTCGCGCCTCGGGCGAGCGGGCGCGGAGGGCGCGGGCCTCAGACTGGCCCTCGCGCGCGCTGCCCGCTCGGACAGAGGAGGCGCTGGGCGGCGGGCGCCACGCAACTCCCGCCGCCCGCCCAACACCTAATCTATTAACGGGCTCAAAGCAGGTCACCGTTTTCCGACTGTTAAACAGTCTTACACGATTTATAAGTTGGTATGTAGCTTTATAAGCATCAGACGTTTGAATGCTATTGACACATTGACATCGTTTATTCGAATAAATATTTTAAATTTCCGGTAAAGAGTAGGCCGACACTATTCTGGATGCCTTGCCTCGACAATTGTATTATAACAAGAAGTTAGGTAACAACAAACTAGGTAATCGAAGAGTTGGCTTTGTATTTATGACCAATTCCTACTCTCCCTCCTGGGTTTTTGTTAGATCTGGGTAGTCACACTGGTCACGTAAAATTTCAACCGCAGACCCATTTTATTTACCTACTGGTACATGCTTCCTACAGCCATTCGAATCTGCCTAGCCCTTTCCCAGCTATGTTGCAGTCTAACCGGATGCCGCTGAATACCAGTATTTTACGTGGAGCGACTGCCTATCTGACCTCCACAACCCAGCAACTGGTTAATACGCTACGTACTTGGTAAGTCTGGTTGTCAGACTTTCGGGCTTCTGACGACCCTTAACGACTGTCAAAGATCCATGAATGTCAGCCGGAAGCAACGGCTTAACGTGCTTTACGATACATGGAGGAGTCTCGGTATGTAAAGATGGTCACCCATCCACGGACCAACCCCGGCAAGCATAGCTTAACCTGATGGATCGACCCGTGCGGCTGTTATTACTTAGCCACGTACTCCTCACAGCCATTGAGGCTTATTATTTATTTGCTTGGATTTCTTTGCTTATCAAACTGCGACAAGTCAAAAGAACCATAATCTTATTAATAACAGCTATATTTTCTTTAGATCAACCTTCAAAATAAGCTAATATGGTGCTAGATCTGAATCACTCTGCCCTTGAACTACAGGGTGTACATTGTACAAATATTGCGTGTCCCTACAGTCATTAGTAAGGTAACATTATGCTCATGTATAATGTCAAAAGTTAGGACAATTACGGCAGCAGTAAATATTATTAACACCAGTATAATATTAGAACTTTACCGAACACGTGTGAAGAAAGTATATAAGCGACCTTTATGCACCTAGTATATCCTTACATAATATTTTAAAACAAAGTCCTCCGCCGCGTCTGTCTGTCTGTCTGTTCGCGATAAACTCAAAAACTACTGCACCGATTTTCACGCTGTTCTCACCAATGGATAGAGTGGTTCTCGAGGAACGTTTTAGTATGTAATAACCGATATCAGAGCGATCTACGGTCTGCGATCTACGAAAGAGATGGTTTCAATGTTTTACCTGTTTCTAGAGCGCATAAGCTATTTTACTCTAGCACCGATCGGTATGGACTTTACCGGGAACCCGCGTCTGTATTCTCCCTTCACTCGACACTGACATGCCTTCGGGTCAGTTGCCCTAAAAAAGGATTATCTTTCTAACTGTGTCATAGGACCACCACTGGCGGACTAAGAGGGGCGGCAGGTGCGGTCCGCCCCGAACCCCCGGGCTGTGGGGCCCCCAAAGCCCGAGAAATACTTTCTATGAAATCCCATACAAAATTAAAATAATCATGTTCAGTAAGTCAAAGGCAGTTTGTAGTTGGGGGGCCTACGCATGTTAAATATAAAAGTAGGGTGCTAACATTTTCGCTTCTCTCGCTCTTGCATTCTACATTCTCTTTTTTCTCAGACTTCTTTGCGTAACTAAATATAATGTATGACTAGTCAAAAGAAAACCTTATCTACTCGGGGCGGAGTGCAAAAATATTCGCTCGCTAATGGCGCATTTTCTATAAGCGCATAACTGAAACCGCATTTCCTACAGGTTAAGCGAAGAAATGGACTGGGTGTTGCAGCCAAGGTTGGTCTACAAGTACAAATTATCAAAACAAGCTTCCGACCGCGGCTTCGCCCGCGTGGTATGTCGATAAAAAGTAGCCTAATTCGTCTGGTGGTGTAGCTTTTCTGTTGCCGACAAAGTATCTCCTATTTCTATAGAAAACCTAACCGCGGCAGCGTGCTAAATATTACGACGTTCATTCCTGAGGGCCAATTCTCGCACTTAAAAAATGTTCACATTCAAGTCGCAATCTGTCAAACTTGTCAAAAATGTTGGTAAATTGATTGTATTTTTGACAGATCGCGAAAGATATGCGAATGCGAGCGTTATTAAAAATACGGGAATTGCTCCCCTGAGCGTGGGGATCGTGCTTTCACGCGCTCCCTAGGACTAATTATAGAATAACTAATATTTAGTTTACTGTCCACGATGTTTCTAGTAAAGTATAGTAGTTTAAACTTATAAGGAGAGGGTGCAAGTAGCTCAGGTGTTGGCGAGTGATGCGTGACGTAAGGTTGGCACGCCATGACGCCGCCCGCCCTGCGCTGATTCTAATCATGCTAACATAATTTACGTTACGAGTTTCAGATGATTTTCCGCGTGATTCACTTCGGATAAAAGTTTTCAAGGAATTTGCTTAATCAATAGCGTTATTGGAATATTCGTCAGCGATTCATTTTGGAAGGTTCTCGCTAAGGATTAATTACTTCTAGTCTTAATCATATTTCATAACAAAAAAGTGATGACAGCAACTTCATTTAGTTATTTTCAAACTATTCAGGTTGCTTCCCACCTCTTTGACTGTCAAATATCATACTATGTTTAAAGGGTGACTGGTAATTAGTGACCGATAGTTAAACACGTGATTTTATCCATCATTAGCTGCCGCCAGCGGCTTCGCCCGCGTGTAATCTTTATAAATTATAGCCTATGTTACTGTGCTGAATGTAGCTTTCTAATGGTGAAAGAATTTTTGAAATCGGCGCAGTAGTTTTTGAGTTTATTCATTACAAACATATACACAAAAATACAAATCTTTCCTCTTTATAATATTAGTGTAGCTAATGTAGATTATGAAGAACTTTTACTATGGGAACAAACGTGACATCGCGAAAAGAATCAGCTCTTCCCTACATTTATGTTCGCATAACTCGTCAAAATGATGAAACATCAGATTCAAAACGAACATCGGACATACAAACAGGTCAAACACATAACCCCTCCTTTTTTCGCCGCAGTCGGGTAAAAAAGCAAAGACTAGTTATAGTTTTATCGATCACGCCTCTTCGTGTGCTTAATAATAAACTCTATTAATTGACAATCATTTATTTATTTAACTGTTAATTGTATTATTTCAATAATTAACTTGCTCATTCGATGTAATGAACGTTTAACATTGTGAAGGTATACACAAGACACGATACGATGGCACAATTTTACATGTTTAATTTATGGTCTTACTAGCTTCCACCCGCGGCTTCGCCCGCGTGGTGTGTCGATAAAAAGTAGCCTATGTCCACCCCGGGATGCCATCTATCTCCTTGGCAAGTATTTTATCGAAATCCGTTCAGTGGTTTCATCAAAACTAACAGCCAAAGTAACAGTCAATTGTTCTTCACTACCGAACAGTCTGTTTGTTATTTTTGATGAAGAAACTTGGCCGTTAGGCGTGAAAAGGTCACATACAGACAGACAGAGTTACTTTTGAATTTATAATATTATTATGGATCTTTAGACTATTTATTAAGCTGTACTAAGTAAGTATCTAACTTGACAACTGTAAGACCTAAGTAAACGGACGGAGAGTGACCGGTTTTATTATGTAATTTGATGCGGCGTACGATAGGTATCTTATTTGACAACTTCTCAACCCCAAAAACCAAGGTAATCTACTGATTCTAACGGACCTACAAATTATTATAGGAAACTAGTTGCGCCCCGCGGTTTCATGCGATAAGTCTCGATCCCGTGGGAATATCGGGATAAAAGGTCCAGATCCTATGTCCTTTTCCAGGTCATGTTCTACCCATATGCCAAATTTCATCCAAATCCGTTTAGCTATTTTAAAGTGAAACTTATTTTCGCATTTATAATATTAATTAGGATATGGTCGGCTCCCGGCGACACTTTTCTGTAAAAATATCACCGTGAAACCTTAGGTGAAGTGAGCTTGGAGTGAACTGTCACTGATGACAATGACAGATCACTCCACGCTCACTTCACCTAAGTCTCACGGTGAGATGGTTAAAGAATAGCAATGCTGTAGTGCTATTCTGTGAAAATCTCACCGTGAAAACTTAGCTGTCAATAGGGTCATCCTATGCTATGCTATTATGCTAGCATCAGTGAAATGACAGCTCACTTCACCTAAGTTTTCACGGTGAGATTCTTACAGAATAGATTGGCAGTATTCAAATTCCACTTAGGCCTTGAATATGTGAATAGGCAGTCCCGACATGTCGTGTCACAGACAATGCTACCCATTACTTTAACATATTTTGTGCGAAATCTGCTAGTTGTATTGTTGATCAATTGTTTTTGTATGTGTTATGCAATTAGGTACCCCGGGGAGCCAGCACGGACTACTGTGACATGGCTCGAGTCACACATTTTATATGACTAAAATGTGTGACTATCGAGCCATGTCACAAGGCCGTGCTCGCCCCGCAGGTCCTGTCACATTTTGTGACATTCCCGTTTTTAAACTTGATGCAACGACTAGCTGGCCTCATGGCCTGCATTCTAGTTTATGCGGTTCTTTATATACTTAATGGCATAGCGAAGCTAGCTAATAATCCACTGTGTTCAGACGACTAATTTATTTTCGGCATCACAAATTATCAAGACAAGTCGACGAAGATGCCGTGATCCTAGTAGGTCATAAGCAGCATTTAAACTTATCAAACGTCAACAATCGAGGAGACAGTACATATGTAAGATATTTTTAACTTACTAATTAGACGGTTAATAATAAAATAAATTAGCTACATTATTCCTCATACCATTAGTCGGACATAAACAGGAAATATATCAAACCACAAACGTCCCAGTACCCTCATCAGCATTCAACTAATTGTTTTTGTACTTATTTATAATATTGTACGGAATTATTCACTTATAAACGTCATAATAATTACATACAACACAAATGGTAACTATTCGAACTACGGACTACCTACTTCACGTCCAAATTACACGCAAAATTACTTGCTTGCTACTCTCTCACGCAACCTTCAAGGACGTATTTAAAATCATTCTCGTGCTTTTCCGTAATTTCCTTAGATCTGAAGTAGAGTTGACCCACTGCCCCCGATAAAAACATAAAAGGGCCAACCATGTTGTAAAAATTTCGAGCTTATAATTAAGCAATGCCTACAATTTTATTTTAAGCACGGCCTAGACTTGGTTATGAACCTATTTACGTAGTGACGTGCTTTCCAGCAATGAATGATATCATTGCAAAGAGATAACTCATACCATGAAGGTTTTTACAGTCATTGCATCAAACATCGACAAATATAGAGACAACAAGGAAATAATACATTAATTTAATAGGAAAAATCTATGATACTGACGTATTTAAGAATCTCAATAAACAATCAGCTAATTCTAGGTATCCCTCATTAGAAAATGTACAAAACTATGTTGGGTGCCTGCGGTTTTCCAAGAAAGATGGGGTTATCCCTTCCCCAGAAGTCACAGTAGGTCATCATCAGCCTATAGCCTTTTCCCAACTATGTTGGGGTCGGCTTCCAGTCTTAACGGATGCAGCTGAAAACCAGTATTTTACGTGGAGTGACTGCCTATCTGACCTCCACAACCCAGTAACTGGGTTATACGATACCCCCCCTAGGTAAGACTGGTTGTCAGACTTTCGGGCATCTGACGACCCATAACGACTATCAAAGATCAACAAATGACAGCCGGGATTAACGGTCTCACGTGCTTTGTGCTTTCCGAGACACGAAGGAGTCTCGGTATGTAAACATGGTCACACATCCACTGACCAACCCCGGCAAGCGTAGCTTAACCTGATTGATCGACCCGTGCGGCTGTTATTACGTAGTCACGAGCTCCTTTAACACTCCACAGTAGGTAGGTATAAGTCTATAAACAAAACTAGACATGTTATCAACGAATTGAACTATATTTCTTTGCTAAGTATACCTATCAGTTCTGTATTAAAGGGGGAAATATATAGCGAAGTAGGCCGTGTGTCGACCTGGTTTATCCTCACGATATTTACCTACTTTTCCCTTCGTGTGCGAAGTGTCAAGCTCTTGACGCGTCCGTAGAAAGTGCGGGTACTCGGGTAGTTACAGCTGCAGTGAGCAACTAGCCTATGTAATTCATCACTGTATATACGAGTAGGTACGCCCACAATATACAAGAACATGCTATCGAGCAATTAGTGGCGTTGTGTTTCATAAAAATCTTGAATACATTCGTAATTTAATAACCTAGGTCTTTAATATTTGTAAACCACATCGTGATTATGGCGAAAGTGGTACACGTTTATCTTTGGTATACGTTCTTAAATTCTCTAGCGTAGAAATCAGTTAAAATATTAGATAGATAGGTAGGTATATTTATGTGGAGAGAGCAGGCACCCGCTCATACAATTTGCATAAAATAATAATAGCGCTTCAGACAGTTTTCTCTTTTATATTTCTCAGGACAACCTACGCAAGCGCACCCAATGACGGCCCGAGTAGACGACGACATTTTTTACAGAAATTCAATTATGTATACATTTTTACATGATTACATAAATGGTATTCCTTCTTTAATACATCCCTTAATAGTTTTCAGTGGGTCTACATATATATTCTTGAATAAAAGGTAGGGGTATAGAAACTCTAAATAATTTTGCTGAGCCGTCATAGACGTATTTCACTAAAATGCATGATTAAACATATAAAAGCCGATTAGTTTACATAGCTTTTTAGTATACAATCGTAGCTATGGAGGTGGTAACCTAGTCATGCCGACGTTCATAGGGTGATAAACTAAGCATTTTCTACACACGATTATGTAGCACTTAGAAAAGAATAAGTAGCTGCAGCTACAAAATGGTGTTACTTAAAAAAACCAGCCAAGTGTGAGTTGAACTCGCACCTGAAAGGTTCTGTACCACCGTACAAATATTTAGCAAAATCGCCAAAAAAAATACGTTTCTTTTGTGGGGACTCCCTTTAATTTTTAACTTTATTTTACTTTTATCATTTTGTGATAAAGCGGCAATAGAAATACACAATCTGTGAAAATTTTAATTGTCTACCTATTATGGTTCATGGGAAACGGCCCGCTGACAGACAGACGGACATCAGAGGCTTAGTAATAGGATTCCATTTGGCACCTGTGGTACGGAACCCAAAAATACTTTAAACTACATATTTTAGACTATAAGTACCATAAAACAACCAAGGTTTCCCAAATAAATCATGACATGGTTTATTGAAACAATATTTCCTATCGCCATTTCCCTCGACTTAACAAACTAGGTAACCTGCCGAAATGTAGATCGAGAGGAAATAACATTCCGGCTGGCTGCCACAACAAAAATCGCCGAAGGTCGTATACTTCGGTTATTCAGTCAATCAGAGTGAGTGGTGTGTTGCGGTGGTCAGTGGCCACTGTGCCAGTAGCCAGTCGTCGGGAATATGGGTCAGCGATCAATCGCGATAGGAGCAAGCTCGACTCCACTCGCGATTATATGGAAATTAAACGATCAACCGTCGCACTGCCCACTGAAGCTACACTTTAAGAGCCGGTTTTATTGCTTTAACTTTAATCGTATAGAAATAAACAGTAAACATTCTAAAAGCTTTTTAATATATCATAACTGAAACTAGAACTTTTTTTCCTTTGTTTTTTGCATGCACTCTGATTTTATTAACTAGGTCATTAAAAAACTTACCACATTTCAGCTGCATTTTCTTACGTCTTATGCTTTCTAGAAAACTGCACTTTTCACTCTTGGGAAATGTTTCAAACTTTCCACCGAGCCGTCAATCTACCTTAACCTTCCGAGCACTTACTGCTACGACTGGCTCGTAATAATGAAACACAATGCTATTAGGAGGTGGAGTATTATTTGGGCATCATGAGGGTTGTCGATAATCGTGCGTGCAGACGGCCACGTCGATGTCCATTGTGGTAATTGGTAAATAAACGCCGATGACAGGGACATGGTGTGGCACAATGACGACAGACGGAGTCGCCATGGCTACACGAGGGACGCCCGGCGGTTGCCATAGTGAGCTGGGGTCGAGCTCGTGCCATACCGTGCAAGGTTAGGTGGATATTACCATGTCGCTACAACTTTTGGGGGATTTGTAACTTAATTAACGTTGTTAATATTGATTACAGTTTTTTTTAACAGCTTTTTCAAATCTACTTGCATGTTTCACATAAGTATTTATAGTTCCTACTCCACGCTAAAAATTAAACATGAAATTTAGCGTGACCAGCGCACGAATTTGCACATGATTAAGAAAAAATGTAGTTTTAAAATTGTTACTGCTAATTGAAACAAAAACACATAATCAACTTTAGAGTTTAACTTATTATATTTTATTTAGGTAGGTAATCATCCAGCAATAGGAACACATTTGGCGGTAATACTTCTTTTGCAGCCCGGTGGACATGGCGCACGCATGAGGGCTTGGGTGTCTTCACCGAACCTCGACTGAAGGTTAAGTTTCTCGCAGGAGATAGATAAGCTGGTGGAGTTCACCGCTAGGGCTGCAGGAATGGGCCACATGTGCCTGCAGGGGGCGATCGTGGCCAGTTGCTCACACCTTCCGTTATAATACACATAGCTGTCGATAGAACAAGGATTCTTTTCGCACACAGGGATCGCTGACTCTGGTTTTAGAATCAGGTACTCTCCGTCTTTACAGGGTCCTTTTCTATAGGCTGGCCAACACGTGTCTGATTTTGGGTGATAAAGAAATGCTGAAATAAAAAATAAAAATAAATATATTACTACTAAAGCTTGAAGATTTTCTCGTTATTACTTATAGTTATTTTTAAACCTGCCAATGGTATTTTTTTTTTTTCAGTAAATTCTTACCCGGTCTGCAGTCGCATATCCAGTCGTCCTTCTGGTCTCCTGGGTAATAGAGCTCGCTCTCCGGACACATCGATGGAATGTACACCGGCTGACGGTTCTGGAAAATAATAATTAAATTGTTATTATATAAAGTAGAAAGGATTATTTGTGTTTAGACGTTATTAGCATCTTAATACCGATACGTAGATTATCTACGTATTAGCGTTTGTATCAGCGATATACCGACGATTTATCAGCGGGGTAATTGCATAGAACACATATATTAATGACAATTGATCGCAATGAGTTTCTTTTCATTTTGACAGTTCAACCACGTCCATTGAGTTATTACGTTGTTGAGCAGACGAATTTTTCAAACATATGAAGCAATGGATTAGCCTATATCCTATACAGTATGCAAGGGTAAACACCGTTGTCACTCAAACCATGGGTAGTTGACTTAAATATAAAAATAAATGACCCAGTAACAACAAAAAAAAACTTAATTTTCATTAAAAGATTTTAAAAAGTAAATATCTGTCACTGTCCCGATACTCATGGATACGCGCTCGAAAGAGCTGCGAAACAACTGACTGAAGGGTCATGTAACGTCCCGCGCGCCCCGCCAACCACCGCCCGCCGTGTTGAGACGCAAGTTCGTTGCCCTTGCGTATAGGGTGAAATATTCTTGTGGAAAAACGTAGATGTTCTTTAAAAAAAAAGTTGGTTTTCCATTGATTTTACGTTCTATAAATGAAACTAAACCACTGGTTTCAAGGATAACGGTGTTTACACTAACACCCTGTATATCCTTCAAAACTCTCGGATTGTGATTGAAAGTGTGTTAGTTACGCAATTAGGGTGCAAAAATAAAAATGGAATGAAATTGTTCCTAATACAATTCTCCGGAGAGAAGTAGTGAAACTTATAAGTACCTAAATGTTCTTTTTTTTTCAAGTAAGTATTTTCTTTTTGTCCAGGAAAAGTGTAAAGCTCTAAACAGAAACAATAAATAATATACATTATCGTCACCTTACCACAGATTAACCATACACTCTATGAGGTTATCAGCGAACTGCGTTTGTGAGAATTAATACATATTCATCGACTGATATGAAAACGGCATCGCAAAATTGTAGTTTCGAACCTAACAGGTTTTGGATTAATGTCACACTCACAAGTTCGTAACTCCAAGCGTGATATCACGTTCATTGCACCTGGGAAAACCTAGTTTTAATTTAAATTAAAATGAATACCTTAGGCTCGCCTTAATAAGGGCGCACCCTACCTCAAATTGCTGCATGATCCTCCGTTATGCCGAAAATACTGCAGCATTAATTTTGAAATAAATATATGTTAAAGTTGAGGATTGATGCTAGGTCCTATGTTTGGCGAAAACACGATTACATAAAATTTTCTCGATCGAAAAAAATCCAAAGTTACCTCTAAACAGAACTATAAACCGCAGGTATTAAAAAAATACTTCAAATTAGATCATGAAACTTTGCATAATACTCGTAACTGAACTATCTATAAAGCAGGTCTTATGTTTTTTAAATTACCATTATTTTCACAGTAAAAAGCAATTACCAAAACTTTTCGACGCTTTAGAGCCGCTAGCGCCCCACTCCGTCTCGTTCTCACTCAGGTCGCGAGTAGTATGGTGCGAGCGGGATAAAATCTGAGGTAGGGTGCGCCCTTAAGAATTTACATTGTTGTGATATGACAAGGTTTTTCCCGAAGACCTTTAAAACCTATTCAAAGAATTAATTTATTGTCATTTTTTTATCCGCCTCTGCGGTCTAGTCGTTAGACCACCTGGCTCAGACCCAGAGGTCCCGGCAGGCGCGGTACGAGGGGGGGGGGGGGGGTCCTGGGGGTCATGGCCCAAAAATTCAAGCTGTCGAGAGACTAACTGATGTATGTGCTTTACTAACTAAAAACTGTAGGTACTTGAGCCAGTTGAGCCACAGTACAGGGTAGTATACAAAAAAAAGTTTAGGTAGAGTACTTATCAATTAGGTAACCATTTCCCTAAAAATATTCCTCGGCACCAATGGTGACCCCCCCCTAAAATCTTGGGCTGCGACCGCGCCTAGGTCCCGGGTTCGATTCCCAGTGCAAAATTTTTTGCACGGTTTGGTTGGTGAAAGGGCTAAGTCTGCCTGCCTAGCTACCACCATCTTACCTAACATCGGTAAGTACTAGGAAACATTACACAAATTATTATATGTAAGTACCCAAACAAAATTGTACAAGTGTGCTTCCATTTTGCCTTTTGCTTCTTTGGATCTTTCTTTCTTTTTTCGTGACATTTGTGACTAACCTGATGTCAATTTTTTTTGCCGCACCTGGGCCTCTAACTTTGCTTAACATGCCATCGAGAAATATCTCTCTGATATGCCGGTTTCCTCACGATGTTTTCCTTCACCGTTATTGAAGCAAGTGATAATTATACTATTCGCACATGGATCCGAAAAGTCAGAGGTGCGTGGCTTGTCGAACTCGAGACCTATGGCTTGGCAGTCTGACGCTCACACCACTAGGCTATCTATGACTCTTCGCTTCTTTGGGTAATACCTTGAGCTTGGGATTTCTAAGGACTTCTAATTTGGGGGGATGCTTGCATAACCAACAATTTATAATTTATACCTATAGATGTGACGTCTAATGAATACCTATAGATGTGACTTTTAATGAATACCTACAGATATGACTTCTAATGAATACCTATAGATGTGACTTCTAATGAATACCTATAGATGTGACTTCTAATGAATACCTATAGATGTGACTTCTAATGAATAACTATAGATGTGACTTTTAATCAATACCTTTTTAAGTGACTTCTAATGAATACCTTTATATGTGACTTCTAACAAATACCTATAGATGTGATTTCTAACGAATACCTATAGATGTGACTTCTAATGAATACCTATAGATGTGACTTTTAATGAATACCTACAGATATGACTTCTAATGAATACCTATAGATGTGACTTCTAATGAATACCTATAGATGTGACTTCTAACGAATAACTATAGATGTGACTTTTAATGAATACCTTTTTAAGTGACTTCTAATGAAAACCTATAGATATGACTTCTAACGAATACCTTTATATGTGACTTCTCCGGTCGATATAGTAGATATAGTCGATACGTATGCTTCATAAACGCGGATAACGAGTGCAGAGCCTAGGGTTTCATTCCTAGGCATAGCATAGAGCTGAAACATGCCCATGGCGAGTATTCGGAATTTGCACCAGAATTAATGGCAGAGCTAGGGCAAATCGTGGGTGATTAGTGATCAGGGAGTCAGGGACCTCTTGCTATTTTTAAGCGAAAGGACCCCTAATACCTAATACTAAGCTTCCGCTGTCTGTTCTTCCGTCCGTCCGTCTGCCTATATCTATCTTATGAACCGGATAATAGTAAGACAGTTGAAATTTTAACAGTTTGTGAAGGGTTTTGTATTGCCGCTATAACAACAAATAATAAAAATTCAAGAAAAGGGCGTTTTTTGCTCGATCGGAAGTTATAGGGGACCCTTCGTGTGCAAGTTCAACTTGCACTTGAACGGTTTTCAACTTAAAATGTACATCCGTGATGTGCTATTATTTCTTAGTTACTGAAAGCGGGTCGGCACATTATTTTTTATTGTTTTATTTGCTACTAAGTATATTCCGTTATCCAAGAAAATTATACTGTGACGAATCTTAAATGTTGATAAACAAATCGTGATTTTTGTACATACCTTTGATCGATACTAACGTTTTGCAAAAAAGATGAACATTGTTTAATTCAATGAACATGCAAATTAAATCGATGTTAAAAACATCATTTTGATGTTAACGACTTGAATAGTTGTGATAAACAAACGTGATTATCGAGATCAGAGACCCATGACCTACGAGTGATCACCATTGGAAGGTCATTCGCGATATTAACTTCTGTGATACAATATGACGCGTCAGCTGCCGACACATATTATGTAGGTATATTTACCTAGATAAAACATAATTATTAACTGATCAAGTAGTCTATGGATCAAGTGATCATACTTATATTTTGGTATAATAACTAGTATAAATGTTGTATCCGCCTATTTGATTTAGTACCTACCCAATACATAAACTTGCTTGCTTCTAAGTTGTAAGCAATTTCAAGTAATATTCAAGATGTTGTTTATTTTTTGCCAAAAATTCATCTTGAACGTGAAGCAAAAAATCTTGCTGCCTTCACAGTAACTATTTAAGAGGATAATTTGGAAAAAAACATGTTTGACATAAGGAAAATCGTATTCCTATTTAGTTACCTACATAACAAGAATCTTGTTTACCAATACGCTTCAAACTTAGGTAAAATCTGGTAGGTACTCACATCTTTATTCACTAAACTAGGATCTTCTTCTGCCTCGGGAAAACCAATGGCTTGTTGTGTAGAATTAATCGCTAAAGTCACACTAATTAACAGACATGTTATCACGAAACTTTTGATAGAACACATTTTGAACAAAAAACAGTAATTACTTAACCACTGTGACACTACAAACTGAGTTACATTAATGCGATTGACTAGACTAACTATCAAAACAAAATTAAGTTAATATTAAGTACGAGCTCTTAAATACACTGCTCGAGAGCGACTAGGCTCCTCCGAGACAATGTTCGGAGCTATATACAAATAATCGAACGTCATGCGTATAATTAAAACGGGTTTTCGATGATAAAAAATGTGTTTAAGGTTTGAAACGTGAATTCCGCGGAATGGATCTGTTGATATGACAAGAAATAAAAGCGCGGACACAGAGATTATTACTTTAGGTAACTTTGAGATGATTCCGATTAGGTGGCCGTGGCATCTACATATAGGGTGGGCACTTACTCATTTTTACCCGACTGCGCGACAATAGGGTTAAGCTTTTCACAGTATCTGGGATATTTATGTATGTGGCAAAGAGAATTGAGGCTGTATAGTTATTGGTATTTGGTATTCTTTATACCTTCGATGACGGATCTTAGACGTCATTAATAAAAATCTTGAAAAGAAAATTGTACCATTAGGTAGTACCTACGAGTTGGTACGTGGGGTAGGTTAAATTAAAGGGCTTCCAAAAACATACTTAACACAAAGAAGGGTTAAAAAAACCCGACCAACGAAAAAGTCCAAAACAAGATAATAAGAAAATAAGTACTTACCTGACTATCAAGTACCAACACACCCCATTCTTCGCACGGTTTTTAAGACTTGATACAAAATCCAGATTCGTTTAAATTAAATAAGTGATAAGAATGCATGAACGAATTGAACGTCTAATACCCCCATAAGCGGTCACACAGACAGACACGAAAAGCGACTTTGCTTATGCGATGTTTAGGTATAGATATATAGGTAATATAACGAACTTGGCATCGAAATTGCGTCAAAATATGTGGTACCTACAATGATATTATATAATATCATTGGGTACCTACGTACCTAGGTACTTAAGTTACTTCGATCAACACCTCGATAGGTAAAAAAATCCGGAGTCACACGAAATCTGTTCGATTTATGCCCTAACACGTGTGACTCCGGATTTTTAATTTGTCTGTCTGTGGTGTCTTGTTTATACCTTTTAAGTCGTAGTTGGGTTTTAGTTTGTGATACTTGATTTTTTTTTAAATTCTTTTGGTGTATAATATATATTTTTGAAATGTGCTCATTAAGCCCTTTCATTTGATACCCAACATGGTACGATTAAACCATTTTTTTTTTTAAGGTCCTCACTTTATGTCCTCTAGAGGGCGCCATTTTTAATTTAATGTGACTTCACATAGCCTATAACCAGCGGACAATCACGACGCTTCTAACGATACCTCATTTGTCAAATTGTGATAAGTGGTTTGGAAGATAGGAGGGAACAGATGAACATACATACATACATACCGGTCAAAATCATAACCCTCCTTTTTTCTTCGCCGTAGTCGGGTAAAAAGTAAGATAGGTAGGTCCACCGTAACTAGGTAAATCATAATTTATCATGTAGGTTATCAGGATCGTGGACAAGCAAAAACTAAGGTAAAAAAAAAGCATTTTATAGAAGGTAATTGGTACCTATCCAACTGGTAGGTATTTGATAAAATTGGTAGGTACCAGGTTTGTTAAAATACTTAATTTGACCAGCTATTTTTTTTTTCAATATGTCCAATCAATATCTCGACTGATTCCCCGACACGGGGTATTAATTCTACAAGCTAGTCTAGTTTTCAAAATCGAGAGACTGGCTGGACCAATGAACGTTGAACGCTTGAATATACCCTGTGAATTTTGAAGGTTCTTCAAATACTAATAGGTACCACGCCTCGTTCCCGAAGTATATATACGGGTATACGCAAACGTGTGGACGCCCACTTTCGTTTGCAACTTTCAATGATCGGCAAAATAGGGGAGTCTCGTGTAATTGATTGGAGTTCTTCGCTACCTACTCTCAACTAGCCACAAGTAGGCCCAAAAAAAAGAACCACTTCTCTCTTCAAAGGAGAAAATATTATAAGTACCTATTATACATATATACTGATCTTTAGTAGGTACCTAGGTAACTAGGTAACATGGGGGATTACCTCAACCTACCGAGAAAATAATCACGTCACAAAAGTGTTATCAGTTATTGATTTGAAAATCTGTTATTTATATGGGTTTCTGGGAGTTCCCTTAATAAATCCCGTTTAAATTGGAAATGAGAACTTCAATGAAATACCTACCTACCTAAATGATATTTTTATTTTTTATAAGAACAGTAAATGTTAGTTAGTAAGTACCTAATAAGTAGGTATTTAACTTAAGAAAGGAATAGGTACTTAGTTAATTAGTTATAACTACTATAAGTGTAACCATGGATTTATGTTTGCCAACAAAAATCCATGGTTACGCTTACGACGTATGAACTCAACAGGGGTTGTTGAGTGACTGTCATTGGTTAAAGTTAAAACAGTTGTTTTACGAAGTCCGGAGTCATGGGTGACAATGAATAGTGTAATCGTAGATTTATTTATATACTTTATTGTACACCACAAAAATATATAACAAAAAGAAAAAACAAACACTACAAAATATACAATGGGCGGCCTTATCGCTTTCCGCGATCTCTTACAGGCAATCTTGGAATGGACAGTGATTTGCCTGGACATAAAATGGGGCTGTCGTAGGTGCAAATAATAAGTATACAATATACTAAAATAGATACACATAGGTATACATACATATCCTAAATAATAGAATAAATAAGCAACGAAAAATAAATGAAGACTAGATAATTACACAGTTACGAAGACAAGATATTAATTCACATTATTTAGAATTCAACTCGATTTGGTTGTAACTATAGAAATATAATAAAAAAAACTAGCTATTGCCCGTTACCCGCGTATGCAACTTTGTACAGTCGAACAAGCTATTTGGTATACAGGCAGATAACTTGAAACTACTAAACAACTTACTTTAAAAAAAATGTGTGTGTTTTCAGTAGTCAACAATCCTTTTACGTCACTATCCTAAGCCTCATGGCTTAAAAGGGCTATACGGTAATGGCTTATGGTTATTTAACTTTTTGAGCTTATGCTCAATAATTTTTGACGACGACGAAACGACTTTTGGCAGTGTAGCGGAAAATTAATATATTTTGCCTATAAACCAAATAGCTTGTTCGACTGTACAAGTGTACATACCAAAACGCTGTCAGCAATCCAGAATGAAAAAAAATTGGACATTAGTGGGATAAGGATATTTACTGAGCGGCCTTTGCCACCACTTTCCAAATTTTAATTTGAAAGACTGGGAACATTCCCAATGATTAAAAAAACAAAAAATAAATCCTAAAGCTCAATGATGAGATGAATGAAAAAATGACTCTAATCCGACAGATAAGACACTGCATGTGGCTTTCACTGTCACATTATACTCACTTATATACTAAAAGGTCGCGTGAAACGAGGGCACGCTGGGATTAGTGTTTCTTGCACAGGATGCTCCCGAACAGGTTTATCCAAAATTGAAAGCGTCAAATATGATGTCTTCCATACAGCAAAAATTGTTATCTACCTATTTACTAGGGTAAGTAAATAGGTAGATAATAATTTTTGCTGTTTACAGATAGGTAGATACCTAATGTGTCTCGGCAAAGAAAAGGCCACCCTTTCTATTATACCGGACAATGTCGTAAAAGGACATACTTAAAAAGAATTGAGGAGAAAAGGAAAGGTTGAGGTGAGCTACTGCTCACTTCCTTTCTCCTTCCTGCAACTTCTTCGCTTCTACTAATAAGGCTCTTACATACTGGCGCGATTCGCCGCGCGACGCGTATTTTAACAAAACAATTTCTGAGAAAACTTCACGGCGAACAATGCGGCGGCGCGGCGTCGCGTCGCGCGACGAATCGCCCCAGTATGTAAGAGCCTATATCAAATATGGATAGGGCTTATGAGCACCAAGCCGTTGCTTGTTAATTTGATAATAATATCGATGGTGGAAAGGTAAAATGGCTAAAGCGCCATTTTGGTCGATATTGAGTTATATATATCACTGAACTGGATTTTTTTTTCTGCGTCGATTGGTCTACCTTTCGCGTCGATTTGAGCACTTTTTTGGCGCTTTAGCAGTACAAATTTTGTTGCTTGTTTCATGTAGTCATGGTTTAAAGCGACGTTTTTTTGATGATTCTGAAGTTTATGTCGCTTTAGTGATTGTGCTCACTGTACATTCATGTTTCACAATGCTTTAGCATTTTTGCGTTTCTCTATTTCATGTATAAATACCTTATTAGTAGTTTTACCTGAACTACATTATTACTTGTGTGGCAGTTTAGCAAAAGTCGTTTCTGTTTTATTTAGCGCTTTGGCGCTTTAGCAATCGTGCTCGTAAATATTTTCGTATAGAACGATAGTTCAGAGTTGTTTTAGATTCCAAATATTATGTAAAATTGTATATTAGTCAGTAGTACATGCTTTAATGTAAGAAGGTATTGATTTTAGAACTAAAAACTTGCTTAATTTAAAGTAAGTGTACTTCGTAAATACATTTTGTTAGCATTGCAAATCTAATCATAAGTCTTTGTTCTTGCGTGTAACTTAGAATATTAGTGATTTCTAGCAACGTCAACGGGGCAGACGGCTGCAGTTGCCTCTGTCGTTGGCAAAGTGCTGCTCGCGTATATGAGTACTAAGAGTATAAAGCAGTTAAAATTCTGTTATTTAAAAGATAATGCCCATTTTAAAGATGATGCCCATTTTGGTACCCCTCCAATAGCCATGATAGCTCTTTTTACTATTATTTTTACTTTGTTTCTTACTGTTTAGCTATTCGCATTCTGCACTCCGCCATCGGTCAGGTTAGGTTAGGATAGTTCAGTCTTTCTTGTTGACTCCGGCTATCTCCTAAGGGGTTTGTTATTGTTACCTGTTTCGTTTGAATAGTAGAAGAGCTTTTAGGTTTGAGGTTTGAGTTGAATTTCCCGAGCTATCACACTGATAAACAAGTTATCTAAGTTATATGTATTTGAGCACATACTAACATTTAACACAGTAGATCTTTGACAGTCGTATCGGGTAGTCAGAAGCCCCAAAGTCGAATATCCAGCTTATCAAGGAGTATCCCAGTGCCTGTATTGTAGAGGTCACATAGTAAATCGCTCCATGTAAAATACTGGTATTCAACTGTATCCAGTTAGATTCAAAGATAATCCTTACGTAGTTGGGAAAAGACTAGATAGATGATGAACGCCTTATTTAAAATAATTAATAGCAAACGTCGTAAAAGATCGGGGGTAAGATGATCGATCACTATGAAATGTAGGTACTTAGGTACTTATGGGAAAAGTGATTTGTGACATTTCTAAATACTCTGACCTCAGTTGATCCAAAAGAGTCTTTGAATCCTTATTCGAAACTGCATCGATTGCCATCATAAAAATAAGGTGTAAGAATTAACAATTTTTTTGCTGAATGTGCCATTTTTCCAATATCTATTAATACAGCTAGCAAGTACTCTAGATGTTAAGGACAGTCTCCTAAGACCGTATTTCTATAGCTACAACACGGCGTCACAACTTCTACCCTGTGTTACTACGATCGGACAAAGGCCATTGAAATTCTTGAACTGAATTATTCAATATTAATATCTTTCTAATGATGTATCCTTTATTCTTATTGTAGCGGGTACCAGCTTCCATACATTTCCTGGCATCATCCTTCAAATGTGTATGTGTTCTAAGGACTATTTTGTTAAATTGTAACACGATGTTGTTGTGTGTGAGAAGATGGCAAGAAGATGGCACAATAAGCACAGAATTATTTTGAGTTTCAGAATCTTAGTGCCAATAACACCCCTCTTATTCCGTCGGGGGTTAAAAATGATCATTTATTATCTATTAAATGTTGATTTATTTGTTAAAACTTATAACTAATTACTTACATTGAATATTTAATGGTACTAACCATGATAAACTGATTTTAGTGGATAATTAGTAACTCTACTTAACCTATCTATATTACCTACGTTATTTGACTTGATTCCAGTTGGCTAATAAAATAATTTCCTTTATTTTTTGCTAAATATTAATTAATTAGTCTTCCCGCTAATATTCCGGACCTAATAGTAGGTAGTACACATTGATTGAGGTTACAGATTGATGCTAACGCCTCATAATCTAAATAATCTATTGACAAAAACTGTACACTAGCAATAATCAATATTTTAAATGAAAATAAAAGAAAAAGACGAGTTTTAGAAGTTACGCCTCATTCCCATTATACATCCATCAATTTATTCACTCTTCAGCTAGTTTTAGTTCAACGTTAGCAACTTTATTTCAAATGAACAGCTCGTTAGAATTATTTTTTTTTACTCTATGATATTATTAAGTGCATTAGCAAATTTCAGATTGCTAAATAATTGTAATTCTGACAGTAAGCGTAATTAATTATATGTTATACGCAAGTTTTTTGGATATTAGCAATTTTTGCTTACTGGAACTTTTTTAATTTCGATTTTTTTTTGCTAAAGCGACACCTATCTCCTAAAATAAAGGTTTTACAGAAACCATTTATAATACATATTACAGGAAAAAAAATATGATTCATGAAAATATAAGTAACTCAGAAATATTTCCATTAGAAAATTTTCTACGAATTTTTTTCGCAAAAAAAAAACTTTAAAATTCATTCCTGAGATTTCACGTTTTGGCGCTTTAGCCATTTTACCTTTCCACCATCGATATAAATATATTCTATTACCGTTCAGTGGGCTACAAACTATAGTTCGGATCGGCATGATTCGGCACAATCGGGCGGCAGAATCAAATCCGGCTGAACGGATTTGGATGAAATTTGGCACATGGGTAGACCATGACCTTCAATAGGACATAGGATACTTTTTATCCCGATATTCCCACGGGATCGAAATTTACGCAGGTGAAACCGCGGGGCGCAGCTAGTATTATACAATATATTTTGCCGCCGGGGTTGTGACCAAGTGTGCTAAATCAAGCCGACTCGAATCTCGTAAAAAACGCAGACGAATTGAGAAACTGCTGCTTTTTGAAGAAGTCGGTTAAAAAAAAGAATTTATCAACAAAGCAGTCACAGGCAGTCTAATAAAAT
This sequence comes from Lithophane socia, assembly GCA_947522985.1. Classification (NCBI taxonomy): domain Eukaryota; kingdom Metazoa; phylum Arthropoda; class Insecta; order Lepidoptera; family Noctuidae; genus Lithophane; species Lithophane socia. The sequence goes on along the minus strand of OX383270.1, from coordinate 6,715,421 downwards.
TCCATTGACAGAGAACATTAAAAAGGTAGACCGCGTTCCGTATTATTCGCCAATAAGCCACACCATAAATTATATTAACACAATTAAAAAATGTCATGGAGCGCTCACTACGCAATGTAAAAACTGAATGGATTTGTAGCTAAATTGGTATTTCTCATTTAATGTTACCTAAATAAAATTGCAATTTCTTTGATCCGTTTGACGTTTTGATACAACGGTACTTTTACGATTCTACCGTAAAACGAACACACCATTAGTGTTTACGTCAACCGAGATTTTTATGTAAGTGAAATGTCAAAATGGGAGTGAAAACTTAAAGAAAACAATGTGAAATTACTGTATTTTTTACTCTGAGAATGAAAAGAATCTACGTAATGACGCTATAAAATCACATCCGAAATGTTTACCAAGAAATCTCACCAGGATGTTAAGAAATCGACAGTCAAAATACAAGACTCCAAAAAGGATTCAGCAACCCGACTGAAACACTTAAAAATCGTTTTAGGTAAGAAATAAATGGGTTTATTGTTATTGCTAGGATAGATAGAGGGTCTTAGGAGATGATGTGATGAATTGTGAGGTTTTTGTAGCATCGACACCTATCGCATTCCATACATGCTAATTAGTCGTGAATAACTGTAGTTGATGCGCCTCAACTTACAAACTGTTTATTGTATCGAGGAAGTAGTATTTAAAGTTTCACTTCAACTTGATTGTGATATAAATAAGCGAATAATGTTGCATTGACATCTAATTGCTGTACAATTCTATTGTTTAAAATATTATTGTGTATGTGTACAATATTCTCCTCCTTATGAGATCACTGTTCATTTCTAGGTTAATGTCTTTCTTGTTTTGTGGATTTTAAATATGAGGACTAATAAAATAAACTTTTCACCTACATATTGAGGCTTAATTCTGCAGTATAAAAAAAAACATTTTAATATTTTTGATCCAGAATAATTACTAAGTATTAAAATCTTTAGATTTTTTAACCAAAATGGAATTTTGATACATATATTTTATATTTTGATTTTGAATTTACAGAGGTTTTGTTAAATTCACTAACGATTATGAAATCTCATTTATAATCTGTAACAAAGCCATTGAACTTTACATTGACTGCATTCTTATAATGGCTGTATTGGCATACACAGGCAGATAAGTTAACAATGGCAGTCATGATCATGACAAACAATTGCAGGACATTGACCCTATTTTAAGTCCTTAACATATAATGATATCTAACTCTGGTATTCCCAATGATTGAGTATTGCCGTAATGGCATGTATTTAGCCATCCACCGCTGAACAAAGATAGGTAGATATAATGTACTTACTATAAACTATATTCTACACCAAAATTGTACACAGCTCAACAACATAGTGAATTTTGTGGGCACAGTGACAGCTTACCTAAATGTTCAAAATGTCATTTCTAAAATCATCGGTACCTATTTTATTAGCAGAAAGAAGGACTACACTTGACTCAACAATGGACAATGTGAATTATACAACCCTTATCTATGTGATATTAAAACTGTTAACACCCACACAAATATTGCTAATAAAATAAAATAAGTGTTACTATATTTATCAGCAAATGTATTTTTTTAGAACATTTTGACACTGATGAAGCCAAAAACTACTTTGAAGGCAACTTCAGTCACGTCTACTTCATATTGTACGATAACTTCATCCAAGCTGAAAACAACCTGCGACAACGAGGTAACTATTATGTTCAATGTTTATTAGAAAATGTTGTAAATAAATCTCATAAATAATTCAAAATCCTAACTTTCATGTTGTGAAGAAGGAGTGATTGTGTGTGATGTGATGTGTCCGTCTCGCATACTTGTGAAAATTTTACAAACATACATTCATTTCAAAGAAACAATATTAGATGAAACACAGAATCAAAATGTCTTATACAAGTTAATTAAGAATAAAGACAAAAAATGTATTGCTATTATAATTTTTTGACATAGATACATAATTCCAATGTACACACATATTTACTTATTATTTTTCTGTTTTTTGCGGTACAGAACTTCCATTTCATCTAGGTGAGTTTTGGGTGTTTTGATCATCAGACAGTCACTCATGTTCCATAAATCAATCTTTTTGCCATTCACTATAAACTGGATGAATAATGTTTAAAGTTATTAGTAGGTAATTATGACACAATTTGTTGTATAATTACAAATCACAATGTCTATTAATATTTTTCCTACTATCATATGAATATGTTATAGAAAATAAATAAATTAAATTATTCTAAATAGAATAATTAGAACTAATGGACAAAAATATGATAAAAATATTCCACAACTTTAAACATTATTATGCTCTTAATAGAAATCATTTTTCATGTGTGCATTGAATTTGGTGCTTAACATTGATCCTGGTAGATGTCATTATCTTATCGCATTAGATTATCCATCAACTTATCATAAACACTGGATTTGTCATCACTTGCCTTGGGATGATAAGCATGTACTGTCATAGAATTATGGACTAGCCGGTCTCTGTATAACATTGTTGAGTAAGCTAAATCATAATTTACATATTGACCAGAGGTATTAGCATTTACAGGCCGTATTTAAACAAGGATAAATTGAAATGTCCATAACAAAAGTCTGAGTCACGCCTAACAGATACGTCGCTAATGGGTTGGACAATAGAAAACATAATAGTTCTTTAATGACCATATTAAAACAACATTGTTTCCAGATTCATGTAACACTCATGGTAACCTTACACTGTCTCATTTACATGAAAATTGAGTTATGTCTTGTGTTTTCTAGTACACAAGGCGGGCAGAGAAGATCTAGAAGGGGCATTGTCCCTTCTAGACAAAGTATTATGCCTCCTGCCAGAGCTGATCGGGAAAAGATGGCAGTTACACTCATTGACGAGAATATTTTCGAAACTCCTCCATAGTGGGAACTCACAGAAATTAAGAGCTGAGGCTATAAGGTACCACTTGTAATTATAACAGATACACATCAGTAAGGTAAAAGTTGTAAAAAAAAAGGTGATTCTAATGCTATATTTGCTTTTAGATACTTCCTGCTGTGGTATCAAGCTCTTGGTGATAATGCTCCAAATGAAGTACACAAAATGTTTGCCACACTCGTCCCTGGCATGCCTGAACCAATCATCATGCCGATTGGATCTCCTCTCAAGCCGAACATTACAGCCAACGAAACCCACGGTTCAGGCGACTTCAGTATAGAAGACATTATGCACCATCCGAACTTTAACTCTGCTGTAGATAATGCAAAGAAAGTTGTTGTGGAGCAAACACCGACTGGGATCATGGGGAAGCTCGCTAACGTGTCAGCTTCCATATTCCATGATACAAATGCCTTGAACCCAGTACAAAGTGTAGAGATCCAACCTCTCCTGCCACCAAGTGCTAACGAAAAGGCCGTTGACAATGAGACCAAATATTTCTTTGAAATACTTCTCGACGGAATGGCCACGTCCGTTACGAAGATCCAATGGAGGGACAGATGTCATACGAAGGCAATGAGATGTTTCGCATTTCTACTGGAGAAATTCAAGATTTATTATTTGCCTGTGATCTGTCCTCAGTTTAATGTCAAGAATTCACTGTATAAACCTAATTTAGGTTAGTTGTTGCATTCTATTATGACAACCCTGATCTAACCCCTGTATAAAAAATAAGGGCAGCAAGCTAATTGTTTCACCAAAAATCTCCCTAAGAGAAACTTAACTTTTGAGCTTAGTTCTGCAAATGGTATTATATGCCATAGAAATGTCCCATAGCTGTTCTCACATCAGTTTATCCTTATGAGCAATGGTGGGGATCAGTTTTAGATTTTAGGTTACAAATTAATTTTCGATTGTATGACATTTAATGTCTGTATAAATCTAATTAATTAACGTCAACTTTTACTACTTGTACAGAACTGCCAGTCCAACACAACATCCTAGAAGACGACTACGTACTATGCCGCGTAACACTCATCAAATGGGTGGCCAGCTACGCGCACTTTATGAAGAAGCAAGGCAGCGACGGTGGCCAGCCTTCTTCTATGACCAGCACCGGTTCACACTTCCCACACTCGAACACACCCACCCCGGCCACGTCGTTACATCATGAGGAAGAAACTTCCTTCACTGTGGGACATCCATCGGATTCGAGTAGAGCGTCGTCACATGATTCTGCTTCTAATACTCCGCATCCTAGCTTGGAGTCAGGTTTGTTAATTTTTATCAGTTGGGTGTAGATTTTAATTATGGAACAAATGCAACGCGCACAAAGTCTGTTTTATGTGCTTTACAGAGTCGATTGTACAAAAAAATCTTAAATAGGAAGAAAGAATTGATGTCCTTAGAATTTTTTTCCAATATTTTCTCATTAACCAGGTTCAGGAGTATTCGAAGAGCTAAGTTCAGAGCTAGTGGTGCGCGATGTGCTGTGTTGTTCGTCACGCGAACACGTCGACTTCACGATAGAGGTGCTCCGGCAAGCGTTCCTACTGCCTTTCTCCCATGCGGCAGCTGTCAGACGCGTCATAGCGCTATATAAGGACTGGATACAGATGAATGTAAGTTACCAGTAGTAGTACCGTACGCAAAACACGCGCTTGGACGTGGAGTTGCGGAAACCAGCCGTATTACCCATTAAGTTACTAGTAAATTACTAAGCTTGTACATATCCCACATTACTCAAAATCAAAATTTAATTAATCGGACAACAAAAGATCCATAAATGTAATGTATGTATGTATATGTTATATGTATGTAATGTATGTGTGTGATGCATTTATGCTATCAAAATTCAAGTAGAATTTTCATGATTGGAAAAACCATGCAATATGTTCACTCTCCACATGGGACTGACAACTTGTGAAATCTCGATATAAGAGAGAAAAATATTTGATTTGGTTTCTGTATTTTCTTCATTCAAATAATAAATAGTGGAATGCAATGTTGCCAACTGCATGAATGGACTTGTGATACACTGTACCCCTAAGTTTTTCTCCACACTTATATAACATACATTTAACCTTATTCTGATGGCATATCATAGTGTTCGCTCGCTCGGCTGGTTCCGCACTGATTGCTCATGAGGCGAGTCGACAGCGCCCAATGTGTTAGATATGCACAGCTGATTATACGTTGTACTGCAAGAATAAGCAATGCAAATACGACATCGATTAAGTCTTTATACCTAGATACCGTAGCTAAGAACCAGGATGTGCATTCGAAAGCTACCAAGCATTAATTAAGAAATATATAAAAATAAATCTACACTAATAGTAAAAAGAGGAAAGATTTGTATTTTTGTGTGTATGTTTGTAATGAATAAACACAAAAACTACAGCGCCGATTTCAAAAATTCTTTCTCCATTAGAAAGCTACATTCACCCTGAGTAACATAGGCTATAATTTATAAAGATTACACGCGGGCGAAGCCGCTGGCGGCAGCTAGTAATATATAAATAGGATGAATGTCTAATTCGAGACCAGTCGCAATCAATCATAAAGTCTAGGTATTGTCTACAAATTCTACATAATATATCTTTCTAGTATAGAAAAAAAAACACTTTGATTTATCTTCATTATAAGTTAATAAAACCTGATAGAACTCACAACTAATAAAACAACTTTCTTTTCACATTTTCGTGGCTCTAGAAACGAATTTTTATTTAAACCCGTACTTATCAAATTGCACTATTTCAGAGATCCTACTAATCTTCCTTAAATTTAAATGATAGGGCCAGCGCTCGGTGTGGTAACACGTCGCGTTCTGGTTTGCAATTGGTCAATCGTCATCCTGAAGATGCCTCGTTGAGAGGTGAAACACGTGTCGATTTCTTACAGGGTTTTTATGACTCTTGAAGAATAGTCAAGCGGAATAGGTTACTAAATATATCAGCGTCTATTGTATTTTATGATAGGGCACCTAATCCCAAAAAAATTACATAATGTTCTATTCGACAGGTGGCAGAAATACCGCCATTCCTAGTAGAGAATACATTCGAGCAGCAAGGAGCCGGCGAACCGGCTGCCCCGCCGCGGCGCCTGCGCAACGACTCGTACCTCGGCGCTGTGGGACGAGATAACGTTATGGTACGGGCTGGGTTACAGGTAACGCATGCTATATTGTGTCCTATCTTTTCACAAACCTCATACTAACACTACAATTGATGTATTCGGGAAAATATTCGTGATATTTCGTTAGCACAAAATTAACTTTATTTCAATAAGAATAGTGTGTAAAAAGACCCACCACATAGCGGTTATCTGCGCTGGAAAATGACTTTTATTTTTTTCACACTATTTACTGGAGCGCACTATGTAACGCACGCAAAACATTGCGCTTATGGGCGCATGCAACGGTACAGGAGTTGTGGGGGTAGTTAAAGGTAAGTAATACCATTTAAGAATTGCTTTTGTGACAAAAAGTTGGAACTTTAACCTTCATTACCTCCATAACCAGAAGGTACCCAAGTATGGTCCAGTACAAAAATTCACAATCGGAAGTACAAGTCAAAAGCGACTCTCGACTTCGTTAAGCGTCTATTAATACCCGTTATTTTGGATTAAACAAGTAACGCGAATATTTGACAAGTACACCAAATAAAATGCAAAGACTTCAAATCATCAATATCCTGCTCGGTTCCCCCCTTCATTGTGTTGTTTTTATTTTATTTTCTGATGTCGTATTAGACTTGATAGTGTGGACAGTGTTTAGTATGTTAGTTAAACATAGGTTCTTAACTACTTCAAATCATTTGATTCTTAGTCAATATCCCAAAAAATAAAAGAAAATGATCTTCCTGTTTTCGAGAGTGGACTAAAATTATTGCATGACTATAGATATAGTAGTGTATAGTATGTGTACTGGTGTTTAACTATTTAAAAAAAAAACAATATAACGTTTGAATCAACTTTATTCCATATCTGATACTTCTCGTAATTTTCAATTTTGTGTCAAAACGTGCCCTAACCCAAAAGAAAATGTATTTTATAATCTGCATGAGTTTTTTGGGTGGACTGTTGAGCCTAAAAATGTTAAGTTTCAATAAAAGAAGAACTGATGTAGGTACACAGTTATGCAATAAATGTATCACTAAATTTTAAATAAAACACATTTTTCCAGAACGTCCTACAAATATTCATGACGCAAGCGGCAAACGTGTTCCTTGCATCAGCTTCGCCGGTGGCGCCGCCTGGTGCGCTCAGTCAACAACAGTTGTTAGAGGAGCAGACTGATACGTGCAAACGAGTGCTCAATATCTACAGATACATGGTCATGCATGTTGCTATGGATGCTAATACATGGTAAGTAGATCTCACTAATATTGTTGTAATTTTACGACTGAAGCTGATTTTAACTCTAATTATTACTAGCTGCGTCCCGCGGTTTAACCCGCGTAAGTCTCGATACCGTGGGAATATCGGGATAAAAAGTATCCTAAGTCCTATTCCAGGTCATGGTCTACTCATGTGCCAAATTTCATCTAAATCCTTTCAGCCGTTTTAGCGTGAAAGCGTAACCGACAAACAAACAAACTCGCTTTCGCATTTATAATAATTATTGGTTAGGATTTTTGAAAAAGGTATATTTTATCAGCCTTGGCTTACCTATAATAGAACCAGTCACATAAGGAAATTGTTAAATAGTCCCCTAGTAAAACAAACATTGATCTTGGGCATGGGCTGATATTTAGAATTCCTTACAAAATGTTAAAATTACAGACAATAGACATCCCAAAAAAGCTTTTTAAGCTGTTAAGTTGCTACGCGGCCTTTTCTAAACTCGTTAGTTAATTCACTTCATTATTTTTTCTTCCACAGGGAACAGTTACTGCTAGTACTTCTCCAAATAACATCCCTGGTACTAACAAAAGTACCACCGAAGCGGAAACAGGAATCTCTAGGTGAGCAAAACCATCGCAGAAACCTTTTAATTCCTCTCCTTTATGATTTTAATGAACCATCTACTTTCTAGGAGGTTTCCTGGCACCAGCGCTATTCCAAACCCTGATAGTGACGTGGATCAAGGCGAACTTAAACGTGGCAGTGAAACCAGAACTGTGGCAGAATTTCATGGAACTACTCACGAGGCTTACGCATTGGGAAGATCTTATCAAGGAGTGGGCGGTAAGTTTTTGAGATTAAATTTTCTCTAGCTTCAATTGTTTTATGGCTTTCGCCTTCTCAACAGTAGTACTAGATTCCCGATGAGCGCATCAAAATCGGCCGGAAAAATAAGATCTCAAAATAATGTTGTGGTCTTATTTTGCAACATAGTTCAACCTTATTCCTATTAAATTATGTTTTTGTTCTTATTAAAAAAATACGCTTAGTTTTTAATCGAATTAGTAAATAATATAACTTTCTTATAATCAAGTTAAATACAATCACGACCACTTGAGCGATGTGATACTCTCGCGGTAGATAAGTGACTCGCTACGCTCAGGATTCAATACAAGTACACGCACCGAAAAACAACTTTGCAGCTTTGCATAATATATAACTATTGTGGTCGTTCTAGAAAACAATGGAGACGCTAACCCGCGTGCTAGCTCGTCACGTGTACTCGCTGGACCTGTCGGAGAGCATGAGCGGCGAGCGCGTGCGCGGCGGGCGGCGCGCCGCGCCCGCGCCCGCGCCGCACGCGCGCGCCGCGCTGCCGCCGCACGCCGCCGCCGCGCGGAGCGCCAGGACGCCCGGTGAGGAGACGCTCCATCCAATAATACAGGATGGTATTAGATTAGATAGTGGTAGACTGGTAGCTAGCCAGGCGGACTTAAAACAAGCGCTACCACCGACCAAACCGGACAGAGTTTTTTACCCCCACTGGAAATCAAACCCGAGACGACTTAAGCGACGACCCCCTGTGGGTTACGGACCTAGGCTTAGGGCGTCACTGTGGGATGGCTGCAAGGGACAGGCTGGATCGGATTAACCTACTTGGATAAGTCCCCGCGCTTGCATTTAAGTGACTCTGTGTTCCAAACGAACTCGACTAACAGCAGTTTTCTTTGCAGGCAAATCACCAAAAAGTGGCCACGAAGCACATCCACGCAAAGAAACTGGCAGCACACGACGACAGTTAACAAGATGTCGAAGTGACCCTAATTTGGGGAAACATGCGCAAACGCAAACGGGTATGTTTACGTCACTACACATGTCACTCTGCAATCACTTATATTTGAATTTAGAATCTGAGATAATTATTAAGTTTTGGAACAACTAACTCAATGTCATAAAAGACAAAGTTCAAATTCCGTTGCAACCAAAAATTTCAAGTTCCGTTGCGCCATAAAAGTTCAAGTAAACGGCGTAAACTCATTGGGGTCTGAAATGGCAATGGGCGTTCCTCAAGGCTCGATATTAGGTCCATTCCTCTTTTTAGTTTATATTAATGATTTACCCCAATTACTTCTAAATCAACCGAAGATGGTGTTATTTGCAGATGACACATCATTGATTTTTAAAATAAATCGACGTTCACAAAATTTTGACGACGTGAATAGCTCTATTCTTCAGGTACAAGATTGGTTTACGGTAAATAATTTGGTACTAAATGAAAAAAAAACCAAATGCATTCGATTTAAATTACCTAATGTTAGAAGTAGCGAATGTGACATCATATTGAATGGAGAAAAACTGGAGTTTATTAATCAAACAGTTTTCTTGGGAATCACGCTAGACGAGAAATTACAATGGGGACCTCATATAAAATCTCTTGCGGGGCGGTTAAGCTCGGCCGCTTATGCTGTTAGAAAGATAAGACAGTTAACAGATGTAGAAACCGCGCGTTTGGTCTATTTCAGTTACTTCCACAGCATTATGTCGTATGGCATTTTACTGTGGGGTCGGGCTGCTGATATTGAATCCATTTTTATTTTGCAAAAAAGAGCTGTCAGAGCCATTTATAATCTATGTCACCGCGAATCTCTCAAGGAACTATTTAAAAAGATTAATATTATGACGGTACCTTGCCAATTCATTTATGAGAATATTATGTATGTAAGAAAAAAATTAAATCTTTTTAATAAAATAAGTGATAGACATAATTTTAATACTAGAAATAAAGATAAAATAGATCAACCATTTTTCAGATTAGCTAAAGTACAAACATCTTTTATGGGGTACTGCGTTAAATGCTATAACAAAATACCTTGTGATATATTGCAATTAAATGAAAGAAAATTTAAAACTCATATAAAAAGTACACTTTGTAAACAAGCTTATTACAAATTAGAGGATTATATCCAAGATAAGAATGCTTGGAAACATGCTGGTCTTGCTCCATAGGACGATTTAGTGTCTGGACAAAATCAAACTGATAGCTAATTTAGTTTTTTTATTTATTATTTGTATGTACTACTTGTAACAATGTTAGGACTATTGTAATATCGTATACTTTTACAATCTTTGTAAATATGTGAGCACCACGTATCTGGTAATTAATTTATTCATTATTGCTCCATTTATAATTCTTTTTACCGTTTGTGCTACAGTTATCTTATTATAGGTGCATCGTCTTCACATATAATTATATAATTAATGTATACAAAATATTGTAAAACATTTTTAAAAGAGTAACGGTGGAGTTTCTTGCCCATTCTTCTCCATACGAAAACTACCTTTTGGAAGGGGCAACTAGAATCAATTCTATTTCTTTGTTTGACGTTCAAAAGTGCCATATTATGTGCCTATTTGAAATAAATTATTTGACTTTGACTTTGAAATGCATCAATTACCCAAGGCTCATTTTCATTGCTGATTTACCAATCTGTGTCTTGGTCAAGGTTTTAGAAAGCGGCCGTAAAATATAAGATTTCAATGACACGGATTCGCATGAAGTGCTACAAACATTGTCCTTTTCTACTTCTTAAAATGCAGGTATCTAATCTGTTCTGTTATTTTTGTTTAGATACCAAAGAACCAGCGAACGATAAGCCAAGGAGATGGTACTCTTTGGACTCCTTACGAAACTCGACAACAAATGAAGAGAGAGATTCTGCTAGTGGTAAGTTCATTTCCTATACATTTATTTAAAAAACATAACCCTTCCTTGGCAGTAGGGTAAAAACTATTACATTTACAATTAGACGATTGAGTGAAATGCCGCCTCCCCGCCTAGTATGTACAGTTAACCACGTTCATGGTAACAATTTGATTTTTAACCGTATTCAAAAAGGAGGTTCCCATTTCGACTGGTTTTGTATGTTTGTTAAGCGATTACTCCGCCGATTACGAAGTGATTTTGATGATTCTTTTTAGGGTTCCGTACCCAAAGGGTAAAACGGCACCCTATTACTAAGGCTCCGCTGTCCGTCCGTCCGTCTGTCACCAGGCTGTATCTCATGAACCGTGATAGTTAGACAGTTGAAATTTTCACAGATGATGATGCCGCTATAACAACAGATACTTAAAAACAGAATAAAATAAATATTTAGGGGGCTCCCATACAACAAACGTGATTTTTTTGCCGTTTTTATAGGTCCCTTCGTACCCTTCGTGCGCGAGTACGACTCGCACTTTTTTTCACCTTTTGGAGTTAGCTCCAATAATACATATTTCTCCCACTAAGTCTATGTGGATGATGTTATAATAAGTTCCTGTCACTGTTATTTACATTGCAGGTAGTGGTATTCGAATTTGTGTGGGGTAGGTACCACAAAATTATTGAACTTTTACAAAAAAAAGAACGTTTGTTTTTGGTAGGTCTTTTTAGTAGGCAGTAAGGTTGAATTTTGTACTAGACATATTTGCACATTTATCTTGGGAACTAACAAAATTCAAGAATATTTTTTGATAGTTGTTTTAATTTTTAGGTTCCCGCTCACCGTCTCCCGCGCCGTCGAGCGGCGTGGAAAGTAGTTCCATCAAAGATTCGCCTTTACAGATTGACTTGGCTTCCGATGGAGGAAATGTCGGTATGTACAACAAGAAACTTTTTATTTTTCATTTGTTTTGTCTTTCATAACTTCATCAGTTTTTTAAATGGGTGAATAATTATAAAACAATGAGATTGTAAATTCATGAGATTTGTTATCTGATTTTGTAAATAGCTTATTAGCATAAAAGGTGGATACTCAAAAACTATACTATCTAAAAGATCAGGAATAAAAAAAATAAAAAAAACATTTATTTGGACCAAAGATTGTACACATTTTATAAACCGTCCAGACTGCGCGGCAGTTTGTCGGCAGGATAAGCGAGCAGCAGTTGAGTAGCAGTCTAGTCTATTTTTTACAATCGATGTAAGTAGAGACAGACTGAGAAAGTGAGAACCTTTAATAAAGAATTTCTCTGAAAAATAAAACATTTCTCTTTGGTGAATTAAAAACCCACTTGTTTTAGAAACCATTAGTGAAACTAACCAATTTTGCGCTGTGTTCAAGATCAGATGGTTGCGCAAATATCCGGTTTCAACATAAATTTGCGCTACTTGTTGCGCTTTCATTCTGCAATCATCGGATCTCAGCTTCACTAACAAAACAGGCTGAAATTAAGGCAAATGCGCTATGATACGTAGCCCGTAAAATTCAAATATTCTTACGGTTATTTATCGCCCTGCAGTGAAAACTTCGTAAAGAAAGATTGATTTTCTTTTTATATATTTGTTTTGTGGAAAAAGTTGTATTGCATATTTAGAACAAACGTGCACTCTAAGAAGGCATTAGAAACATACCATCTATTGATATTAATGTGAACCTCCGATAACATTAATAACTGCCATTTTTCAGACAGTTTTTATCTTCTCCTATAAAAAAACGTTTATTCCCATACGAGGTATTCACTGCACGGCGAAGTATTGCATTTTAGCGCATCCGTCTTTAAGTAATCTATAGGTTTCGTGCACTTCATTAAATGTTTAGATATACATTAATTAAGTTAAAGTAGGTTCATTGGATATCGGTATACCAGAATGGACGGAGAACGAATCGGGCGAGTCCATGTTGGGGCTGGGCGGGGAGGGCGTGGGCGTGGTGATGGGCGGGCGCGCGCGCGGCTGGCTGCCCGACGTGGCCGCCGTGCTGTGGCGCCGCATGCTGGCCGCGCTCGGCGACCCCAACCTGCTGCGGGACCCGCATGCGCACGCCAACTTGTATAACTATCTTATACACCTCAATTGTACGCTGCTCAAGGTGAGTCTTATCAACTAGTACGTGGTGTAACTGGTGAAAGTGCTATGCAGTTTACCGGGACCCAGGCGTGGCGGTGACCTGCCAGAGTTGCGGGTTAGTCCGAAAGGGATACCGGGACCTTGGCAACAGGCAACTGAAGGAACACGGGTGGGTTTTAGTCAGTAAAAGTCTGACACGCCCTTCCGTTCCGCCCAGAGCGGGAGAAGTCATTGGATGACTTCCCACGCTCAAAACAAAAAAAAAAGTGGTTGTAACGCGAGTGGACCGCTTCCAATCTGCAGTAGCCTATGTCCTTCTCCAGGTCAAGGTAAAAAACTAAAAATACTATTAATATATATATATCATAATCAATAAAACTTAAATAAACCAATATAAAAAAAAATAATCTTAAAACAATAAATTCTCCCATCATGTGCCAAATTTCATACAAATCCGTTCTGCCGTTTTACAAACAAGCTCACTTTCGCATTTATAATATTTAGTTACGATATAACTAGCTAAAGTCTGTTTTTTATTCTCGTAGACTAATTTGACAGGTGCAAATGTCAAACTCCAAATTGAAAAAACAAACAACAATCACTTGCCAGATGCCAGATTACCGGGTGTCACCACTGTGTGGATCGCCCGGAGGACACGGTGGAGCATACGGTGGAGGTCTGCCCCGCTTGGGCGGAGCCCCGCCGTGTCCTTTTGGAGGCGATTGGCGGCGGTGACCTCTCGCGTCCGGCTCTGGTCCAGGCCATGGTACGGAGCGAGAGGGCATGGGAAGCAGTCACCTCCTTCTGCGAAGCAGTAATGCTCGCGAAGGAGGAGGCGGAACGCGTGAGGGAGAGGCAAAGTTTGCGCCCTCACGCCCCTAACCGCCGCCGCCGCTGGAGACGCCCTGGGCGTCTGGAATCCCAGGCGGATTCCCGGCCACCATAGGCGCGGGCTTGCGGACGGCGAGCAATGGGTAGCTCGCCGTCCGATCAGGACCAGGCCCGGGTCGATGGCGCGTCGTGTTCCACGCGCGCCTCAAAGAGATGTCAGCACAATTGGCGGGGTCCGCTAGGACCGATGCCTGCCAGGGTTGCGGGTTAGTCCGAAAGGGATACCGGGACCTTGGCAACAGGCAACTGAAGGAACACGGGTGGGTTTTAGTCAGTAAAAGTCTGACACGCCCTTCCGCTCCACCCAGAGCGGGAGAGGTCATTGGATGATTTCCCACCCTCAAAAAAAAAAAAAAAGATGCCAGATTAGTCTACGAGATTAAAAAACAGACTTGTAACTATGTTTCTGTTGTGATTTTCTTCAAGAAAGTATCCTTAGCTACTTTTAAATTCGGGTCTTAACCGGTCAACCATAATTATAATTATTTTATACGGTTTAAGAAATTTATTTCGCTCAAAAAGAATTTAATTTATGAAAACGGTAAAAACTTACAATATTATTCAGGTGGTGCTTTAATAGTCTTTTAAAAGTTGGAAGTGATTTTGATTCCTTAATTATTTTAGGTATAGAGTTATAGAGTTCAGCCCCCTCATATACTATAGTCTTTCTACCGTAGTTTGTCCTAGGTGCTCTTAAAATTGTATGGTTAGCCTATATTGTTGGTGGTTTATAGAATTGATCTACCTATATGTTGATCTACCTATATGTTGACCTACAAAGTATTGCAAATGATCGACAGATTGAGCACTACTGATAAGTTATGTAGAAAGATTAAAATAATATGCGTTCCGCTACAGATTCTATTGGCTTATCAGTATTATATGCTACACTATATTTTATCTTAGACAAAAAAGGAAATGACTCATTGCTATGCGATTTACGTACCATTTTTTCTATCTCAGTTTAATCTTTGTTATTTTCCTTCACATTTTACGCGGTATAGTATAATCGACCTTGTATTGCCTACCTTAAAGTTGAATGTCCCTTTCACGTCATAAAACGACAAGGTCTATTTGTTTATTTGACAGTTAGATAGTTTCAACCTTCAGAGCGAGTATTCTGAAAGTGGGCAACGCAAATAGATGTCAAATTTTTCGCTGTTTTGGTTAATTTGGCAATATTACTAATATTACCGTACAGTTTCCTTACCATACTAAATTGATTAAGAGGAAACGTGGTTTCTGCTCGCCATAGAGTGTCTGTTAGTTCGTTGGTGTTTATATTCATAAAATAAAAATATGTTGCTAAACTTCAATGCCACAAATAATTTAAATAAATAGGTACTTGTAATCACGCATTCTTCCGATGGATGTAGGAAGAAACAACAGAACGCCATCTACTACGATCCTTACATACTCCTTTTGCTTCGTTTGCTTTCATACATCTGGGGTCCTACCACCCACCACCGCTTACAGCAGTATTATTTTAATCTTACTTAGTGGGGGAAAGAGATGGAGCTACACATCCTGTAGGGCTTCACCTCTTTCTTACGCTGAAGTAATATTAAAATAATACTGCTGTAAGAGCTGGTGGCCCTGGTCATACACGCACGCAGGTTGCGAGTACTGCGCACCTGACCTTGCTGAAGAACATCACCAATAAGGAGGTCACTATAAATTTCCCTCTAGGGCGCCACATCGTTTCCACTGACATCTGCCGTGTAAATACCTTTTGTTACTCGCCTTTCACTAATCCTCTAAACATGACCAAACCATCATCAAGCACACTTGTGTAAGTTTTGGTCACTACATCTTCTTGTAAACTGCACCGTTGCCTCAGCACATCATTCCTCAGCCTTCATTTATCCCAACTAATATTATAAATTTGAGTGTGTGTGTTTGTTTGTTACGCTTTCACGCTAAAACGGCTTAACAGATTGGGTGAAATTTGGCACATGGAAAAGGACATAGGATACTTTTTATCCCGATATTCCCACGGGATCATGACTTATGTGGGTGAAACCGCGGGGCGCAGCTAATCGTTCAATAATTAAGTAATTCCTTAAAAATACCTAAATTTAGGGAATATCCTTATCCGAATTTACTCATCAGCCGTTTATCTGAATACCAAAATACTATTATAGGTACTACTAGCTCTGTTTTGGTGTTGTTCATTATATCCTGTTGGTATTATTGTTCATTTGTCCTAATAATCATAGAATATTCACATAAAAATTCAGTCATGGATTATTCGGATTTTGTCTGCCAGGATGCTCACTCGGTGAGTTAAAAAAATATTTTGTTTAGATTACTACCATATTCCTTTTTAGGGTTCCGTAATAACGCAACCCGCATCGGTTTCGCTCCGTTAACCATCCATAGGTCTGTTGAGTACATCTGTCGACCTTGCCGTACATTGTCCCCTTACATTATTTTGATGATAGATAGAACCATTCCAACGAGTTTTTACCCTTTACACTTTCCTACCTTCTGCTTTTTTCAGAAGCATTTTTCACAGAAAGAATTGATCAATGATCATTTACGTAATTAGTTATCTGTTACACATCTGTGTCACTCCACGTACATTACACCTTGAGTGCATTTCAAAGATTTCAATGTCGTATGTATATGACACATCAATAATAAGAACTGACTGTGTCGTATAAAATATCAAAGTATGAGAAAGTACTAAGAACAAAAAACTGCTAAATCAAGTTCGTTTACCCAGCACCACCCACGTCGCAAGTAAACAATGTTTACTTGGAACTTTACGCATTTAGAACGGTCAAATTGAACCGGTATCGTGAATAAACACTTATGTAATGAAATCATTCCAAAGCGAAGCCATCTGTTAATGCTTATCACAAATAATGGCACGCTGGAGTAACTTATCAGTCGATATCTGTCAATGTTTGGCAGATGTGAAAACCATTCACAGTCATCTCGTCACTCGCATCATTTGTTATTGTTTGCATAAATAGGGTTTTATTGCTCCGTCTGCATGTTTTCGAATCGGTCGCGAGGACCCGTGTTCCGCGAATGGTTTTATTGAGTTTGTGCGACCTGTTGTCCAAATCGAAAGTATTCAAGAACTGCCAATGCGAAAGAAGAGCAGGAAAAAGAAGGCTCCTGAGGAGGCTCAGGAAAAAAGAGGTTGTTGTTTACAAATATATCGCAATCATTTATAAATCGTTGTGAGGGTATTTTGATAATACATCTTCAAATGTCAAAGATTGTTTTGACATTGAAGAAATGTGAAGTCGATGTGTGTCATATTATTCGTTAAACAGACAATATTTTGAAATGGAATTTAAAAATGAAGATAACAACAATGATCCGCATCAGAAGTCTTTTGAAGAGGATCAGGAATCGGAGGCACTTATGGATTAAAATTACTAAAGATGTATTTGAGAAGTAGAGAGGTGTGTTTCGGTGGTGACATGTGGTGTTTGTTGCAGATAAGTGCGAACCAGACGCTCAATGGGAACACGGAGATACACGTACCGTTCAACTTGGTCGCTGGATGGTGCCTCGAGGCGGAGGCACTACCGCCCTCACACAGGTCAGATGTTCTTTTGTTTATCTGTTAAAAAAAATATGATTATTGTTCTGCATCTATTGTTCTTATACGGTGACTCAACCTTATTATAAACATCTGAGTAGCCCACATTGCATTGCGAAATCTAAATGAAGAAAGTATTCAATGCACTGGTGACACGCGCTCGTAATTATTTGTAACCTTACGATTTCGCGCTTAAATTAAATAACGATTTCTAAGCAAAACGGTGGCTAACTCGGGTGTTTTCTATGTTTTTGAACGATGCAGAATGGATTGGGGACAGAAAACAGGACATCAATTGACTCCGTTCGTAATTATTACAAGTTGCTAGTTAGAATTTTGAAAGCATTGTCACTACATATTATAAAACAAATTCCCCCGCCGCGTCTGTCTGTCTGATCGCGTTAAACTCAAAAACTACCGAACGGATTTTCATACGGGTTTCACCAATGGACGGAGTGATTCATGAGGAAGGTGATAGGCACAGCGCGGGCTGGCGATCCGACGCGGTGGGTCAGGGGCCCCATGGTGTTCTATGAAAATGTCCCCGATACCTTAGTATACTAGCTACTGCGCGCGGCTTCGCCCGCACGGTATGTCGACAAAAAGTAGCCTGTGTCCTTCCCCAGGGTGCCATCTATCTCCTTGCCAAATTTTGTCGAAATCCGTTCAGTGTTTTAGGTGTGAAAAGGTAACATACAGACAGACAGACAGATTCCTATCGAGTTTATAATATTAGTATGGACTGTGTATCTTACGACTTCCATGCGAACGAAGTCGCGGGCAGAAGCTAGTGGAAGTATGAATTAGTTGTTCTGTAAATGCTAATACTTTTTGTGTACATATTTTATTATGAACTTCGCCTAGGTCTTGCAAACTGGTAGCACCGTAATAATGACGGTCTTACACGAAAGCCTTACCGCCATAAAGTCCAAGGAGTGACATTTTTAATGCAAAATTTCACTAGATTACTTGTAGGCAGGCCCATCTTCTCCGCGTACATAGGCAGTCAAATTCAATTAATTGGTGGTTATTCTAGTATAATATTTTCCTGATATTCGCCAATTACAGGCAAACAGCAGTACCTTTGTTTAAACTTGCCTACATTTTAAGCATTGTCTTTATTGACCCACGTAATATTTACTTGCATCCAGGGCGGGCAAGCTACTTGCACTGCGTCTGCTATGCGAGTCGACGCAGGCGCAAGGCCCTGGCGCACCATCTTCCTGCAACAACCGCTTACACCTGGCACATCTACATCTGTACCAGCGAGCGCTCCATCATGGTAAGTACTAAGTACCTAGCTGCCAGCTAGTTCAAAGAACTTATCTAATTCAAAAATACCTTTATTAATACCACGTAACACATTAAGGTGCATGAAGGGGCTTGTGGCTAAGTAATAACAGCCGCATGGATCCATCGATCAGGTTAATCTACGCCTGTCGCGGCTTGTCCGTGGATGGGTGACCATCTTTACATACTAAGACCCCTCCGTGCCTCAGAAAGCACGTTAAGCCGTTGGTCCCGTCTGTCATTCGTAGATCTATAGTCGTTACGGGTCGTCAGAATCTCGAAAGTCTGACAAACATTCTTACCAAGGGGTATCGTATTACCCAGTTACTGGTGGTTGTGGAGTGGAGTGACTGTGGAGGTCAGATAGGCAGTCGCTCCATGTAAAATACTGGTATTCAGCTGCATCCGGTTAGACTGGAAGCCGATCCCAGCATATTTGGGAAAAGCTGGGCAGATGATGACATTAAGGTGCGTTACGGGATGGTTTTTGTAAATAGCAACTCTATCGTAATACAGAGCGTAAATTTCATACGACGCATTTTGATCAAAATGTAATCAGCGTATAGAATCAATATTTATTTACTGAATAATAATTATTTAAATAATCAAGCAGAGAGTAGGGAGGTCTTTGCCCAGCAGTGGGAAAGTAATGGCTAATAAAAAAATAAATCAAGTGCTATAAGTTGTATTAATGAATGTTTTCTTGAATGAGCTATATTTAGGTACCTAACATGTATCCACCTTAACGTATTATATTTTGTCATAATACTTAAGGCCGAGTTTCATTGATGTTTTTAGCACGTACTAGGGCTAACAATTACTCCTGTCTCTGTCGCACTAATTTCAAACTACAAATGTATGATAGAAACGGTATCACGGCACTTGCAAAGTGACGTTTATCAAATTCAACTTATTCTGCGTTCGCAATTTATTTGCCAAAGACGTGAACAAACACGTGTTTTAGGGAAAACAGTCAGTCTAAAATCAACTTTATTTATACTTATATAAAGTTTATTTTTGTTTAAGTGGAAATAACATCAATATTGGAAACGAGGATTTAGATAGACCTTAACTGTCATAGTTCCATTTTTAAATAATTATTTCTCCTTCAGGTCTGACCGGAGAAGATCGTTCAGTAGTGGACGTACTCGTCGAGCACGCAGCACCGCGGTATCTGTCACTAGCACTCGATGGCTATTCGTTACTACTGCTCGACTTCGTTCATGCTTCCACTGTCGTACTCAACTCTTCGGACATGGGACCCTCGGTGAGTGAGAACATAAAACAGTTCGTTAAGGTGAAAGCGTCAGGATAACCCGCGAAAATAAAATTTTCTTACGTTTCCAGTATGTTGATCTAAATATGATTCGCAGCCGTGTGAAACATTTATTTAGAGAATTATAATCATAAAAATCATCAATACAACTCTTTAAGTTCATGTTATCACGTCTCTTGATCAAGTTAAAGATATTTTTTAAGTAGAATTTAATACTATTGTACTATCATAACATTTTAAACGAAACAATCGTTGTATTCGCGGCTGGTGAACACAAAATCTAGATCAATTGGCCAGTCGAACGTAGTGTTGTTCTGTTTCGAAAAAAACAGACCCGGGATAAGGTCGTCTTTACGCCGTATCTCATTGTAAGATCTAGGTTTTCCAAACCTCGCAGCTCACGCACCCACTTCTTAGGATTCCTTATCTGAAGGGTGCCAAACGGACCCCTTTTACCAAAACCTAAAAACCTGCTGTCTATTGCTAAGCTATCCGACCGGCCGTCTGTCTGCGGGGCCGTCCAGGGGGCTGTATCTCATGAATCATAATAAAAAGACAGTTGAAATTTTCACAGATTGTGTATTTCTATTGCTGCTATAACAACAAATAATAAAAATTTAATGAAGTTAATAATTAAAGGGGGCCCCATAGAAGAAACGCCGAAAAAAAAACACGTTTCTTATATGGTCCCCATATAAGAAACGTGTTTTTTTTTCGGCGTTTTTTGCTCGATCTTTATACGGTATGGAACGCTTCGTATGCGAGTCCGATTCGCATGTCCCGTACTTATACTTATTTTTGTTGCAGTGTCCACGCACGGCCGCGGTAACGTTCCTAGGATCACTGCTATCGCTGCCCGACGGCCTAATGAACGCGCCCATGTTGCAGCCCTACCCTCACCAGTACAACACAGTATCTTGTCCTGACCTCAAGGTACGTACACTAAAAATCAAGTGTAATACGTCACGACTAATATTACAATACTATTATAGATGTGATCTGCTGCATTCATCATAACTTATGTGTTATGGTCATACTCCTTAACCACGAGAAAAAAAAGTGTTTTCCTAACTAGAGTGTCCGTGGAGGTCCTTGCCCGTTCTTCTCGATAGGAACCTACTAAGCTTTGGAATGTCCGACAAGTTTCATCTTTCTATCTGACCGACTCCTTGACAATTTAAAAGGGCCTGAAAAATTGGTTTACTTGAAATAAATGCTTTGATTTGAACTAATACTACAAGAACTAACTTGAATAACTTTACCTGCATTTATTGCATTCGTTATAGTGGGTCCATTGAAAGCCGGTCAAAATTGATATCCTAATATTGTTTTTTTCTATGTCATAGGAGCACGTCCTCAACATAGTAGTACGCGTATGTCGTCGCGAGGGCGGCGGGGCGGCGCGCTGCGCGGGCGCATGCGCTCTGACCGCGCACGTGTGCCACCTGCTGGCCACGCGCGCGCACTGCGCACGCCTGCCGTCATACGTCACGTGCCTGCTGCAGATGCTCATGGTACGTCCTTATAAACCACGAAATGCTGGATATCCTAATCTAGAGTGCTGGACTGTATAAAGACGAATACTGAACAGAATATATAAAATATACATAATTAAAACTGGACTTGTTGAGCACTGTATGTTAATTGTAGGAAAAATTTTTGCTTACAAAGAAGTGACGAATAACCCCGCGTCCTGTTCATGCCCTGTCTGGAGGCCTTAATTTATTGAGACACCCACAGGAAAATCCGGGTATGTCCGGTTAGGAAGTTGTCAGCTACTTCCTAGGTAGACTTGAGAGATGCCAGTCTCAAGAAAAAAACCGCGTCGTCTTTCAAAGCGATTGTCTACCTCTTCCGCCACCGCTCACATACCTCAGGTGGTGACTGCAATCGCGCGCGGACATATACCAGTTTGCTCCACCTAGATTATCAAGGACGCTGCATCATAATTATATTATGCACGTTTATTGCCTACCCCAAATGCAAGTCGATTGTTGTTGATAGTAAACACTCAATTTGCATTTGGATAGGGTAATACGTACATTTTCAACATTATACTGGCGATATGGTAAGTATAAAGTTCTGGTTGATTCTGTCTACTGTTACTATTCGACCAAGTAACTTCATCCGCAAATAGAGTGCTACAGACCGTTCACTACCTTGCCTCATGTTGGCACCATTGCTTGTCAAGCTTAGTTTCAATACTAATATAGTTCAAAATGCCGACGTACAGAACAGTACTATCAATCGCGTCACGGGTCAAGTTATAATGAACGCACTGTACAAGGATTCTTGGGCTCCTGAATTACATTGACAGGGGGGCGTTGTTGGTAAAGATTGTTGGAAAATCACAGAAATTGTAATGAAAAAACAAGATGACGGCGTTAGTTCCGATTTTGGCCACACGCCAAATCAAACTTCTATTGTTCTATTTGAATGGTACTACCGCTAAAGCGTCGGCGGGCCACCGGTGGGCGGACGCAGAACCTGAAGTGCAGTTGGTCAAATTCATGGTCGCATTTCATGAAAAATATTATAAATATTAGGTATCTGGAGGATGAATGGATGTTTTTTTACTCTTTCAACGCAAAAAATACTCAATGGATTTGGATGAAATATGGCACACAGATAGTTTGTAACCTGGATAAACACATAGGATACTTTTTATCCTGGTAGTACGTTCCCGTGGGATAATTTCTGACTTTCACGCGGGCGAAACCGCTGGCAAAAGCTAGTTCACTATATTTGTCATGAATAAGTTTATTTCAACATATTATCAAGTAGTAGGTTAGACTTTATCTCCTGTAAAAAAAAACGCCGGAACATCTGGTTAAACGTATCAATTTACAGTCTGTCATAAGTTCATAACTGAACGCACAATAATGATTCGTAATTTTAATAATAAACCATATTATTTACAGAGAATATTAGAAATATTGCCACAAAATCTGACGCACATACGATAATAATAATAGTTCTCCAGACCGTATTACGGTCACGGCGGCCAATCTCAACGGAGACTAGCCTTCGGCGCGGTTGATATTATAGTGCACAAGTGTGTGCGCAGACACAGGTGCACTCTATCTTGCCTCACTCTCATAGTCCGATAGGACGGCAATCCGACTCGGCCGGAGAGAGATCAGGCGCAGGACGAATGGCTTAACGTGCGCACCGAGGCACAGGGGTATCACACCGCCAACTTCCAAACTCCGGGCTGCGTTACTACGAAATTCCTAATGGAAAAATCCAATAACACTTTGCCCGACCCGGGAACGAACCCAGGACCGCACGCTCTGCAGTCGCGCTTGCGACCACGAGACCAACGGGGCAGTCAGAACATACGATAGTGTAGCTAGTGAAAGGCATTTGGATGAATCTGTCCATCAATTAACATCTACAATATTGAACACCTTCAATTACGCAATATTTCTTATGAATGGTGCTGTAATATACCTACGCTGTCAGCACCTTATATGACTCGATGATGTGACGTCAGAGTTGTAATACAATGACACGTTAGGAAAACAAATATTGAAAATGGATTTTCTAATATGAAAGTTTGTGTAATATCAACTATCTCTTTAGTTAAAATTTGCCAAGATGTTTAAACGATGCAAGTCATTTATTGCTCCCTTTTAATTGTATGCTACAGGCAGGATACTTCCATCGTGTAAATTGGGCTTAAGTTTAAAATCTTCAGTGCCAACCACAGCTTTGAGTGACGACTCCAATATGCTATTGTTTACAGATGAAGAACAAGAACATCGCAAAGGTGGTGAGTGACTGTATTCTAGTGCTCGCTGACTATACAGACCGAATCGTGGAGCTGTATCCTGGTCTTGCCGGTAAGAAAATAAAGTAGTTAGATCATTCTGTTTCTCTTATGTATATTCTTTACGTTTCAATCGTGAGTTACGTTTGCATTCCTTTGGTTAATAGGAAATCTAATAGGTTACCTGAAACCAGTAAAGTAACTTTTATTAATACTAGCCGTCCTCCTGCACAGGTGCAGCAATGAAAATTACCAATATTTTCTTGTCATACTTAATATGTTGATTTTTTGTGATCTTTGTTATAAATCAGGCACAAAAGTGCGCAAGAGAGTAGTTTAACTCCATATTACTTTTCCTTCTACTATTCTAAATGTGTTAAACTTTATTATATTTTCCCAGGTAAAATAATCAAATGGATCTGCGCATGCCTAGCGCAGATCTCGCCAAGTAGCGCGCGCGACTCCGTGAAGCCGTTAGCAGGCTCGCTCCTGCTGTGTCTTGCGGAGTTCGCAGTGAGGTGCGGCCCGAACTACCTGATGCAAGAGAAGGACGGAGACCAGACGCTGTTACTTATGATATTTAAGGTTAGTTTTTTTCCATGATTTTAGTGGGATTTGGCTGACATTTAGGTATTTATAATAGCTGTTGCCCGCGACTTCGTCTGCGATCCAGGATGAAAGGTAGCCTATGTCCTTTTCCAGATCATGGTCTACCCATGTGTTAAATTTCATCCAAATCCGTTCAGCCGTTTTAGCGTAAAGCGTAACAAACAAATTAACTCACTTTCGCATTTACAATATTACTTAGGATGTCATATTTAATAACATCTATTGTAAATGATACCTACTACACTGACAATAAAACGATTGATAAGAGAGTAAAGTAATACCATTATTTTACTAGTGCTGTAGCTAAATTTTGTGTTTTTTCTAAGGTATAAATTTTGTATTTTTTGCTCGTCATTTTAAACGTAATTGTGAACTTTATGGGAGAGGTCGTTGATATACAATCTTTTTACCCGACTACGGCAGAGGAAGAGTTGTGAATCTCACTGGTTTATTTACGAATCAAATAAGAGTGTATGGAAAGGAAAAACTTTCAAATTCATTCAAAAATATATTACTGCAATATATTCATACAAAAGAGATACGAAAAATGTAGAAATAATTAACATACAAAATAATTAACAGTCAGCGCATGTAGTAAAACCTACAAAAACTGGTGAATATGATGGTAAAAATGCTAATGTTTGATCAAACATTGGACACACAAATGTTGAAACATTTTATAGTGGCTTTTGATCAAATATTGATGCTTATTGTTGGTGCTCAACGTGCTCTTGGGGCTGGAAACCGTGCTCGTTGGCGACGAAGGTGACTGCGTATGTCAGGCCGTCGGTACCGACGTATTTGTAGCTACCGGTGACTTCTAGAGCTTGGTGGTCTTCGCTGATCTGCTTCAGGGTACCCTTCTCCTGGCGAGAGGTTCCATCGCTGGTCTCGAAGCTGGGGTAAGGAAAAGGAGACTTTAGTTTCCGCAAAATACAAACTTCGATTTCTGGTTCTATGCATTTCAAAAAGCTACTTTCGTACTTCGTTTCCTGTAATAGACTAAATACTAACCGCCTTATTCATAAACGCTGCATAAAGTTAATTTATGAATTAGCAACTGTTTAACCATACATTTTCGACGTTTATGCGACTGTTCAACTTTAAGAAATGTTTATGAATAAGAGGGATTGTTTCTATATCGATTAATTTTTATATTGAACATTTGAACCATTTAAACTGCAAAATATATCTTTAGAATTTTTTACTGGTCAAGTAAGATTATGCATCGGAAACTCGCTTTCTCCAACTTTTACAACTCGAAAACTATACGTACTCGAAATTGTATCCATCGTGGCTGACATCAGAGTCCTGCTTGAGGATGTACACGGGGTTAGCTGCGGGGGCCTGACCCAGTTGTTGAGGGGCGGCGGCGGCCACGGCGAAGAGGGCGAGAGCGACGAGTACCTGGAAATAACCATCCGTTAGATCACGAGGATATTATTTGCCAAGTATTTAGATTTCCTCACACTTTACGTCTGACATTGTGATTGCATTCACGAGATTTTGATAATTTCGCCTTGCTGTAGGGCTTGCACCGTGGAATTAACACTAACACCTTGGGAAGGTACAGACACTTCTCGAACTTAGTAGCCTTTTGGGCCCTTTTTTTTCGGCTGCCGATCTTACGACCCGTATTCGAATCTCGTAATTCAATTATCACAATATTTTCCAAAATCACTGAAATCCAAGATATGAAAATACTCACGATCTTCTGCATGTTGAGATTGTGTGGGTTTGTTGAGAGTAGGTGACTACGGCTGAATCAGATGTTGACTGTACCATTCTCAACGCACCCACCCGTTTTAAACTAAAACTTCTACACGATGACAACACTATCTCTCACATACACGTAATAGGGTGCTAATAAATAAAATAGCGGCGTCCCACAAAACTGTGGGCTGGCGGTGTTCTTACATAAACACTTATTTGTTCTTACAAAATGCGCCCCGTGAATCTTGTTAGCAATTTTGTATGATAAACATATGACATATTTTTGTGGAGGCCAGATGTTAGCTCTGTGAGATTCTGATTTTAGAATAAAATGGAGCAAATGTTTGTATGATGATTTCCAGAAGGTTCCCTTTACAAGGTAGACCGACAACCTATTTAAGTTGACAGTCAGTTGTAGAAATCATTGCCTGAACCTTGAGCCTATGTCCGGTTGTGATAACTTTTTGGCTGAATTGATGCTCCAGTTTCATGACTGAAAAGATTTTTTCTTGTGATATTACAAGAAAAAATCTCAGTTTCTTAGCTGCGTAAGGTTCAATTTGATATTATTATCATGAGATTAGTCAACTTTCCGAACTTATTTTAAAATGTTGACCTCATTCCAGGTACTCTACACTGTAATGAAAGGTACTAACGGAGCGGACATCGAAGGCCTATCGCTGCCAGTCGACGAAGATTTCGACCCCAACATACAACTCGACAACTTGGGGCCAAAGACGTCGCCAGCTTCTACGATAGACGTCAAGTTATGGGCTCAAACGGTAATTGGTTTAATCAATTAACATGTATTTAGTGAATTCTTAGCTTGTGTTAATTATTGAAGTAAATATTAGGCTTATGATGGTTTAACAGTAAGATCGTAAAGTAAAAGCTATACCTTAACCAAGGAATACCGAGAATTTGTCAAGGTAAAATGCACCCTAACACATAAGCATAATGCCGAAAAACTACAGATCCGAGGCCTTTAAGCTGGATGATTATTTTTATCATAATCCTACTTTATTGAAAACTTGTGAAATTCCTATGAGTAATAAAAGCCTGAATTGTAATATTATTCCTCAGATATGCACCCAACTGGTACTATTCCTGGGCCACTGGCCGCTATGGAACGGCTGGCAGGTATCATCGTCGGTGTGCGAACAACACGACAGTCCCGCGTTGGGTGGCGAGCTCGGCCCGGCCGTGCTGTCGGCGCCGCACGTGCAAATGTTACGGCTGAGCGACTCCACGCTAGCATCGCTTATTGAACTACCTGCTTTGGATATGCCGGCTGCTACGACGCCAGGTCAGAAATTAGATGAATAAATCGTAGATAATTATAATAAAATAAATCTAGACGGGGTCGCAGCTGAATAATAACAGCCTCACGGGTCGATCTTCAAGGTTAAGCAACGCTTGCCGAGGTAAGTCCGTGGATGGGTGACCATTCATAACATACCGAGATCCCTCCGTACCTTGGAAAACACGTTAAGCCGTTGGTTCTGGCTGTCATTCGTAGATCTTTGACAGACGTTACAGAAGCCCGAAAATCTGACCACCAGTCTTTCCAAAAGGTATCGTGTTACCCAGTAACTGGGTTGTGAAGGTCAGATAGGCAGTCGCTCCATGTAAAGTACTGGTATCCAGCTGCATCCGGTTAGACTGGAAGCCGACCCCAACATAGTTGGGAAAAGACTAGGCAGATTAATTAGGTAAATATACTATAATTTCACTTTTGCAATAATGATATTGACTATCATTGGCCTGGAGAACAAATAAATACTTATACCATTACAAGTATTTATGTAACGTTATGGTATGAGTTTGTCTCGTCTCATGAGTTTAGTTCATTCATTTGGGGAAGCTTATATCATACCAGTGCTGAGATAATTTACACTGACAGTAAAAAAGCGGTTTAGACAAAAATGACAAAACTGCGGAGAAGCTCATATTATACAGTATGTTAACTAACAAAGGGCGTTCCCGTTAACCTGCAATAGTATAGCGTGTATACATGCTAAAAAAAAAATTACAACTCAAAAAAAAAAAAAATTTTTTTTGTTTGTGTCGTGAAATGTTCACAAAACGATTAAATTTAAATGTAAAAGAAACACTCTGTACACGCACACTAGTATTTCAACGTAGAAAAACAAGTATGACAAGTGGGCGTGTACAGAGAGTTTATTTTCCGTAACAATTTAATATTTTTTGTGAATATTTTACTATACAAAAACAAAAAAAAACATTTTTTTTTTAATGGTAATATTTACTACTATTGCAGGTTAACGGGAACGCCCTTTGTTAGTTAACATACTGTATATCCACATTATCCACACCCAACCATCTTTCATCTAAATTTTTTACATTATTTTGATCAGCAGCTTAACTAAAATATTCCATCAACAGGTCTAATGACGTCAGACAAACAAGTGCGAGTGTTACTTCGTGACATCGCCGGCAAGGCGTGCTGGGATGCCTCAGCATTGTACTACGACCCCTCTATAGCCTCCTCTGAAACTGTGGAGCCACTCGAACTGCCTGACACGTAAGCTTATCAAAACATTTTAAATCGTTTTTTTTTGCGGCTATTCCATCTATAGTTTCTTTGATGTCAAATTGCCGCCATATTTCCAAATAAACAATTGCGCAGCATGCACACAAACACCATCTTTTGATGTACAATGAAGACCACGTAGCTCTGTCCAAAAACAGGACATTTTGAACTTCATCTGACAACGTCGCACACCATTTTGCAACGTTGCCAAACGTATGGAGCGTCACATCGTCGTCAATATTATTTATTTTGGCTTCGATTTTCAACA
This sequence comes from Lithophane socia, assembly GCA_947522985.1. NCBI lineage: Eukaryota > Metazoa > Arthropoda > Insecta > Lepidoptera > Noctuidae > Lithophane > Lithophane socia. The sequence goes on along the minus strand of OX383270.1, from coordinate 6,686,358 downwards.
TAACAATCATAATAATAACGCTGATCCGTTGATAGCCTAGTGGTGTGACCGTCGGACTGCCAAGTCATAGGTCTCGAGTTCGAACCCAAAGCAAGCACCTCTGACTTTTCGGATGTGCGTATTGTATAATTATCACTTGCTTTGAAACCGGCATACCAGAGAAATATTTCTCGACGGCATGTGAAGCCAAGTCAGACGCTCTTGGGTTGCTTTAAAACTCTGACACCAGGTTAGTCACTAACCACACGAATTTAGTTATAAAAGCTAGATTTTTATCAATAACTTGTGTTATTTTCTAGTGCGGAATGTCCAAGAGACAACACATTATCTTCTCTCCCGCCGCCGTTACCTCCGGATCTTTTACCGGATCACAAGAACTGTCCACCGGATAAACATCAATTGGATCACGTATGTATTCATATCACTGACTGAGAGACTGGATCCTGCGACACAGGGTATCATAATGCGGGATCCTGTGTCATATCTAAATATTGTCACACTTTTGTATGAAAACTTTTTGTATTTTGTATTTTTTCACTATAATATTCACGCCGCATCATGCGTTTTGTATGTTTAGATTTTAGGGGTATGAGGAACAGGGTGTAAAGTTCACTCATCCCCCATAGAAAAGGGAGGATCCTCCGACCAGACGGGTGTTGTGTCTGGCGGGCAACTGCCCAATGATTGATATTGGGTTTTTTTTGTATATATGTTCACTGCACGGTAAACTCTAATTGCGCGATGCAGGATTTATGTGACGTCAGGTCTTCGATGCGTAGTTCACATGTGGCGATGTAGATACCGCCACATCACTCCCCTCCGGAGACCGGAGGTCGATAGTGGGCTAAGTCTTGTATCTTGCGATGCTTGCCAGTGCCAGTTGTGGTTCCAGTGAGTCGGAACCGGGTGCCGCATTGTTCGCGGTGGGTCGGAACTGTTTGCGGTGATTCCCCAGTGGCTCAGGGTGATGAGGTTGAGGTGATTGATGTGATTCCCCAGTGGGTCGGGGTGATGAGGCTGAGGGTGATGACCAGGAATGCGCGATCGCTGCATGCTGGTGGTCAGGATACCCGTTGACGCCTCGGGTGTTGGCTTGGCTGTGTGACTCGCCTCACTGAACGCTTGCGGGAGTGATGATGATGACGTCACGCTGGAGTAGTTGCACGAAGGCTGCGTTAACGTATCACGTCGGGGTCACCAATTTAGGGGTATGAGGAACAGGGTGTAAAGTTCACTCATCCCCCATAGAAAAGGGAGGATCCTCCGACCAGACGGGTGTTGTGTCTGGCGGGCAACTGCCCAATGATTGATATTGGGTTTTTTTTGTGTATATGTTCACTGCACGGTAAACTCTAATTGCGCGATGCAGGATTTATGTGACGTCAGGTCTTCGATGCGTAGTTCACATGTGGCGATGTAGATACCGCCACAAGATCCTTAGTAAGAATATCTCGAAACCTGCTAAGTATATAATAAACTTATACAAACACGAAGCTTATGATTGTGTCGTTTCAGTGTCTCTAATAATGCTTGTCATGGTCAGTCTACACTTTTCCACTCCTGGGCATAAACGTTCTGTTTGCCTCAACTTTTTGCAATAAAATAAATAAATAATCATCTATTTCAGAGAAAACCCCATAATCATAATATAACAATAAAGTGCATAATCATAATATAACAATAAAATAACATCCCAAATGGTTTCTTTTTCATGTCTATGTTTTTTTGTTTAGTAAATGTATTATAATAAATAATTTTGCCGTAAGGCAAAATGTATCGGGACTCTCATCAAAATAACTATCATATCTGTATACCTACATTATTGGCAAATAGATTATTTATATTTCAAAATATTAGTGTTAGTTACAAATTGCACCTATAAAACAACGTGGCAATACCGTGGCTTATATATTTCCAACCAGTTATCCAAAATATCTAGTAATAGTCTATTTTGGACCAATTCTTTAATAATAATAACTGCTTTTAGATTGTTCATTGCTTTTAACCATACAAACACCTATTTGACAGGTACTAGCATACATCGGTCACACGTCACCAGAGGTCGTGTGTGGACGGCGGTTAGACGAAGCTGGCCCATCGCCCCTACCACCCGGAGCAGAGGACGAATTAGTAGCCACTCTAGTTGCACACCGTAATAATGAGCGACACTATCTGGCGAACAGAGATAGGTAAGCACTGTAATAATTAAGGTTTTCTGAAATTACGTTCTCTAAGTGGCAGCACTGAGACGTCAGGTCCGGGCACCTGTCAAAATTGTCAAAGCGCCTGTATTTTCTTGTCAGTGAATGATGAACGAACGAATGAATGAAACGAATGATGAACGTCATCATACATTTTATATTCGAAGACCTCTTGTCAAAGTGGCGTCCACTGGTAGCGTGAATTTTTATCATTGCTAGGTATACTTTCAATCAACCTAACACAAAGCTGATGAAATGATGAGGCAGCAGACTGAACCAATGACGAAACGCTACTTGTTTATACGTATATTCAACCAGGATATATTACTTTAATAGTTCCTTCAAAAATCCATTTCCGTTTATCTTTTACTACTATGATCCTGTTTAACCCTATACTTTATGGGTAATATTTCCATCGCCTATCAAAATTGGAATAGAAAAATAGAATAGTTTTACTTTTATTTTCATAGAATGTATGTATACATGGTGCAGCAGCTAGTTTTTACATAAATTCACTTATTCCTCCATTCCATTACCTACAGTATGTCATGCAGCTACGAGGAGGAAGAAGTCCCTACCTTAGTAACAAAGTCGACAGCGCGTCCATTCGGCGTATGTCGCGCTTTAGCGGCGCAGCTCGGCACGCTCGCGCCGGCCAGGAGGAATCACGCGCATCTACTAAAAAGAACTGATCGACTACTTCGAGAACTGAGGAATCTTGACGCACAGAGGTAAAATTAAGAGATCAATTACTTTCCGTTTGTTTTATATTGTCAAACTTTTTAAATATTTCTTCATCACATAGTCATTATGTTTCTATGCAAACAAAGTTTATGAGTAGGTACACACGGCTACACATCAAGCTATACATTTCCAGTATAAGCTGACCTCTCATTGTACGGAAATCTTATACAATGCGCGATCAGCATAAACTGGAAACTACAGCTTGATGTGTAGCCGTGTGTACTACAGACCCCTTACGTATTGGCACGTATGAACTAGGTTATTCGGTTTCGTCGATTTTTGCTGTTACTTACCTTCATTATTATTCTTCAATTCTGCAATCTAAAGAAGCAAAATGAGTATATAAGGAGCGTAGCAGTTGGCGTTCTATAGCCTCTGCCTACCCCCAAGAGAAGAACGCGTGAGTTTATGTGTGTATGTATTATCGATCTATAACAAAATATGTTTTCTTATAAAAACAGGTGTCGAGAAACGCACAAAGTGGCAGTGATATATGTGGGCAAAGGTCAGGAGAGTCGAAATGAAATCTTGTCGAATAGGTGTGGTAGTCCTGCGTACGAAGCGTTCCTTGCTGCTCTGGCGTGGGAGGTAAGAACTTATTATTTAAATACTTATCAAAACTTGCATTTTATAATATGAACTTTAAATTGGTTTGTGTGAAATTAAAATCCTTTGGCACATGTCTCGTAAAATAACTAAAACTAAATACAGTTTAACTCCAACATCAAGGATGGTTTTTTTTCGGGTTGAAAATCAATAATGTTACGATAATGACCCCTGGTTGGCCTTGGTACAGATAACTATTTACCCCAATGCTACTGAATAAAACGACGGTAGTTATTAAGGTGGACCAAAAAAATCGAATGTTGCTTTTTCTTCTTTCACAAACACAGTGGACTGTCGTACAGGTGGAGTTGGAGAGTCACGTGGGCTTCACGGGCGGGCTGCGGGGCGGCGGGGGGGGCGGCGTGAGCGCGCCCTACCTGGCCTCGCTCACGCTGGAGGCGCTGTTCCACGTGGCCACGCGCATGCCGGCCGACTCGCCTGATGCTATACTTAATAAGGTGACAAATAAAACAGATCTACAAAAAATAAATCGTTTTCCTTCGGCAATTTAGCGTACTTTACTTTGATACTTTGTTTTATTTCGTTTTAATTTCGACCTATTTACGCGCTACTATTATTAAGCTAACTCATTTATTTTGACACCCTCAGCGTCACCCCTTAGCCTTAGGGTCAGTTCAGACCGCGACGTGAAGCGAAACGACAATTTTTAACAACTATCGAACTTATTTTCTTCATGAAAAGGTATCGTTATTATTTCAGTGAGAGTATTGACACGTGTCAAAGTACGCTGAGATGCGCGGTGCTGCGCACCGCGTGTACCTTGTTGTGTAGTTGTAAATAAATTCGATATTGTATCGGAACATAAAAAGTGCGCGTCGCGTCTCGGTGTGAACTGACCCTTAGGCGCGGAACATACATAAGAGGCGTGGTGCGCGTGAGGGGACGGTGCGTCGCGGCAAAACGCCCACGCCACTCCGTCACCACGCCGACGCCTCTCGCCACTTGTGTATGTCCCGCGCCTTAAGTGGACGTTCTTTCAATTCGGACAGGCCCGGTCTTTAATTTCTGTATAATAAATGTACAGAAAACGTGTGCCTAAAAAAGATACAGCGCTTTTATCAAGCAGAATACACAATGTATAACTTTTGGATACACAATGTTCGACGCACTGTATGACAATGACAAAAAGATACACATGGCGCTGAAGGTGTTAAAAAAAAACCTCTTTTGTTTCCTTCTCTACAGACTCGTCATCTTGGCAACGATGAAGTCCACGTGGTATGGAGCGAACACTGGCGACCATACAAGCGAGACACACTACCCACACAGTTCTGTGACGTGCTCATAGTATTGTACCCGCTGCCCGGCGGGTTGCTGAGGTGTACTGTGTCTAGGAAACCCGATGTGAGTATTTCTTATACTATATTGAATTAATTGTATCTACTAATCTACCTGTGTACTTAATATCTTCTTTTGGTATTGGCCTCTCAACCTCTCATGCTATGCCGCTAAAGCCGATGGCTTCTAAAACTATTTTCAATATGGCAAATGCTTAAGTTTAGGTTTTGAATGCTAAACTAGTAAAAGTTCCAATCGAAGTGTTTTTTTTTTTTGAATATTATAGACAATATGTGATGTCTTGTAACTGACCAGTATTATTTTCATTAATTTTCGAACCTACTTTATGCAGTATTCTTCTGTTTTCCAGCAGATTCAATTTTCATAAAATCATTATTATTATAAACATAAATTCCCACAGGTATGCGTGTTCGGCCCAATATGGGAGGAATGCATAATCCGCGTGAGCTGCTGCGCCGCCCTCGTGCGCTGCGCCGCGTTCAGCGGCGGGCGCTCCGTGCGCGCGACCATGCCGCTGTACCAGCACGCCTACAGCGAGCGCGCGCGCTCGCTCGACGCGCTCGTGACGTCACACACGCTGCCCAGCACCTTCGAGAGCTTCGTGGAGCGCATGCGCGACCCCGCGCCGGCCGCCGCCCCCCCGCACGGTAACACTGACCCCGCCCCCGTCCGCCCCACGCGCCGCCTGCGCACTAAACATGACATGGAAGCGTTAACTTAGGTGGTTCATTTTTTTTTTTTTCGTGTGTGGGGATTTTTTTTTATTTTCGTTTTACATGGTCGACATAAGCTTTAATTATGCTAGAAATCATCCAATTATATAGCTGTTATAAACCAGGCCAGTAAAATAATTCGGGCTGGGTTATTAATATTAACGCTTAAATTTTAATCATCATCATCATCATCATGCGCCTTCCATTGTAACTAGATGCGATCTAACATGACATCATAAAGCGACTGCCACTTAACCTGCTTATACTGTAATATAAAACAAGCTACAAAAATATAAACAGACAAAGAAATAATACTTTATATCGAAATTGGGCGTATCATACGCCTGAAACTGCAAGCTAATGGCGCGATTGAGAACACGTTCGGAACTTGAGTTCAACTTCTATACGAAGTAATATTTCTTTGCCTATGGAACAAGGAATATAGTCTCGATACTAATCGATATTGTGTTGTCAGAGCAAGGCTCTGGCCGGCTAGCTGCGGCCCTGCTGGACCACGGCGCGAGCGGCTGGGCCGGCGGCGCCGACCCGCACGGCGTGTCCCCGCGGCCCTCCAAGCGGCTGGGCCCCTTCAAGCGGCCCGCGCACGCGCCGCCCGCGCCGCACACGGCCCCGCCGCTGTCCGCGCCGCCGCCGCTCGCCGCGCCCGGCGTGTCGCGACGGAACCGGTGAGCAGAGGCCTCTTCATGTCGACAGCTTTCTAGGACCTCAGTTTCCGGCAATGGCGCTCAGCTTCGTGTGGCCGACATACTCCATTTCATGTACGAAAAACTGTGACGGAAAAAATCTGTCTTAAGCCTCGCTAAATGCGATGTAACACAAAAGCGTCGTCCACCCGCACAGCCGTATATTAGTAAGTACGCTGCGAAGTGTCGGTGCTTGAGCGTCGTGGGTGGCGACAAACATTATCCGGTCGCTAAGCTATTATGGTGCGTAAAATGTAGTCGGTAATGTTAGAAATTGATCTGTTTTTTACCTGAGCCAAGTAGATCGAATACAATTAAATTATGATTTCATTCCGACGGAGAAAATATACGGACAAAAAATGAGATTTCGATCTATGTCTATGATGCTATAATTATAATACTGAAGGCCGACCGCAGTCGAAATGTTCTGTGAACGTCTCCGCTCTGTATCTTAAGTTAATTCGTCCATCGAGAGATTATAGCACTACATAACGGACTTAAAAGGAATTTTCATGTACTTAATATTTTATAAGCTTTTAATATCTGTCATTTAAAATGTAATGTACATGCTTGCTGTTAGCTTGAAGTGTGCAACCGTAGAGTTGAAATGTTCAAAACGTTTTAACACATATTTTTATGTAAATGTCTTCAAATATACAAACTGTAATCAGCAATCATTCGACATTACATTGATGTTTTCTGTAAATATGTAAACTAGATGTAGAGCTTTAACTGTTGTAGGTTTGTTTATACAATACTATTTATTTGCATAATTGAGATTTAAATCAAGTCCCATTCGTTGTTATTATTTATTTATGTTTAGAGAGGACGTATGTATATCAGGCTAAAACGTACACGATAGTAACCAGGTAAATTTTTAATAAGAAAAAATACGTAGTCTCATGTCATTATTCCACAATATATCCTACAAGATGCTCTAGTATGCTTTAAGTGTTTCTGGAGATAGTCAACATGAGCTTTGATTTCCCGTCCGTTTGTGTATTGGTATTGATTGTTGTATTAAATTGTTTTGATCTTACGCCTACTGAGATTTGTATTGATAAAATAACCAACATTCCATTCTTTTATTATTTTAAAAGTAATTTCGAATCTATTTATTATTTTTCTACAAATTAATTGAGATAGCGTGGTGATAATATTGTGTAACAATCGACCTGCATTTATGGCTTACCTGTGGTACTCACATCAACTTATCTGATGCATTCCATTCAAAATATTTTTTGAAGAATCTGTATTGTTTCTCAGTATCTCTTAGTTTTATTATTCATTATAATAGTTATTATTATTTATTAATCTGAATGATTATTTCCACATTTTAATTTTAAACAGTATTTTTATAGTTGTTAAGACTGACACAAGATTATGTATTGCAAACACTAAGTATTAAAATGTTATATTTTATTAAAACAATGTGGTGGTATTACTTATAACTTATTACAGCTAATTTATTATTGCTAGTATTTGTTGATTGAAATAGCTTCGAGAATTGTCACTTATAATAAGTAATCCAGATATTAACCCACAGACATTATCTAATGTAACCAAATTTTTATATTTAAAATGATGTAAAAATAAAGTTTTGTTAAACTTTTTCAAGTTGTTTTTGTGTGCCCTAAACCCTAAAAAATTTGAAACTAAACATGAAGGAAGCATATTACGTATGAATGTTTCATTAAAAAAAAAAATATGTTAAAAAATTGTAACATAATTGTTTATTCAATAATAATCCTTATATCTATGTCTTAGGCAACTTATACATTCCTCCTTGTAAGACAAGTAGATGAGTTCGTACTTTCGTATCCAAGAACTGCCTAAGCTCTTGGAGACTGCATTCCGTACCAGGAGCTTGTGAAGCAAACATTTTTAACATCTGGTGAATGCGATCCAGTGGAAGAGAATCCAAGTTGGTCAACATTCCAACAATATAAGACCAGAAAACTTGGAGTTCCCCTTCCCTCTGATCATGAGCAGAAGCCATAACACTCTCTGTTTCATCATCTTCACAAATCATATCCTGAACTTGGTTGGTAGCTACATTAGCCTTGTTCCCATCAGAACCATCCACTAAGACAAAGTGGTCTGAACTTTTCTCAGTGATGAGGCCCATTGATTGCCAATATGTTATTTTTCGCCTTAGAATGGTGACAGGCACTTTCATGACCTGATGCAGTTCGTCTATTGACCACTCTGGCTTATCTTGAAAGTGCATTATCAATGTAGCATTGAATGGGGACACAGTTAAGTCTAATTTCTTATCTCCTATTTCTATCTCAATATTTACATTCCCTAGATGTGGTTTCCAACTTAATGTCCTGTTCCCTTTTAGAGCTTCAAATGATTTTGTATATGCCTCTAAATGGCGTTTTATTTGCTCTGGTACCTCCAAACTCTCATCTTTGAAAGGAGGCCAAAACTGTGCAGATAAAATCATTGCATTTGAAGTAAACTTTTTGTTCAAAATTTCTATTTCCTTGTCTTGTTGAATGAGTGCATTAATTCTTTTGGAATCTGATATATCTTTGAGCATAACTTCACAGAAGTGTAGTTGTGATTCTCCAAATCTCAATTTTAGTAATTCCAGATACCGGATTTCTTTCTCTGTGTTTATAGCATTTTGTGCCAATAATCTGTCTGCTAGAAGGGTCCTGTATTCATTCACAAATAATTCCTTACTGCCATATACATTTACAAGCATTGATATAATATCATTGGCTCTTCTGTCACTGGAGTCCACAGTTGGGTCTGCATCAACTGGGTCAGGGTTCCACTCATCCCATGCTTCATCTTTGTCACTGTCACCATCAGCTTCTGCAGCAAACTTGACCAATTCCTCAGCTAACTCACTGCCTGCTCCTTCTTCAGTCAAACTACTGACAACACTGCGCACTGTGTCATCTCTATTCCTCAGATAATTTCGGACCGGCTTGGTTACTGTTTCAAGAATCACCCCTGATGGATCAAGATGCCTCAAAGCCCTTATAGTAGTAACATAGGCGGTTAGTATATCAGGAGTGTTCACACCCGGGTGCAACAGTCTTGTTTCAAGAGCACTTTGTAAGTTTGTACACAAAGTAGATCTTAAGTCAGTCTTTTCCAAACATATTTTAATATCATCAACAGCAGGCTGGGAGTCTGGGTATTCTATTATTATATTAAAAAGTTGGTCTATTCTTAGTTTTGTGTAGCTGTGGTATAAAAAGTAACTTAATTTTTGCTTGAACTTTGATATAGCATTTAGAGTATTTTTATCATCAGGGGAAGGTTTTGAGGAACCCCCACAGTAAATCCTAGTTAGCCATGACATAACAGTAGTGTCAAGCCAAGTTTCCAAGAATTCTATATGTGACATATCAAATGTTCCAGTGCAAAGCTTCTGAATGTGACATTCTATTCTCATTTGTATGAAGTTTGTTAACACTTGACCAGTCAGTCTTTCAAGTAACTGTAACTCCATCAGTTTCCTGTTAGTATCATGAAATACCTTGACAATATACATACAGTTACAGTCTGAACACTCATTCAGGCATCCCGAGCATGTGACATCTTCACCCATGTCAGAGTTTGCATATTCATTATCAAAGACATTAAAAGATACTTTGTAGAAATTATTGATGATCACTTGGAAGTCCAATGGCAACTGAGACAGCAGTGTTGCTCTGACAAGTTGTTTGAATCCGGAAATAATATCCTTTTCGCCATAAATAGGCTTGCTGTCATTACAACTGTTGTTCAATGTGGTCAGTCTTTGTAACATTCCTGAGAAGTTGGACACAGCGTCGTATATATCGTTCACAGCAGCCTTGAATAGCTGGAAGCCCTTCACATCCTCTTCTACTTTAACAAACTTTGACCAGAACGAAGGGGCTACATGCTGCCGCAGATATTTCTCCATGTGGAGAAGTACAAGATCTCGTATTTTGATCTGAATGCCGAGGCCGACAATTATTTGCTGAATCTCGTCGTACTCCGCGTTGCTGCAGTCGCTGAAGACAGCGTCGTTGAGAATTGGAAAGGCATAGTTTATCTTGTTCCAGTAGACCTTTAAGTCTTCTTTTTTATAAGACATTTTTCACTGTTAATTTATTCCTTATAATTATTTAATTACAGTATGAATTTCAATAAAAACAATAACACAAGCAACTCTTTTTGACCGATTTGTCTGAATTGTCAAGTTGTCAACTTTGATTATTTTGTTTGATTTTCCTTCGGCTAACATTTGACACTGACAGTTGCATTGCACAGACTGCAGCGCGAATCGTAACTAAAAAAAGGTGAAACGATTTTTTGCGGAAGAAAAATCACCTTCTTATTACTTCACGGAGTATGTGGATAGCTCAGCTCAGTTGGTCTGAGGTGGATAGATAGAGGATAATAATAGAACCGGTACCCGGACGCTACTTTCGAATCATTTGACCCCATCGGTCATCCGTTCCGCCGAGTTCTGTGAGGAACAGTCTGTGGTGAGGAATGTCCCCCACCCCCACGTTCGTGAACCCACTGCTCACGTCTCAAGTCGATTATAGGCAAATGCTCCAGGCCCCGCGCCTTGGAGGGCCCAGCGCTTGGACTACTACTAATAAGTACAAAAAAACAAGTCTTGCTAGCTTTACCATCAATGGAATAATATAAGATATGAATAGAAAAAAAAAAGAAAAAACCCGACTGCCAAAACCTAACAGAAAAGAGAAAAACAGGCATTGAACTTTGTTTTTTGTAAGGTAGGTATTGCAGGACCTCAGGCCAACAAAATTTTGTTGTCTGAGTGCAGGACAAACAAAAGTTACACCAAACAGGTTATTGGTTTGTCCTCGCCTGCAATACCTTACAAAAAAATAAAGTTCAATGCTTGTTTTTCTCTTTTCTGTTAAAGGTTTATGCAGTCGGGTTTTTTGTTTTTTTAATATTTTGTTTTATTTCAAGCTTTTTAGTAATATTGCATTACAAAAATTTGCATTATTGGTGTAATTAAAGTATTTTATGAAACAAACCTTCCTTTTTTTTAAGTCACTCTCACAAATAAGACGAACAACGACAACTCGCATGTTAAAATCCATCAAGCCAGTATTATATAGTGCTCTGTGATCAAGCCGTTTAGGATCAAGAGCGTGCCAAAGAAATAGACATACATACAGTCTCGAAAAACATTACCCTCCTTCTAGGGCAGTCGGGTAAAAAGAAGATAATTTTAATTGTAGTACACAGACTACAATTATAATTATTATATCTTCTTCGCTCTCTTGTTTCCTAGTTTCTCCATAATCTTCAGCTTTTCTGTGTAAGTCGACGAAGCAATTCCTATTTCTGTATGAATTTATTGTCAAAAGCAAGAACCAAAACTACTGGTCTGAGGCAGGGTGGGGTGGGTTGCGAGGTGAATTTTCGTGCCCGCTTTTGCATTTTATATCCCTCTTTTCTGCATGAGTCGACGAAGTACCTGAATGGTCAGTGCTAAAATTTTCGAGCGAGATCACTTCGCTCTTCGCTCGCTCTTGCATCCAAGGTTCTGTTAAACCCCTGCCAACATCAATGCGAACAATCGATCATGTCATGTAGATTTTTACAAACCTACTTAATTAAGCATTGTTTGAAAAAAGTAATCCAGTAAGATTAGAGCCATTGATTTTAGTGTAGGTACACCAATCGAGAACAACTATTTCGTAAACTGTTTTATTTTAAATCTCCTAAACTGTAGAACCTAAATACAAACGCAAGTTCTAAGAAGGTGCCCCTTGATAGTATTTGCTACAGTAGGCCAGCAGGCATGGGATTTGTATGAACTATTGTTTGGACAGGACTTCGTCTATCAGTTCAACTAGTAGGTAACTAGGTAATAAAATAAAACAAGGAGAGTAATGTATACTTAACTTATAATTAAACTTATTTTATTAACATCTTATAGTATAGGTTCAGGTTGCTGTGTGAGAAGGAGTCCAAACCTCTTCTTGATTATAATTCTGTGTCTGGAGTACTTGTCTTCAGGGGAGAATCGAGCTGAAAATGTAAAGCTTTTTGTTAAGCAAAATTCCATTTCATCTCTTCAACTTGTTGTACTTAGTACAGCTACTATTGAATTGTAGCTTTTGGGGAGATCTACCTTTTTGTGATTGATGGGTCATTGAGGTCTACCATAATTTTGTCAATGTGATTTCACTATTACCACAAGAACAAGCAAATGATTTATAAAAAAATAAAATAAAATGTTTTCTAGCATAAAAGTTAACTTAATGCAATGGGCTCAGACATCAATTGATTATTCAGTAAGTACCTACTCAGAGCCTCACACACAAACCTCAACCCAACAAAAAAAAACCTTATTGTTCTGAGACACAAACTTGCTTGTAGAAATCTGGTAGTATATTTACCTGGATGTGCTGATATTGTAGGTTTGCCATGAGGATCAATGGTCTGTAAATAAATTAAAAAATCTGATTACCCGATTCTCTGATCTAGCTACTTCTGGCAATAAGGACAACTGGCAACTTCTGGAAATAAGGATGGACTATTTGGTTAATAATGATAAGTTTCGTGTTCTTCGTGCTTTGCTCAGAGAGTCGTATTTCTGTATGGAAACTTATTTCGAAAGTCGAGAGAACTATTATCCAGAATACTTACTTTTAGAAAAATACAAAATATATTTTGTAAACAAACACGTGAGTTTTAGGTTATAAAATAATACAATGAAAACTTACCGATAATGTGTACTGCCTGTCACCCTTTTCGTTCAAATAATATCTAAGATACATTTTGATACAACTGTCTTCACAAAATTAATGTGAAAATTATCAGAATATTGAATTCCAAAGTATGTTCTGTGATTGAATTGAAAAATGAATGAATGACCGACCGACCGAATTTCCAAAATAGAATGTCAATGAGAATGAGAAATTGAGAATGAAACGAAAGAGTTGAACGAGTCGGTTGTCCGAATGACCTAGATGGGACAAAACGTAGTTTTAGGCAAGTTTAGTACTTTTACTCTGTGGTTAACTATATTTAGAATATATGCCAAATGCCGAATATTATTGGAAAAACCTTGAATGAGGTTTGCAAATTTGCCCAAGCCCAGGCACAAACTTTGTCAATGCGGAAAACCCCGGGTCCCGGACCAAACAGTAATCCCGGCCGGCCTAAGTCCCGGACCGATTGATCTCTTTTGATCTTTGTAGTCTATGATCATCTGTCAAGCAATGTCAAATGAAATGAGTTTGACAGATAGTTTTGTAATGTTTGTTTGATTGATGGTGATTTCACTTTTCATGGATTGTTTTTATGCAGCGAGTTTGGTGTAATTTACGAAGTCATTTTGTGAAAATGGCAAATCTTCCCCCTCGAAAAGTGTCGTCTTCAAGTAAAGTAAAACAAGATGCCTCTCCGCTTCAAATACTATTACAAATGGGATTTCCAAGGCACCGGGCGTAAGTTACATTTTTCTCATTTTTAAATCACCCAAAAAATTTAAATATTTGTTGCTTCACAATATTTTTATTCAGTTTAGTAAGTCAATTATTACCTCTGATCATTATTTCACCTGAAACAAGACGACTCTCGGCCCGAAAACCTGCCTGTCTATCAATATATTATAGGGTTGGTGTGTAGCCTAGCCCTTGAAATCTTGCGGTATAATAATTTAATTTAAATAATACTTGCGTTTTCAAATTCAGTGCTTTTTGGTCTTGTTCGTAAAGAAGTAATATGCCCATTATTTGCAGACTGAAGGCACTCTCAGCAACTGGTAACCGCAGTGTCCAATTGGCATCTGATTGGCTTTTAACTCATGTGAATGATGCATACATTGACTCTGATGAGCCTAGAGAGTACATCTTCTATGCCAGTCCTACTGGACCCTTACTGAGTCAGCTGCTAGAGTTCTGGGAAAAATCTAAAGAAATCTCTGGTTGGAATGGAGCCCATAACTTTCCTCCACATATTACACTTGTTTCATTTTTCAAGGTAAATATTTTTGTGTAACTTGTATTTTTTTAAAACAGAATTCTTCAGTTTGTAATTGGAAGTTCTCTTGGTGTTGTCAGACAGCGGTTAGATCACAGGCTAATTTAATTATATGTTTTTCTTTTGAGAATCAAATGAATAAGAATGGTAATCAATGTGCATATCCTTTTTCCAATTTGTTTTGTCAATCATTTTGGGGTCAGCTTCCAGTCTACGGGATGCAGTTAAATACCAGTATTTTACATGGAGATTCTGCCATAAATCATGAATCAAATCAAAATCTGAATCAAATTAGAATGTATATGTGGCATATCAAAATGATTTTTCTATACTATTATTTAATAATTATTATAACAATGTAAACAACAATTTGTTGCAGGCTCCAGATGAGACTTCACTGCAACTAGGGAAAGCAGTGAAGCATGTGGATGAGAATGTAGGAGACCCTCCTAACTGTCCCCTGAAGCTGGAGCCCTATGTGTCACACAACTTCATGGCCTTGTTTGTTTCTGAAGAACATGCAGACTATTTGAAAAGAATAGCTGTGCAGTATGTGAAACAGGTGTCTTCTGTGTGTGAGTATCAGACGTTACTTTATTATTCAGCTACAAAAAAAAAACAATTACACAGGGTGTTTTATTGAGTTGAGTCAATCCTTAAATCTATTGTGCTGATGATCAATAAAAACATTTTTTAATTTAAAATCTACTCTCAGACAGACTTTTGACTAATATACATTTTTTCATAGTAAATCTTAACCAAAATTGTTAAAAAAGTATTGTAATATATGTTTTCTGACCATCTGAACCTATCCTTCGTTTATGGACAGTTTCTTAGATACCCTGTATAATTTATATGACACCTACATTATTTCCCATAGACCACCCACCGTAGAGACTAGAACCTGTATATTATGTATAACATTTCCCCTAACATTATTTTATAGTGGGTGTAATGGTGGATACTTATGAACATCTGGATGCGTTGGGAACATGTTTTCCATGGTGTACTGTGCCTCAAGAGAAACCTATCAAATGTAAGAGTGTCCATAGCGACTTGCTTCTGCAACAATGTCTAGCATATTTCATGGTGTTCTTGTAAGCTTCTTTATTTGCCATTGTTATTGAAACTATTTATTGGTGTGCCTTTTTTACCATTCAGAATTTATTATGAGTATCTATAGCACGAAATATAGGTACAGTTTGTGTTCCACCCTGTTGCTTTTGGTTTTTCCTCATTATAAAATGCATAGTTTTATCTAATTTACAAAAATACTTTTATTTTTATTTTAAGTACTAATAACTTAACAAAAAAAAACAGCATTTAAAAAAAAGAAGGAAATATTTTCCTTGGGTGGTGATTAAATGATTAATTCTTCGATTCTCCCACAGCTTATTATGCTTCTTTAGTACCCTATTATTTTCCTTCATTTAACCATATTTTAATTTAATATTTTATTTATCAGCTATGTCTTAGGCTAGAGAAGTAGAAGACTCCTTGAGCATGTCCAACGCGCTTTTAAGGTAAATATTGTTTTAGTTTCTTTTGCCATAGCTTTGCCATATTTATAAAATTCTTATTTGGTTAATTATTATTATACATGTTCAAAATAATCATTATTATCAATGCATGTTTATATTTTCTTAAATATAAGGTGTACAGCTAATTATTGGTAAAATTAAAGTAGATGGTAGTATGTGTATAACATGTTTAACCAACTTAAAAAAAACTCAATTAGGTATGTTTTTATTTCATCAATCTATTACAGGGTGATTTTTTTAGATGATTGGTTATAATTTCTGTTATAGCCCTGAAGTCCTATCGCAAAAATTCACCTGTTTATTACATTAGGCTGACTGAATTTTTATCAAACATTCGTATTTTGGCCTTTGCCCAGCAGTGGGACACAATAGAGGCTAACAAAAAAATCTAATTTCTATCTATAACTTCGTCAGTCTGAGAGTCTTTTCTAAATCACTGACGTGTATGCAGAGTACCTAATAAAGTCGTGATATGTGGTTGAACGCATTAACATAAAACTTGTGTGGGTTTATACAAGGTAATCTAGCTAGAGACTTATCTGCACTTTATAAGGGTTCCACTGATATACGGGTATTCAAACGTGATTACGACGTAAATAAAGTCGTAATTACACTGTATGAAAACTAATAACGAGAAAACATTTATGTTTTGTATGTTTTTTGTTACGCGTACGCATTTGGCACAAATTTGGTATGGGGATACTTTGAACCCTGGGGAAGGACATAGGCTACTAGGCGGGCGAAACCGCGGGCGGAAGCTAGTTGAATAATAATGATGGAATTTTTGCCAATAGATACTTGAAAGTCACAAATTAGAGTACCGTATACTATACAACTGCCTGGTAGAGTGTACGGTACACCTCCATTTCGCCGGGATAGGCAGACTCTGCCTAACCCAGAACTCTTCGGGGTTTATATGATGTAAGTCACATGGATTGCGATCTGCCACTTTAATCCGACACCAAAATGTTAAGAACAGGCACATGATTATTTTCGACCTTTCATGGCACTCACAGAAATTGGGATCAGTTTTCATTTTATGTGCCTTACGCAATTACCCCGCGGTGCGGGTTTCGATTTCTAGGTCGGAGAATATGTCATTAGCGATTTCGTTAGGAATTTTCCCAGTAGCAGCCCGGAGTCTGAGAGATTTGTGTTTGTCGGTTGACATGACACGCGTATAATGTGGGTGATGAACCTTTACACCTCTGCCCAACCTTTCGGGTAATACAGGCGTGACGAACAATTCCTAAAGCGTTGACTTCAGAATGTTGGAGTCTATAATATAGATGTCGTATCATTTTATGGTTTTACTGCAGTGCGTCTGAGTGCAACGCTGGCACGCGAACCTTACCATTAGGGTGCGTTTCCACTGAAGCGGAGACGAGCGGAGCTGAGCGGAATCGAGCAATCACATTGGTTAAAATCCTCAACGCGTCTGTCGTCTCGTCTGTGATTGGAAGATTCCTGCACGTCTCGGCTCAGCTCCGCTCGACTCCGCTTCAGTGGAAACGCACCCTTATCTAGGCCAGTCTTGTACACCTAAATGCAAGTTAATTTTGTACAATTTTCAAACCTAAAACGTATCTCAAATTTTGCAATTTAAAAATAGGCGGCGGTTTCCTTGTTTTTTAGATATGCTTGGATTAAAAGCATCAAATGATACAGCGCAATCCGGCTTATTCTAGGGTTTAGGTTAGATGAGTAGGTATTAAACTTGACTACTAGGTACTAAATAAAAGGAACTTGAGGAAAATGAAGTTCCTAACTCATCGACAATGTATTGTGTTAGTTTGCATGACTGTGTGGGAGTATCGCTTGCGCGACAATCACATTATTTTTATTACCTCGGTGTTGTAAGTGTTTAGCGATGCCTATAGCTGTAGTACTATAATAATTTTTATTACCTCGGTGTTTAGCGATGCCTATAGCTGTAGTACTATAATAATTTTTATTACCTCGGTGTTTAGCGATGCCTATAGCTGTAGTACTATAATAAAATAGAGTGCTTTCTTGATGAAAGGAAATATGTTTCCGCACAAATATAAAAGAAAATGTTGACCTCTGTTTTTATGAGAGACCCGAATTCCTGATATTTTATATAGACTACTAGCTTCCGCCCGCGGATTCGCCCGCGTGGTATGTCGATAAAAAGTAGCCTATGTCAAGTGTGTAAATTTTGGCAAGAACATTAATGGCATCCCGGGGAAGGCCCCGGGATGCCATCTATCTCCTTGCCAAAATTTATTGAAATCCGTTCAGTGGTTTAGGCGTGAAAAGGTAACATACAGACAGACAGAGTAACTTTCGAATTTATAATATTAGTAAGGATGATGACTTTGATGACTTTGTTGGATGGCTTTGATAGGTAATAAGCATTAGTATTGTAGACATTTAATTGTGAATTAACTAAATAAAACAAAATAGTCTTATAGAAAGCTCTTCATCCTGCTTAGGGCATCACTAACATGTAACTTTGTCCCCTCCAGCGATAAACTTGGAAGCTCACGTGAAGTCGCTGCATATAACCCTAGCGTACCACTTCGATGTGGCCGCTTACGATGAGCTGAAGAAGCTGGTGGATGATATGCAGCCCTCCGACCACTCCAGCTGGGAGTTGAGGCTCTATTCCAGGGATCCACGATTTGCTAATCATCAGGTGAATACTTGTGAAATAATTTGATTTGGGTGATGATTATTTTTTATCTTTAACATTTATGTAATTTTCTTATCGACAGTTCATTATAAATTCAAAGTTAAATTTTCACAAAAATTAATTTTTCCTGCCAGGGTTGCGGGTTAGTCCGAAAGGGATACCGGGACCTTGGCAACAGGCAACTGAAGTGTTTTTAGTCAGTAAAAGTCTGACACGCCCTTCCGCTCCACCCAGAGCGGGAGAAGTCAGTGGATGATTTCCCAGACTCAAAAAAAAAAGGACAAATTATTTGTGTTGCACACACAAATAATTGTTTCGATAAATGTATAGGAGTGTAATACAGTACAGTAAGAGTTTTTTGTTGAATGAGTACCACATGGGTAAAGATTACTTTACTCTGTGATAGTACGGTTAGCAACGAAAGATGGTAAATAGTATACTGCTAGCATTGAAAATATTTTATAGGATTTCATGTATTACATTACATGAAAAGTGGTTTTTTTACCCGACTACGGCGAAGAAAAAAGGAGGGTTATAATTTTGACCGGTATGTATGTATGTATGTATGTTCATCTGTTCCCTCCTATCTTCCAAACCACTTATCACAATTTGACAAATGAGGTATCGTTAGAAGCGTCGTGATTGTCCGCTGGTTATAGGCTATGTGAAGTCACATTAAATTAAAAATGGCGCCCTCTAGAGGACAAAATGTGTAGAACTTAAAAAAAAAAAAGATTTAATCGTACCATGTTGGGTATCAAATGAAAGGGCTTAATGAGCACATTTCAAAAATATATATATTATAACCATATATATAATTAAAAATCCGGAGTCACACGTAATCTGTTCGATTTATGCCCTAACACGTGTGACTCCGGATTTTTAATTTGTCTGTCTGTGGTATCTTGTTTATACCTTTTAAGTTGTAGTTGGGTTTTAGTTTTTATTACTTGATTTTTTTTTAAATGTTAAGTAAGTACGTGTTGCTCTACACCTGCTCCGATTTTTTAAATTCTATTGCGAAGTCTCATAGCTGACTTTCATTATTGAGTGTAAGTACCTGATTATGAGCGTGAGAACCATATCACCCTAGAACGTAATTGCTCTGACGTCTTCGTAAGGAGTCAAGTAACATTTATAACCATATCCAAGCTCTCACTTAAGACTGATAAACAATGAGATAATAATGGTCTTATAATAGGTTATTATTGTTAATTACATAGATAACGCTTGTAAAATACTTATGTGCGATACTTATAATTGTCCTCAGGTACTCAAAGTGACTCAAGGTTACGCACCGAAAGCTAGTGACGAACTTGAACTGGTGCTCGGGGACTATATATATATTGAGGAGAAGGAATTTGCTAGCTCGCCCGATGGTTGGGTACATGGGACTTCCTGGTTAACAGGTATGCCTTCAACTGTTGAATATCCCATTGTTCAACACAAACAAACCCTATTCTAATATTACCATTTAATGAAGATACAGTATTGACATTTATTTGTATTCGTAAAAAGATTTGAACCCTACATATGATGCTATCTTTTCTGCCTGCGAAATCTAGCAAATATTAGCATGCTTATTGTAACTGTGTCGCCTAGTTATAGCTCTACATATAGTGGCTAGGAACGCATTCGGTTCGGTTATCAATAGCTGACGCATCACACACAAATAGCACTCTAATTGGTAACGCTCGGAATAACGCGCTGAAGAAGTTATATATTAACCGTTTTTTTATCGTGAATACTCCTAACAGTTGGTTCTTTGTACACTCGCCCTAAAATATGCTGAAATAGAGTTACCTTGATAGCGCGGTAGCCAATCGGGGCTTAGTTGTATATCTGCTGTCAGCTGTTTTCATACAACGCTTGCGATTGTTTCGTGCTCTTTCTGTGATAAATTGGACTTTACCTCGCATGATTCGTTGATTCCACTCGGCTATCGAGCTTGACGTGAATTAATCTAAGTATCACTGTGACTTGCGGTATCATTGATCACGTGACGTTAACGATGACGAAGATAATCAAGACTTTAGGATTGTTGAACTTGAAAATTGGAGGTTAGTGCTGTGTTGTGTAATGTTGAACTGTTAAAAATAAACCTTGTGTGTCGTCAGTGAAAGTTTATTTTGCATTGAGCTGTTACTAAGTACTTAATTAGATTGGTTTAAGTTGACACTCATGTAGACTTGTAGATAAGTAGGTATTCAAGATTACCTGTATTTGTGATAGGTCTTTGGTACCTACTTTCGATATTAATAATGATGTCTGCGTCATATTCAAATATTGTTATCTATATAATAGGGATAATATCCTATCTTTTATGATAGATATCGTTATGAATCAAATATAACGATAAAAGGACCAACTGCTATCTAAAATCGATACACTGGTTAGACACCTACCTTAAAGGTCGGTTGTTGTTATTATTACAATAAAATAAACAACTTACTGTAAGTATGTACGATTGTTTTTAAAGTTATTAGTAATTTCAATATTACAATTCATTTATCACTCACACTGAGTCATGAATTGTGGTATTATAAAGTTGTATTTTCCATAACAAAAGCAATAATACTTACCATGTAATACAAATAGATTAATTTATGTAACGTGGATAATTGAAAAAAAGAGGTATAACACTACCGGCCTTTTTGGCATCGCACACTCAATGTAAACAAGATCTGGGCTAAGACTAAGTCGTGATGTAACGTTGCCTCCTAACTCGCGGTGCTCTCTTCAAATGTTTTGCATTACTTTGTTCTAGGAGTCAGTGGGTATTTGCCGGCCGTGTTCACGCGACGCACCGCTGAGTCCGACGCTTGGACACTGCACCGCGCTATTTCTCTTGGGAACAATAACAGTAAGTAAAGTACATTATAATATCTTCTTCTCACATAAGTACACATATTTTATTACTATGTCATAATAAATTGTAAGTAATAATATATAATAGTGCCGTATTATCTATTTTAATCTCTCAAAGTAAATAGTATGAAACAAAATCGTTTCTAAGCTTTTGTTTGCGTATTCTGCTTGATGAATTTTGATGAGGCTTACAGTTTTACACTATTATTTAGAAAATTCTTTGAGGAGAGTAGAACTAGGACCAAAACCTTAGAGCATAATATATAATTACAGTTGTGAATCTAATAAATAATGTGTTCGATAAAAACTTGGGTCAACGTATTCTTATTCGCAGCCCGATTTGCTTCGTATACACGTGTTGTTTTTATCATTATTATTACTAAAATATTTTCAATGTTGCGTCGTCGTTTAGATATATTTATTAAATGCCGCGTGATTCTATTTATGTCATGATGAAAGTGATAGTGTTTTAATTGATCGATCCTGACGCTAGTTGTGGGATTGAAGCGTATTTTACAATTTAGACTCTGTGCCGTAAAGGATAGAGTTTATGTGTGGTATAACTACCCAATTCGGGGTCAGGTTTAATGCACCCCAGTTTTTGTGTCTAGGATTTTTTGTGATCGTTTCGCTGGTTCTTTGTTAAAATTGTAACTTTGTAGCCTCTTGTAGTATAAGCTGAATTTTGGAAGGTTTGAGAGCATTCTTAACCAGTAATATAAAAATGTCGAAAATTGTTGTGTTTGTTTAAAATTAATGGTAAAATATTTATATGATTGAAAATTGTTTTGATTTAATCAAAGCAACGAACTGCACTACGGAAATTGAGTCATGCATCAATCATCGAATAGGTAATAAATGTATGCTTTTAATGCAATCCAATATTATCACTGTATTTGTTAGTAGCTTTGTATTTTTAAATACAACTGTGGAAATATGAATACACTTTTATTCTGCTTATAATGGCAATACGGTTGCCCCCTACTACATGGGACTGACGATGTTTGCCCCGATTTCCCTAGTTCCAACATTTCGCAAGTTTTACTAAGTATAGTAAAACTAGTGAAATGTTGGCCCCGAAGGGTCAGTTAGCCCTTCGGGGAATACGAGCGTCATGTTATGATTTTTTGTCAACATATAACTCTAAAATATCCGTATTTATCTCTTTCCCTGACTCTGTTGCCTTCTCTAGCTAATCTATTGTAATTCATGAAAGAATTTAAGCCATCACGCCTGAGACCTCTTTCGGTGACGATGCCCGTCTTAAGTCAGCCACCGTGTGACGATACTGGGCCAACTGACCTATACTCCATTTGAAATAAGATTAGACATTTAAACAAACCTTTTTACAGTCCGTTCAACCGATTTTAAGTCAGCCACCGTGTGACGATACTGGGCCAACTGACCTATACTCCATTTGAAATAAGATTTGACATTTAAACAAACCTTTTTACAGTCCGTTCAACCGATTTTGACTTCTATTCCGTAGGTATAAGGATGGCATTAAAACCAAAAAAGGTTACACAATACCAACTGTCTACTGCAGCTGCCATTTGTCATACCACCAACGCAATAGAAGTCAAAATCGGTTGAACGCACTGTAAAAAAGGTTTAATAAATGTCTAATCTTATTTCAGATGGAGTATAAATCTCTACATTTGTATCTGTAATTATAAGGTGTACATAATAAAGAGTATTCTATCTATTTATGACCCGCCCAATTCTACTTCAACTTTGCAAACTAATCGCTACACTACGCTACGATTTTTTTAGTTCATAAGAAGCTTGTTTTAAAAAAGATTTTTACTTATATTTTATTACTACTATTATTACTTCACACGAGTTTAATAGAAGATATAAGTATGACATTTTATAATAGATTTCTGGTATTTTCTAGGGCTTGTAATCAAGAAAACAATACGTACTTACATCGAAGCAAACGTTGACGCATCGTCGTACCCTTACGCAGTCTCACGCACTCAACTTATCAAGTACTGGTATCGTCTGTACTCCCAAGATGAAATATTAGTTCCATTGACTCCAATTACTGATAATAAAGGAACGATTTACTAAACATACGTACTGTATTTACAACATTTCTCGTCGTTATAAGATCAGTACGAAGGCGGCACAATGAGGGGAGGGTCCGAGCGTTCCTTTTTCGTGATTTTCTTATATTTTTTATATATTACAGGTATAGACACTAAGTCAGAATCGGATTCAAATACCGACGGAGAAATGGCTTCGAATTTCCCCCACGAAGATGCAGCGCAGCTCGCTCATGAGAAATCTGAGGAGACGTATAAAGAATGGAACAAGTACTGGACTGCAGTGCAGTTGGATAAGAGTGACAGCATCCTAAACATAACCCAGGGTAAGACTACTTTTTAAAATTCTATTTTAATTAATCCAAAAAAAAAACTATTTCATAAAAATCTGTCTAGCCTTTTCCCAACAATATTGCGGTCGGATTCCAGTCTAACCGGATGCAGCTGAATTCCCGGTTGTTTACATGGAGCGACTGCCATCTGACCTAAAAAAACTATTTCATAATAATACTATTATTAAAATAGGTCTTTTCCTAGTTGCAATTTTATTTTACGAGAAAACGCTTTTGAATTTTGCGAACTGTAAGGTATTTATTGTTGTTGTTTGCGTGGTTGCGATAATACTATTCTGCATGTTGTATGATTGCTAAGTTATCGCAGCCACCTATTTCATAATAGTAATTATGAAATAGGTGAATTTTGAACTGTAAGCTTTATTCCTATTCAAGGCCTCAACCTTGAGCTCTGTGGGCCTACCACCACCGCTTACAGCAGTATTATTTTAATATTACTTCAGTGTAGGAAAGAGATGAAGCTCTACAGGACGTATAGCTCAATCTCTTTCCCCCACGAAGGAAGATTGACTGATCTTTTATTTAAAACTGCGGTTGTTCCGTATCATTTGAGATATTTATTTTTATTTGTGCCCACTGATGATATTTTGATCGAAGTTCTTATTTTTCAGGTATTCCAATCGACTGGAAAGCTAATGGAAATAAACCTGAGAGTGAAGCAGATGTGAGTAATCATTCCTTTTTTTTTTCTCTTAAAGATCATTCTATCATTCATTCTGTTTCTCTTCTCCACTGTATGATTTCTCCTTATTGTATTGTGCCCTCCAACTCGATACATAAGTCCTATCAAAATTCATCATGCAAATTATAGGATAGTGATAAAAAATGGCCTTCATTGCCCCATCGCGTCGTCTCAAAGAGCTATTGATAAAAAAGTTTACATGTCACCCCTTCAGTTATACATAGTTACGCGTAAGTCTCGATCCCGTGGGAATATCGCGATGAAAGGTATCCTTTGTCCTTTTCCAGGTCATGGTCTACCCATGTGCCAAAGTTCATCCAAATCCGTTAAGCCATTTTAGAGTGAAAGCGTAACAAACTTACTTTCGCTTTTATAATATTAGTTAGGTTTGGTTAGAAGTTAGGATGTAAACTTTTGAGATCAGGTGACCGCCGGACTGATGAGTCTGGCGGTCACCTAATCTTACCCTTCGATAAACCATAAAAAAGGGGCAGCCGTTATAGAACCCCTGCTATACAAATTTAGGTCGAGGTTTTACAAATATTGGATCAAGACTAACAAAACTGGTTCATAAATGTAGCTTTTATGTCGCCCTAGCAAACAAAATGACCAGGGGGCCTACCACCACCGCTTACAGCAGTATTATTTTATTCTTACTCGGTGGGGGAAAGAGATAGAGCTATACGTCCTGTAGAACTTCATCTCTTTCATACACTGAAGAGTGAAGTAATATTAAAATAATACTGCTGTAAGAGCTGATGGTACGGGCCCAGGTGGTCAGTCCTCACTTAATATCCGTTTTTAATATTAAAATAAAATATCTAGAGTTGTGCTGTGAATGAGGAGAGGTTCATGTCCAGAAGTGGGCTGTGATAGGCTAAGTTGATTGATTCAAAAGTTCAAATATTATTCATTTTGTATGACTCAATCGTCTCAGTCTAATTGCTTTGATCTTGAAAGTTCAATAACGTTCAAGTTCATTGTACGGTATGTTATAATAATTTAACTCTTCTTCTCGAACATTGAACTTTTAAAATAAGATCTATTGCAATAGCTATTTCGACAAGTTGCCTACTTTATCTTTTTTTTTGTTTTTGGAACACAAGAGGAAGTGGAAGGACAATAAAAATATAAACTTAATGAGTCTATGTTAATTTCATGATGATTTGTTACTATAGGTTCTCTTCCAAATCCAATTGTTAGGTATGGTTCAAATTAGCTTATTATGAATAAATCAACATTTATTTCAGAATCAATTCCATATTTTGTTAGTAACAATGTAAACTTATGAAACTAGTGTTAGTAACATTTATTCTAAGCTGTGTAAGGCACGCCGATCCTGGGGAATGTCTACTTGACTGCGTGCAGTCTTATCCACAGCCCCAAGATCGGAGAGTCCCACCTATCAGCCAACGCTCTAAGAATGGTGTTGGGGCTGGTGCGAACAAGCAAAGATGCGCATCTCTTGCGTATGATGGCCGAAAAACTATCAACGTCCGCGTCGGCTAACATGCCGGAAGCGCTAAAAAACGCGGCAGCCCCATCAACACCCGGAACGTGTTGTTATATTGTGTGCGCAGGCCACTATATGCCCTTTGCGAAAAGTTCACCCACAGGCTACACGTGTAAAAGTATTGGCAGTAGGCTTTGAAAAGCGTCACTATACAGTTGTAAGTAAAATAAGTGTTCCGTTTACCAATTTTGCCACGGAACACCAAAAAAGGCTTAACTGATTATTTTTGGACGCATCATGCATCATCATCAAAAATTTAACAGACTGACACCTGCCACAGTCTTGCTGCCTGTCCTGGTGATCGATAAAGACGAACGATGATGACCAATCGCATCGTGGGTGTATCGTGACAAAATTGTGTTTCGGATCTCGCACACTAAAAGGCCACGGTCACGACCAGTGGTCGCAGTGACCAGGTAAACTATAGAAACCGATATCGCGCACTTGGTTGCAACGGCTAACAAGCCGCACACCATACAATACCGTACCCGTGGTCGTGGCCGTCTAGTGCGCCAGATCTCTTTGTCGAAATTAAAATAGGTGATACCAACACGGGAGGCGTTTTAACAGCTGATCACGTCAGTCACGCATGAATGCATCGTGAACATGATTTGACCATTATTTTATTTCAATATTGATTAGCTGGTGATTGGTAGACGGTTGATTTCGTACGTTGTTTGTCATTGTTTTATTAAACAATCGATAAGTTGCTTTAATTCTTCGTTTTCAATCAATTTTATTTACAAATCGAACAAATTTAAAGAATTTTAAAGAAAGTTGCAAGGATGCTTAGGCCCAGAATAAATATAATATTATTTTAATATGGTTCGTTGCGAGAAACGAACCTACAAATAATTACTAACAAATTGGATTGTATAATCTGTTCAATAAATCCTAGTTAATATTATAAACGCGAAAGTTTGTGAGGATTGATGGATAGATGTTTGTTACTCTTTCACGCAAAAACTAGAGAACGGATTTGGATGAAAATTGGCACACAGATAGTTTATAACCTGGATGAACAGATAGGATACTTTTTATCCCGATATTCCCACGGGATCAGGACTTATGCGGATGACACCGCGGGGCGCTGCTAGTGATAATATAATAATACAGGGTGTGCAACACCCATCACGAAGCCATCGTCATCTAGGTATTCTGTACATGAAACTAAGTAAGTTTGTGCAAACATAATTGCTGCGAAACGACTTTCATTTTTGGTGTAAAAATTCGGTGTAGACGCAATGTAACGCACGTAAAAAAATGTCCTTAAATATCGGTGTATGCACAGGGATCGTGGGAATGTTTAAAGTAACCGTCCGCAAGTAACCAGAAGGTCCCTTATGGTCCAGTACAAAAATATTGTCACAATGATGACAAGAACAAGTGAATCTCAGCTCCTTTAAGGGTACTTTTACAATCTGTATAAGACTACCATGTCGTTAAACTAATGGTTCAAATCAAAATAATGAAAATGAGACTCGCACGGAAAACTTTAGTGAAATGTTTATAAGCAACTGTCCAAGAATTCTTACTTATTATTACACAAACTGGACACTACTTTATACATCATTCAGATGTCACAATGACTTAAATTTGAATACCTTGTAGATTACCTTCTTGCCAAGTCTGCATACCATCTGATGGGGTCTTGAATACGTTTTGTGAATCTATTTCAAATGGTATAGATTCTTTTATAACATCTGTGTCAACCCTGCACATTGTAAAAAAAACTTGAGGTAAACGTAAACAACCAATACATAGGTTTGTTTGCAGCTCTACGAAAATAACTGAAATAAAAGCGCGCTGTTGGATTTCTAACTTTTGGCGCTGAGCCGAGCGTAGAAAATCGAACAGCGCTGTTTAATTCAGGTATTAATTTAGATAAAGAAAAGAAAGAAAGAATAACGTTTATTTGGACACAGTTCGTAAAACACAAAATACAAATAACAAAATAAAAAAATGAAAATTATTTAGTTAAAGTATTAGTGAAAACGGGCATTAGTCAAAGTTTACGCAATAAACAAACAAAACCGCATATCTTGGGAGCTGTTACATAAGATTGTTAAATCTATTTCAGACTAAATCGTTAAGCGACAAGCATCGTCGCTGGATATTCGCGATGCGTCACGGTGAGAGAGTAGATCTCACTTACGGACAGTGGGTCCCATTTTGTTTCGATGAAAATGGCACCTACGTCAGGAAGGATCTGAACCTGCCTTTAAAGTTGGGTGAGAGGTACGTATTTTTTAAATAAAAGCAGGTATGATGAGAAAACCAAACGAATTAAAAAAAAAACTAATTTCTATTGAGGAATTATAATATACTTGGTCTAACTTGATCAAACTTTTTTAAAGACATTCTGTGAATACATTTCGAATTTAGACAGCTTTTCCATATAAAAACGGTCAGACGTATATTTTATTCCACGGTTAAAATATATGTGGTTTGGCCATAGCTATCTATGCATGGGCTAGGAGTTGGTTCGCGTCTGCCAGCGGTTCGAATGTCTGATCAAAGGATGATCCCACACATCTCCACACGTGGAAATAGTGTTCCTTAAGTTCCGAGTTGAGCTGCACGATTAGGTACTGACAAATGCGTGCACTGACTGTACAGGTCCACTCAATCTGTGTGGTTCTTTCCTCAAAAGACATGGTCTTCACATGATCTGACCAAGTTTATGTCTGGACTGTAAAAGAGATTGTGACCTCTGAGTTTGTTCCGGCCTTTCTTCTCAGAGTAGTCAGATGGAACCACCGACCTCATCTAGTTTTTAAAATATGATTGACGTGTAAAAGTGTTTGTACCAGGGCCGCAGCTACCGTACAACTCGATTCCTATCGGCTTCCCTTCTGGAATTCGAAACAAAACCACTCTATCGTCATTGAAAAATGACACAGTCAGTAGTGTTTAAAATGCCTTTTAAGTAATCACACTATAGGTATTTAATACACCATATAATTAAAACTATGCAAAACGCCTACATTCAATGTTTTGTCTTTGTTGTCCCCCAACAGCAAAAAAATATTCTCTAAAATAACTCGGCGGCGCGGCTGGCTTATCGCTCCTTCAAAAATCAAGGCGTCATGACGTCACTTCGGTCACGTGACACCCCGGTTTTATACGCTTCGAGCAAGCCGGTCAAATACGAGTTATTGTACACACGGCTACACATCAGGCTATACATTTCCAGTATAAGCTGACCTCGCATTGTACGGAAATCCTATACAATGCGAGATCAGCATAAACTGGAAATGTATAGCTTGATGTGTAGCCGTGTGTACCTAAAGCGATCTAACTTGCGTTCGCGTGAACGAGATGCCGCGATATCGGTTCGGTAGTTTTCGTTGAATTTCGTAATGCGTTCGGCTCGGAGTTCGGACAGGACGCTATTGTGTGGTTGCTGTTTGACGTAATCGCATTATAATTTGTTTACACTTGCAGTCAAAGTACTCTGTGCTTGCAGTTAATTTGCATTTTGTTCGTATTATTTATTGAATACATTAGTTTATCAGTTCGAGAATCGTAGTAGTAGTATTAGTTTGTTGGTATAAAACAGTGATTAAAGTGTTTTGACTTTAGTGAAAGTGTACGTTGTAATTATGTATTTGGGGTAAGTAGATAGTTAATAAGTTGAAATTTCTTAATAGATTTGAAAAGTTATTAGTACTATCAGTAGGATTAGGATGGCGGCAATAATTCGTCAAGGACTTTCTAATTAACTACAATGTCTTTTGGCCCGCGTGCGGCCCGTCTGGTAGCTTTCTTTATGAGGAAACATGCTTTCCAAGGTTAAGTTTTGAAATTAAGAAACCAATTACGTTAGGCCGTGCTCGCTCAGATATAAGTATAAATTACAAACGACGTGATAGTTTTTTCAAACATTCTAATGTTTCCCTTTACGATAAATATGAATAGCTGACTGGCAGTTGTAAATAAAATAAAATGTATTGTTTCCCTTGTTTACTTTTCTCAGATTCTAGTAGTTTATGTAATAAAGGGGTTTTTACATTCATAATCTGACGATTTTTCGCTAATTCGTTTGAAGCTCTACACCCGCGCGGCCAATTCCCTCTAGTGGCCGTGAGCGAAAACTCTGAATTGTAAAATGCCACTCCCTAAAAATTTCTCGTTAAACGCGCCCTCTGTTTAATTATTTGTGAATTTTTTGAATGGAGATACCTCGTTCTTGTACTGACAAAATGCATTGCTTTTCTGATATTTTCGTTAGATGGCGTTGCGCTATTAGGAGCTTAGTATAGATCTGCGGTAGTGCGGTTGAAATCACTTGTTGAACTGTGTGAGTGTGCGTGGTTTGTGAAAGCGGGCTTTTTGAATGTGAGTTTATAAATAAGTTTGAGAAAATTACATCAAAATAGGAATTTAATGAAACGGTTTATTGACACCGTTCTTTTGTTAGGTAAACAAAACAAGAAGTAGGTTTTCGCGGCCTCAAGGAAGGTCCGAAGTGACATCATAACAAGTATTATTAACCGACTTCTTCAAAAAGGAGGAGGTTCTCAATTCGTCAGTATAGTTTTTTTTTTTTTTTTTTTCTTTTTTTTTTGCTCCGGGTTCCCACCCCCGAAAAATCACCCTTCGCCACTGGTTTGTACAACCTACCTACCTACTAAATCATTATTCATTTAGTGGGTTCACGTTCAGTGCAACAAATTGTATATTGTCGGAAGATTGCAATTTGATTGATTCACAGACGAGATTTTGATAAACAAATAATGGAAATGTCATCATTGGTCGTCTTTTTTTTTACTATCTTTACTATATTCAATGATACCTCAGGTTTCTATTGTTCATGTTTATGAATCACGAGACGGGAAATCCGAGTCACATAATTGTAATGAATGAAATCTCATGTAACAATCATAAATGCGCGTCAGACAATAGGATTATGATAATAATTATGGCATTGTTTTATTAGGGTTCCCTACCCGAAGGGTGCCAAACCACCCAGTACCCGTCCGTCCGTCTGTCAGCGGGCTGTATCTCATGAACCGTGATAAGTAGACAGTCGAAATTATCACAACTGTGAAAATCGTCTAACTGTCTATTGCCACTATAACAACACATAATAAAAATAAAATAAAGGTAATAAATAATTGAGGGATTTTTTTTTGCTAAATATTGTATGGTGGTACGGAACCCTTTGTTTGCGAGTCTGACTCATATTTGGTTTTTTTTTTTTTTGCGAACTCTCCAAGCCAGGAAAGGTGTACATTATGTTGATAAACCAGCATGAATCATAGGCATTCAATTTACAGGGCTGGCGGCAAGGACTCTTACACAAAAGACACGCCCCTGACGCGAGTGGGTCGTCTTCAGGCGCAGTTGGTGGGTGAAGGACTGCGATTGGCCGGAATTAACGTAACGCACGTGTACGCGTCAGCCGCACTGCGGTGCGTTGAAACTGCGCATGCATTCCTTGAGGGTAAGGCGATGTTTGTGTTTTAATACAGTGAGATGAGGTTCAAATTGTTTTGTTACGCGGTTTCGTGCATCAATGGTATTGTAATATTTAATTTGGCAGAAATATATTTTGAGGAATAGTTATTTAGGAGGGTGTAAAGTTCACTCTTCCACCATAGAAATGGGAGGATTCTCCTACCAGACGGTTGTTGTGTCTGGCGGGCAACTGCCCAACGATTGATGTTGGGTTCTTGTATAATTATGTCCATTGCACGGTAAACTTTAATAGGGAATATGCATGTATTTTTTTTAATATTTTTATTCGATAGTTTACATCGTCAAATAATAGTAAAAACAAAATTCGACGGCAAAAAAGCAATTTAAAGTAGTTAAAAAAATGTTTAAAAATATCCAACCGATCCGGGCTATTTAAACGCCCTCCATTTGGCGCGCTTGGTGTGGTGACGTCACAGTATGTGAAAACAGACAAGCAACTGTCAAGTCAACGTCAAACACTCCTTTTTAATCAATTTAACCTCTCTGCTCGACAAGATTTTGACACGTGACACATCAGCTAACTCGACGGGGTGTTGCGAAATCCGTCATGAAAATCAGGAATTTACATGAACTTTCAGCATTCGAATTTATTAAAAAAAGTATGTTACCGCATCTATTTTATACAATAAATTTGTGGTAAATATCATAAATTATATGTTGAGGTCGGTCAAACCGCGTCAGTCGACTGCGAAAGTTGTATAAAATAGGTATAAATACCCCTATTCAAAAAGTAGGCAACTCAGATTCCCTGAAAATATGTACATAAACAATCTTCTCTCTTGCTGAAAATATGCAAAAGGACCAAATAAAGATATTATAATTCTTTCTGCATTCTTACTTTTACCATTATTCATACTTATACTAGATAAAAAACACGATCAAATATGAACAAAAATTAACAAAAATTGTGGTGCGACGTGACACTTCTTAGTGCTTACCGTTCACCCAATTTTTCTATTTCGATTCAAATGTTGCACTCAGCCTAATCGATATTCGTTATAATCAAACTTGATTAAAAATTGTAGAAACTGAATAAAAACTCTTTGGTATATTTTTCATTAATTATTTTATTTTTTAAATTAATTTTAGTAATAAGTACATACACGTACACTGTGGAAAGTGGTGTAACGTTTTAGGGTTCCGTACGACCGAATGAAAAAACGAAACTCATATAGGATCACTCATGTCACGAGTCTTGTGTCTGTCTGTCACAGCCAATTTGCTTCGAATCTACTGGACCGATTAGGTTGAAATTTGGTACACATATACATTTTAGTGACCCAAACACGGAAGTGTAATGTAAATAAATGGATTTTGCAAATAGTCACTTTTGGGGGGCCAAACCAGAAAATTAAAAAAAAAAGTTTTCGGAAAAGCGTTCATACTTGCGACGGTCTTCTTCTAATTTGATAGCAAAAGAGAAAGAAAGGGAAAGTGTGAATTTAGTCAAAATGAAAATCCAAGATGGTGGCTGCAATTTTTTTTTTTTCCTAATATCTGTCGTTTTCATAGTTTGCGATGGTGATAAAGTCAATAGTTAGGTCAAAATGTAAATCCAAGATGGCGGCTGCGAAAAGTTTTTGTCATGTGTGTCGTGTGGTTTTCGGGTGATAGTGTTGATACCCAATAAGATGAAATTATAATTGTATTTTAAATAAATTACCATAGACATCAGTCGTTATCGATTGTAAACTCGATAGCCAAAATCCGTAAAAAAGGACCTCTTAATTATTTCGTCACGTCCGTTCGTCCATGGGTTCAGATATCATACAGGCATTTTACTCGGACACCTATTTATACTATATCGTTGAAAATTTGGAAGAAGGTTTATTCTTTACACCACCAAAAATCGTTTAGTAAAATTACGATAAACATAATTAGGGGTGTCATTCCTCAACATGCAATCGAGGGACGAAAAAAAGATCTATTCACATAAGCATGTAGCATTGTTGGATCTTATAATAAAAATGATAAGATGCTTATAAGTGACTGCTTTTTAAAGTGAATAACCCATTGTAACCGAAAATAACCCGTATTTCAACAATGAATTATGGGTTATTTTCGGTTACAACTGCAGAGTTAACTTTGTTTTTCGTAGTTTTTTCTAGAAATACAAACTTATTTTTGCAGTCGAAAAATTAATGCTGTGCAATGTGCATGCGTATATGTTCATCCCAACTACGGAACCCTTTTGTGCGTGGTCCGACAAAGACAAGTCAGTTTCTTAAATTTCGTTGGGAAACTCCCACAAAAAAAAAAAAAATTCTAGTACCTACTAAAGTAACCTAATAAAAACAAAAACTACCAAGCTCATACAACTAAAATAAAATATTAGCGTTTGCGGAATTAATTTATCACCATTACCAAACAAAATTTTGTTAAGCCTACGCATACCTAAAAAGTATACTGGGCATTCTGTAGCAAACTATCAGAAAAGAGTATAAAAAATAAATAATTGTCCAATATATTAAAATAATTTTGAACAGCGAGCGCATTCCGTTTTTAAATTCAATTATAGAAACATTCCGGCGCGAAATTTTATTCAAAAGATGAGGTACCTAGCCCGGCCATAAGGTCCTGTGATCCTAATAACCGAAAAACGATTAAAATAACATTAGAAAAGTATAAATTATTAATTTAACCAGTGCTTAATGTATTTATTGTGTAAAACAATTTTATTTCAATTTCCAAGTATCGATTTCTTATATTCGACATATTAATTAATCGAAAAGAACGAAATTTAAAAAATAATCGTTTGGCATAATCGTTTTCGGACATCATTACAATAAAAAAAAGTATAATGGTCGGCGATTTTGAAAACATTTTCAGTAGTGGTAATGAATAATACGTGTTATTGGACCTGTGTTCGTATATTATGTTAAGATTTGGACATTTTCTAGTTGTATATAATATCACGAATAATATTTGTCACATTTTAAATCGTATCTGCATGTGTATGAGTGATATTCGTGAAAAGAAAAAATGAAAACACGCACGATTGGCGCGAAACTTCGTCTTTGGATAACACAAAACTTCATTACCACTATTTATTTAACTTGAACAATGGATGAATTCGTCAAATAATTAAATGATGTATTATTCACTGCCCCTGTGGTGGGGTATGGATGTTCAAAATCACCAATTTTTATGTTTTTTAGCCTCGACCACCACTGTCATCAAAATGGTGATTATGGTATTTACAGTCTTGAATTTTATATAGGTTCATTAATTAACTTGCACGCTGAATATGAAAGATTTAATGGCGTAAACATAATGAGTTTTTATCCAACTCTCATAATTAACGCACATTCATAAGATTTGATGGGTAGCATATTAAATATTTCCATAATCGAGATAGGGTGTCGTATGTGGTAATTCTGGGGTCCAATTGGATCCGCTACCGAGCCGGCGGAGGTTTTTGTGTTGGGGTCCAATTGGGGGCGCTTCCGAACTATACGGTTAATCAATCAATTATCCCGGATCGTTACGTCACATCCGCTCTTAACCTTTTCAAGTATTTGAATTACCCACAGTTTTTTGGGCCTTTTTAAAAATTAATTTCTCGCTCAAAAAGAAATTTTATTCAAAAATATTGATGGAGGCATAATTCTGAAGTAACATAGTTTATAAAAAAAAATATTTGACCCATATTTGAATCACATGCATATTCCCTATTGCGCGATGCAGGATTTATTTGACGTCAGTTCTCTGATGCGTATTTCGCATGTGGCGATGTAGATACCGCCACAGTTATTTGAATAGAAATTATTTTGAATGTTATAACCTACAATAAACGAGGCCAAATCTGTCTAGATTTGAGGCTATGCTTTATCAGGAGAGATTCAATAATTAATTATCAAAACATAATAAATTCTACTTTGGTAGATCCAAAGTGCGTAATCATAATTTATTTACAAATAGTAATCAGTAAAATAGTCTAAATACTCACGTCATTTATCAATGCTGCAATATTTTACTTTGATATGTTATTTATGATTATTATTTACTATTACTAATAATAGTACTATATGAACGATTACAGGATTACAAGCAGACCCGTCAGTGAAAATAAGAGTGGATCCAGGTCTGTTTGAGTACAAGATGTGGCATTTAGCGAAGGGAATGGCTCCTTTCATGACACCTGTAGAACTTTACAAGGCTGGATTAAATGTTGATCTGAAGTAAGTAATAAAAGTAAACCATACTGAGGAGCTCGTGGCTAAGTAATAACAGCCGCACGGATCGATCCATCAGGTTAAGCTACGCTTGCCGGGGTTGGTCCATGGATGGGTGACCATCTTTACATACCGAGACTCCTCCGTGCTTCGGAAAGCACGTTAAGCCGTTGGTCCCGGCTGTCATTTGTGGATCTTTGACAGCCGTTACGGGTCGTCAGAAGCCCGAAAGTCTGACAACCAGTCTTACCAAGGGGTACCGTATTATTACTGGGTTGTGGAGGTCAGATAGGCAGTCGCTCCATGTAAAATACTGGTATTCAGCTGCATCCGGTTACACTGGAAGCCGACCCCAACATAGTTGGGAAAAGGCTAGGCAGATGATACTGAGGGCCCAAGTGGTCATCGCTTCGAAAGCGTTTCGCATTTCTACAACGACTTTGACATTAAGTTTTTCTATAGCTTATGGCAGTTCTGTACATGTTTGTCTTTTCCATCATCGTTATCGCTGATAGAATGTCACTTTGTCTCGGGACTCTGGTTTACCACTTGTATTTAAGAGTCCATACTACCTTAGCTCAAATTCATTCTTTATCTCGCTCGCACACTACTGGTGAGAGTGAGACTGAGCGGCAGCGGGCAGGCACCAAGACCATAGTTAAGTAATTTATTTTTACGGTGATAAAAAAATGGTGAATAAAAAAAAACAACAACAACTACCAGTTTTCGGAAACCGACTCCATTTTGTGTATTTCTGCTTAAGAGCACAATATAAAATTGTGCTACGAGGCCCAGTAAATTTTCGACCAAAATTAAAATTAAATTAAGATATAAGCATGTCACATGCTTATATCAAGTAGTAGACTAGTTTCACGATTAACTTTCATATGACCTCAGAAATATTTTTTATTTACAGTTACAAACCGTATGTTGAAGTTGAGATCAACAGCCCTGAAACATTAGAAGACTACTACAAGCGAGGAGAGAAAGTCGTACATTCCGCTGTCAAGGACACGGAAAAGGATGGTAAGTAACAATGAAAATACACTCCTTTGCCAAAACAACGGGTGGTTTTGATTTTTTCTAAATTATTGGTAATCATTTAGTTGTAAAGAGGTTTTAATAGTTACTGGCACTTATTCAAGAGTCTGGGTATGAAAAAAAAGTTGATTCCAAATTCGAAACTTTTGTTTACAACAATAAAAAGACAAACTGAAAAAGGGATTATCTTTTTCAGTTTGTGGCTAATAGGCTCGGGAAGAGATAATAAAAAAATACTGGTTTTATTTCACGTGTGAATCGAATCTCACGTATTGTATATAGTATAGAGCAGTACACAAATTCTACGACACAGCCGTTGCGCCTTAATTTTCAATTAATTGTTATTTCACCTGCAGGCGGCAACATAATATTCATCGGGCACGCCGGAACACTAGATATAATGGCGATCGCTCTCAAGCGCCTTGGCGAGGTTAAGGCAGAGTACCCACCGTACCAGATACACAACAATCTCCTCAGGGTACCGTACTGTGCGCTCGGGGCCGTTCGGGACAACCCGTGGCAGGTCGTGTGCCCCCCCTGCCCTCCCTCCATCAACTCCAGCTCGGGCAGGTTCGACTGGAAGATGCTACAAGATGCATAGGAATTTGATCCTGTATAAATATTTGTGATATACAATCAATCAATGTTATTGTTGTTTAGGAATTGCATTTTTGATCTTTATCCGTTAGCGCGTTGGTTCTGCCACGTTTTTGTTGGAAGTTATTTTAAGGCTAGAGCATATAACAGTCGCATCGGGCCGCAGCGCATCGCATTGCAAAACGATAAAGTCCGCCTGTAGTGGGCGACATGCGAAAGTGATACAGGAGGATTTTTGCAATTAGTTGCGTTGCGATGCGTCCAGTCCGCCCAGGTGTTCGCTTTTACAAGCCAAACGCTTTGCGGTTAACCGCATGCGATTTGTGCCGCAAGGAAAACTGTCTGTATAGATCTGTCGCATAACAATAGCATGAAAATAAACTTAACTGAGCCTTGTTTTGTGAAGTAGTCTCAAGTCTGGTTAGTTGTTTTCCAGAGCCAACGTGCGAATTACATTACAAATATGTTAAAGCAACTTTATTGCAGATTTACTTAAATCGTCGTTGTTAATAGCCTATTTTAAAATACATACCTTATTACCGCCAAACCGTGTTTATACTGATAAACACGGTTTTGTGGTAATACGGCTAGAGTCGTATATTTCGATTTATTTAAATTTCTTTATTATATTTTTTCTATTCGTCTTAGTAATACGCAAAATTTCATATGTTTATTTGCGTTTTAAATCATGCTTGTTACATAATAAGAGCACTATTTTTTATGCTGGATTTACTTTTATCATTCCCAATGACTAAATATCACCTATATTATGTTAAAAGTGTAACTTTAAGATAATAATCATAAGTGAACGTGATTCCTCTTACTAGAATAATATAACTATTGACATACATGCTTGAATCGATGGGATGTGTTTATTTTTTTGTGTAGTAATTGTATTGTTAATCATTTTATGCTGTTACACACTGATCGTATATTTTTGTGAAAGTAGTTATCAATTATAAGTCGTAGATAAATAATTGCTTAAGAACACCGCTTTATTTAATTCTTTTATTGTTTAATATTTCCGAGGGTTGTGACTGCAGTTTTCTTGGCAAGTTGACTGCAGGAGAAATGGCTGACAAATCAATCGAAAAAAAATATCTCCGTTGTTTATAAGTGCGCAAGCACAGAAACGCAAAATCCAGTAACGCTCTGGTCACACTGAGGCGTATCCCGTGCAGGATGCGGGGCGCGACTGTGTGATTGTATGTAGTTGACACAATCGATTGTTCACTGTATCCCGCTCGGGATCCGCTTCAGTTTTGCTAGAGTAAAAAAACTGGTCTCAGCAGTAAACGTGTTAAGTCAACACAAAAAAAAAACACTGCATAAAGCCAACAAAAATGACAGCGATGCTATTTATTTGTTGCTTATTTTGTTCTAGTCTTACACACATCGCAAATGCCCATGGCAGATCACGCTTCCTGTATCTAATCAAATTATGAGCAAAAGGCATATCTATTGTAATGTAAGAGTACGGGTAAACCAGTTTATGCCGTAGCCTACGCTAGCTATTGTACAGACATTTTAGGGTTGTAACGGATAGCCTATGGGGATAGGACAAGGATATGAATGACACAAAAATATTTTGACATGTTTTGTGTTTTACTAACCGGAAGTATTGACAAATCTATATAGACATTATCAGGGTGCGGATTTTATTTAAAATCGTAAACTATACATATAATAAAATCGTAAACGGTCCGTGTCTGTACATTAAAGATTTTTGCAAAAATAGTACTGGAAGCCACGAGAAATAAGTAATAGAAAGTAAAAAAACATTTTTTGTCATTTTTGTCTGTTTGTTTGTTCGTTTGTGAGCGCATCACGTAAAAGCCACTCATTGGATTCCAAATTGAATTACTGAACAATAAGAAGCTCTATTGTGAGTAACATTTAGTCTTTATTTCATCAAAATCGACCTGCAGAATCAAAAGATATATGGATTTAACACTTATGATTTTTTTTAATCCACCGGAAAAGTCGGAATTACACCCGGGCGACGCCGGGCACGAGCAGCTAGTCGTAAATAAGGATGGCGCAGTTAGGCGGTCTACTACGCGACCTACCAACCCGCATTAGACAAGAGTGGTGGGTTTATTTGTATTGTATACTAAACCCCTTCCCAAAAATTAAAAAAGTTAGAATCGGGGGCCTTTGCCTTCCAGTGCGACACAAACGGCTGAAAATAATAATTATTGTTTTTCTTCCGGGTGCTTCGCAGTTGTGATTATCCGTCCGTTACAACCCTATATTTTATATTCTGTGTACTTATGTACTTCGTCGGTACCTGTGTATTTTAGTGAACTGTTTACTTTGTATGCCTTATTAGACTGATTAGATATATGTTCATTACACTTGTATGTATTAATGTTGATTATATGTACCTACGTCAAACTGGGTAAATAAAACGTCTTTATAAATCGTATGGGTATTTTTATTAACACGTCTTGTTCATGGTCTAACACGTTATGAAAGATCGCATGTACTTATCAAGAAATAAATATTTACAAAATAAATAAATATTATGCTATTTCCCTTTCTTGTAATGGTTTTTTGGTGGAAGAGCACATTTCAATGAAATCATTGACTGTACTTATTTTGTATGGCGACCAAAAAATCCAGTACGCGTACTGTTTCCATACAAAATAAATTCGCATAAATGATTCGATATGTAGTTCATAATATTGCAATAAACACTTAAATGACTAGAAAAAAATGGGGCAACAATCATGATAAAAAAGAAATGCGAAACATAAAATTAAAGCCAAAACAAAATGCAATTCATCACCCACTTATAAAAATCAAGTATGATTTGAAGGCACAACTTTTTTTAGCACCAAAGACATACTTGGTAATTGGCACTCCTCGTTATACTACAGTGTACAGTAACTGACTGTAAAGATACCACATTGAGTTTTAAAAAAAATCAGCTAAGTAGAGCGTCATCTCTGTCACGCCTACTAGTACGATCTACGACAGTATCTTTTTAAAGCTCAAATGTGTCATGTTAACGCTCGGGTACTATAACTATCTACTCCATACAATTGTACATACTATTCTGAAAAAAAAAGAATCCTTATACAATTGGGGCGTGTATTTTATGTATGCCTATAGATCTGCACGCGTAGCATGACCTTTTGTCGGCGGAAGAATAGTCTATTCTTCGTCAACAAAACCCGTTTCTATGGTGGTCGTGTTACGCGTGCTGTATGCAACTTGGAACTCAAAAACATTTCTCTTTGGAGACTAAGCATTATCACTTTACGAACTTGCTGTATGGAGTTCAATTTTCGACTGTGGTGTCTATTCAAAACTATATCGAGATCAAATTCAAACAAAACAGGGCCAATAATTTTAAATACATTTCCACACACTCACTTACTGCTATCAGAATTTGAATAATTCAATTTCTCAGCTAAAACCTCTTCAACGATTTTCTGTATCATGAGCCTATCTTCAGGTTTCATGTCTTCGGGCTTCGTCTTATCGTCGTAAATTTTCCTATCTATTAGTCTAACTATCACCTCTTCCACAATAGTATCAATATTTTCGTTTGTTTTGTTTGGGCCAACAGCTATGTCTAATCTCTCTTCACTATTTTCTGTATCTCCCTTTTCTTTAGTTTCAATTTCATCTACAACTTCTTTTTCTGG
Source organism: Lithophane socia (assembly GCA_947522985.1). NCBI lineage: Eukaryota > Metazoa > Arthropoda > Insecta > Lepidoptera > Noctuidae > Lithophane > Lithophane socia. The sequence continues at coordinate 6,645,485 of OX383270.1, read as the reverse complement.
CGCTTCAGGGATCATCTCCTCTTCAGGTATATCTCCTCTGCCATCTTTCGCGTCTAATTCAACAGTTATATCTGATATGATGCTTTCTGAAAGCTCTACAGCGATATGTTTATGGCGTTTCATAATTTCTTTAAGTTTCTCTTTAGCAGATGCCACAACCTCTTTCCTAGTTTCCGATTTAATTTTCTCAATTGCTTTCTTCTTTCTTTCTTGTCTTAATGTCTTTAAGTCATCTAAAGCTTTCTTTGCTTTTTGTAATTTTGGACTTTTCTCTTCTTCCATTAGAATTACTTCCTCAACTATAGACTCTTTATTTGCTTCAACAATTTCACTGTCAGACTCGAAATTATTCTCCAAATTATCCTCCAAAATTGATACAGTCATGTCTAAAGTTTCATTTTCTGGTGCTGTGTCAATTTTAATAGCTGGTTCCTCCACATTTATTTCGGCGTCAGATTCTTTCGACCCAGTTTCCTTAATACTTTCGTAATTTACGACATCAACAATATTTTCATCACTTGGCATTGTTTTATCTATGAATATAGGTGAACTATCAAAGGACCTAATATTATGACCTAGAGGGAATTCTCGGAAATCTTTCCGCTCCAGTATGAAAAGAGCTGGTTTAGTCTTGATTTTCACTGGAGGCATTAGTTTATAATGCATGGATACTTGAGAAAATGATTCTATACTATCTAAGATACTGTGCGTTTGTGCAAAAGACTTAAGATTGGGAGAATACTTGCTTTTAGCCTCGATTACAAGATGGGTATAGTCTTGTAATAGTTCAAAAGGCAAGGATTCGTTTTTGCTATACATCCATCGGTCATTAATTTGCGTGTATCTTGTAACGCCAGTTTGAGCAGCCAAGTTACAGATATGTATATGTACGAATGGTTCATTCCTTAGCAGTTTGTGGAACCTGGAAAATTTATTGAGGTTCATTAGTAACTTCAATTGCCTCAGCACATAAATTACTATACTCTATTTGAAATAAGATCAGACATTTAAATAAACCTTTTTTACAGTCCGTTCAACCGATTTTGACTTCTATACCGTAGGCTTAAGGATGGCATTAAAAGCAAAAAAGTGGTTACAATACCAACTGCAGCTGCCATTTTTCATGCTACTAACGTAATAGTAGTCAAAATCGTTTGAACGGACTGTAAACAAGGTTATTCAAATGTCGAATCTTATTTCAAATGGAGTATAATTTAAATACATATTTCGATTATACAAACCTAGTGATTGCCACTCCACCAGGGTAGTTACTCATGGCCACCAAAACAAATGCTAATGATATGATAATATTGCCCAGTATAACAAAAACTGTTCCCCAGAAGAGTAACTCAAAAATAGGTGCCTTCGATCGTCTTACATATCTGAAAAAGAAGAGTTAAACTGATGATTTTGTACCATAGCTGCAAGTTTTATATAAACGAAATCTATGTGAAATTATTGGTATGGACCACAAAATATGCACAGCTAAGGGCTCTGGTTAAGTTTGAAACTGACCGTAAGCACCAATAAAATGTATTATGTGACCCCAGCCATAGTAAATATGACAATCAGTTAAGTGTAAAAAAATGTGTAAATCCTAACTAATACAATAAATGCGAAGTGAAAATGAGTTTGTTTGTTTGATACGCTTTCACGCTAAAACGGCTGAACACATTTTGATGAAATTTGGCACATGGGTAGATCATGACCTGGATTAGGACATAGAATACTTTTATCTCGATAATCCCACGGGATCGAGACTTATGCGTGTGAAATGGGGGGCAGCTAGTACTTACATAAAGGAACAAGCGGCCGCAGACGCCATATTGAGCAAAGGGAAGACATAAATAATGAACCGTAGTTCTTTGTGCGGCAGGAAGGAGTACAGCAGTATGTACACGATAGCTGGTGCGGCATACTGTATCAGTCGCCGGTCTAGGTACAGTCCTACTGGTATGAGTACCACGCTGGGGCCCAACCCTCGCGGCAGAGCCGAATAGAAGTACCAGAGGAATGGCGATGTCTGTGGTTGAAATTAAGGATCTAATAGCAATTGTTTGTGAAGTTTCAAAGTGATTTTTTAAGAACTTGGTTTCTAGAATAATTTCTCTGCTCATGTTATCTTATGTCTTCGTTTCATGATGAACAGATAGCAGAGAATTTACTAATCAGAATGTATCAGAAACCAATCAATTTGTAGCCTTTTCCCAACTATGATGGGGCCACATTCTAGTCTAACTAGAAGCAGCTGAATAACGGTATTTTATATGGAGCGACCAATCTGACCTCCACAACCCAGTTACTGGGTAACATGATACTCCTTGGTAAGACTGGTGGTCAGACTTTTGGGCTGCTGACTTTAATAATATTAGGTCCCCACCTATGAAATTGGTGTTTTGTATAGGGAATTTTAAAGAAGTTGCATTTTTCATACTAATGTTTTCTTAATTTATATAACAACCATGAACACTACTGTTTTAAAATTTTTATGCACTATTGTTTAAAAACTAAGATAACGTATGCCACTTAGATTAAACAACAAAAATAAGTTTTGGCTAAATTAAAAAAAATTGTGGTCATTTCTGCTAACAAAATGAGGAGTCATTTTTAAGATATTTTTTATGTTAAGAAAACTATAATAAGGTTTTTTTACTATTGGTAGTTGTCTATGATGGTCATTATTCGATATAATACCATGCAATTGATGAATATTTTAAATCAAAGAAGTGACGAGGTTCTCTATTAGTGAGAAAAAAACGCCAATTTCATAGGTGGGGACCCAATATATAACAATGTAAGAAAAAGGATACACCCCAATCTGAGCTCTTGTTCAAGATGGTGTTGTACCAGAAGACCTCAGCTTCCGGCCACAGCAGCCGGCCCCAGAATATTGAGTCCACTGTCACAGTCAGGGCCACTAATCCCAGTCCTGCAGGTAACACTATCTTGAATAAGCTGGAAAGATATTTCTAACATTAGTTTTATTTTACGATAAATATATATTTTTTTCCCAACACCTTATCATTTTGCTGATAAAATGATTTTAAATGGTAAATGTTAAGACCAGGCATAATTTTCTTTTATGACGTTTATTCAGCTGATACAGAAAAAATATTTTTCTTAGACGGTTGTAATATACTATACATACATTACAATACCAATAACTTTTTGTGTCATCCCTAGTTTTTTACAGAAACAGATAACATTGTATTATTATACATTATGTGAATAATAGCTTCTGCCCGTGGCTTTGCGTTCACTTTTTGTCTGTTTGCTTGGCTCCTAAGGGTTGTAACGTGATATTAACTTGCCTATAACCTTCCTCATGAATCACTCCGTCCATTGGTGAAAACCGTATGAAAATCTATTCAATAGTTTTTGAGTTTATCACATTCAGACAGACAGACGTGGCAGGGGGGACTTTGTTTAATAATATTTAGTGATATTGTGTCTTTATCAGAATATTATGTATAAAAAGTTAACTTACTTTGTAAAGTCAATCTTCTTGAAATACAATTCAATAATGAGGAACAGTCCAAACAGCATGGCTAGCTCTGCTCTGAAGATGATGATGGAAGCACCAGCACTCACCAGGAATTGCTTATGTTTGCCAGACAACAAGCCTTCAAATGCTAGGAGTACTGAAACAATATGCTTATTTATTGAAAGCTTTTGCACATTTCAATAAACTGTCTTCTTTCTGTATTGAAAAGATCTTTAAGCAGTAGTTTGACAGGAGTTTTTTTGTATTCAAAAAGTAAATTTCCATACTATCTTGGTAACATTATGGTACACACATAATTAAATATGATTAAAAGTAATAAATAATGATAAAGATAATTTGGAAACACTATTGAATGATATTTTAAAACATGTGTTGTTTATGTGATTTAAATATGTCAAAACTAGATCCTAAAATGATTGCTATCAAATAATCAGATACTTAACTACCTTAGCTAATCTTATTATATTTGTCAACAAAAAGTCCTATCTTACCAAGGGGTAAAACCATGATGTTAGGTAATAGCCGGCTCATATAAAACATGAAGTGGTACTGTGTGACAGTGATGAGAGTGTACCACCACACAAATATGCTGCCAAACTGCTTCAGCAGAGTGCTCCTCAATCGAATCCATGCTCCTATCACTGACATCGCCAGCACCAGACGCACTGCAAATATATACCGCAAACATACTTGAATTAGTTTATACAATAATAGATTTAAGATAAATAGTAGTAAACAAAGTACAGCTATCTGCAATAAAGCTCTCATAGATGACGTAAAAGCAGTCAGATAAAACAAAACAAACACATTATTAGTATCAGGTCTAAATTTAATATTTCCCACTAACCTACATATTGCATCCAAAATTTGTTTATTCCAATAAGATAAAAGAGTGACACCACTGGTGCTGAAAGAGCTGATATTGCCAGCGGACCAACGAAAGTGCGCGGCACAACTCCCGGGAACTCATTATGATCGTACTGGAAGAAAATAGTTATCAATGTATGTCTATAGAAAGCGACAGGAATCCAAAATTAGATTTACTAGACACCTGTGAGAGGTTATGCCGATGATATAAAATGTCGTGTGTGGCTTGAATGTTGAAACTTTCTTCTACTTTTGTAAATGGACATAGCAACACATGTAAGCTGGCGACAATATAAATTAATTGAACCATTTTATTGATAAAATCAACAATAACAACCAGTCAACCCATAGCTCGTTTTCAACTGAAAAATGTCAAAACGAACGAATGTCAATTGTCAAAATATGCTACAATGTCAGAACAGTCAGACAGATCACCGAAACAAAAAAAAACAAATCTTTTAGTCGATTTTAATAATTTCATTTTAACTGCTCAAACAAATCTTGTGCTCATAGAACCTGCTAATATTGTTTTTGTTATACACATTTATACCCAAAGAATCATTATTTGCATGCTAATTTTTACGCCTGGAATTTCTACAGCTGAATAAATTATCAATAAATTTTCATTAATATTTATTAACGAATTGACAACAAAACGTAGTTTTGACAACAATCGTCAACAATGGTGGAACGGATACCGTGACATTTTATGGCAGTATTCGTTTTCTGATACGAAAAATATCAATAATGATCAATAATTCACTTGAAATATCCTTTGCGATTATATTGCAATAATATTTCGCTTAATCTTCACATAAAACATTAAGAATGTGTGATGTTTGTTCGGAGTTTTCACAGCTTTTAGTAAATTGTAAGTTACATTGTTTCGAAATTTAGCAGTCCATTTGTCCGTTCTATTTAACCATTTTAATCGAAAATGTTTTTTATTCGCTGGCGCCTAGTGTAGATAAATAAAATCTTAGTATTGTGAGTTGTTATGATATTATCCAACTGTGGTTTTAGGTGAATCCAGACTTACCGACGATGTGTCCCAGTATCCAACAATAACCCAATCTGAGCTGGAGATAGTGCTAAACTATATTCTCTCATGGCCACAAAGGTAAGATATTTACTATTCTTCGAAACACAATTAGATTTTAACTCCTACAGCTGTTTGTATGTGACAACCAATGTAGCTGACTGCCTGTGCTTTGTTATAGCCCTTTGATACTCTTGTCCAGTCATGATAAGTTTATAAAATTGGCTAGTGCATGGAGTTACTGGTACAAAGTGTACTTTAATACAGTAAACAGTCATTCTATTGTGACAAAGTGAAATCACAAAAAGTAACCTTTCAATCTCAATAGACAAAGTCATTGTATTGGTAAATATGTGAGAGTAATACAATCTGTAACTTTGTTTTAGGCAATGTATGTGTTGCTATCGGGATGTGAAGAATTTTGAAAGATTCTACCTTGTAGTGCAGAGTATACTGTGCTTGTCTGTATGTCAACTGAAGCAGCTGAAAGATGAACTAGTAGAAGCAGCTAAAACCGCCCCGGCACCTGCACCACCGCAACCTCCTGACAATGCAGAAGACAATCAAAAACCTGAGGAGGATAGTTCACCCCATGTTGAGGACAAGAACAATGAAGAGAAGGAATCTCCAGATGAGCCAGATGAGCCTGCCCCTACAGCTGACAATCCAGGAGAGCCCAAAAATGCTGAGACATCTCCTTCTTCAACTGAGGACACTGAACTATGGTCTATGCAGCAAAAAGAGAAGCTCATGCACATTGTGTCCAAGGTGTTCCTCCTCAACTTCCCTTTATACCTAGCCTGCAAGCACTCAGCACTATGCCGCTTGGATGACCTCTCTGCTCAAGAAATATCTAATCTAAGTTTATATTGTGACCTACATGATACTGAGATACCTGCTTACTTGCTGAGAAATGTGAGCTTCTTCTGCAAGCTGGGTGGAGTTTGTGCAATGACATCCGTGTTTGAACATGCTACACAGAGCACTCTCCCTTTATCAATGGCACATGCCATTGTGGCAGCGGTAGGGAACCTCAAGCTATGGCTGAATTTCAGAGCTGTGTCCCAACTCTTCATGCCATTGAGAGCCAAGATATTGAAGTATATGTGCACTTTGGAAGACAAGGATCTTAGGGTGCCTGCAGTGAAATCTATGGCTGGTAAGTTAAGAATTTTTATTGGCAAATTAACACTTCTAATTAGAAAAAATGTCAAAATGATGAATGATGTATGATATTTATTTCTGTAAATGGTTCAAACAAACACTTCAAAAATAGATTATTTCATAAATTAATATATTATAAATTAAAGTCGCTTTTCGTGTTTATCTGTATAACCACATTGTTCTTCTAAACCATGCAACAGATTTTGGTGAGGTTTTCACCATTGTTTAGATTAGAGTATTTATTCCGGAAGGTTTATGTGTCATCATCTGCCTAGCCTTTTCCCAACTATGTTGGGGTCGGCTTCCAGTCTAACCGGATGCAGCTGAATACCAGTATTTTATATGGAGCGACTGCCTATCTGACCTCCACAACCCAGTAATAATACGGTACCCCTTGGTAAGACTGGTTGTCAGACTTTCGGGCTTCTGACGACCCGTAACGGCTGTCAAAGATCCACAAATGTCAGCCGGGACCAACGGCTTAACGTGCTTTCCGAGGCACGGAGGAGTCTCGGTATGTAAAGATGGTCACCCATCCACGGACCAACCCCGGCAAGCGTGGCTTAACCTGATGGATCGACCCGTGCGGCTGTTAATACTTAGCCACGAGCTCCTCTGTATGATATGTTAATATTAATAACTAAATACTAAAATCTGTGCGAAGCAGGAGCGAATCGCTAGTTTGAACTAAATGAGTTTAGTGTTTTTACCCGACTACGGCGAAGAAAGAAGGAGGGTTATTCTATCCAACTACTCTGAAAAGAAAGACTGAAACGAACTCAGAGGTCAAAGTCTCTTTAAAAGTCCAGACATACTGATGCAGCTTAGTTGAACCACCTACCTGCCTATGGCAATATGAATGCATGAATATTGATGTTAATCAAAAATTTATTCACCTTGTGTTTTGAAAGGCTAGCTGACTAGCTAGGCTAGCTATTGCAATCTAATTCTGTAAAATATAAAAACCTTTCTTCCTCCAACAGATTTCATGTGGGGAGCAGCAAAAGAGCCTTTGGACGTACCGCTAACATTCGACGGGGATGGACTAGCGTTAGCTTTCAAGTACTTCAACAGCAGTACATTAACGATGCGCCTAGCAGGGGTGGCGCAGATCAACGCGCACATCGCGTCGCACAACGAGCTTTGTGCTGGGGAGTCGGCGACGGATGCGGAAGTGGCTGGGCAACAGCTGGCGACGTGGCTCACGAATAATAACATCATTGAGCATCTGTTTGGGCCAAATTTGCATGTGGAGGTTAGTAGGAACAGAGAATGGTGTAGGATTTTATTTTGATCACTATATTTTTTGTGAGTGTTTCTTCATCTTACTTAACAGCTATATAAAATTGTTTAGTTGGTGGTGCCTTGGATAGCTGCTAATATTTATTTTAAAACCATCTGCACGCCGCGGTTTCACCCGCGTAAGTCTCGATCCCTTGGGAATATCGGGATAAAAAGTATCCTATGTCCTATTCCAGGTTAAGGTCTACATCTGTGCCAAATTTCATCCAAATCCGTTCAGCCGTTTTAGCGTGAAAGCGTAACAAACAAACTCAGTTTCGCATTTATAATATTACTAGCTTCCGCCCGCGGCTTCGCCCGCGTGGTATGTCGATAAAAAGTAGCCTATGTCCTTCCCCGGGATGCCATCTTTCTCCTTGCCAAATTTTATCGAAATCCGTTCAGTGGTTTGGCGTGAAAAGGTAACATACAGACAGACAGAGTTACTTTCGAATTTATAATATTAGTATGGACTAGCTTCCGCCCGCGGCTTCACCCGCGTGGTATGTCGATAAAAAGTAGCCTATGTCCTTCCCCGGGATACCATCTATCTCCATGCCAAACTTTATCGAAATCCATTGAGTGGTTTAGGCGTGAAAAGGTAACATACAGACAGACAGACAGAGTTACTTTCGAATTTATAATATTAGTATGGATAGTTAGGATGTAGGTAATTCATTTAGCTGAAGTCAGTTAGATCTGTAATATTTATTGAGAAACTTGAAGCTAGTTGGTCAAAGGCCAACTACCAAAATTGTTTCAGTCAATCAAGAGCCACAAAACTGCAGTTCCTTAATTTGAACTTACATACTTCAACATTACCATCTCCACAGGTGATAAAGCAATCTCATATGATCCTGAAGTTCCTGGCGGTGGAAGGCCGCGTGACTCCCGAACACGTGGAACTGGTGTGGGCCGCCGCTCAACTCAAGCACTGCGGCCGGCAAGTGTATGACTTGCTGCCTGGGTTCATAAGGGCGTTAGCGCCAAAGCCTTGTGCTCATCTGTATAGTCTGCTGTGCGCGTTGCCGCCTAAGGAGCATACGGAACAGGTGAATAATGTGTTGAGTTAGCACTGGCATTAGAGCCTTGCACTCTTTTCATATTTTTCCCTAAGAGTTTATAAAGAGATAGAATTTGTATGCACATTTAGCAAAGAATCTCTTTTCCATGTAATTTTAATATTTCCAACAGAGACTTAGCACATAGATAAATATATAATAATACTAACAACATGAAATGGCGTAAAAAAAAATCAGCCGTTCACTACATTTTGACGAGCTCTGCAAACATAAATATGGGGAACAGCTGGTTTTTTTTTTCGATTTCATTTTTGGTCCCATAGTGAAAGTTGTTTATAATGACGAGTACAATGACCTCTTAAGAGATTTCATGTATGAATAGATACACTTTATATAGCTTTTACTATTATTGTTAATTAATTAATCGATTTTAATTAACATCGTCTTTTATCTACCAGAGTCTCTACCTAGCGTCCGCACTGATGCGCGCGATGTGGTCGCGCGGCGCGTCGGGCACGCTGGGCGGGTCGCCGAGCGCGCTGGCCGACGACCCTCCCCTGCGCCCCCCGCAGCCGTCCTGTAAGCCGCACCACAACTCCTCTTCCGAAGCAAGTGTGAGCATGGATCAGACTAACTCCGATGATGATCCTGTGAGTTTAAAAAACATGTGCCTTATTACCATAAAACCGTGTTTATCAGTTGTTTATCCTAAACACATTTTAAACACGACATTTCTCTATGGAGTTTGACATGAAACTGACAGTAGACATGCGTTTAACAAGTGTCTTTGTGGTTAGACCCTTACTTAGGGTTTTTGCAAATCTGAGCTTATGTGCTGATTCATGAGTTCAAATAAACTACAATGATTGACGTGACCTCGTGAAATACAAAAACAATACTTTACTTTGATTTTAGAATGTCAATCGTGATTAATTGGAAAGTGCAACTTAGGCCCACTTACGCGTTCATTCGTTATCCTAAATAACGAATAAGTCGGAGTTAACAGCTAATTCAGGTTTAATCAAATAATTCATCTTGCACTACCAAGAGTCAGAGGTAAACTTTTAAATATTTAACCTACCAATGTGAGAGGGTTAAGTTGCCAATCTCTGGGTTAGTGTTATAATAACCTAGGGCTATGGCGACAGAGACCGGTTGTTTCAAACGGTTGGTTAACGTAACACACGTACGTCAAATAATGACGATTACGTGAGATGTTTAACGTTCGTTAAATACAAAGTGTTGTTTCATTGCATAGAAAACCGATTGTCAAAGTTATTCGTGCTGCCAGTAAAAAGCAAATGTGCAGATGTTTGACAGTAAAATGACGTTAACCAGTGGGTATGGCACCGGTTACTGTAATCGTTATTTTTTAACGTACGTTAAAGGCGCACCCAATCACAAATTGCTTAGCATGATCCTCTGTTATGCCGAAAATACTGCAGCATTAGGTTTGAAATAAATATATATTAAAGTTGAGGATTGATGCTAGGTCTTATGTGAGGCGAAAACACGATTACATAAAATTTTCTCGATAGAAAAAAATTCCTAAGTTACCTCTGCACAGAATTATAAACCGCTGGTATTCGGTATTCAAATTAGATCATGCAACTTTGCATGATAACTGAACTAACTATAAAGCAGGTCTTATGTGTGTCATTTTTTTTAAATTACCATTATTTTCACCGTAAAAAGCAATTACCTAAACTTTTCGACGCTTTAGAGCTGCTAGCGCCCCACTCCGTCGCGTTCTCACTCAGGTCGCGAGTAGTATGGTGCGAGCGGGATAAAATCTGAGGTAGGGTGCGCCCTTAAGGCCATTATTTCGTGAAACAACGCTTTTTTTTTATTTGACGATAGTTAGCGCCATTTTTGACGTTTACCCGTGCGTAAAGTGGACGTGAAACAACCCGCCCGTAGTCTATCACGACATCGCCAAGCGGTTGGACCTGCTTTATAGTTAGTTCAGTTATCATGATAACTGAACTAACTATAAAGCAGGTCTTATGTGTGTCATTTTTTTTAAATTACCATTATTTTCACCGTAAAAAGCAATTACCTAAACTTTTCGACGCTTTAGAGCTGCTAGCGCCCCACTCCGTCGCGTTCTCACTCAGGTCGCGAGTAGTATGGTGCGAGCGGGATAAAATCTGAGGTAGGGTGCGCCCTTAAGGCCATTATTTCGTGAAACAACGCTTTTTTTTATTTGACGATAGTTAGCGCCATTTTTGACGTTTACCCGTGCGTAAAGTGGACGTGAAACAACCCGCCCGTAGTCTATCACGACATCGCCAAGCGGTTGGTCGACTCGATCTTCACGTGACCAGAGGGCTGGCCTATTCTTCGACCAAAGAATCAGCATTTCCATACAACATGGCAATGCTGCCAGCCTTTTGGGCACTTTTCCTGCTGACAGCGGTGCGGACGAATTTTGTGTAATTTTTATATGTGGTGTGGTTTGTTTATAATATCACAATGATCAATGAATAATGTTGTTTTATGATGAAGACGAAGAAATCAAGAAGGGTTGCAGAACAATCTGATTATTAGAATTCACAAAGAGACAAAGATTTTCATACAAGATTACGACTCAGAAAAAAAAACACTACAAATAGAAAAATAACTCTCTCTTTTTCTATTTGTACACTTATTTAATTAACCCAACTAAACGTGCAAGAGGGCCTTAGAAACGAAACTTTCCTAAACTTTGGTTGAAGTTGAAATAAAAGTAATTAATTAATAATCACAACACTACCCCAGTTCAGACCGCGACATGAAGCGACGCGACGGACGCTGAGCGCACTTTTTAACAATTATCGAACTTATTTTCTTCACGAGAAGGCATCATTTCAGTGCGAGGGTTGACACGTGTCAAAGTATGCTGAGATGCGCGGTGCTGCGCAGCGCGTGTACCTTATTTTGTAGTAAATAAATTCGATATTGTATCGGATCATAAAATTTATTTTCATTGACATTAGCTTTTGCAATTCATAATTAAAAAATACACTATTCTATGTCCAAAAGTTTCTTCAATTCCGATGTTCTGTTGTCCTCAGTGTGAGGAGCTGAGCACATCGGGCGAGGAAGCAGGACCGACGCCGCGCAAACAAAGTAAACATCAGCGTGACCTGACTGGTAAACATATACCTACAATATAATGCCGTGGCCAAACAAGCTGCTGTATACACTCTCACTCTTGTCTTACAGCCGAACAGGAGTGGCTGAGGGAAGGGGAGGAGCTGACTAAGAAGGAATGTCCGACGCTTAAGTCTTGCCAGAAGTAAGTATTATGTTAACTTTGAATGTATACATTCAATATTCTATGGAACTTTGTCCATACAAGTGTATGAATTTTTTGACTTGCAATTTTTTTTTATGTCCATAAAGTTGAATATTGATTATTGAAGTTTGCTGAAAAGGGAAAATAAAACACAATGTTCGATTCATTATTACACATACATACAAAAATTCAATATTCACATCATTATACATACAAAAACAATGTTGGCTGTTTTGTCTTGTCCTGTGTATTCACTATTCAGTATTCTCCTTTAAGACTATTGCCAACCAAATAATATTTGGAAAATGAGTATGTTGGTAAAACTCTGTAAGTACATATACATCTGAAGCTGCTAGGAATACAGTTATAAAATTAGAAATAAAATCTATGTAGACTTCAGAAAAGTGTAATGCACGAACTTCTGTGAACGCGTTCCTTTGTAAACGAGGTTCCTATGTATTGCTCTAAGTATACCTATGTAAGTAAAAATATTCTCAATTGCGGCCTCGCCCACTTATGACATAGTAAACTAAATAATAATATAACTTCACCTCTGCACAGACGTAACAAGCGCGCCGGCAGCAGCGGCAGTGCTAGTAGCGGGGCCGAAGAAATGCTGCGGCCGCGCAAGAAGAAGTTCTACAAGAAGCGCCACAAGCCAGGCAAACCCAAGCATTTCCGTGAGTGCATGGTCCATACATCACATACTATGACTTTTATATGTGTCTTTTTATGATAAAACCTCTTTTATTTGAGTAGGTATTTGTTTTCTTTTGTATTTTTTATGTTATATTGAATCCAAAAAAGTCTTATGTTACAGTCCTTTCATAGTTATTTTACCTTTGATATTGCATCACTTTCAAAATGACAGTGACCTTTATTATCGTTATAATAAGGTTGCTGTTGGGTTGCTGCTGCTGACAAGTCTCTCAAATCATAAAGATCTTTATAGCCGTTAGAATAAGGTTGCTATTGGATTGCTGCTGTCTAGAGGTAAAATAACTGTGAAAGGACTGTAACATAGACTTTCAGGGTGTAGCTAAAACAGCTTTGTAACAGCGTTTCTCGTTTAGCTTCAACCGGTTGATAACATTTTGGTAAACCCAGGCCTTATACCTTTCTTGCCAAAAACTATGGTTAATATTCAAAGCTTTAACAGACTTCTAAGATAAATTATAACTTTCAGGTAGTAGATTGTGAGTGACAGAGTGATCAAACTTTTGAATAAAGCTTACTAGGGGTTTCCATGAAAATTCATGCCACCAGTTGGCGCCACTTTGTAAAGACTTCTTCCATTTCGACAATGAATAGAAAATACATATATGATGCCGTTTATCATTTGTTTCAATTCGCGCTTTGACACTATTGACAGGTGCCCGGACCTGACGTCTAAGTGCTGCCACCTAGTGAACGTCATTTCAGAAAACCCTCGTTGCATGCTGTGTGGAAATAAACTTTTGAGTTTGTTGCTATATATAGACAAATACCAAAACCATCATGTAATAGTGTACGACTACAAATCTAAGTGTAACATTATCCAACAGCAACTCAACTGAAAACAGCTGATCTAGCTGAATCTGTGTCTGAAGTGGAGGAAGAATCGTCAGGCAGTGATACCGCGCATTGTCAGCTGATTTGCGACAACGTTGATGCAAGGTGAGCCTTATTGTCAAGCGTTTGAGTGTTATTTTTGCTTGCAATAAAAAAAAATATGTTGGTGACCCTTCTTCATGCATAGCACGATAGGATCAACCTAAGCCTCGGAAATAACCAAGACAATTTATAATCAGTTTAACTAAGAGAAGGGTTGTTCTAATCCAGATTTATTAATCCATAGCGTTGTTTTTTTACCCAAAAAGTTCTTATGCACAAATAGTGGGTCTTGCACACACAAAAATACCCGGTGTGTGAGCATCCACTTTCATAGAAAGTTACTATGCATGACTTTCGCGATGAATACTCTGAGAACTACAATGATTTTTTATAACCTTTATTTTCCTACGTCAGGCGTCTTATGGAGCTCCGTCTAATGGAGAGCTACAAACGTCGCGGCGCGGCCGGGGAAGAAGAAGAAGGCAGTGCCTCATCAGCGCTGTCTCCTCACTCACATCCTCACCTTGCTGATTTGGATGAGGATGATTCAGCCTGTGAGGAAGAACTGGCCAGGCTTGCTGCGCAGGTAACAATAGAATGTTGATTCTTTAGTACCTAATTCTATTCGCATATTTTTTTCGACCAAGTTGACTTCAGCTTGAGTTTTTGGTTGAGCTTCCGATAAGTCCCTTGTGAGTCAAAAGTCAAAGACAAAGTTATTAATTAGTGTGTATTTTAATGATACAAAGGTGAGAAAGGCGCGTTCTTTGAGGAAACAAAGCTAAGCTAATGATGTGGCTGTTCCACTAAAGCTCATCAGTGTAGCGAAGGAGCAAGGCTATTGCGCGTGATGCCTAGGGAACGGTACTGTACTTTGATATTCGCTCCTACAAAACGACTGAACGCACCGTGACTTGTGATGTGTCTAAGAAAGTTAGCTTTAGATATGAGAAGATGTGAGACACAATAGCTACTCTATTTATCCGTCGTTATCCCACAAAGTTATACCACGATTATTTTAGTTATTCAGTGGGTTATTTGATGCTTTATTTTGTATGTGTGTATCCAGGCGCAGTGCCTGACCGAGTACCAGGGCGCGGGCGCCGCGAGCAGCAAGCGCGCGCGCGGCTCGCCGCCCGCGTGCGACGTGGACGACGTGTGCCGGCCCGGCAACACGCTGCTGTGGGACCTGCTGCAGGACGGCGCCATTGTGAGTTGTATGACCTGCTGCCGTATCGGGAACATCATTGTGTACTCTTTAAGTCATTCTCATCATCGTCACAATTACGACAACCAAAAAAGAAAAAAAATCCAACTAGCACATTACTACTATTATATTATTTTTCCAATGCTGGAAAGAGGCCTCCCCCAAATATTAACACAAACTTCGATCAACAATAGCACTAATTAGATTAAGGATTAGGAACAAAAACATCGCTCAAGTGGCCGAGATTGCATATAAAACTTGATTGTAAACCTGTATTCTCAAACATAAAGTTTACTATCGTTTGCACTAGTTCGATTCAAAAGTAAAGTATTTTGTTTTTAAATAAGACTAAAAATATTTATGGTAAAATAAAACATAATTTCTAAGCAATAAGGTTGAAGAAAACTATGTTGCAAAATAAGACCACAACATTATTTGTTACTTTACTTTTGTTAATCGAAGGACACAACTCGTCCTGCGACGCCTTTCAGTAGATTCCCGTGATCTTCGGTATGTTTGTTTTTATAAAAGGGGTAAGCTCCGGAATTTTTCAAATCTGACTGATAGCAGTCGGATTTGGAAAATTCTAGGGTAGCATCACGCTTCGACCCTTAGAAGACAAGCAAAAAGGAAAAAAGTCAGAACGAACTCTACGAAAAAAAAACGAAGTAATAGCGCGAGTAGGCGATGGAAGGCGATGCGGTTGGGATCTGAACATTCACGCGGACGCGCGCAGAAGCTAGTTATGAATAAAATGTAACTAAACTTTGTTTTTTTTCCATCTAGGAGCAATTGGGCGAGGGTTTAGCGCTCGAAGCGGAGAAGGCACTCTGCGCGTTACTATGCTTCAGTACCGACAAGTTCATAAGGATAAAGTTTATTGAAGGATGTCTTGATAATCTTGCCAACCATAGGTATGACATAATTCAGCATTGTGATCTTAAAAACGTATATTGTTGCTTTATTAAATGTATTGATGAAATGTGTTTTGTCTCAGATCTGTTGCGGTCTCACTTCGGCTATTACCGAAGTTATTCTCCTCATTTCAACAGTTACGAGGCATGGATATGCATCAGGTAAATTGGCAATCTTTGGGACATTATAAGTCGTCGTCATTATAAGTCGTAGTGTTAAGCCGTTGGTCCCGGCTGTCATTTGTGGATCTTTAACAGTCGTTACGGGTCGTCAGAAGCCCGAAAGTCTGACAACCAGTCTTGCCAAGGGGTATCGTATTACCCAGTTACTGGGTTGTGGAGGTCAGATAGGCAGTCGCTCCATATAAAATACTGGTATTCAGCTGCATCCGGTTAGACTGGAAGCCGACCCCAACATAGTTGGGAAAAGGCTAGGCAGATGATGATGATGGGACATTATAAGTCGCCAGTACGTAACGCTGTAAGGTACCCTTCAGAACAGAGCTTACTCTTGAATTTGTGATAAAGATGTTTGCAGTTGATAGAATCAGTCAGGTAAAGGGTAGATTAGGACAGTTTACTGGTTCAAACGTTATGAAACTGTTTTTTTTTTCTTTCCGTTTTTACTTGTGTGTAACATTCGAGAACTTGCAGTTTAAATTGCATTGCATGTTTCTCATTTTTCCACTGCAACGTTTCAAAATGACGAGAACTCATAATTATGTCCATCAATTTAAAAAAAGACTTGTGAGTCGCGTGCCGAGCGCCGAGTCTTGAAACGTTTTAAGTATTTGTTCTAGTAGATTAACATAATTATGTGTTTTACAGGTGGTAATGTGGGCCGAACGCGAGCGTGGCATGATGCGCCTGTTCCTCGAGGACCTGCGGCACTACATGGCCCAGCCGCGGCCCGCGTGCGACGCGCCGCACTACGCGCACATCACGGAGCTCACGGTGCGCCTGCACTTCCTCACCGCCATCTTCTCTCCGGTCGGCTCCCCGCAGCACTTCAGGTAATATATCAGCGTAGCTATTCAGAACCGTTCGATACGCTTCCGTGCGGGATCGAACATCAATAATCAATGTTATAAAAAGAGTCCTGTAAAGGCTGTTAACAAATCCAAAACGCGATATCAGTTTAAATCAAATAGATGACCGCCATTCTTTCGACAGCTATTTGCCGTCGGGGTCCAAGCAAATTAGTAATGGTCATTTTTGATGCCACAACCTGTCGAATGGTTGTGAATAGCTGGTGTAACACCGAACTCAAAAGACATTAGGATCTACGACAGTCAAAACAAAGAAACACCACACTATACAGGCTGTAAGGGTAAACACTCTTGTCATTCAAACCATGGGTAGTTGACTTAAATATAAAAATAAATGACCGAACACAACAAAAAAAAAACGTCATTTTCATTAAAAGATTTTAAAAAGTTTCTATCCGACACCGTGCTCTCTAGCGAAACAGCTGACTGACTGAGGGAGGGGTCGCGCTCGCGGCCGGTCAGGTCACATTCCGCACCCCTCGCCCGTGTTGAGACGCAAGTTCGTTGACCTAGCGCATAGGGCAACGAACTTGCGTCTCTTGTGGTAAAATGTTGATTAAAATAAAATTGTTAAGTACTTCGTACGGGGAGACAAGTGAAACACGCGACAGCTATGGACACACTACTTTATTGTCTGTTAAACACCTCGCGTGGGCGCAGCCACGCACACATGTAACCGGTAACACATACATACACAACAGTCCCTCCCCCTATTTAACATAAATAGAAAGTTACCCATAATTTTATTTTTTTATTTTTTATAAGAACTGTTTATAATCAACCCTGGGTATGTCCCGCAGCAGTCTGCTGGAACATCTCGAATCGGGAGGTGAAGGTGAGGATGACAATTCCACCTCATTCCTTTCTCCCTCCCCACTATCAAGCGGTTGAGAACCACTGGGTTCGCTTTGAATTGGATCGCCGTCCAACGTAAAATCGTTGAAGTCCCCGGGTCGAGACGTATCTTTATGTAATACTATTTGATTTTTATGTTTTTTGACGTCTGACGAAGTTACATGGTCTTTAATTAAATATAACACTTTACCCAGTCTTTTAATAACGGTACCTTTATACCACAGAAATTTGCAATTGTTTAGAAATTTTTTAAACATGACTTCATCGCCCGGCTTAAACACTTGTTTATTGTTGCCGCCGTAGCACTTAATTTGCGAGCACTGCTTTTGTTTAACATCGTCAGTTAGTGATGTAAGTGGGGTCGACGTTAACTTGGGATGGAGTAAATCAAGACGTGTTCTGAGCTTTCGCCCAAACACCAATTCAGCCGGTGAGGACCCCGTGACAGAATGAACTGAATTCCGATAGTCAAACAAAAACTTCAACATTTTGAGCCTACTCTCATTCCTATTGTGAGAGCCTAAAACGCTTGCCTTTATACCCTTTTTGACAATTTTCACATAACTCTCCGCTTGTCCATTACTAGCAGGATTGTAAGGTGGTGATGTAAGATGAGTAATACCATTCAATAAACAAAATTTTGTGAACTCAGCGGATGTAAACGCAGTGCCGTTATCGCTAACAATTGTGTGAGGTAATCCGTACTTAGACATAAATTCATAAAGCTTTTCAATAACGGTAGCCGAGGTGGTAGATGTGCTCACGTCATATATTTCTAACCATTTCGTGTGCGCATCAACCACTACTAAAAACATCTGATTATTCAGCGGCCCCAAGAAGTCTACGTGTATTCTATGGAATGGCGCATCTGGAAACTTCCATGGTGCTAGCGGCGCCCGAGGAGGCGAGGGCCGTAGCTGTTTACATATTTCACACGAGTATATCATTTTTTCTAGCGCTGCATCAATGCCTGGGAACCAAACCCGTGACCTAGCCTCTGATTTCGTTTTTACGATGCCTAAATGTGAGCTATGTAATTCTAATAAAACCTTTGACCGCAATGATTTGGGGAGAACAACTTTATGTCCCCTCATTAAACAACCATCTTCATATGACAATTCTGTCTTACATAAGTGATAAGGTTTCAAATGCAAGTCTACTACCTTTTTAGGCCACCCATTTTGAACGTAATTTATAACTAACTGTAATGCCGTATCCTCATTAGTAGCTTCGCGTAACTCGTTCAAGGTCAACGGCATGTCGCCTTCTACAACGAAATTAACGTATGATGCGCGATCAATGGGAGCAGCAGCCGCGGCGGCGTGTGCGCCGATGTTGTCTCCCTCGCTCTCGGCGCGAGCCTGCCCTGACTTACTCTGTAGGCTCGCACGAGACAGATAATCCGCGTTGTTATCCGCGCTCCGGACATACTCAATTATATAATTGTATGCACTTAAAAACATTGCATACCTCTGCAATCGATTAGCGGACACCTCTGGTATACCTTTATGGTTTCCGAAAATAGTAATTAACGGCTTGTGATCCGTGCGTAATATGAATGGATCTGACCTGCCATATAAATACTGATGGAACCGACGTATTCCAAATATTATTGCTGTCGCCTCTTTTTGAATCTGTGAGTAATTCTTCTCGGCCGTATTCAACGTGCGGGAAGCGAATGCTACCGGGCGCTCTAACCCGTCATAATCTATTTGGGATAAAATAGCACCCAAGCCGCACGGCGATGCATCTACGGTTAAAACTATTTTAGCGTCCGAATTGAAGTGCGTTAAAACCTGATCAGACGTTAAACGTTTTTTAATTTCTTCGACCGCTCGTTGGTGCGACGTAGACCAGACCCACTTAACACCCTTTTTTAATAGGTCATACAAAGGACTCAGGATACAGGATGCCCCAGGAACGAAATTCCTATAATAGTTTACCAGGCCTAAAAATGATTGCAATGTATTAACGTCGGTAGGAATGGGCGCATCCGCTATGGCTTTTATCTTTGCCGGATCTTTCTGTAACCCATCTTTGTTTATTATGTAACCCAGATATTTAATTTCGTTTTTGAAGAAATCGCATTTACTTTTCTGCACAGTTAACCCTGCATCCTGAAGTCTTTGCAGAACTATATTCAATTTGTTCAGATGCCCCTCCGGAGTCCGGTCGGTCACTAAAATGTCATCAAGCAGACATAGGACCCCATCAAGTCCCGCGAGCACCGTTTCCATAGCACGCTGGAATATTGATGGCGCACTAGACAGTCCGAAAACTAACCGAGTATAATTAAATAACCCCCGATGCGTATTGATACACGTGATCGGTTGCGATTCGTCGTCTAACAAAAACTGATTATAGGCCGTAGTCAAGTCGATTTTTGAAAACTGATGGCCCCCGTACAGTTTTGAAAATAGTTCGTGTACCGTGGGTAAAGGATATTGTTCTATTATCAGCTGTTTGTTAATAGTAACCGAGTAGTCGGCACACAATCTAACCGTACCGTTGTGCTTAAGCACGGGAACAATAGGTGACGCGTACTCCGAGTGCGTAACGGGTTTTAGAACACCTAGGTCCACTAAGCGTGTTATCTCTTCGCCAACCTTATCACGTAGCGCGAACGCAATTGGACGCGCTTTACAGAATATCGGTTTCACATTATCCTTTAGTTTTAATTTAACACGATATTGATTAAATTTACCAAGCTTATCCGAAAATACTTCTGGGAAGCGCGATTGCAATTGGTCCACGATACTCTGCTCACCCTTCAAAAAGTTACAATGCGTCAACTTAAGTTTAAATCTTGAAATGAAATCCCTGCCTAATAACGGTGGTCCGCCATTGCGAATGACGTACACGTCCAATGAGTGAGTGTATCGCATGTACGTCACCGGCAGGTTTACATACCCTACACATTTCATAATATTGCCGGTATAACTAAACAAACTTTTTTTAGAATCTAGTAACGGCATATTACTAAACAAGTTGTTATAGGTACCTTCGGATATAACGGTCACTGCTGATCCACTATCTATTTGAAATTGTAAATGCTTTCCGTCCATTGAAACTGTTTCTGTCATAGGTTCCCCACCGACTGAGCGTATGTTAAACAATGACTTACCGTCGTCGTCCTCACTCACATCACCTGCCAACACGTAATTAATCTTGTTACACATTTTACGCAAATGGCCTTTGGTGTTGCACTTATTGCACTTGTAGCTTGCAAACCGACATTGTGATGACTCGTGATTATTACGACCGCACACTGTACACTTTATTTTACCGGCACTAATGGTTTTAGCACTTTTTGCCTCCTTGGTGATCTTGAACACTGGCGCCTGCTGCCCAAGGGCAGCCGAAGTAGTGATGGCGCCCGCTCGCGCGCACCGCACGCTCTCCGCTAACTCCACCGCCTTGGCTAGGGTCAGCTTATCGATGTCCTGCGCGAACAGCTTTTCTCGTTCATGCCCTGCTACCATTCCCATCACGAACCGATCTCGTAACGCTTCCTCTACGTTACTAAACTTACAATGTGCCGTAAGTCCTCGTAGCCTTGACGCCCATTGCGTGTATGTCTCGCCCTGCTGCTGTACAGCCGCGTAAAAATTGTAACGCTCGCTGAAGCCGCATATCTTTGGCAGGAAATGCTCATCTAATAACTGCACTATGTCGTCATATGGTACTTCCTGGATATCCTTTGGCAGGGCCAGATCCGCTGCCAACTTATAAGTACCGTCGCTAAGTGCGCTGAGCAGGATAGCCCGTCTCTTGGCTCCAGTTGCATCATTCTTCGGAACAATCTCATTTGCAATAAACCATTGTGTAATTCGGCCTTTGTACGACTTCCATTCTTGTACGTTGTGATCGAATGTAGACAAAATGCCAATACTGTTCATTTTCCGATTACTATTTTGAGATGTGGGTAAAACCTCGTCGCCACTGTTAAGTACTTCGTACGGGGAGACAAGTGAAACACGCGACAGCTATGGACACACTACTTTATTGTCTGTTAAACACCTCGCGTGGGCGCAGCCACGCACACATGTAACCGGTAACACATACATACACAACAAAAATAAAAATAAAGTTGCAATTTTCCATTGATTTTACGTTCTATAAATGAAACCAAACCACTGGTTGCAAGGATAACGGTGTTTACCCTAACATCCTGTACATCGCCACACAGAAAAAAAGGATATGAAAAAAAATAATTGCGGTTTTCACTGCCAAAAATAACAAACATACTTTTTCAAAAGAGATCATCTGTCGAAAGAGACTGGATCCTGCGACACAGGGTGTCTTAGTCCGGGATCCAGTTCTTTTGGAAAAGCAAAAACCACTCTTGCCCACGTTAAAATAAAGTCGAAAATTAATTAACTTAAATGCATGAAGTTTAGTTGTTTGAAACCGCGTTTCACCAGGTCTTGATTTCTTCCGACAACTAGATCAAAGTTGCATTCCTCTTTAGAAGCACTCATCTGATAAGCAGCCGATGTATTTCTTTTGACAGACCCGCAAAGTGTTCTTACAAATTTTAAAACATAACATTTCTCATCTAGGTTAACTGTGGAACAAGTGGAAGAACTCTGGCAATGCTTAGTGGTACGCGGTAGCAGTGAATGTGCGGACTGCCTGTACTCATGGCTGCTCTCTCATACTAAGTCGCCGGATCAACACGCGTTGGGACTTGATGCGTTACGCTTTCTATACGTTGAGAAGATGCCTACTTTAGATCCTGAGGTAAGTGAAACAACCGGTAAAAGAAGATGTAAACCTTCTGCCCATGCTAGTTTCAACATTTTATTTGACTAGCTTTTGCTAGCGGTTTCTCCCGTGCAGGATTTTTTTTGGGATAAAAAAACCTATAATATCTCTCTCTGGGCCATAAACTATCTTTAGACAAAAAAAAATCACGTCGATCCGTTGCTGCGTGAAAGACGGATAAATGAAAAAACAGACTTACTTTAGCTAATGGATCTGCAAGCACTCAAGTATTATTGTTTGACCCGAGACCGCTGTTCCGCGCCTGTACGTGTGCGGCTCACGGGGGGGCAGTGCAGGACTGCAGGGCGCTCATTCGTCAATGGTCACGGGCGCGGCGTCCCGCCCGCCGCTCATTGGTCAACGTTGCCCCTGCCTCGCCGCGCATTCCTAAGGCGCGGAACAGCGGCCCCGGTCAAACTATAGGCAGATGTACGTCACTGTTCGCAACAGTCGCGTGTCGCAAGACAAGAGTTATTGTTGCGTATTATGTGTATGTACAGTCACGGACTTTAATTGACGAGCCACCTTCAAACTTTTCAATTTTGCAGCTTCATACATTCACGAGATTACACGATTAAACACGAACTCAAATCTCATGCTCGTAAACAAGATGACAAATAAATTACTTTTAATCGGAAATAAGCCTTATGCATAGAGGTTGACTAATAAGTTCTAAATGATAAAAATAAATACAATGTTGCATTAAGTTTGTCAAATCTATTTGATACCGACCTCCTTTGAATCATAGCTCATTAGCTCGAAACTTCTGAAAACTTAACTGAAGACAGTGACAGTTGAAGTAACGATGTCAGAGACGTTACTTTCGAACTTGTCGAAATGACTTTTAATATTTATCCGTACGCTAACGTTACTATCGCAACAGTAACCTAGCAACAATAAACAATCGTTGCTAGGTTACTTTTGCTAGACCTGCAATTGGTTGACTTTGGGTAGTCACTCTGCTGTCAAGTTTGTAGTTCTGGCTCACAGGTTAGCCAACCGGTAAAGATATGAAATATAATTTTCTTAATACGAAGACATGACTTTGCGTGTCGGGAACCGAATAAACCCGATTTGCATTACACGGCTAAAATACAAACAGTGCCAGGTGGCTCATCAATTAAAGTCCGTGACTGTACGTACATTTTCTTGATTGTAATTTGATGTCGACCTTGTCCACAGACAATCAGCATAATGGGTCTAAGTTTATATCAGCAACTGTGCAACTTAGCGCGCATGGCACTCGGTACGGGTGACTCCAGAGATGCGGCCCATCCCCACACGTTAGCTATGGACCATCTGTGGAAGATCGCGCTAAGAGCTAATAATACTGGTATGTTGTTTCAGTATTAACGAGATTGTGATTATTTTCAGTAACTTTGTCGGTCGGTGTGTTAAAACTGCGTGTATAATTTACAGGCTGTTTTTTTTTTCATAACACTGCCCGTCCTGACAACAATATTTCAATAAGATAAACCTAGTTATTAATTCCCCAAATCTGAAATCGATTTAAGGAATTATAACTCGATTGAACGTTTTTATCCTTTTCTAAAAAACTTGGTTTTTACCCTGCAGTTTCATAACAAAATAAACTCATCCTGTATTTTTTTATCAATCAATTACGGTGTGACACAATGTTTATAATTATCATCCATCTGTTCCAGACGTATCAATGGGCGCCATCCAATACCTAAACAGCTACTACATGGGTCAACAACTCCAACAAGAAGACGACTTCGTAGCCAAATGCATGTTCCATCTCTCTTCGGCCGCCGAAAGACTGATCACTAAGAAAGACACGGCGGACGGCGAAGTCGCATCAACGTCACAAATGTCTGAACAAGACGTCAAAGAAGAGAAAATTGTTGATAAGCTGAATATCTATGAGCATATGACTGAGGAAGCTGCGCTGCAGTGCATACAGAGGGCGCTATTGCTACTAAAGACGCATCTTGATACTTTTAAGAGGAGGTTTGTGTCATTTCGCTATTGTTTAACAGATTGAAGTAATATGGACGCAATTTTTGAACAGAGATATTAAAAAAAAGTTTTCAAACTTAATCTTGTTGCCGTTAATTTAGCAGGAAAAAATATGTCTCTCATTTTCTACAGATTCTCAAGTCGGAACAGCTTATCCTAACTAAAGTGTTTTAACTAATCTATCAGTCTTCGGAACTAAATCTAACGTTATTATATTATTGTTTTGGAAAGAAGTCACGCGAAAAAGCGTTCATACTTGCAACTTTTTTCTTCTAATTCAAAGGGAACGAAAGAGAGAGAGGCAAAGTGTGAATTAAGTCAAAATGAAAATCCAAGATGGCCTATGCGAAAAATTTCAAATTTTTCGTCACTGGTGTTGTTTTCGTAGTTTTCGAGGGTGCTTTAGCACCCTCGAAAACGGCTAGGTTTAGGTTTAGGTGTAACGGTTTAGGGTATCAGTATCGGCTAAAGCCGATGTTATTATATTATTGTTTTGGAAAGAAGTCACGCGAAAAAGCGTTCATACTTGCAACTTTTTTCTTCTAATTCAAAGGGAACGAAAGAGAGAGAGGCAAAGTGTGAATTAAGTCAAAATGAAAATCCAAGATGGCCTATGCGAAAAATTTCAAATTTTTCGTCATTGGTGTTGTTTTCGTAGTTTTCGAGGGTGCTAAAGTCGATAATGAGATCAAAATGTAAATCCAAGCAGCTGTGAAAATGTGGGAAGAAACTTTGTTCCTGACTGTTGTGGGGACCCGTTTTTTATATATTTTAATATGTATAGTTTCAAGTTCTGATTGGTCAATATTGCGTATAGATATGCGTACCACCTCCGTCGCTGGGCACTGGCCGACTCGGGCGCGTGGGAGGGCACGTGCGGCGGCGGCGGCTCCGTGCGCGTCACGCTGCAGCCGGCCGGCGCCGGGCCGCGCGCGTCGCTGGCCATGCACCACGCCGACCTGGTGGCGCACCTGCGCGCGCACGTGCACGTGTGGTGGGAGACACAGGTACGTGTGTATAATTTTGTAAACATGTTAATACAACATAGGCAAGCACTTCAACGGTTGTAACAGCTCTATATTAGATCATCCCGCGTTCGTCTTTCCGAAGATAGACGATGATTCCCGAAGCACATACTTTACTTTGGAAAGCTTTTAGCTACGTGGCAGCTGTGCAGTGAGCGTGAAGTGCATGTGTAGCAGGTATAAACCGACTGTATTTGAAATTATTACTATCCTTCCAGGTGTTGAAAGTACTCAAATATCAAAATAAAAAAATACTTTTATTTTACTGCTAATATAATAATAACTTTTGTTTTAGATTCACACTGAAGTATAAAAAAAACTGTTTCATACAAAAATCGAATTCCTACCCCATCAAATTGGTACAGTTCATTTATTTATTTATTTCAAACTTCGCTTCAGAATAAAAGTTTTTCATTGACGTCTTAGTACTCAGAATCTGCCATAATATAAGGATAACCTCAAAGAAATATCGTTGATAATATGTCACTGACTAACATCATTCACAGATTCAAGGCGAGGAAAACGTGACCGCGCTTTCGACAGATGGACCACTGCGCATGATAACCCAGGGACAAGAGCTAACTATAGACTATGATGAGAGGACATTGTATGATATGGGGTTCAAGGATAATCAGGTATTGTTTACCTATTATTGGTATTGACTCTTTTGAATGTCCTATCTGTGTATTTCTTCTAGACACATATTTATTTGTAATGAAATATATTTTCAAACGACTTGATTCGCTTCACGGGACTTATGAATATTATAGTTTACTTGTGTACTTAAATATAATATCAATGTATCGGAGATAGATTCCCTCGTGTAGCTTACTCTTTAAACTACAGATTTAATTTGAACAACTGAGTTAGTGTTCGATTTATCGTGATCTAAAGCGTGTTCCAATCTCCATTGCTTCATAGAAAAATTATAATGGCGAACGACATCATGTGAAATCTTAGATACCAAAACTGATCCCCTTATAAAATACAATTTTAAAACGAACTTTTTCCATCGCAGCTCGTTTTCGTATCAGTGGGTGTAGGCGGGCGCGGTGCGTGGGCGGAATGGCCGTCTGCACAACCCGCCCCTGCACGGACGCGGTTACCTACATTACTGCTACTCGACCCAACGTACTTCCATCATCTGTTCACGTTGATGCAAGCGTTGGGGCAGATGAAGGAGCCTGGTGCTAATGGAGTAAGTTCAGTTTCAATCACGCGCGTGTGGCGTGTGACTTGACCTTATGGCATTTATATAAGGGTGAAATTCATTAGCTTACAAGCGCACGTGATTTGCATCAGCTATGGTTTGTTGACTGATGTCGACCGATAAGCGGTCCTAGGGGCCTAGACAAGTGAGAATCGCTTCAACAGAATTGACATAAGCTTTTCGATACCTTATGTCAGTCCTATACATTTCTGCCTTTTCCATCATAGTGATCGCTCATCATAGTGTCACTTTGTCTAGGGCCTCTGGTCGTTGGCTCTAATTTCATAAACGGTTAGCTGCCAAGTAGTGTCAAGAGTGCTACCTACGAAATAATTCCTTTGCCCCCTATCA
This sequence comes from Lithophane socia, assembly GCA_947522985.1. Classification (NCBI taxonomy): domain Eukaryota; kingdom Metazoa; phylum Arthropoda; class Insecta; order Lepidoptera; family Noctuidae; genus Lithophane; species Lithophane socia. The sequence goes on along the minus strand of OX383270.1, from coordinate 6,618,376 downwards.
ATGTTTATGATTAATTTAATAAAGTGCCCGGTAAAATCTTGAGAGTCTTCACACGATTTCTCCTCTATGTTAAGAAGTTAGATTAATCTAAAAGGAAGAATAATTTAAAAAAACTGACTAACGCTATTTCCCACAGGAGCCCATAACTCACACGAAAGCTCAACTCCTATCCCGTCGCGTCTGGGACATCCTTCAAGCCGTGCCATTGAACCCAACCCTACTGGAAGCGTTCCAAAACCCAACAGAGACCAAGCTACCAGAATTGCTAGACCCAACCAGTCCACAGAAACTCATGTATTCCCTACATATCATTGACAAGCTGAGCTCAAGTCACACTGGTGCTTTAATTATTAGAGAGAATACGGTCAGTACGCTCAGTCCGTTGATCTCTAATGAAAAAAGCGAGGAAGACAAAGCTGCGGTGGAACATTGGAATGATCTGTTTATAAGGAAGGGAGGTCTAAGACTGCTGTATGATATTATGATGTCAGGTGAGTTGTTTACTAACATTTGTTATTAAATAGGACCACAAATGTACTAGATTTTTATCGAAAACATCTTGTATCTCAGTTTTAAAATCATACAATATTGAAGTAAAACGGTTGTTGGTTTTCCAAACATTTCGCGAATCAACTGTTACTATTGGACACTAAAACACTCATTTATTCTTAATTTAATTAATTTACACGCAATTTTGTCTAGGCGTCATTTGTCACTCTGAGCCACACGCAACTAAAAATACACTTATCCCGCGAGTTTGCAAGGGACTTGAGACAAAATGTACCTCAGCCTACAGTGGTCCAGTTCGATAGTACAGTATTTGCGTCTCATGAAGTGACTCGCGTTTTACTTGCGGAAACCAAGTGTACAAACAGGATCTGAATGTGTGAGTGAAGACAAGTAGCTACAGCACATAACACACACACGGGCACACACACATACACTTCCGACTTCGCCCGGGAAGCTCCTGCGCTTACACACACAATCGCGGCGTTTTTGAACCGTGTACGAGTACACTTGGTAACCACAAGTAAAGCGCGCGTCGCTTCGTGAGACGAAAATACTGTACTGCACTGTTAACAATAGGATCAAATAGTGTAATATTCTGTTTTAGGTGTATTACAAAGGAATGACGACAGTGAATGGCGACAGGACTGCCTCGCGCTATTATTGCAGCTATTATGTAGGATCGGAACGCTACCCTTAGCTGACCCGGCGCAGACGCCGAAACTACATCCGGTAAGTTTAACGTTTATAAACTATAGAGGATTTTGTTACCTCATGACGTTTTTAAAGCTTGAAGCTATGGCTGTTAAAAAGGGATGGTGCTATAAAGTCCATCTCCTCTCTCGCATTGGAAGGATGCTTGCTGCATCATAATATAAGCGCCATCTTTTTGTCGACGGCGTTGAAAAAGTGCTAGTTATTTGTTCAAAAAGTAATTTAGGGGTATGAGGAACAGGGTGTAAAGTTCACTCATCCCCCATAGAAAAGGGAGGATCCTCCTACCAGACGGGTGTTGTGTCTGGCGGGCAACTGCCCAATGATTGATATTGGGTTTTTGTATATATGTTCACTGCACGGTAAACTCTAATTGCGCGATGCAGGATTTATGTGACGTCAGATCTTCGATGCGTAGTTCGCATGTGGCGATGTAGATACCGCCACAGTAATTTTGAATACTGGGCATTTTTTACATGACTGCCCAAAATAGGAGTATAATTTTTGCAGGGTTCATGTATGTATGTGAGTTTCTTTATTCCACCATGACTTTTAAGTTCCTCAACAGATTTTTATGAATGGGGTATCTTAAGAATCCTTACATCATCCCGATAAATAAAATTGTCACTGTAGTTAGGGGACATCTTAGATTAAAAAGTTCCACAAAACGGTCCCCCGACAACATCATCATCATCTGCCTAGCCTTTTCCCAACTATGTTGGGGTCGGCTTCCAGTCTAACCAGATGCAGCTGAATACCAGTATGTTACATGGAGCGACTGCTTATCTGACCTCCACGACCCAGTAACTGGGTAATACGATACCCCTTGGTAAGACGGGTTGTCAGACTTTCGGGCTTCTGACGACCCGTAACGACTGTCAAAGATGACAGCCGGGAGTAGCTTAACCTGATGGATCGACCCGTGCGGCTGTTATTACTTAGCCACGAGCTCCTCCACGAGGTCCCCCGATAACAATGTCAATTTTATTCATCTGTTAAGTCAGCGAGTAAATGAGTGACCTTTCGTTTTGTATATGTACAACTTATTTTACTTTTTAGCTTGTTTTTTGGCAGGGCACCCGTGTTTTTAAAATTATTATTTACATCCCATTCCCATTGCAAACTTATATGATTATGTCATAACGGTTTTTGTTTGCAGTCATTATTATCGTTGATGAGTGTGGAGGAGACCACAGAGCGATTGATATCGATACTGTGTGAGGCGGCTACGTTGAAGGAACCCACCACTTATAAGACTGGATTCTGGGGAAGGGCACAGGTATGTCACCTTGAAGTTAATTGATTGTTATTTTTACCACAGCAGGGAAGCTCTTGGCCTCCATCTCACCTGATGGTAAAATCTACAATAAACTCCCGAATTCAGTTAAGGATACAGAGTACGACAACAAATTCAAAAATGACCTACAAAACTACTTAAAATCATATTATAGCCTAAAAGAATTTTTAACTGAGAAATAAATAAATTCGACTCGAACACATTACACATACATAACTAGGTACTCTATAAGACATCAGTCAGAAAATGATAATTTATTTATTTAGTTTGTAAGAATGACATAATGTATAATAATAATTAATCATTTTTAAATTAATCTATATCAACAAATTGTATTAATAATGAATAATGATACCATGTTAAATTAATTAAAACCTGTCGCCTATATATTGCTGTGTCCTAGCAGGGTTCATTGTTTGGAACTATCATAATGTAACAACCTGTAAACAACATGAAATGCAATAAATGAATATTAATATGAATATGGTAAGTGATGATCGAAAGTGGAAGCAAGCTTTACCCGGAGTCCTCAACCACAGAGGAACTGGCTATCTTTCCTCTTAACTGCCGAAACGCAAAAATGTTATTAACATTGCTGTTAAAGCGACAGAGTTAGACAAGATGGTGGTAGCTACCCAGGTGGACTTAGAACAAGACCTACCATCAACAGAATCGAGCAGAATATTTTGCCCCCACTGGGAATCGAACCTCGAAAATTGACCTCTGGGTCTGAGACCTAACCATTAGTCTCTGGTCTAACCACTAGACCACAGAAGCGTTTAAATGATGATTGTGTTATTAATAAACCGTGCCATCATTATAGCATGATGATATAATAGTATGTTGCTGATATTCCCGAGTGTCATTGCAATTTAAACCTAACGTCGGCTTAATACTCCCTCGTTGGTCTAAAAGTCTAAAAGTCGCAAGCGCTACTGCTGAGCATGAGGTCCTGGGTTCGATTCCCATGTCGGGCAAAGTTCAGTGTCGGGTTTTTCCATCTGGAATTTCTCAGTAGCAGCCCGCAGTCTGGATTTTTTGCCCGGTTGACGGCAATAGGCTCGCCCCCTATTACATGAAATTTAAACATAACTAGCGAAATGTGGGTGTAATATAGGTGTATACCCCCGAAGGGTATTATGTGTATGCCTTACACGGCTATTATAACAAGTGATATGTTTACAGGTGGTACAACACGCAATGCGTATGTGTGTGTGGTGGGCGCGCGGCGGCGGCGACGCTGTGGCGCTAGCGTGGTCCTTGCGACGAGCTGCGCCACGACTGTTACTTGACGATGCCGACCCTGCGGTAAGAATCATATAATAATGTAATAATATAACCATTAGATAGTACTAGCTGCGCCCCGCGTAAGTCTCGATCCAGTGGGAATATCGGGATAAAAATATCCTATGTGTTAATCCAGGTTATAAACTATCTGGGTCAAATAAATTTATTTTCTTTCTTTCTTTTCTTTTCTTTCTTTCTATCTGTTTGCCAAATTTCAACCAAATCCATTCAGCCGTTTTTGCGTGATTGAGTAACAAACATCCAAACACACAAACTTTCACATTTATAATATTAGTAGGATAGTAGGATTACTCGTGATGCAAATCATTGTACTCCGTCTTTCGTCATTTGATCGTTGCACCGCGCTGGGCTGTTCTCCGCACGTAAACCACGCAATGACAACATTAATTACAGTTTAAAATAAAAAAAATCAACAAGCACACTTCGCAACCGATGTTTGATGGAATTTCTTGTGAATCGTAAGGATCTTGATTTATAAGATAGTAGCGACCCGCCCCAGCTTTGCACGGGATTTATATCTTAGTTAAATATTAATTTATTATACTCCTAAGCCTTCCTGAATTAATTCTCTAAATGATGTTGAGAACCGCATCAAAATCCGATGAGCAGTTTGAAGAATAACGCGGTCACACAGACAGACAGAAAAAGCGATTACAATTTATAATATTTTACAATGTATACAAGCTCGGCATCATTTGAAAAAATAAATAAAATAAACCATTCATTCTAATATTTTTATAACATTTTTAAAGATATCATTTTTTTTTTTAATTCGTTATAATTTTAATTTTGTGATACCAAACAGGTGCGTCGCGAGGCCGGCAGCGCGCTGTACCGCCTGTGCGCGGGCGGCGAGGTGGCCGTGCTGGCGCCGCTGCTGCAGCTGCTGCTGGAGCACCTGCCGCGCGCCGCCGACATGCGCCCGCACCACCTGCACCAGCACCACCATCACCATGACGTTAGTAGTGCAATCAATCGTTTTAATATTGGAGAGTCCAGGCGTGTGTTATATGTTTTCTACAAAAGCCTTCGTCTGGTGTGTGACAATACTTATTTTTAGGCTACCCAGCCCGATGGGTTCGGGATAAGGTAACTTGTTGACTTGTTGTATTTCTCTCACAGGTTGTCCACCATCATGTGGAGGAAGGCAAGGAGCCTTATGGGCCAGCTTGTAGAGATTACTTCTGGCTTGTTTGTAGGCTCATAGACGGACTACCTGAAGACTTTTTCAAAGGTATGTTATCTATAATTAAAAAAAGTTAATATTTGCCTCGTTTCCATATCATAACTCAAACACGGATAAATAGTTTTTTTGTTGTTAAAATTGAATCAGTTGCTAAAGCAGTATCACAATTTTTTCTTCCTCTAGCAATACAGCTTCTTATTAACCTACATTTTCAATGTGATGCTTCTTTGAACTTGTCCAAAGCTTAAAGCAGTCAACTCTCTGAATTCCTCAGAAGGCGCAACATCAGAAGACAGCGGCGCCCCCGACCTAAACGAACTTTGCGAACAAATCCACACTTCATTAGAAAAACGTGAGATCATAGAGCGAAGAACGGAGCCGTGTTCACCGGACGACGGACTCTATGGTCAGCTGAGCTTGCTCACACATCTGCTCAAACACCCGCTACGGTTTAAGATGTCGGATCAGGGAACTAGGACTCTGGAAATGGTGAGTTTGGCTAGATAAAGATATATATAATTTTTTTTGGAAAATTTTTTAGGCTAAAATCGATAGGAGAAAAAGCTCACGCTTGTAGTGTTCCTAATTTTAGACTTGCGAGGACTCAGGTTATTATTCACGGCCCGACAGACGTTTTCGTTGTGTTTTTCAGTTTTCCCAGTTTTTGCAACTTTTCTATTTTTTTTTTTTGCGTAAACACCTGATAACCTGAAGTTATGCGCCTTCGAACGAACATCATTTCATTTTTATTTATAAAGTTTATTTAATGCAATTATTATCTCTTTATTTCATTTTTAATACTTATAAATTATATTTTTAAATATCAGACTAAAAAATTATATATATAATTATAATGCAATTATTATTACTGTGTGTCCGCAGATTGAACATATCAGATCTTTTAACTATCACTGTGGGACACTATATAAGTCAGGTTTTGATACAGCAAATAGGTTTTGGACTGTTTGTATGCTCCCCTGACAAAGAGCGTGAAGTGACTTTTCCATAGAACTTAAAGCTATAGACTTTAGAAGTAAAAAAGTTGTAAAATGTGTATATGGTTATTATACACATTTCTTTCGACAGGTCTTCGGCTTCCTCTTCGACGTGCCGAACCCAGAAAACCGTAACCTACCCAAGTGTAAATCGCAGAAGTCCCGCGCGGCGGCCTACGACTTACTGGTGGAACTGGTGCGGGGCGCGCCCGACAACTACATGGTACTGCACAATAAACTCATGGAGCATCATAAGCCTGGTGAGTTTTATGTTGTTTATGTTCTTTTGTATAGGATTAGATAGATATATCCGATAGCCGTTCCAATGAACGTTTGTTTATTCACGAAACGGCCCAAGCTTATCGCCAATAATACATTTGATCTGCTTGTGTCATCGTTTGTGATCTTTATTCACTCAATACACGGACCTTGTTGTCAGTTGATTACCTATAAAGTCTTTAGACCTTCTACTGTCATGGCAGGAACTCACATACCCCAAACTGTTTATAATCTTATAAAATAATCGGTATCCTACCAGGACTAGTACTTAGGAACCATGTTGCAATCGTTCCATTGATCGAATGATGTTTGTCAAAATAATATTTATTTTGCAGAAAATAAAATACTTTGCTATTTTGTGATTCTCGAATCTCTAATGAAATGTAATTCTGAGAGTTTAAAATGGTTTTTCTGCTGTTCAGTGTACTTATATTTTTTTAAATAAATGTTACAATTAATATTCTCCTTTTCTAAGGCTACTGTTTCGAACCAGGTCCGCAATCCACCTACCCTTGGGACTACTGGCCGGCCGAAGAGTCCAGGTCTGAATGTGGTTACGTGGGCCTGACGAACCTCGGGGCCACGTGCTACATGGCTTCGTGTATGCAACACCTGTATATGATGCCTCAGGCCAGAGCTGCGTTGCTGCAAGCTGATCCAGCTGCTAGCAGGCATTCAGCCACCCTGCATGAAATGCAGAGGATGTTTGCTTATCTTAAGGTGAGTTTGATTCAATATTTTAATTAACTTTACTACATTTAGTCTCTCTGAATCATTGCATTAAACACGTGAGTAGCATACAATTAGCGGCATTGATCTATAATGGAAAAAGGCTTTCTCGTCGCTGAATTCCTTTCAAATTCGCCACAGGTTTATGTTTAGCAACAGCCACATAATACGGCGCTATGTGCCCCACATTGCCTTTTCCTACATATCCACTTTCGCTGACCCAAAACTGTTTGATGTTTGTTCACTTTTAGCGCTAAAATTCAAATGTCAGAACTTGCATTTTCCATATTACATGTGCTTTTAAGTTCCATTGTGAAATAATCCATCATGTCCTCAGGAAAGCGAGCGCAAAGCCTACAACCCCCGCAGCTTCTGCAAGGTCTACCAGATGGACCACCAGCCCCTGAACACTGGGGAACAGAAGGACATGGCTGAGTTCTTCATAGACCTGGTCTCCAAACTTGAGGAGATGACTCCTGAGTTGAAGAAACTAGTGAAGACGCTGTTCTGTGGAGTGCTGAGTAATAATGTGGTGTCGCTGGTGAGTCATTTTTCGTTTTACCTAATGTACTCTGTTAAGTATTAAGAGTCAATCTACCTAGGCTTTTCCCAACTATGTTGGGTCGGCTTCCAATCTAACCGGATGCAGCTGAATACCAGTCTTTTACATGGAGTGAGTGGCTAAGCTCCTCAACCCAGTTACTGGGTAACACGATATCCCTAGGTACTCCTGGGCTTCTGACGACCAGAAGCGGCTGTTAAAGATCTACGAATGACAGCGGAGACCAACGCCTAAATGTGCTTTCACGGAGGGGTCTCGAAATGTAATGAATGGTCATCCATTCACGAACCGACCGCGACAAGCGGTACCTTAACTTTCGATTGACTAGTGCGGCTGTGAGCCACGAACCCCCGTAATTTACTAAGCGGATATCGAAATTAATAGTAACCTAGTGATAGCAAACAGTTGTACGGGTCTAAAATAACTGGATGAGCATGGATGCTGCTTGATTTGGAAGATAATTAATACCTGTGATTGTTTACTTCTTTCTATTTGAGTAATTTCGTTGTGAGTTTCTGCACAGTTTAATAAAGTAACAGTATAACCTACGGCCGCTCGGTACATAAACCTACCGCGTCCGTGCGTAACTGCTGCGTACTCGAGACTGTTGCGTACTAATATATACTGAGATTTCGAAACGCGTCGTTTCGGCGTTTTCTATGAAGACATAATACTGTTACTGTGGTTTCTGGTACTTCATAATATCTGCACTTTTCTGGTTCATTGCCTATTAACTAAGTCATGTGTGTCCCACAGGACTGCCCCCACGTATCCCGGACTCTAGAAGAGTTCTACACAGTCCGGTGTCAGGTGGCAGATATGCGGAACTTGCACCAGAGTTTAGACGAAGTTACTGTGAAGGACACGTTAGAAGGAGACAACTGCTACACCTGCTCGCAATGCGCGGCCAAAGTGCGCGCGGAGAAACGGTAACTAACACATTTATACATATAAATTAAAGTCGCTTTCCATTAGAGATGGGTTGAAACAGGTGAAACACGATATCTGTGATCACTGTGACTGTGACAAAAAAATAACAGATCCAAATATCTGTTATTAAATCACAGCCTGTGATTTTTGTACGGACGATAAATACGTATGTCAATCGAATATCATCTTTATCTCTTTTGATTAAAAGTCGAAAATCGTATCTATCTGTTATAAAATCACAGCCTGTGATTTTTCTACAGACGATAAATACGTATTAACTCAATTGAATATCTTCTTTATTTCTTTTCGTTAAAGTCGAAAATCGTATCCGAAGTTTTAACAGTAGTCGTAGTCGTAGTCTTGAGGATCTGTGATTTTAAGTAACAGATATTTTTTATCGTTAGGAGCAATTGCTATCTGCTATTTTTTAATATCTGTGACGATAAATACGCCTCACTCCTACTTTCCATGTCTCTGTGTGTCACCGCGTTGTTCCTCGTAAACCGGATTTTGATGCGGTTTCATCCTCATTTAGAGAATTTATTCCGGTGTATAAAACATTCATATTAAACTTAAAAATCTTCGATGTTTTGTCACGTCTTAAAAACATCGCTATCATATCATACGCCCTGAGGCTGAAGACTCTAAGCGCAATTCTGGAGAATATTTTTTTTTTGGGGTAATATTTTTTTATCATGTATGGACACTATACTATTGCGGGTTAGGTAACATACTGTATGTGGATTTATATCTGGACTGGACAATTAAAGATTTCATTTCATAAACTTTTAACTTCACTATCTAACGATTGATCAACACAACTTTAGGTTTTTTTTGTTGTTTGTGACAAAACAATCTTAACATATTCTTATCTTTTCAGGGCATGCTTTAAGAAACTCCCACGCATACTCTGCTTCAACACGATGCGGTACACCTTCAACATGTTGACGATGCTCAAAGAGAAAGTCAACACGCACTTCTCGTTCCCCATGAGGCTGGACATGTCCGGATATGTGGAGAAACATCTCATGCCGGCGCAGTATCAAGGTAGTTTGGTTTCCTTCCAGGGTATAAAAAGACTCATAAAAAAAAACATACAGACGAATTGAGAACCTCCTCCTTTTTGAAGAAGTCGGTTAATAAGAACAACTTTTACACTAACTCTGAAATGTAGCTATGAACCTGGAAATTACTAATTAGTATAATAAATTAATTCAATTAAGAAAATACAAGTTAATAGCAGATAATGACTCATAGTTCAGTGCATGGATATAGAAACAGACTAATTTTTGTGTTTTTACAGAGGAGAAGAATAAATTATTAGCAGAAAAGAAAGATGGCGAAGCTAGTCCGACTGCAGCAGAAGTTGAAGATAATTCCGAATTTGAGGAGCATTATGAGTAAGTTCTTTAATTTTTTGTTTGCCGTTCAAATATCAGTAAAAAAATGCGCAAGTTTACAAAACCTTTATCAATGCTAAGCTTCTAAAAAGTTTCGACTAGTAGACGAAAGTTTGTTTGTTTGTTTGAAGAAGAAGGTTTGTTCTTGTAATAAAAACCAGCAATTCTAAAGGCCATCTCACATTTCTCCCTCGCAACAGATACGAGCTAATAGGCGTGACGGTCCACACGGGCACAGCAGACGGCGGTCACTACTACTCGTTCATTCGCGACCGAGAACATGAACATCACGACCGATGGCTACTCTTCAATGACGCTGAAGTTAAACCTTTTGATCCTGCGCATATTGCGGCCGAGTGCTTCGGTGGAGAGATGACGGTTAGTATACAGCTATAGTTAATTCGTTCATTCGCGACCGAGAACATGAAAATTACGACCGATGGCTACTGTTCAATGACGCGGAAGTTAAACCGTTCGATCAACAACCGATTGTTTTGTTGCTGCAGAAATTGGTTGCCAAGGGTATCAGGATTCTAATATCAACTTTATGCTAGTGTAAATTAAGTTGATTATAGAATAACTGATTTTTTTAAGTTGTAGCGCAAAGTAAAGTTTATTTGTGGGTTTATTAAAGAAGGTTAACATTATTGGCAACAACTGTATCTTTCAAAGTATTAACTTTGGTGTAAGGATCTGTCAATAATAATTTTTCCTTTCTTTATTTGTCTTCTAGAGCAAAACCTACGACTCGGTGACTGACAAGTTCATGGACTTCTCGTTCGAGAAGACGAACAGCGCGTACATGTTGTTCTACGAGTGGAGTCCGCCGCGCAGCCAGCGCGGGTCTGAGTGTGGGCAGCTGGAGGAGCCACAGGTTAGGACTACTTTACAACCATTTGTTGTGACAACCAACAGAGGTATTGTGGTGTGAGCACGTACAGGGCTAAAGAGGTATTTAATCCACATTTCAACACCGCAAAAAAACGTGAAATCATTTTTCAAATAGATTTTCATCAAAAAAATCAACCAGCTCTGGGGTCTTGTGGTTGGATCACCTGTCTCAGTCCAAGAGGTCCCGGGTTCGATTCCCAGTGGGGGCAATATTTCTTGCTTGGTTTAGTTAGTATGGCTTGTTCTAAGCTAAACTCTTTGTATTATAGCCATCAACAGCAGAGGGTGCCAGTCCAAGTTCATCGGTAGAGCGACGCAGCAGCGATGCGTCACCATGCATCAGACTACCTCCCGACCTACTCAAGTGGATATGGGACGACAACATGCAGTTTTTACACGACAAAAATATATTTCAGCATGCATATTTCACGTAAGTAACGCAATAAAGAATATCGCGCACTAGACGGCCACGACTCCGACCAATCGTGGCCGGCTTGTGGTATTGTATGGTCTGCGGTGAGTTGGCCATCGCGACCAACTGCGCGATTCGTATCGGTTTGTATAGTTTACCTGGTCGCTGTGACTACTGGTCTTGGTGGTGGCCGTCTAGTGCGCGAGATCCCTAAGAGTAAAACAGAGTAACCTCCCGACGACTTATTAAAACAGTAATTAAACCATTCATCCTAAACCGTATGGCCGCTTGTGTCGGGAAAAAAATCTGAATCATTGTTCCTTTCCCAATATATGGCAAATTGAATCTTGAATTTTAGTGCGAAAACTTTTTCCATTATAAATGTGCTTATGGAGTAAAGCTGTGACCGAATGGTGGCCAATGTTAGGCCAAAGAAACCCAGAGGGCCTAGACAAGTGACAATCGCTTCGAAAGCGTTTCGTATTTCTACAACGACTTTCAACAGGATTGACATAAGCTTTTCGATAGCTTATGTCAGTCTCATTCATTTTTGCCTTTTCCATCATCATTATCGCTGCTAGAATGTCACTTTGTCTAGGGCCTCTGGTCGGCTACACTAGGTGCTGCGTGCTTCCTTTTTTCAATATACACGGTGATTTTTAAAGCGCGTTGGTTTGATGATGACGGACACACGGAACCGGGAAGTATGGCAGAAAAAAGGGGAGGCCTTTACCCAGCAGTGGGTGATTCCGGGCTGAAATGATTATGATGATGAATGTGCATATCACTTTACAGTGGTTCAGAACGTCGTTGTTTCTTGTACAGGTTCATGGGACAGATGTGCAGCTCAGTGCCCCAGTCGCTAATGACTCTAAAGCCAGAGGTCACAGAAGTAGCCGCGCGGCTCTCGACCTCATTCTTCATCGAGACTTTCATCCACGCTAAGGAAAAAGTAAGAATGTGTGACTATTGTTTATGGCTCCCACACAAAACTGCGTTGCGACGTCGCATCGCAAAAATCAGCGACGGTACTCGAAGATTTTCTTCCGCGCTTAGCTTCTGCGTTGCGAATTCGCACCAATTCGCAGTTTTGTGTGGGAGCCCTTACGTTGCTTGGTAGGGACGAATTTAGGCTTTGTATTCTATATATCTGTCATTATATACAATGTGATACAGTACAATAAAATTAGCTAGGGTACAAATTAAGTAAGAGCAAGTGAAACTCCACAGACGTGTCACGTGGTGGTTATCAAAGGTCTATTTACATTCTTGTTTCCAATATTGATGTTATTTCCAATTAAACAAACATCAACCTTAAGCTAGTGTAAATAAAGTTGATTTTAAACTGACTAGTACAGTTGAAAAAGTCATAAAAAAATATTAAGTTGTAGCGCAAACTAGTGGCTGACTATGAAGTATTAATGCCATCATTATTCCACTGCGAAAAGGATGGTGCTAGCGGCCTTGTATAGCTCCGTCTCTCACTAACACTGTAAAAATGTCGTAGAATAGGTGCTGAACCATTTGTGTAGGCATTACAGTTGTTTTTCCCAAAACTCGTGTTTGTTTATATGATTGGCAAATAAATTGCGAACGCAGAATAAGTATAAACTTGGCATAAACAAAGAAAAAATATTTGGTTTTGGGTCCACGGCCGCTGTTAGTTTAGTTACTGGTTTTTTTTGTTTTGTGTAATCTTCACGGTCGTGATGGATATAATTTGTTTAAAACACATTCTTTTTTCGCGGCGTTACTGCGTATCCCATGTTCTGTTCCCTGCTAAAAAAATACTGTTTGCGATAATATTTTATTTGATGATAGGTATTCAATCATTTTTTTATTACTTTTCCATAGCCAACGATGGTTTCATGGGTAGAGTTGGTGACAAAGCAGTTCAATGCGTCTGCTGCAGCTTCAGAATGGTTCCTAGGTCATATGGCCGACGACACATGGTGGCCGATGCAAGTGAGTAGACTTCACATTTTCCATTAATATTATGCTATGGTTGTTGCAAATTACAAGCGCACGAGATGTAACTTTATGTCTTTAATCATCATCTGCCTAGCCTTTTCCCAACTGTGTTGGGGTCGGCTTCCAGTCTAAACCGGATGCAGCTGAATACCAGTATTTTACATGGAGCGACTGCCTATCTGACCTCCTCAACCCAGTAACTGGGTAATACGATACCCCTTAGTAAGACTTGTTGTCAGACTTTTGGGCTGTCTAACTCTGCTGTATAACTTTGTCTTTAATATAAGGTTTAAATTGCAATGATAGACAGGCGTGTGAGAAAAACTAGATTTCATAAAATGTGTATATGGTTTCATCTACTTTTGTTTTTGGTTGTAACATTATAGTAAGCAAATGTTTGTTTTGTTACAGGTTTTAATAAAATGTCCGAATCAGATGGTCCGGCAAATGTTTCAAAGACTTTGTATGCATGTTATACAAAGGCTCAGGTAAATAAGTAACAATTTTTTGTCCACAAGATTTCTATGTCTAGTAAAACTTAGATGCGTATTATGAACACTTGTTTAGTATCATTTTAATTATTTGAAATCATCCTTGTGTGTTAACATTTCATCATAAGTGTTGTTAAAGTAAGGCCAGGTCTTGACGAAAACTTTCGTAATACGATGTTGTTTTGTTTCAGATCTAGTCATTGTGCCTTATACCTGCAAGGTATGGAGGAAGGCGAGGATAATAGCAAGTTGGGCGAAGCGAGTTGTGTTACTAGGTTTATAAGAATGTTGTTATCATTGGTGAGTACTTTATTTATGGCACAATAATGTTTCATTCGTTACAACCGACCGTTTCATAATTGAACAGAGGGTCTAAAACGGCCGCATTAGCAATTCCTCTAAAAGTAATTTATTGCTTGAATTTCCAGCTGTCATTAGCAATTCCTCTAATTTGACACAAAAGCAATTCATAATGTGTGGACCATTTTACGAATCTTCATAGAAAACTGTCAAACAGATGAATTTCGCACGCAGATCATATTATGATTTGTCAGTTTGTGACATTTTACGATGATTCATAATATTTAACTATTATGATTCTGCCAAAGTGACTGTTTTAAGCCCCCAGCTCTTATATTTAAGGCGGCACGGTAGTTAGTTTTACATGTGCATTACCATAATATTGGGATCAGACGAAAGCATAGTCATTGCAGTCATCCAATAGATAGAGTGCGTTTCATCAAATAGTTCCTTTGCCGTAATGTTGGCTCCACTGTTAAATTTAAAATACGAACCTATTAGGTACCGCCGTCGCGGCGTAGCGTGCGTATTGGTCCTACGACAGTGGAGCCAACATTACGGCAAAGGTACTATTTGATGAAACGCGTTCTAGCACCTGTCTGTTGTTCCCGCACGCCACGTCCCCTTACCAGTCCTCACCTGTCTGTATGACCGCATCTTTCAACTTTGAAAAATGGAATGTTTGCGAAGTTGCATCACTAACTTGAAGTGAGCAATAAGTTGTGTAGCACACATGCTACGCAGTGCTACGTATTCCCAGTATAGCACATTGCAATGATGGCAAACGTTAAAACGTTTCCGTTTTCTGTTTTTAGATGGAGAACGGCGCAAGGTCTCACTTGCGCCATCTGACGGAGTACTTCAGTTTGCTGTATGAGTTCAGCAAGATGGGAGAGGAGGAAGGGAAGTTCATGTTGCGCATCAACGCCATATCGAGTATGGTTAACTTTTATCTCGGACAGAATGCTACTGCGGTAAGTGCGCGACTTCACTTATATTCAGAATAAATACTGTTATATTTATTTACTTAATTTTATTGGGTAATACTGCGGGAGTTTACTTGTCAATAAACTTACTATTTATAGTTCAACTGAGTATGTAACTGCCAACATTTTTGAGGTGTAGAACCCCTATGAAAATATGAAGGAAAATGTTTTCAAGTAGTTATCATATACTTGAAACAAGGTTCATCACAAAACAACAAAAATGACAATAATGTGGTTGCAATGTATTATCTACTAAAATCTTCCAAGGTACTAGATCATTTGCATTTTACTAGTAAGGGATCTCGCGCACTAGACGGCTACGACCACAACTAGCGGTCGCAGCGACCAGGTAAACTATAGAAATCGATACGAATCGCGCACTTGGTCGAGACGGTCAACCAGCCGCAGTCCACACAATACCACTAGACGGCCACGACTGGCCGGCTAGTGCGCGTGATCCTTAATTCTATCTTGATTGTCATTATTCATTATGATAATGAGTTGTGATCATTGACAGTCGGAATCACCAACTGAAGAAGCTGGGGGCAGCGGTAGTGGGAGTACTAACGCAGAAAGTGGCGGGGACAAGCTGCGACCCGGAGCCCTGGACAAGATGGTGGCCCTAGTGGCCGGCCTGGTGGAGCGCTCGCGGGACGCGGCGGGACACCTGGCCTTGTTGGAACCTGATGCGAGGGCTTTACTGCATGCGAAGGTAAACAGCAGTTGATCGATTTTGACCTGATTGATATTTGTCTTTGATGGATTCGTTATAAAGTTCGTTCGTTCTAAGTACCGTAGTATAATTTTCTTAAGATTTCTGACTAACGTGTATACCTGTTTACCTTGCTATGTAACGGCCAGTTTCTTCATCAAAAGTAGCAGTCAACTGTTCTTTTACACTGTTCTATTTTCACTCCAACAGCGCGGAGAATCGGAGCATACTAGCGGGAGATTCGAAAACAACAAGATATAAAAAATGTTATTAAAAAAAAACGTTCTATTGTAATTGTAAGGCCCTGAATCCTAAAATACTTCGAATCGATACTTTGCCTAGTTTATTTCATTAGAAATTATTTAAATAAGAACTGGAATTTTACAAGAGCTCTAAACATGTGTAATCCTATATTTATTTCATAACTTCGTGTCCACAGGGGTTTCCTTTTATCTACCAGCAGACGCGCGACTGCCTGAACTTACAACAGACGCGCTCGCTCATCTTTGCGCTATGTCGCTGGAACGAGCCGCTCGCTCAGAAGATAGCTAACATGATCTTTCAGGCTATCGCCAAACATTCTGAGGTGAGAACTAATAATTTTAATTTAATATAGTTTTGAAAATAATGCGATGTTGCATTTTGGCTGTTATTATTAAAAAATATACGCTTTATTTACGTCTTACTTCTATTTCCAGAGCTGCGGTCCATTTTTTAAGCTGCTAACGTTGCTGGTGGAAGGTAGCGGTACAGGCGCAGGCGCCACGGGCGGCCTGCCGTGCTTCACGCAGCTCGTGCTGGCGCGGCTGTGGGACGTGGCCGACGTGTGCCCGCATGCCGCGCTCGAGTGGCTCGCGCTACAGGTATGTGCCTGCCGTGCTTCACGCAGCTCGTGCTGGCGCGGCTGTGGGACGTGGCCGACGTGTGCCCGCATGCCGCGCTCGAGTGGCTCGCGCTACAGGTATGTGCCTGCCGTGCTTCACGCAGCTCGTGCTGGCGCGGCTGTGGGACGTGGCCGACGTGTGCCCGCATGCCGCGCTCGAGTGGCTCGCGCTACAGGTATGTGCCTGCCGTGCTTCACGCAGCTCGTGCTGGCGCGGCTGTGGGACGTGGCCGACGTGTGCCCGCATGCCGCGCTCGAGTGGCTCGCGCTACAGGTATGTGCCTGCCGTGCTTCACGCAGCTCGTGCTGGCGCGGCTGTGGGACGTGGCCGACGTGTGCCCGCATGCCGCGCTCGAGTGGCTCGCGCTACAGGTATGTGCCTGCCGTGCTTCACGCAGCTCGTGCTGGCGCGGCTGTGGGACGTGGCCGACGTGTGCCCGCATGCCGCGCTCGAGTGGCTCGCGCTACAGGTATGTGCCTGCCGTGCTTCACGCAGCTCGTGCTGGCGCGGCTGTGGGACGTGGCCGACGTGTGCCCGCATGCCGCGCTCGAGTGGCTCGCGCTACAGGTATGTGCCTGCCGTGCTTCACGCAGCTCGTGCTGGCGCGGCTGTGGGACGTGGCCGACGTGTGCCCGCATGCCGCGCTCGAGTGGCTCGCGCTACAGGTATGTGCCTGCCGTGCTTCACGCAGCTCGTGCTGGCGCGGCTGTGGGACGTGGCCGACGTGTGCCCGCATGCCGCGCTCGAGTGGCTCGCGCTACAGGTATGTGCCTGCCGTGCTTCACGCAGCTCGTGCTGGCGCGGCTGTGGGACGTGGCCGACGTGTGCCCGCATGCCGCGCTCGAGTGGCTCGCGCTACAGGTATGTGCCTGCCGTGCTTCACGCAGCTCGTGCTGGCGCGGCTGTGGGACGTGGCCGACGTGTGCCCGCATGCCGCGCTCGAGTGGCTCGCGCTACAGGTATGTGCCTGCCGTGCTTCACGCAGCTCGTGCTGGCGCGGCTGTGGGACGTGGCCGACGTGTGCCCGCATGCCGCGCTCGAGTGGCTCGCGCTACAGGTATGTGCCTGCCGTGCTTCACGCAGCTCGTGCTGGCGCGGCTGTGGGACGTGGCCGACGTGTGCCCGCATGCCGCGCTCGAGTGGCTCGCGCTACAGGTATGTGCCTGCCGTGCTTCACGCAGCTCGTGCTGGCGCGGCTGTGGGACGTGGCCGACGTGTGCCCGCATGCCGCGCTCGAGTGGCTCGCGCTACAGGTATGTGCCTGCCGTGCTTCACGCAGCTCGTGCTGGCGCGGCTGTGGGACGTGGCCGACGAGTACTTTCAACAAAAATATTAATATGTTCACCGTCTCCCTCAGGTCCCCCGCAACAAGGCGGCGCACGCGTGGGCGCTGCGCACGGCCGAGCGCTGGCTGGAGGCGCAGCTGCTGGGCGCGGGCGCGGCGCGCGTGCGGGCGGGCGCGGCGCTGCTGCTGGTGGCGCTGGTGCCGTCGCAGCACTTCCGCGCCGGCTACGCGCGCGCGCGCCCGCCCGCGCCGCCGCACGGGCCGCACGCGCCGCACGCCGCGCACGCCAACCACGCCAAGCTGCCGGACACTGCGCACCACACTCTGCACCAGGTATGACCCACGACATCACTAGGCTCTCCCAAGCATCGCTACATTGATCAGTCTTGTGCTTTTCTTATTGAGCGAGCGGATTCTTGCTACCATCTTCACCAGAACTTCGGACAGATACGATACATAATAATAATTATTTATTTCACCAAAAACATGATTTTCTACCTTAAAATGCTCTTCTTTCATGACACTGCTGTATAATGCCGTATTGAAACGATCACCTGATTGTTTAGCACTAGCGTACTAATGTGCCTCGAAACTTTTTTTCTTTTCAAAAACAATATTTGCTAACGAAACTCCTACATTCGCAGGTATACACGATGCTACTGGGCAAGTTGAAGGCGGCGCGCAAGTACACCGACATAGCGGTACACGGAACAATGAAGTTGACGGCCTACTTTGGAGTCATGTCCTACTGTGTAGTTAGTAGGGTCGAGAAACTTATGGTGAGTAAGATAAGCTTTAGTCCACTAGTAGTAAAACTAACTTTTAATAAAACTTCATGAATAAAAGACAAGATCACCAACAAACTCGTGTCTTCTAACTTATGTCGTTCTGAGAAGACGTACTACAAGATTGTCTTTTGTTTCGTCACATGACGTTCAATTTGTCTATATAGCAATAAGGTTTTATCGTAATAGTTTTACCGCGATTACAGAGCTAAAAGACAAGATTGAAGCTAAAAACCATTTTTGTTAAACTATATTGTAAAGTTCAAAAAAACACGTTGCTCTCTTATTTTTATCACAAGAAATACAAGTCTAATTTGATACTTTTCCCATTCCCCAGTTCGGTCAATATTTCAATGACCTATGGGAGCTGTACCACCCTGCGATCTCGGAGCCTTCAGTGGCAGTCCACCCGAACAAGCAAGCATTACTAACGTTCTGGCACGCCGTGTCTGTGGACTGTCCGGAGAACGTGCAGCTAGCGGTCGCCAACCAGCGGCTCACCAAACATATCGCTTTTAATTATATACTGTGAGTACCATTACATTTTACTAGCTAGTGAGACGCACCTGTTCAAGTTATTTTCTGTGTGAATTCACAAGGAAAGTATTGTTTATTGTTAGTTATATATAAAATGAGGGTATGCGCTTTTATCGCATTGGGTAAAAAATTTAGGTAGATAAATAAATAAATTTTAAAACATTAAAAAAACAGACCATGTGCTAAGGATTCCGTACCGTATTAAGATCGAGCAAAAACCGCCGAAGCCACGTTTATTGTATGGGAATTTTATTTAATTTTTAGTATTTGTAGTTTTAGCGGCAATAAAAATACACAATCTGTGAAAATTTCAATTGTCCCCTATTACGGTTCATGAGATACAGCCCGCTGACAGACAGACGGACGGAAGGACAGCGGAGGCTTAGTAATAGGATTCTGTTTGGCACCCTTCGAGTACGGAACCGTAAAAAACCGCTTGTTATTTTTATTCTAAGTTTAGTTACTATAAAACTGGCAGACAAAGGCTGAGCCTCTGCAGTCTGCACGGTTGTTGCATGTATAATTTCAACATGAATGATGTAACCCATATATTGTACAGTGGTACCCAATTGATAAGGCGCGTCGTGAATCTTCGTTCGCACGGAAAAGAAAGTATGGCCCCGAAGATTAACGAAAGAATGCTTAACTTACAATCAACCTTAGATCACTAGTATAAGGTTCATAATACACTGCAGCTGTTAGTTCCGTCTCACTCGCAAGTATACGCGCGCGCGCTAACATGGCGGCAGCTGCCGACCAATAGCGGTACAGGAAAAAGAAGCGCGGTGCGTGGAGCGCGCCGATTGGTCAATGGCATTTCCCGCGCTTTGAAAATTCATCTAATGCGCAGGTACATCAGTAAGCCATATCAGTTGGGTACTACTGTAACAATATTTTGATTTAAAAGAGTGTCCGTGGAGTTTCTTGCCCGTTCTTCTCCATAGGTACCTACTACGCTTTGGAATAGGCAACTAGCTTCATATTTCTGACTGACCGACTCCTTGACAATTCAAAAGTGCCTGTAAATGGTTTAATTGAAATAAATGCTTTGAGTTTGAGTTTGTAACGTACGTTTAATTTGTTGTATCCTGATGAAAAGATGTCCCGCGTGTGCTTGTGAATGTAAACGCTCACACGATACAAAAGCAGTTCCTAGTGAGGATCAACAAAAAAACACCGAATTTGTTGACATTGTAATTGTGACGTTTTAGCTCAAATTACTTGTTGACTGGGCCCGTAAACATACTAATATTTACTGAATACCAATATTATATACCTAATAATCTTACATCCAAGCCCATGTAAGACCCAGTTCTTTCCTTCATTCTTATGATCATATTTGAATTCACTAACTATTGATAATCCTTACTAATATTATAAATGCGAAAGTAAGTCTGTCTGTCTGTCTGTCGCGCTTTCACGCCAAAACGACTGAACTGATTTTAATGAAATTTTGTACACAGATAGTCTAGCTAGAGCCTGAGAAAGGACATAGGCTACTTTTTATCGACATACCACGCGGGCGAAGCCGCGTGCGGAAGCTAATTTTATTATAATGATTCAACACTGCAAAAATGCGTAGGTGTTGGGGAAATAGCATGAATCACATTTTCATTGACACAGATAATACGTGCATGTTTTTTGCATCAATTCATTATCTGAACTGAAATAATCGCTGATTTCCTCATAAAAACTGATAACACAATGCATATGCAGGTAATATCTTTGAGTGCTGATGCGTTATTTCAACGCCTCTATCATCGGGGATATAGCTCAGTGGTAGAGCATTCGACTGCAGATCGAGAGGTCCCCGGTTCAAACCCGGGTGTCCCCTGAGAATTCTCTTTTTGCATTTTCTATTAGCAATCTGTAACATTTTTCTTTTGTTTTGTGTATTTATTATGGAGTTTTTGGTTTGTTTGTTAAAAGAGGTTTTAATTATTTTAAAAATAACGAAAGGTCGGATAGTTTTGTGGCTAACTTTTTAGCCACTTTCACTTTTTTATAATAGGTCACTGAAAATACTAAATAAATATTGTATTCATGTCACCCGCTCTGTAATAGTTGTAACATAACATATGTTCACGCCTGTATTCCCCGAAGGATTAGGCAGTGTAGCTAGTAAGTACAGCCAGTTATGTAGGAATTTGGTTATTTTTGCGATATGTTTTGTATCTTTTGTTGCTCCAAGTAATCTATCTATATCTTCACAGCGCGGACCACGAAGACGGCGAAGTAGTAGCATACAACCGCGCCATGCTACCTCCCTACTACGCGCTACTGCGCCTGTGCTGCCGACGGTCCAGTTCGTTCGCGCGCTCCCTCGCTCAGCATCAGAACATACACTGGGCCTTCAGGAACATCGCGCCACACGCTCATCTGTACCCCGGCGCGGCTGACGAGTTGTTGAGGTCAGTAGATCGACTAGTTTTTTTATGTAAAATTGATTGATTGATTGTTTATGTATGTTGATATGGTAGATCGAGAGTTACACTCATTATAAAAAAAATTAAACAGTGATTGGAGGCAGATTTTGAAACTAGTCCATTTATACACTAAATAATCATTTCTCCTCATCCAGACTCGCCCGCATATTAGCAGCTCGCGGCGGCAACGGCAACGGCAACAACGGCAGTACAAGCAGCGGTAACGGCAGCGGCAACGGCGCCAGCAGCGGCAGTGAGTCCGCCGACGGCAGAGAGGCCGCCGCCTTCAGGCGAAGCACGCTCTCCGCCTACTTACAGGGTGAGCACATAGGTATCATACACTTCAAACACTAATAGAATGTAGCTTGTTGATGTTGTGTCGTAGTTTGTAACAACTGTGCTTATGACAGTTGCGAGCATGTTCTTATTTTATACAAGGTTGCTAGGACATCGACGCAGAACCTGTTATCATGGATTCAGGACCCCCTGGATTGAATTTTTTTTTCGGTTATTAAAAGAAAAAAATAGCTGTTCCATACTTTTTGACCGCGTAGGTATTGTAATCTAATCTCTAACCTTTTTAATTTCTTTTCAAGCTATTTCAAGTTTATAACGTTTTTAGTTGTTTTATTTCGAACTGTTTTAAACATTGTTTCAAATACGATTTTTAAAACAACTTGTTTGTTTTATGCCAGCCCTGCTGCACTTTTGTAGGAGACATCAGTTTTTTTTTAAATAAATAACGATAATTTTCAACACCCCCTGCGTTGACCGTCGGTTCAGAATCATGTACTGAATCCATCGTATCAGGTTGTACAGTCAGGCTAAGTGAATCATGACCCACATTGACGATAAATCGTTTGAAACCGTCAAAATAACAAAAGATGGCAAATGACAAGTTCGTTACCAAGGAAATGCATGTTTACGCGAATGTCGACCTAATTGTATTTGAATGTCTGTAAGAAAATAAGCTTATGGTGGATCACAATTCAATTTTTTCGACTGTACATCGATGTATGTATGCCACCCTGTATTCGGTGACGGTACATCGGAACGAAAACTGACCATGGATTTTGTACAAGATTCCAGTCTACCAAAATTCTGCATTGAACGCCCCTCATCGGCCTAGTCTAGTAATCATGTCATTGTACTGAATCCATGGTAAAAAAGGTTTCGTTACGATATCATCCGTGTTTTAAAATATAACTTATGTCGTTAGAGGCAGGTGCTTGTTTAATTTTTGATTTGAATATACAACATTATAGCTTTCAGTAGTTTCGTTGTCGCTATGGATTTTCATGTTTACCGTAATTTATACGAATAATGAAACACCGCAGTGTTTGGGTACCATAAAATGTAAAAAAATGTGACGCCGTTCGATTCCCGCATGTAACAAGGTATATAATTATTTGACCTACAATCAGGTAGTTTGTTTAGTTATGGGAGATTTTGTTTACCCACAATTCAGGAAAAAATATTAGGACTGAACGATTAGAACATGGATACTTTTTATCCCGATATTCCCACTGGATCGCGACTTATGCGGGTGAAACCGCGGGGCGCAGCTAGTCTACACTAATATTATAAAGAGGAAAGATTTGTATTTTTATGTGTGTTTGTAATGAATAAACTCAAAAACTACAGCGCCGATTTAGAAATTCTTTCACCATTAGAAAGCTACATTCACCCTGAGTAACATAGGCTATAATTTATAAAGATTACACGCGGCCGAAGCCGCTGGCGGCAGCTAGTATACAATAAATGGCACTCACTTGTGCATTATAGCGATTTTGAAAGCAGTCGATATTCTCCAATTACAGACTAACATATTTACACACGGTTTATGGAACGATAACTACGACAACAAAAATGTAATAAATTGACTTGAGTTTGATTTTGAAACGTCGTTGATTTTCAGTCCAAAAACCAAAGTCAAAGTCAAATAATTTATTTCAAGTAGGCACATTAAAGGCACTTTTGAACGTCAAATACATAGAAATAGAACTGATTCTAGTTGCCCCTTCCAAAAGGTAGTTTTCGTATGGAGAAGAATGGGCAAGAAACTCCACCGTTACTCTTTAAAAAAAAAAAAAAATGTTTTACAATATTTGGTATAGGTACATCAATTATATAATTACATGTGACCCGGGTGTTATCCGTACATAGTGGAGATATATGCTTCAAACACAGTTGTTCTACATACGTTTTACTTGCAGGTCTAAACGGCCGGACGTGTTGGTCCACGCTAATATCTGCGTTCTGCACGCTAGTTGAGAATGAGGACGACAGGCTGTACGTCGTGTATAATGGAGGACTGCAGATGACTTTCGAAGTAAGTACAGATACTTTTTAACAATTATTATTACTGAAAAAATCTTTGCTGTGTCTTTGACCAAATAATACAATGACGAGTATCGTCGGTTTGTTGGTTGTGGTGTATTGGTGGCGCGCTTATTGATTTTTTTCGACCAGCTGTGACCAGTACTAAATCTAGACATCTACTAATGTATTTTGTAAATATTTTGTTTATAAAAATATAGAAATATTCCATGTTTTCAACGGCCATCTTTATACAATATTTTCTCTGTCCCCCAGGCCCTACATAGTCTCCACGCCGTATACGTAGACGGAGGCGGCGCGGGCGGGTCAGCGGGCGCAGTGCGCGCCGAACTGACGGCCGCGCTACGGTGGGCGCGCGCCTTGTGTCGCACACTGCGGACCAGGCGGGACAACAAGGAGGCTAGGGCACTGCTACTGGCCTGCAAGGACTGGCCCGAGTGCGCTAGGCGACTGCTCACCATGCTCAACTTACACCACAGGCATAATCATCTGAGGGACGCTGCGTTAGGTACGTATTTAATTTCATCTGCGATGGAATCTGAACCATGTTACTTGGAATTAAGGCATCTTATCGCATGACTTTGTATCCATATTTGATATATAATATTTGACAATAATGTTTAACGATACCTTTGTCTAGGCGTGCTCCGCGAAGTAGTGATGCTGGGCGGCGGCGCCGCTCTGGGCGCGCTGGTCCCGCTGGCGGCCGGCGCGCACTGCGCCGCGCGCCCGCGCCCGCACGTGTGCGCCGCGCGCGCCGCGCACGTGCCGCCCGCGCCCGGCCCGGCGCAGGCGCACGACAAGCACAACGCGCACCGCCTCGCCACGTCCTACAGGCCGTACCATAAGTTCATAGGTAGGTTACATCTCCTACTGCGCGCCCGCGCACGTGCCGCCCGCGCCCGGCCCGGCGCAGGCGCACGACAAGCACAACGCGCACCGCCTCGCCACGTCCTACAGGCCGTACCATAAGTTCATAGGTAGGTTACATCTCCTACTGCGCGCCCGCGCACGTGCCGCCCGCGCCCGGCCCGGCGCAGGCGCACGACAAGCACAACGCGCACCGCCTCGCCACGTCCTACAGGCCGTACCATAAGTTCATAGGTAGGTTACATCTCCTACTGCGCGCCCGCGCACGTGCCGCCCGCGCCCGGCCCGGCGCAGGCGCACGACAAGCACAACGCGCACCGCCTCGCCACGTCCTACAGGCCGTACCATAAGTTCATAGGTAGGTTACATCTCCTACTGCGCGCCCGCGCACGTGCCGCCCGCGCCCGGCCCGGCGCAGGCGCACGACAAGCACAACGCGCACCGCCTCGCCACGTCCTACAGGCCGTACCATAAGTTCATAGGTAGGTTACATCTCCTACTGCGCGCCCGCGCACGTGCCGCCCGCGCCCGGCCCGGCGCAGGCGCACGACAAGCACAACGCGCACCGCCTCGCCACGTCCTACAGGCCGTACCATAAGTTCATAGGTAGGTTACATCTCCTACTGCGCGCCCGCGCACGTGCCGCCCGCGCCCGGCCCGGCGCAGGCGCACGACAAGCACAACGCGCACCGCCTCGCCACGTCCTACAGGCCGTACCATAAGTTCATAGGTAGGTTACATCTCCTACTGCGCGCCCGCGCACGTGCCGCCCGCGCCCGGCCCGGCGCAGGCGCACGACAAGCACAACGCGCACCGCCTCGCCACGTCCTACAGGCCGTACCATAAGTTCATAGGTAGGTTACATCTCCTACTGCGCGCCCGCGCACGTGCCGCCCGCGCCCGGCCCGGCGCAGGCGCACGACAAGCACAACGCGCACCGCCTCGCCACGTCCTACAGGCCGTACCATAAGTTCATAGGTAGGTTACATCTCCTACTGCGCGCCCGCGCACGTGCCGCCCGCGCCCGGCCCGGCGCAGGCGCACGACAAGCACAACGCGCACCGCCTCGCCACGTCCTACAGGCCGTACCATAAGTTCATAGGTAGGTTGAAATACCATCGAGCGCACGCACGCACGCCTTCTTCGCTCATAATTTGTCGATTGGCCAGCTAACCGCACATCCATATTATAATATTTCATAGCAAATAGGTTTAGTAATTCAAGTATTACTACCGACGTGTTTTGCATGACATTGACATGCATTTTCAGAGCAATGCAGCAAACAATTAATTGCATAGTGCATACCTGCCTTGATTCATACATCGAATCCGCGACCAACAACTCACTCCACAGCCAGGGCCATAACCTCTTTTTCATATTCATAATCTCTGTTTCAGATACTTGTTGTCGTGTAGCTCGCAGTCAACGCTGCATGTCGGAACAATTAGTGTTGCTCTCGGCTCTCTGTGCACTTGAAGCAGTGCCCTTGCGCTTCAACTACTTCGCAGCCTTCTGGAGAGATGTGGCTACTTCGCCGGTGAGTATCAGATATCTTCACAGATAGTGAATTTTACATGGTTACGGTGTAGTTAAATTGCGAATCTGAAACGTGCAATAAAAGTGCCGAACTATATGTTAGAGCAAGACCTAAAACCCTTAAAGTAAAATATAAACACTAATAAAAATCGAGGATATAAATATTAATTTAGCTGTTGCCCGCGACTTCGTCTACGATCGCATGAAACGTAGCCTGTGTCCTTTTCCAGGTCATGGTCTGCCCCTGTGCCAAATTCCATCCTAATCCGTTCAGTCGTTTTAGCGTGAAAGCGTAATGGCGCAATTTCATTAGTCGATAGGGCCCGAATGCCGGGTGCGAGATATTTCTGGAACGTGTGCCACAGGACCCGCATTCGGTGAACCGTTTTCATAAGTCGATAGGGCCCGCATGCCAGGTGCGAGAGATTTCTGTGAACGCGTGGCACAGGGCCCGCATTCGGGGAATCGAAAAAGTATTTGACTCACGACCCGCAAGCAGTATATCGACCGATGAATTTCATTGGTCGATATCACGATCGGAATAAAGCAAGCGGGGAACCCCTTCAGACGGTGACGAACACGTATCGACTTGTTAACTTTCATTGGTTGTTATCTCGCCTGCGGGGACTCCCCGTATGCTGTATACCGAACGAGTTAACGACCAATGAAATTGCGCCATAACAAAAAAAAAACAACTAAAAAACTCACTTTCGTGTTTATAATATTAGTTAGGATAATATAATATAATTATATTATAATAGGAAGGATTGGCCATGAATGAATGAATGAATAGCCTTTATTAACAATCTTACAACCTATTTACATATTGTTTAACTAATAAAAATAAAAATAAAGTTAATTCTTCAGACATCGGTTTCATCAGAAGATTGTTTTGCTTTAGCATAGGCCTCCCCCATATTCTTCCACAGTTCCCGGTCATGGGCTTTCCTCTTCCACATTGGCCCCACTGTCGCTTTAAGATCGTCGTCCCATCTTCTTATCGGACGTCCTCTCTTCCTTTTACCTTCTCTTGGGTACCATCCGAATGGTACCCAAGGATTGGCCATACATACTAGTAAATATTAAAAATCTTGACTGAGTAAGTATTATGGTTAAAAATAACTCTGTGACAGACAGACTGATAGACTGTGTAGATGTTTACTGTGGACTAGTACGTAGCCTCCTTATAGTCCTGTCCTGTGTAACTGTATAAACTGAAAACTATCTTGTGTACTACTTGACGCAATATTGCATATTGAATTTAAACTAGCTGCT
This sequence comes from Lithophane socia, assembly GCA_947522985.1. Classification (NCBI taxonomy): domain Eukaryota; kingdom Metazoa; phylum Arthropoda; class Insecta; order Lepidoptera; family Noctuidae; genus Lithophane; species Lithophane socia. The sequence goes on along the minus strand of OX383270.1, from coordinate 6,590,768 downwards.
GCCGCGGTTTCGCCCGTATGTATTAATCTTTTTCCAAAATAAAAGTAGTAAGCCTAAGTTACTCCTTATAACATCAACTATCTGCCAGTGAAAGTCGCGTTGAAATCGGTCCAGCCATTCCGGAGGTTAGCTGGAAACAACCGAAAGACAGACAATTTTTTTTGAATTGTTTGTTTTTTGTTATAAGTACCATACATACTTTCTACATAACTCTGTCTGTCTGTCTGTATGTTACCTTTTCACGCCTAAACCACTGAACGGATTTCGATAAGATAGATGGCACCCCGGGAAAGGACATAGGCTACTTTTTATCGACATACCACGCGGGCGAAGCTGCGGGCGGAAACTAATAATGCATATAGTAAAACGCTGTTATTTTGACATTACAAACATACACTTCAATTTTATTTTTTTTGTATTGGTAATAAATGAATGTGATATAATTATTTGCAGGCTGATTCAAAGTTGGAGGAGATGTTACTAGAATGCAGTGTCGCCACGGAGTATGTTGATGCAGTGTTGTTAGATGAACGCGAGTCGCTGGAGGACCCCGTCATATATCAGTTCATGCAGCACTATTATCCTAAGGTATGCTATACTTCATGTCAATAGCACCGAGTTGATGTAAGGATTTCACCAATTAAATTGAAAAATACAAAAAACTTAGATATATATAGTAACCGCTTAACTATTCTTCAAGAGTCATAAAAAACCCTGTAAGAAATCGACACGTGTTTCACCTGGATGACGATTGACCAATTGCAAACCAGAACACGACGTGTTGCCACATCGAGTGCTAGACATAGAGTCCAGAACAAAATTCCACAATTAAATATTAATAATTTAGTCCAGAATTAAATTGAACACGATTAGCACATCTAAACCGCGTTCAAGAGCTTTCAGTGTCCATATTGTTGTGCGACTTTCAGGATACTGTTGATTGAGGACTGTTTTTTCGCTCAGAAAATATATCCTTAACTATACAAGATAGATAACAAGATTGCTTGCAAGCGTCTGCTAGGATATCAATCATAATATCCGACCTGATGGTCGGATGGAAGAATAACTTCTCCATTTCTTCTGTTTTTTATCACTGTATGTTGGCCTTATTTTCATGTATATTTTTGGTATTAGTCAATATTGTTTCAAGCGCGATAGAGGTTGTTTGTTAAAATGGCTAATGTGTTACATTTCTTGTAGCTGGGCGGCGGCGGCTCAAGCGGATCAGACAACGCCGACGGCACAGACAGCGGTTCAGGCGCCGGCGCGGGCGCAGCGGAAGCGTTGCTAGAAGAGCTCATGTCGGCGGCTGCGCGCGCGCCCCTGCGCGCCCTGCTGGCGCCCGCGCGCGCGCTGGCCCTGCTGCACGCGCGCGCGCCGCTGGAGCCGGCGCGCGCGCGCGACCTGCAGCGCGTCACGCGCGCCTTGCGGGCTAGGCTGCAGCATGCTACAGGTAACTTGTTCACATTCAAAGGTTGTCTGATAGATATCGCTATTAGCAATAAGACCGCCGTTTTACCCTGAATATTACTGATTATGTAAAGTCGTTTTGTTAAAGAACATCGAACCTCGTTGGCAAAGCTATACCGTCCGCCATAATGAAAAAAAAAACAGTTATTTTGTTTTAAGTCAAGCCTACTTTTACCGTTTGCTTGTTGTCAGCGCCTTACGAACTTTAATAAATATATATCACATTCTTACAGAAGAAGAAAGTTCCGAGCCAGAGAGCGGGTGCGCAGGCGGACCGAGCAACACGGCAACACGGGGTGGGTCCGGTTCCGGCAGCTCAGGCGACGACGCCGCATCCGAAGCAGCGGAACCCGACTCCGAACCGGACGAGGCGACACCGCGCGGGGCTGCATTAACGCACTTAGCGCATGCGTTGGACGCACTGGACGCGCTCGCGGGCGCGGCGGCGGCGCCCGCGCAGCCGCCGCAGGCGCCGCCGGAGCCCTAGCCGCCTGGCGCCGCCCCGCCGGAGCCCTAGCCGCCTGGCGCCGCCCCGCCGGAGCCCTAGCCGCCTGGCGCCGCCCCGCCTGGCGGCACTCCGGCACCGTGTGCGACCTCGCGATTGATATAACTCTCGGCTCGATGATGGTATGGAACTTTTGTTTTATGAACTGCCAAATTAATCGCGAAGTGTTGAGTTTTATTTGGGAGAATTGACAACGTAATGATGTATTACTGCGCAAATAATAACGCGAATATAAAGTAGTTTGGAAATGGAGTCATTGTATGACATTGATCAACGCTGTTTGGACGCCTGTACAAAAAACTAGGAATGAATTTACGGCGTTGACGCCACAATAACAAACCTATAATTTTAGGCCAAACATATATTATATGAACTTTTTGCCATTGGTACGCTAAGAATATTGTGTCTCGTATAAAAGAGATGAAATGGTTTGTTCAGTAAAAAATGGCTGTCCATTTACCTAAGGGTACAACTAGACTGCGGTTGACTGAGAACATTCTGACATATTTTGACTTGATATGAAGTGACGTATTTTGAATCGACGCGACGGTCGAAGTCAGTCGGCCGTAGTCTAATTATTGTTTAATAGGAATGATGATTAAAATTGTTTTTTGCCCGTCAGGTATATCATGCATGAATAAATATTGGACACGTAATTTTTTTTACGTAATCAAAAGATTACAGCGATACATTGAGTTAAATTGTGTCTTGACGTCACGAGCGAGCTCCACTATGCTACTTTGATGCGATATCTAAGTCATTCTTTATTAACGATAATGCAAAAAATACGTGTCTCGTATTTTTTTTATTATCTGACTGACGGACTAAATAGAATTACTTTTTTTTATCGCTCCCTATTGTGGGTACACATAATTATGTAAAACGTACCATGAAATGTAACAACAAATTCGCTTAATTGTGTAACTTTTCATGTTGCATTGCATATATTTGGGCATGTTCGTTTCAACGTATATTACTTATCAGTTATGTGTACCTACCATTATATTCTGTGCTCGAGAGGCATCTAAGATCTCGACACAAGTTTTAAGAAAGTAATTCCCTCTTTGAATTTAGATCTGTTAACCCCACAGACATGAGACATCAAATCATAAAACAATGTACACCCGCGGACAATGTCGATTGTCCATTTTTCACCCTTATCTCCTTACTAATAGGGTTGAAAGTAGTCAACTGCCACTGTCCGCGGTTGTACACTTTCATAGCGTGTATGTATTTCCTTGAACACGTTGCATAGACTGTCCTATAAATATATAAAGATTAATTTAAAATTGACATCTCATTTGAAAGTGCAAATGATGAGAGAAAATTTTATACCTTTGGTTGTTTCTAATATTATGTGTAAGTTAAATGTATATACATAGATTTGTGATCGTTGCGTTTCAGTAAGTATATGAAATAATTATTATTTAGTTAGGAATTGGAAACAATACAGTGACTTTGTCTACTAATCTTTGGTTCGCGTAGAAAGTAGGAGAGTTTGTATAAAACATCGTTGTTTAGAATACATTCCAGACGTATCATCACAAAAGCCGGGCTAACATTCTCAGCGCGACAAAACTCTATTTTAAAGCGAGATAATGACTGTGTATCTTGTCATGTCTCGTTCCGGTGCGAGATAATGCGACGACAAAATTTTGTCACGCTTGCGTATTGTGGCCTGGCGGGACTCGTACTTGTAGTATATGAGGTAACATGACGATGTCTATTCTGTGTCGGTCTCTAAATACAGGCTGATATAGATTAGACTAGATTATCTGCACTTGCTAAAAGACATCACTGTATTCAAATTTTGTCATAGATATTGTTCAGTATTTTATCTTACTTTATTGGAATAAATATTAAAATCGTATGCATGCCACATTGAATATTATTTTGACGAAGCGAACGACGAAGCGCTCGCACCATTCAAAATCAAAATCTTTTATTTTACATAAACCTACATGGGCTTATGAAACTTCAGAGGCTAGGTGCATGGTTTGATTTTTTTCCATTGACTCGATATTCACGATGGATGCAACAGCAACACAGCAACTCTTTACAGGTGCAGAGAAAACTATGCACCTTTAATAACTTATTTCATACAATGTTTTATCTTTTCTGCGAGTGCAGCGCTTTCCATCCAGTCTAAACAAGAGCTGCCTAAACATTTTCTTGATTTACGAAAATAACCTTTTTCGTTCAACAATCCTGGAAATATTTACTCACCTCTATTGACGAAAAATATCGTTTATCTAATCTGGAGGATGTGTTGAAAAAATTTTAATTGTAACTAAACATGACTGCATCATCTCTTTAGATTAAAAAATGATTAGTACTCCTTTGAAACATAACAATGTTTCATAGGACTACTAATTCTGATGTGCTTTTATTTATTTAATTTGTAAGCTTACAGTAGCTGGAGCTGGCGGCTATTAGGAAAAGGACTGTAGTATTCCTATTTTTTAATTATCTAAATTAGATAGAGTTTCTATGCACGCGAAACTAAATTAGGAATCTTACGGTCATTGTTTTTTTTATGTATTTTTTAAAATTGCGGTCTCTTATTCGACCTATGTTGGAGAAAGTCGATACAGTATCGCAAGGTGGTATTTTTAAATTGCTGCTTCATACAGATTAAGTACTTTCTTTGATAGAAGTAGGTCATATATTTTAATTTTATTTCATTCAGTTTTCATAATAATCTTTGATGTTACGAAATATATGCTCATATAGTGTGAATTAAATGTAATTCCATCATTGTACGTTATAATATGTCTTCTGTTACGAAAATCGTAGACTTCTTATAAATAGCTATAGCTTTCAACAGATGTGCATTTCTAACTTAGTGTCTGTAATTAAATTGTATTTGTGTGTGTATGGCTGTCGCAAAATTGATATTGTATGTCAAAATTATAATAATGTACATTTAGGCTGTGAGCATTTTGTTAATTTATCTTAAATATTGTAATCTAATTAGTCAAAAAATACCCCACCCCGCTTATAGTGTCTATATGTGAAAATGCTAAACGACATATTGAACAAAACAATCACCCGTCCAGGCGCGTACTTTTATTTGATTAACAGATCTTTGAACATCAGGCAAGTATGTTGTGATAGTTGGATCTACAAGCTCTTTCTAATAAATATTATATCTGTAAAAACATTTTACCTTAAAGATTTATGTAATATTTAAAAATCTTCTCAACGTATTCAATTTTAACTGCTATCATAGGTGTTTTTTTTAATGTAAACTTGATTAATATTCGCATAGGTGGCAACACAGAATCACATACAGTTCGATAAGATTTTAAATAATTAGTCATTGTAAATCATATAATCTCACGTAGAAATTTCGGTTCATATTAATTGTATATAACGGCAATTTACCTGAAGATGTTACGGAGGAACCTGTCCATTTTATATCTTTCTAATGAACACTAGCATGATCTATTTACGCTATAGCCCATCACAAATTTACTTGTCGTTTAGAATGTTTAAACGTGAAAATAAATGTTGTACGTAATTCACCATGTATATTGTATTTAATGGTAATCTCTCGAATATCATATTTGTACACGCGTACCACCTTTGTACCACAAATAGTTGCATGTGGAATTCGCTATCGAAAGGAAGCAATACATTCGACTTAATACGAATTATAAAAGAAAAAAGAATAATGTGTCATTTCTTCTTCATGTTAATTATTTAATTTTCTTCGTGTACCTACCTATAATTATTACGAGTATCGTATCGGTGAAGCATGCGGTGGACAGTCACTGGACAGTGTGAAGGGGTATGAAGTAATGTGGTGCTATCTATCTGATCGGAGTGACTGGAGCATAAGACAAAACATGTATTTAAGTTTGTCCTGTTTTTAGAGCTTATTAATATATACAACTTAATATAACTATGCTGTAATTATCTTTATTAATTTTAAGGTTATAATATGTTTGTAATGAGATGTGGCATAAGATGATCGCAAACGTTATGTGGTACTTATTGTGGTCACATTGTACCCCATTTCGTTTTATGGCTTTGAATTTGTGTATTATATTAAAATGTGTTACTGGAACTAGAGTTTCGGTCGAATATAACTGTGTTATTGAATACAATTTGTGAAAATTAATGAAAATACTGTAAATCGGACTGGAAAGCCAAAGTAAACAGTATTTTATACAAGAGTATTTTATTTCATGGAACCGCAACACAGTCCTCAGTCGACGAAAAAAGTTATTAATAAAACTTAAAAAAAACCCCAACTGCAAAAACACAACTGAAAAAACCGGCCAAGTGCGAGTCGGACTCGCGCACGAAGGGTTCTGTACAATTATTTATAAAAACGGCAAAAAAAATAACGTTTGTTGCATGGGAGCCCCCTTAAATATTTATTTTATTGTTTTTTAGTATTTGTTGTTATAGCGGCAACAGAAATACATCCTCTGTGAACATTTCAACTGTCTAACTATCACGCTTCATGAGATACAGCCTGGTGACAGACGGACGGACGGACAGCGGAGCCTTAGTAATAGGGTCGGGACCCTATTATATATTTTTACCCTTTCGGTATGGAACCCTAAAAAGAAAATCAAGGATTATAATTCAAAGAGTTTGTGTATTGCCGGCGGCGGGGACAAACCAATACCAAGGGCTGGGTTTAGGAACGTGCCGCCTCGCTAGAAAGAATGTGAGCTTATTTGGGGGTTCTAGAGTTCACAACATTTTTTTTGCAGGAGAAGCAAAGACGCAATACTTAAAAAACTACTTTTTTTACGAATGCAAGAGCGAGCTTGCGAGCGTACAAAGACCCCAAGACTTGGGGCACCCCGATTCGGACAGGTTAGGTTCGAAGGGAATGGTGGGTTCTAGTGAGTCTTCGTGGTTTTTTTGAAACATTCCGAACTACGTGGCCCGCGTCTACGCCTATTTGATATTTACCGTATACAATTTTTTTGGTTTACCTTGACCTTCGAGACGTTTGACATTGACCTTGAAAATGTGTCTCCTGTGAACTTGGGGATGACTTGCCCTCTTCCTCTCCCAGGTCCCTCTAAATTTCTTTTAAAACCCCCTTTTTGGCGCCAAGAATCCGCCATTTTTATTTAAATAATTTTAATAAACCCAGTGACAAGTTCGCGCAATAGGCGAATTTTACGATATATCATTCATCAAAATCGGTTCAGCCGTTTAGTAGTTCGAAGGAACATAGAGACGGACATGCAGGTCCAACACATCACCCTCCTTTTTTGGCTTCGCCGCACCGCAGTCGGGTAAATATACGCTACTGAAAGAAAATGAAGTAATTAAAAAAGTAAGAACCCAAGTTATAGTTTTTTTTTGTGGTGGCCTACACCCAGCGGCTTCCGAGCCATAACCGAGTGCGGGTGGTTCCATCCAGGGCTAAGTTCTACCCACCTGAAATTCTATTTGTTCCGCGCCATTTCTTACAGTAAATGCTTTTGACTGCCTCATTAGTTTAGTAGTCGCAAGCGCAACTGTTGAGCATGAGTTCCTGGGTTCGATTCCCGGATCGCACTTATACTTTATTATGAGTACATTGATATGTAGAAAAACTATTTTCTATTACCAAACGTATTACAATAATTACGTTGGAATTAATAAGTTAGTTGGAAACATAAAATTAATCGCTTGAATGTTGTTTTACTATTGTTATGTGTATTGAATTTGGATTATACATATTTGAAAAGATGCGCAATGTTGGCGCTTCGCAACGGTTACGACTGGCCTACCTGCCGCCGAAATTTGTGTATCTAGCTCCACCTCGCAGTTTAGTAAATGAAACAAACAAAAGTTTAAAAATCACTTTTTCTTTATTTGAACTAATTTATTTATTATTTCAACAGGAAATGTTTCTATTAATTTATTAGCACAATCTAAACAATATATTTTTTTATAAAATAAACTGCACTCTTTGTTGATACACACAGTTTGTCCACAAACAGTACAATCGGATCCCAGTACCAGAATTTCTCCTTTCCCTGGTGGACTAAAGGGGTCCTTCATTACATAGCTTGGGTACTTAAGCACTACATTGCGAGAAAATGGTGGATTGGTGCCTTTGTAGTGAGATGTCTCATCTAATCCACATGAATTGCACTTAAAATCATAGACTATCGCTGGCTCTTCCTTTGGTCTTGAAGCTTCCATAGTGTTACTGTAAGAAAATAGTTTCACACAAATAAGAAAACAATAATTCAACAAATTAATGCAATTTTTATTGTTCTGTTACACCAACTGAACCACATTAGTGGCAATTAACTCTGAATTATTTGCAATAGAGATAGGAGTACAATGACCGGCTAAATCAGCTGGTTCCTCTAACTAATTTGACTTATTATTTAGCAATACAAAAAACCCACGAGAATGGTGCTTCTTTAATGATTCACTGGCTTTAAGTAAAGTAAGTGTTTCATAGTAATGGGAACCTTACCTCATGTGCCTATAATGCTCATATTCGCATATGCTTATTTCAGCAAGCAGTTCATATGAAGATTAATATTTTAAGAATAAAGTTTTATATTTGTATGAGATGCTTACTTTCCTTACCAAAGTAAATTGCAAGTGCAGTCTCTGCATTTCTTCAAGGCAAATGAAAAAATTACTGTAATAATTTGATATATCTGCATAGAATTACTACTATTATTCTATATTATTTTATTACTTGAATGAGTTTATTTATTTATTTATTAGGGACAAAAAACAGTTAATTAATAAGTTAATTAATAGTCAATAAAATGTGTTACCTAAAGTTTAAGACTACAAGCCAAGGCATCTGTTGCAATGCCTTTTTCTTTTTTTTTTTGTTAGGTAGTAACCTTCTCCGGCGCGCACACAACAACTTACCAAAGTTTCATCACAATCGGTCAAGCCATTTTCGAGTTTTTGCTGGACTAACGCACGGCAATTGATTTATATACATATAGATAGATAAAAGATGACATCATTTGGCTTAGGTGGTTGTTGAGGTTCCAGGTTGTACAGTAAACTTTTCTCTAGGAGCTTCTAAAGGCCACCAATGCGGTTTAATAACTTCAACTGGGTTCGTCCCAATATGTATACTTTCCGATTGTAGTGCCTCTTTTATTCTAACTAAACCTAAACCAAGAGTACCTGCATACACTTTGAACTTCCCCAAATTAGTTTTCCTTTGCTCAAAATGACCCCAGATTGTGGCATCTCTTTGAAGATCCTCCTCCTTTTTTATATCCGTGAGTAGAATGGGCATTATTCTTTTTCTTATTACGCCTGTGTGGTGAGTTCGAGCAGTTAATTCTTGCCCAATATAACAGCCTTTATGAAAACTGACTCCATGGAGGTAGTCACAATTTACTTCTAGAGGGAAACAAGTGCCAGGGAACAAATCTTCAGCCCCCTCACTCACACCTAACTTATACCTCAGAGCTTGATACTCCTCTTCATCATTTTTAATAACAGTATTTTTTCCAAAAGCTAAATGAATATCAACCTGACCTACTTCTGGTGTAGTTATCAGTCTATGACCAAGATCTGCCAGCCGTGGATCCTTATATACATGAATATTAGGTTTCATATCTTTTGTCCAAGCATCTGTAACATCGCTTGCAGGAGCTATAAATGCCCATATTTTGAACAGGTCAGTTACATCTTCAACTCTTAATCGTCTTTTCAACTTGTAAATCTTTAGATGTTTTTCTAATAAATGTTTAATACCTTTGTCGCATTCAATCATGAAAGCATTTTCATTTTTAGTTCCCCATTTGTGTAGTAAAGTATCATATAAAACTCTGCCCTTGGTATTCAAAAACATAGCATACATGGAATTTGCGCCTTCTTCAAAATGATTCATGTCGTTCGTAATAAGACCCTGAAGAAATGGCGATGCTTCAGGACCACTTACTCTTACAAGGCTCCGGTTTCTTAAAGGATAGGCCACTTTCAACGAGTCTGCGTTTGACGTATAGGATCTAGACCATTTATTTATGAGTGTAAATCTGTTTACCTGATTTGCAAATGGAATCATTGTTGGATTTTTATTTAACCTCTGTAAACACGAAATATTTTGAAATGTCTGTTAAAAAACTCAATTTTCACATGTTTTTTTTGTTTTCCTTCCCATTCCTTCCTTGCATTACGAACACAGAGTACTTTTATTTAAAGGTTACGAAGAAACCACAAACCACAGAGAATGTAATTTTCGAGTGACATAGTTTAGTTACTTTACTCTTTGGAGTGACAGTAATTCAGTACCGCAGACAGACTACATAAACTCTATAGAGACAGAATAAGGTGGCCCGCGAAATTCAAATTTTCTTACGTTTTTTGCTATTTGGAGGTCAGTATCAGGTTGTATGTTGATCTAAATATTATTAGCGCTCGTAACAAATATGGATTTACAGAATTATAAACATTAAAATCAGCAATACAACTCTCTAAGCTCACTGCTCATGTAAGTGCATTGAATGACTATTTCATGAAATCATGACATTTGGCACTTTCATGAACTTAGACGGTTGTATTGCTAAATACTAATAAGTACTTACCACAGTTACCACAGAATATTACTTAGTGATAAGCAGTGTGATAAGTATTATCAATGGTACCTGGGACTACATCTACTGTGACTACATATGGTACTGGGACATCTTAACAAGCGTCTTAGGGCGGCGTGCCGAGCAAGTGCCGAGTACAGATAACTATATACAGTCGGGTGCCGAGCGTGCGCCGGGCGGCGCACGCTCAGAAGTACTGTCAGCAGTGTTACCACATTACTTTTTGAAGAGTGGCTAAATAGGAAGCTGAAGCGGGCTAGAAAGGGCTTAAGCAAATCAATAATATTACCCAAAACAAACTTTTATTTTAGGTATGTAGTCGTACTTTGGATTACATTTACTTATTTATTTTAATATTTATGTAAACACAGTAAAATACATATATATAAGGGAATATGCATGTATTTTTTTAATATTTTTATTCGATAGTTTACATCGTCAAATAATAGTTAAAAAAAATTCGACGGCAAAAAAGCAATTTAAAGTAGTTAAAAAAATGTTTAAAAATATCCAACCGATCCGGGCTATTTAAACGCCCTCCATTTGGCGCGCTTGGTGTGGTGACGTCACAGTTCGTGAAAACAGACAAGCAACTGTCAAGTCAACGTCAAACACTCCTTTTTCTATGAGCGTTTGACATTGACTTGACACTTGTTGATTGACTTGACATTGACATTTTGATTGTTACCCCGGATTGTTACGTCACATCCGCTCTTAGCCTTTTCAAGTATTTGAATTACCCACAGTTTTTTGGGACTTTTTAAAAATTAATTTCTCGCTCAAAAAGAAATTTTATTCAAAAATATTGATGGAGGCTTAATTCTGAAGTAACATAGTTTATAGAAAAAAATATTTGACCCATATTTGAATCACATGCATATTCCCTATTAAAATATGAGTACAACATCTGAAAGAATCGGTTTCAACAAATGTAAAAATAGTTACAGGAGCGCTTAATAAGATCCGTTAAATTCATACCTAAAATTTTTTGAGCGCCCAAAACGTAGCGTACTACGCGCGCACCTCGGGCGCTTGTTATGACTAGTGCCTAGGACTCAGTTAGTGTTGCCAGATGACCATCTTGCATTCTCCCCACCAAACCTTCCACGAAATCCCCCCAAGATTCAGGTTCTTAAGAAAAAATCCCCCAAAATATATATATTTGTACTATTTCAGCAATAGCTTCCATTAATGAATCAGCATCTTCACCCGCGTTGTCTGCAGTACCGTACATTTTTTCATGAGCCCTCTTCGATTTTTTTTTCGAACTGATGAAGCAATGGATTAGACATTTGTTACAGACCGAATCCGATTCTGATTGATCGTGTATTATGCAATAAGGGTGCGGGCCTTAATCCTAGCTCTCAAATACGCCAATGGTATACGATGTGCCACTACAATGGCGACATTAATTTAACACACGTATATGATTTTGCGTAGGTATTCGTTTTATGAAAATATTTGAATTACACTAAACGTTATTATTTATTGATATGTTTACAATTTTCTAAATTACCATCCTGGAGCAACCTGTACGCACGGCTACACATCAAGCTATACATTTCCAGTTTATACTGATCTCGCATTGTATAGGACTTCCGTACAATGCGAGATCAGCTTATACTGGAAATGTTTAGGTTGATGTGTAGCCGTGTGTACATAAAGAACTGTAGCGAAGAGGTCATTTTCCGGGGTCACTGTTCATAATATGTACTTATGCGAATAGAAGGAAAGCCGCGAAATTTCTTAGAAATTATGCCAACAAAGGATCTTACAGATAGAACGTAAGCCAACTAGGTAGGTAGCTTAATGAATGAATCTTTTACACAGACTGATCTCAATTTGGTTATTTTTCAATTTACGAATTAAGTATTTTATTAAATTAAAAATTTTATGTTTACTGGCCACTAGCCCTACCCGTGTGTTAAATTAATGTCGCCATTGTAACGGCACGTTATATATGTATATCGAGTCAAAGTTATTTATACCATTGGCGTAATTTATACGAGAAAAAAGGGGCTGTAATTTTTTCTTTTGTTGACGACATTTCCATTATAAGATGGCTTCTCCTTGTGCGGAAAGCCAATCAATTGCTACATCTACAATGTGAGGCCACCGAATCACCGTAAACTGGTCATGCATTGCTTTAGAATCGAAATAAAATAGCTGATACGATTTATGATTTAATTTTGTATTTATTTGTAACTTAAATGGCAAACAATGATTAAGTAATTTTCATAAAGTACCTACACGCGAAATTCAATTTTTCTTACGCTTTTTGCTATTTGCAGGTCAGTATCGGTTTTATGCTAATCAAAATATGATTCGCGGTCGTATTTATTTATAGAATCAGAATCATAAAAATCATCGATACAACTCTCGGAGTTCATATAATCCTATTGAATGACTATTTCATGAAATCATGACATTTGAGGATATATATAAGGAGTTGTATTCCTGTATCTAATGGTTATATTTCTGTAAAGCCATATTTGTAACGGTCACGAATCATATTATTTTAATCAACATACAACCTGACACTGACTTGCATATTGCAAAATACGTAAGAAAATTTGAATTTCGCGGGCTACCTTGCTTCCCTCGTAACTTCTTGATATTAATAGTAGGTAAGTACCTAACTATTTATACGAATCATTATTATATGTACAGACGCCAGCAGGTCAAGCTACCCGAAACTGTCAGATTTTCCCAATCAACCTTGAACCTTAATGCTTTAGCGATAAAGTTGAAAATCTATTAAAGAAATTTGACAGATTGTAGTAGCTTGATGTGCTGACGTCTGTACCTAACTACCTACTGTACCTAAGTAGGTAATAAACTAACTTTATGAACTTCAGACTAAGCGATGATCACTGCAAATACCATCTAGTACTCCGCCAGATTATAATTATGTATTATTTGTGTCATGTAAACTCGAGCGCAAAACCAGAACGCACTATAATATGGCCTGGCTGGGTTAGGCTTGGTAGCAGGAGTTATACTCGTAATAATTGTAAATTCGCTTGTTTTGCGAAATCTTCAAGGAGTCTCGAAAAAGGCCCAATGGCCCTAAAAAGCGGGTACACATGTCATAATGTTTACAATGTTATATAAACAAAAGAAATAACTCTATTTCTGATTGTTAATCCGTTCGTGCGACGTATATGTCATTTCAATGTCGTCAGTTTTGTGCGGTGAGTTGACCGGCGTCACCGCCTGGGAGGTTGGGGCGGAGTCCTGTCCCTGCTCCACGGATGCCGTCACCAGTTCTGTGGTGATCGTAGGCTCTGACCGCATCGACGCGTTGTCCCGTTTGCTCGGCGAGCTTTGGTTGGACCGTTTATGATATTTTTGAGTCCTCAACAGGTGTGGGATGACTTTCTGTAAAGAATTTGATGTTTCATAAATTGATGCCAGTTAAAGACGAGGGGTTTTCATTAACGTCAGTTCGCATTGTTAGCTATCTAGCGTACGCTCAGGTAGGAAGCTAGTTACGATTATTTGACCTACCTAGTGTACCTAGGGTTGGCAATTGCTTTAAAATGCCTACCGTTAGGAGCAACATTATATTGTTTGCCAATTTTGCCATCCAATTTTAAAAAGACCGCTTACCTGTTGTGGGTCCTTAGCAAGATATACATCTGTGCGTCTGAGCACGAAGTCCGGCGCCACAAGGCAGCGAGCCAGCAGTAGGGCGGCGGCGCACGCCCAGCTTGCCAGCACTCCGGCGCAGGCGGCGCGTGTCGCCGCCACACGCCCGCTAAAGTCCCACGTCGCATTCCAGCTCGGTTCTAGGAATGTGTTAACTGAAGAACACCTGGAATAAACAACATTCGTGATAATAATTGCAAATCATTGTAAGACAACGTCGGTCCTATTAACTCAGCGCGCGTCCCCTGAGTCTACCCTATGGTTACCTAATACTTTGGTTAGTAATGACTTTGCTGCTCAGCTACGTTTACCTATTTACAATTTTCTCGAAAGGATGAACGACTACGTTTCGATAGTTCAGCGAAGTTATAAAAACGGGGGCGTTTGTTTATCTGATAACTGGTTGGTAAGACTATAGGTACTTACGTGGTAGAATTAGTGATATTATAGAAGGCTGCACAAAAATCGTGCAGGCCTCCGTTGGTTAACGTGAAGCTGTGTCCAGTGACCCCGACCATCACCAGTGCGAACAAAAGCGCTGGAGGCAGGATACGCCATGGCTGTTGCAGCCTGAAATTGATATTACGTAAAATAAGCCTTTGTTTGGCAATAATTACCGTGTGTTTCATTAAAATAGAGACAGGAACTTATTTTATCACACAGACTAAGTGGGAAAAATACGAATTATTGAAGCTAAATCAAAAACTCCCAAGCAAAGTTAATATTTATTCATTAGCTTCTGCCCGCGGTTTCGCCCGCGTGGTATGTCGATAAAAAGTAGCCTATGTCCTTCCCCGGGATGCCATCTTCTCCTTGCCAAATTTTATCAAAATCCGTTCAGTGGTTTAGGCGTGAAGAGGTAAATACAGACAGAAAGACAGAGTTACTTTCGAATTTATAATATTAGTATGGATAAGGGAGAATTTTCAAAATCGGTCCATAAGACGAAAATATCGATGAAAATAGGTAAATTAAAAAAAAAACCACAGTTGAGAATAGAACCTCCTCCTTTTTGAAATTCGGTTAAAATACTTCCAACTAAGTAGCTCAATTAATAATTATAAAATAAATGAGTATAGCTTATAAAAATGTGAAGTTTGCATTGGAATGAGTTCATCAGGTATTTATACAAATCAAGAAGGTATTACGAGTATAACCAAGTACTTTTTTAATTATCCGACATCGTTAACGAGACTTCAACTCTTCCGCATTTTGACCTCGTTGGACTATAGCCAACCAGTGCTCCAGTTCCAATAACAAATTTTGTCTTAAGTCTACGTAATTTTTTGTTGTCTCAAAATGTTGTCACCAGATTAAAAAGTAAATGTGTTTGGGGGATTACAATACATACGGCCAGTCTTAAAAAAACTTCCTTTTTATTAGGTTAAGCCGCTAGTTAAATGAACAAAACACAGATTCAAAGCCAACTTAAGTGAGTAGGTATTTATAGGTCGTCAATAAATTATTGTCGTTCCCGTCTTATCAGCAGAGCCAAAACCGAATATTATAATATCTGCAATTTCGGCGGTCTCTCCAGTTCTGGGGCTATAGCGCTTGATGGCGCGCTTCCCATTAGCTCCAACTCTCAGTATCTCGGTTTACTCGTGCAAAGCGATGGCGAAGTAAATCGGACTCAGAATGGCGGTTGGTCACGGGAACAATCTGCGATTCCAGGGGAAGATTTATAAAACAATGGTTAAACCTGAGGGTTGGATTAGAATGTTGGGCCACAAAAGAGGTGAATGAAGCGCAATTACATGCAGCTGAAATGAGAATGCTTAAAGGGATGTGTGGTGATACGCGAATGGATAGAATAAGAAATTAGTACAAGAACAAGTCTGAAAGTGACACTGGTGACTGAAAAGTTGTGTGGTAATAGATTGTCATGGTATGGGCATATGTGACGCGGAGGCATGAGGGAAATGTCGTCAGGAAAGTTTATAGTATGAATGTGGAAGGCTATACGAATAGGTACCTAGGGAAAGGCCATAGATATCCGTGGGAAAGACCAAAGAAACGATGGATGAACTGTGTGAATGATGATAATTATAGCTAGAAAGGGAGTGAATAACGAGATTACGACTAATAGAGAAAGACATGTTACGTCGACCCCAAATAAATTTGAATAAGCAGGAGAATCATCAAAACCAACCGAAACTCCATAGACGTTGATTTTATTCAATAAATTTTCCTTATATTTCACTAACCCGGATCTGACGCGTCCCCCCCGTGGACACATCGTGAACAGGGTGATCCACACACCAGCGAAGATCATGGACATAATGGGCATATACTCTGCAAAGTCACAATCAGAGTTCGTCTCGAACAACGTCCTAGATGTGTCCAGTACTAAGCGGTGCGTATTGTTCTCTGAAACCAGAGAAGGAAAATAAGTTAGTAGTTCACATAGACCTAATTAAATCAAATTGCAGTCAGTAAAGCGAGGGAAATTAATTGCTAAACAAATTGATGTTAGGTCCTTATACAGGATGTAAGGGTAAACACTCTTTCATTCAAACCATGGGTAGTTGACTTAAATATAAAAATAAATGAACGAACACAACAAAAAAAAACGTTATTATAATTAAAAGATTTTAAAAAGTTTCTATCTGACACCGTGCTTGCTAGCGAAGCAGCTGACTGACTAAGGGAGGGGTCGCGCTCGCTGCCGGTCCGGTCACATCCCGTATCCCCCGCCCGTGTTGAGACGTAAGTTCGCTGCCCTAGCACATAGGGCAATGAACTTGTGTCTCTTGTGGTAAAATTTAGGTCTAAATTTTTTTTTTAAAAAGTTGTAATTTTCCATTGATTTTACGTTCTATAAATGAAACCAAACCACTGGTTGCAAGGATAGCGGTGTTTACCCTAACACCCTGTATATACTTATACATATATACGTGTATACTTATTTAAACGTGTATACTTATATTCACATCTCAACTGCCAATCTTTGATAGTTTCATACGTAAGTATGAATGACATATCAGTTAGATATCTGACTGTAGGTACATACCGAGTCTTTGGTAATTAATAATTTATTGATGCTAATGCGTAATTGGAGGTATTTATTATATTTTTTAGTGACGTCTTCGGCCATTTTCGACCAAATCATGATTCGGGCATGTTTTCTCTTAGATCTCTTGCTCTTTCTGTACCTAGGTGTTATTATTAACACCTAGGTACAGGAAGAAAGGTCGGTTGTTTTTTGTTTGAAAACGTTTTTATAAACGTTTTCAAACAAAAAACAACCGACTTGGAGAAAACACTACAAAGTGAAAATTTCGGAAGTCGGTGGCAACAAACGAAAATTTAAGACCAAAGACACCGACTTCCGAAATTAAAGTTATTTTTCACTTTGTAGTGTTTTTTTGGAAGTCGGTTGTTTTTTTTTGTAAAAACTTTTTTTCTCTTTCAATTTCGGGTAAAAAATCATTTTTTTCGGTCGGACACAAAGAGAATTGGACACTAGTATATTTTTACGAGTACCTTCTAGAACTAAAACCATGCAACTATGTCACTCAGGTATTCAGCACCAGTTAAAATGGAATTCACAATAAAAATGCTACTAATTTTATCTAAAATCAAACGCAAACCAAAAATTGTTAGTTACTTTCGCCTCACAGTTAGTCATATGAAAATAAATTTAAAATCAATCCACACGCAAGGGTAAGAAGACGAATTCCCGTTACTTTTAAGTTTCCTCTTCACGAAGAGAGTTATAGAGAGATGAGTAATCCATGGTCTACCGGCGGGACGTGTTACAGGCCCTTGACAAACAATTCAAATAAGAAGATGGGTAGGCAGAAAACAAGAGACTATCGCCCACTATTAGCGGGACTCAATCACCTGGAGAAATGTAGGTGTATCTACTTTACACCTTTGCCGTAGCGTCCGGGAGTCATACGTGAAACAAGACATGTTAAAATAAGAGATGGGCTCCCAGATTTTTCTTCCGGGAAAACATATAAGTATTTTCTTTTCTATTTTGCACAACAGTAAAACCACAGTATAAATAAGTAACAGTATTATGTCTTCAAAGAAAACGGCTGAAACTACGCGCTTCAAAATCTCAGTGTAGGTATATCAGTACGCAACATTCTCGAGTGCTCGGCGGTTACGCATGGACGCGGAAGGTAAATCTACCGAGCAGCCGTTGGTAATTATTTCAAGGTCACTGCCGACGCATTTAATACTGTTACTTTATTATACTGTGGTAAAACATTCAGGCGTAAGTATAATAAATGTTAATTTTAATTCTATTGTTTCATGTTGAATAGTTTTACTGCCTAGACATGAAGTGACCCCTCGTAAAACGATATTACGGTAAAATAATAGCTACGATAGTATTATCGATAACGAGGCAAGATTCCTCATAAACAAGACAGTAACTTACCGGTAAAGAATGCCTCGCCATCTAACGTTGCCTCAGTCACAACTGTTTCATTATCATTTGTCTCTCTCTTGACTTTTCCATTTTCATCTGTATTGGGGACGGTTGCATTACCTTGAGCATCATCAGTTACATTCTTAGTAAATTCATGTATTTCATTATAATTTTGTGTTTCAGGAGTCTCGGGCAGCTCAATTGTATGGAACTCGAGTTTACGCGGATATAAAGGGCAGTTTCCGCCGACCAACTCCATCGTATTTTGTAGGAATACGTAATTTGTGATGCCGAAAACGGCAGCACTTACGTATAGTATTAGATGACATGCTGAAAAGAAAAAAAATCTTATGAAACAGATAAAAACTGTAATAAAATAATAAATAGCTAAAGCGTGAGGTGTTTAATTTTCAAACAATGGGAACATTATCAGGAATTGCATTTCTGGCTAAAGGTGTGCACACACTTTGGAGATAATATAAAATATATATTATCTTGGACATATCGCTCACCGTATAATTTAATGGACCACAACACACAGTGAAGATAAAAATTAAGCGCTATAATATGTATCTTCGTAACCGTTCGATAACTTATGCCATGCCTATGATTTGTATACAGATAAGTACATAGATATTATACATTCCTCGAATTTCTTTTACACTTCTCATTAGCATTAAAAAACATCCACTGCTTGACATAGGCCTCCCTCGAGGATCACCCTATACTTATGCTGCGCTGGCCATAACCAGCGGATTCCCGCAATCTTCACGGTCGACGTCGCGGTCCACCGCCGCGATATCAGGTCACCATAAACCTTTCTTCTGACTGATTTAGATAAGTATCATTAACGACGGATAATTGCATCATTGTTAACACCAACCCAATTAAACGCTTAATTTATGTAAATGCCTTTGCCTGATCATGGTGTAATTCAAAACTACCAAAGACATTTGAAAGTTAAAAAAAATTAATTGGTCTAAAAAAGGTGTGGTGCTAGTAAACGTGAGCTCATAGTGACATAAGACCGATAAACGATGAGTACATATTTGAATGTACTTGTTATCCGGTTGATTGACTTAGCGATTAGTAAATATTCTGCTAAATATGGTGATAAATTTGGGGATTAGGATTGATTCACGTATACCTAGCCTATGTATGAAACTGCCCGCCTCAAACCTGTAAAGAAACCTGTGTTTTTTGTAGTCAAGACTAACGGATTCATATTTTCAATATGCATGCAAAAAATAAATAACATTGAAACGTCTGTCTGATAAAGTTTCCGAAAAATCTGTTTATAACATGCATCGGTCTGTTTATTTGATAACTGAACAATATTTTATAAACAATGTTCGTGATATAACGTAGGTATACCTAACAATTTAAAATGAAAGTATACCACATGTTCAAAGTCTTTTAAATATTTGTGCTATACAGAGCCTTATCATAAGTCTGATAAAGGTACTTATACCTTTTGAAATGTAGTTCATCGATGCACATAACTGAGTCACCTTTAATCGTGAATGTCTAGTTGTCTACTTACGTTAAAAGATAACGATATATTGTTGAAATGTAGTCCAAAAGAGTCTTTCATGAATGACATTTTTGTGCAGGTGTTGTGCACAAACGCACCAGGGCAAAACATAGGCATAACGTAACTGTGCGTTTCCACTAGCGAAACATTCACAACAAAACATGTTGAAATCTCTATTTTCTGTCAATGTTCCATATAATTTTTGACAGGAACTTTTCACATCTCTTCGATTTTTGGTTCTAGGACATGCCGGTTTCCTCACGATGTTTTCCTCCACCGGTTTGAGAACACTGGTGATGAAATTTTTTACACAAAGTAAAGCGCCTGTGTTCGTAAGTTTGGGCCCGTTACCACTGGACCACTACTGCTCTTCATATATATGGGAATTAAACCACCCGAAATAGTCTTTAGCTTAAGTAAGTTGTCCCACTACAGGGCAAGGGGGCCTACCACCACCGCTTATTACTTTATTTATTTATTTATTTATTTACTTCAGTGTAGGAAAGAAATGAAGCTCTACAGGACGTATAGCTCCATCTCTTTCCCCCACGAAGAAATATTAAAATAATACTGCTGTAAGCGGTGGTGGTAGGCCCCCTGATCCCTCTCTGTTTTCCACAAAAGTATACCTGGTGAGTACTGCCTTTGCGTATAAATCTTACCTTTCCACACGTTCAGTGTGTTGGAGGACCTCTCCTCCAGCTCGAAGTAGTCGTACAGAAGTATCGTCATGTTCGCTTCACTCCATGGTCATGGCAGATCTGTGGAAGATTGAGAAGTTCCTTGTAATTATTGAACTGGTCGATGTTGAAGGTTGTGCTACACCTTGGGTTTTCTGATACGTAAGATATCTGATGGCAGGACTTGAGGACTGCTGATTTTACCAGTTCCTGCGGGTAACTAAGGATCTGAAGTACCTACTTACTGATGAATTCAATGGTTTTCATACCATGGCATGTATAAAATAAGTAAGTACTTAAAAAATAAAGTTCTTGAAAACATTTCTTCTATATAAAAATGTAGTCTTTGCACCAACTCACCAAACGGCGAGATGTAGAGTATAATCATAGACTAAGTAGGTATTCGGGATGCCAAATATCTACTTTATGCAGTCTATGATGTAAATCTACAAAAACCTCTTTTGGACTATGAAAATCATGGTATCCTTGGTAAGATTTTCTCTACCCTAAATATACAGTGACAAAGGAATCGCATTTGGCTCATCAAAATTGATGTCCATTCCGGTGTCTGGCACGCTAATATTATTAATTTATTAGTTAAGTAGATTAGGTAGCCATTTGTTTTCCTTTATAGGTCAATTAGCGTATTGAATTGGGACATCATCGCGTCCCTGGAGTAAATAATTTACGATCCGAATTAATGTAGATATTCCTTATGGCCATGAAAGTTCGTGTTTTAATACCGAAAGTAGGACAAATTCGATGATTAATATCGGCGCTTCGTGGAATACAATTGGCACCAATGGTTGCTTTAAATTAACTCTCTCACACAATGGGTTATTTTTAACGTAATGTGTTAGCAGGTACTATATTCTAGTTACCTACCTCAAGGTTACTGTATAGTTTCCTGTGGTGGGTTTATGTGGCGTTCTTCAAAGGCACAACTAGAATGTTTATTATTGTCTACACCGTATGAAGGTAGAGATAGGCCGGCCACATACATTCGAAGTTCCGAAATGGAATTTCGTTTCGGAATCTTGAAGGCAGCAAATTCAAGGATCTGTGACACACGTACAGTAGTTCTCCGTACGATTGGAAATTCCGAAACGGAATTCTGTTTGTATGTGGCCGGCCTTTTGTATGGATGCTGCCTTCGAAATTCCGAGTCGATATTTCGAAACAGAACACAGAAGCGGAATTCCGTATGTGTATTTGGCCAGCCATATTGTTGGATAACGCCATGTGGAAGTTCCGGAGTCTACTACTACAGGCCCTTCAACAAGTCAAGTGTGTTCTTCTAACAAGTCTTGTTAAAAGGTGACTCCAAACTTAGCGTCGCGTTGTAAAGAAAGGCTAAATGCCTTTCTTTCTTTATTATATATTTATTTATTGGCATAAACTTCTACACTTTGATGAATTCTCTTAAAGGATGATGATCTTTGAGATTATTTTACATGATTATAATTTAGCATGAACACCTATATTTTAGAACTCCATTATTAGGTATACTATGCTAGTTTTAGTACCTACACTAATTGGATTAATTTATGTGCATCGCAGTTAAAAGACCAACAGGAAATCAATTTAAAATAAAGTGGCCGTTTTGTTTGGTTGGTATATCAATGGGGAAAACGATTTTCCTGCTTGTTATCGGACTGGGAAATTCATTATTATCGTATGGCTGATGGTGTTCGCGATATAGAGATGTTTAGTTTCTCCCGAATTTGGAAAGATGTCCGGGATATATTTCCAATTTTTCTTTAGCTAGATCGGTCGTGCACGAGTGTTTATATGTTGGTGCTCGAGCGCAGGCGAGGGCACTTAACTAACGCCAGTATTTTTTTAAATTACTAATTAATTTAAAAAAATACTCGCGTTAGTTAAGTTTACAAATTAACATTTTTATTTATCAAAGTTAAAGATGATTATATAGATAGGCATGTTTTCAGCAGACAAATTTTGGTATACCTACCGAATCCATCATGCAGTGCTTATGAGACCGAAGTCTATTGGAAATTATCCGTTTAACTTACTATTTAGCTTTCAACTTGTACTACTTAGTGTGTAACAAATGAGCAGTCAGTCAGGAAAGACTATTGATGTTCGAGGTTTCAATCTGCAATTACCGCACGAGAGCATAATAAATATAGAAAGCCAAATTGAGATCAAGATCAACGCACTACTAACCTGGCGATCAACTCTTAATTAGTATAGGTCATACAGACACGTCTGTGACTTGCACTTGCATACATTAGGTATTCATAGCCCCCTGCCAGGGTTGCGGGAAAGTCAGAAAGGGATACCG
Source organism: Lithophane socia (assembly GCA_947522985.1). Lineage (NCBI taxonomy): Eukaryota > Metazoa > Arthropoda > Insecta > Lepidoptera > Noctuidae > Lithophane > Lithophane socia. The sequence continues at coordinate 6,567,693 of OX383270.1, read as the reverse complement.
GGACCCCTCCCGGTATCGGTAGGAACACGGGTGGGTTTTAGTCAGTAAAAGTCTGACACGCCCTCCCACTCTGCCCAGAGCGGGGGAAGTCTTTTGAAGATTCCCACGCTCAAAAAAAAAAAATGTTATCCATAGCCTCGATGAACAAAATCGAACAGCTTTAGGTATATGAGATATTGTATAAAAGCATACATGTCAGGCGTCAGAAATATATAATTTAATGGTGAAGGTCCAAGGGCACAGGGACTGTTGTTCAATGTAGTCATTTGTGGCAAATCATATAAATAAACTCTAGAAATAGCAACAGGAAATACCTACGGCATGCCAAACGTTTATGAGTTATTCGACAGAAATAATGTTATAAAATGTACTTTGGTTCTTCAGAACAGAATCACGTAACAGACAGTTTATGGTTTCTTTTTTTTTCATAAAAAAACCAGATCCGAAACATGGCAGGTTTGATTCGGCAAATAGACAACATATCATTCTAGGTTCCTGTAGGACCAGGCAAGTTTTTGCAAGGACTGTCTGTCTGTTAGTCTAAGAATGATTAAACCATGATGAGCTGAGAAGGAACGCTGGCAAAGCAATTAGGTATTAATGAGAGTATTGTATGCAGAAAAAAGAGAACTAGTGTGTCAGAACTTGAAAGAGGATGAATACAGGTGCACCTAAGAACTTAGGAAAAATAAAAAAGGGGGTAAAATAAGGGAGCCAACTACGTCTGCCAACAAACTGCTTTGCATTTTAGCAGAGGTAGTTAAAATGTATTCTTATCATGCATGTCACGTCACGGTTACCTCTGTGGTAAACACTTCTTTTCTTTTATTTATACTACTGCCTGTAGTATTGGCCGAGTTAATTCACAACCAGAAGACCAAGAAATATAGGGTCGAACAGAAAATGGCTGCAACAAAAGCCCTTGCGACAGGATTTCCTTTTCTCAAGTTGATGAGCAAGATGTCGATGCTAAGCTAAAGTTAAGCACGACCAACAAATGAATAAATACATTTGAGAACTATCGAGTTCATTTGTAATGTCACCAGCACTAAAATAAACTTAGAACGATTGTCTCATCGCATCAAAACACGAGGTAAACCGATGTCAATTGCATAAGTCCCGCTATACGTACGACGTATTATGCGAAGAAATAGTTCCCCAAATTAGTTTCGTTTGTCCTCAAATTTCCATAAACCCATGCAGCATAATAAGACTAATAAATAAAATACACGCCATTCTTATTTTTTATTCTATTCATTGTATTGTACTACATGTAAATGTTTTGAAGTTTTTGTACAAAATATTAGCGTCTTGGTTCAATACTCGCGCGAGGTCACCCACTTGGGATGTGGTGTATTTCGTTACTATGGTCACTGTTCAAGTTTATTGGACATCTATATTTAAGCATTACGTCGACTTATTAGTCGATAATGACCTCTGGCAGCTACTGCTCAATTAGATCATGCCTGCTTTCGTCTTTCAGATGCAAAGACTGAGATCATTGATTGAAGACTTCCAAAAGAAGCTAAACTTAACTAGCTTCAACTGTCTGACCAATCAAAAGTGCCTGTAAATATAAAAGTGTTTTAATGAAATGAAATGAATGCGAAGTCTGAGTATGTGTTGCAGTTCAATGTCAAATAATCTATATGAACTTGACACTGAAGAGGATTGGTTTCTGAAGTCAGAGAAGTGATCATCATTAGTCATTTTGCGCTACAGTTTGAGCTATTTGGCAAGGCGGATTAGCATGATATCATTCATGGTTTACTCTTTTATAGCGTCCAGCGTCCGCAGCTGTGCAATTAAACAAGAGACCAATGTAGTACCTACTATCGCCGGAAAATATAATCGCCAAATCAGTGCTTTTTGGCGAAAATATAATACCAATTACCATGTATTTTTCTTAGTATCCAGAATAAAATTATTCTCCTGGCCCAAGACAGAACTGCGGATCCATGGAAAATTCTGAAAGGCAGAAATTGGCACGTGCTGACCATACTTTCAGGGAGTAGAACAAGTACGTCTACCCGTCCTAATATTTATATATTCGTGACGAATTTAGACGTTAGTTATGATCAACACATAACGAGCTACTTGGACGCAATACTGTAAATATTGAATGATTTCCCTCGAGGTTACACTAGGTCATTATTGGCGAGAATCAACATGTATTGTGTACCTAATACAAGGCCTTATTTATTACGAGTGTTAGTAATAAATTAGTTTATTAGAGAGAGGATGAAAATACGTTCCTTAATTACCTACTTTTTTCTTAATTAATGCGATAGCTTAGCATAGTCGATTTTCCTTCCGTAACATCATCTGGCTCCCTGCCTCTGCCTTCCGAATTGGTTGGTATGATATGAACGGGGCGATATTTATCCTATGGATTTGGGCTTCAAAAATCATCATTATGGTCCAGCTCTTATCCAATTTTTCCGGGGTGAGGACTCGATCGGTTTCCCCTGTCATTCCTCTCTCTATATATATTAACCATTTTTTCTTTTCACCAGTATTTCATTCACCCCGTTTCTAGCAATGTCATAATACTAAACTTTTTTAGGTTGTAGAGAAAACGCTAGAAAATTAAGAAAATTACATTGACTCAACTTTTGCTTCTGTGAAACCGAAAAGCTTGGAAATGTTTATGTATATGATACCATTATTGCAGTTTCATACTAATTTATTTTTTCTGTATAATCGAAAAATTTATTCCGTAGCCGCATTTTTCATTTGATCAATGATTATGTGGTGCCAGAGACTTTTCGTGACAGTCCGCATTTTTGCGCAGTCGCAAAACCACGTAAAGAAACAGTTAAGACACCTTCAAGTGTTGTTAAATATTCATGATCCTATTCATAGCCCGTCTACCTCAATGTGTGAATCATGACATCACTCGTATGGTTAATTTTAATTATGACACTGTATGTATAAATGTATAAGAATAGTGTAGGTACATGCATGAAGACATTAACGACTCGACGGGTAATTAATTTGAATTTATGACTTGTTCATTTTTGTTCAAACAAAGGTAATAAACAAATGAGATGCTTTGTCTAATTTGTGAAGAATAGTTCACATGCCCATGTCTAAACAAAACACGGTTGATTTGACATAAAAACGATCTGATTGGTTCCTGCTGAAAATATACACATGCAGCATCCAACTCATATTTCAGGTCTTAGCGGAGTGCGTATGAAAATTGCTAAATTGCAAAACCGTTACGAAACTTGTGTATGCCCAGCACCCTAATTGCGTCCTACACGATCAATCACAATTTGAATCTTTTTGAAACAGATTGCTAATCCATAGCTTTATAAGTTCGAAAAAAAATCTGCTCAACAACGTAAATAACGCAATGAATGTTGTTGAACTGTCAAAATGAAACAGATTAAGTTACGATTATGTGTTGCGCAATTAGATACCTGAGGCTCTAGACAAAGTGACATTCTATCAGCGATAATGATGATGGAAAAGACAAAAATGTATAAGACTGACATAAGGTATCGAAAAGCTTATGTCAATCCTGTTGAAAGTTGCTGTAGAAATACGAAACTCTTTCGAAGCGATTGTCACTTGTCTAGGCCCTCTGGGCATTTCAAGATCGATCTTTTGAGAGCCTATTGCACACTGCCCAGATTCAAAATTATTATATGTTCTAGTACCTAACTAGCCCCAACTGCGTTTAGGATCTGAAATCAGATACTTTTCCCCAATAATATGTATCTAGGACAGAGGTCAATCGATGTTCCAGGACACCGCGTCCTACTATTCAATTCGTATTTGAAAAAAATTCAGCCTTCCATTTATTTCCAAGAAACAGAACACTGGAACGAGCCAAGGTGCTGTCTTCTGAAACGGACATGATCAAACTGACAGCTGAGCCAAACAATAAAAATTCTTTCAGATCCATCAAGGCCGATTGCTGACGTCAATCTAAACAGGTGTACGACCTCAAACGGAGATCAGAAATACAATATGCATTACCATCACGCCAGCAACAGATGCACAGGCTGTCAGCAAGACGTATATAAATTGCAATTTGCAGGCGATACACCGGGTCGAGATTGCGTGTTTGATGGCAGAATACAAATGGGTAGGATTTTGAAGTGTGTAGGTTCATTGGCTTTGTTGGAATTTTCCTCAATTCTAGAGAAGGATCAGCTTGGAAAATTCCAGTTTAGATCTCAATGTCATTTTTGTTTATGATTGGTTAAATAGGCTGCGTTCTACCAAAAAATACGATGAACTTTTGATGCTACGGTTTATGGGATTGTTGCCTGGGCAGGAATTTTCCTGGGTTCGATTCCCGTGTCATACAAAGCGTGATTGGGGGTTTCCATCTGGCATTTCTCTGTAGCAGCTAGGAGTCTAGATTTGTTTCCGATTGATGGCAATAGCATGATATGGAAATCCATACTTAATATTATAAATTCGAAAGTAACTCTGTCTGTCTGTCTTTCTGTCTGTATGTTACATTTTCACGCCTAAACCACTGAACGGATTTCGATAAAATTTGGCAAGGAGACAGATGGCATCTCGGGGAAGGACATAGGCTACTTTTTATCGACATACCACGCGGGCGAAGCCGCGGGCGGAAGCTAGTCAAACATAACTGGTGAAATGTAGGTGTACTATAACATAGCTACCTCTGCTCAACCCTTCACGATATACAGGCGTGATGTTATTTTATTTTAGTCAAATATAATGAGAGATTGTTAAAGAGCATTTTACACGTGAAACGAAAGAATACAGTTAGATATACCTACACTATTATATTATATAAGTTGTCGTCTAATAATCTCGTTTACGGGCATGACGTAATACCCCCATTTAATATTCTGTTTTTATAGCCACGCCTCGGCGGCGCAGGAGCACGATTTATGCGGTAATCATTGTTGCTGTTTATATTTTTTACAGCAGTTTATATGGAAACTTTCAACCAAATGGCCACGCTTGCTTCAACGCGAGTGATAAGATAAAAAATGTAATGTGTCGAGCACGGTGATAGTAGTTTTAATATAAACAGTTGTATTTGTTAACTCAAGTGCATTATCATTTGTTATGAATACGTGCATGTATACATGAATTGGCTATACGTTACCTAAGTGTTGCAGGATTTACCTACAGGCAAATGTGACTGAAATGCCGTAGAGACTCGTGAAAAATACCAATCGCCCTGTATAAATAAACAGGTGCTACTGTGGTGCAGTGCAGTTCCATCTAAGGATCAAAGGACTTGAGGGAAACTGCACTATAATTAGCTCACCCATTCCATTTTTTATGAAAGTCTAGCGTTTTGTAAAGAGGTTCCAAAAGGAGGCAAGTAAGTAACTTCTCTCTTCACCAATATGTAGGGTTTAGTTTTAGCTGAAACTCGATCAAGCTACGGAGTCACAGCAAGCGATTCTAAACATATTAGGAAATTCACTTTTGGACTTTTATTTTTTGGACTTGAATGTATCCACAATCGACGCCCTAATTCCCACAACGAGGAAACAAAGCAGGAATTGATACACAGACATAACCCGTTTCTATTGTGGTCTTGCAAAGCGTGCTGGTCCCCCATACATTTTCTATAGGTTTATGAGTTAAATTGATACACATTAAATTGCCCAGACTTTTTCAACACTAGACTCTATAATCAATAAATATACTTCACAGTCGCAAAACTTTAATTTTTATTACGTCAGGATCTGATACCGTCTCGACGTCGCGTCGCGTCGCCTTCGATGGGGCCTCGAGGTTAAAGCGAGGTCAAGGATTCGAAGAAGGACGAATTCGAAGGCCCTCCTCGGATATCTTCGAGATTAAAGAGCCCTAACGAGTGCAGAACAATGAGGTCTGTGTGTTCACAGCAGTGTGCATTTATCCTAAGAATGGATCTTTATCAGGCAAGACCAACTTTATATTTTGTCAAAAGTCAATTATGAATTCATGTCACAGTTCTTAGGTACTTACTTACTATAGACTGCAGTACCTACCTTACATTATCACGGAAGAGCCCAAAATAACAATGAGTAAGGAAGGACCATAATTATAAACGTGGTTGAAAAATTAATAATTATTTACTACATATAAAATCTATAGAGTATTTACACCAGAAAGAGGAAGGTCCTACAAAATACAGGCAGCTATAATGCAATGATCTAACTACGTTAGGTATTATAGGTTCATAGGTTACAGTACACAGTTTAATTATTTTATGCTTCCTTGTAGTTCAGCAGATCAGTTGGGAACTTCGAGGAAGATAGGTAGGTATTTACCTATATAAGTATTCTCAGAGCAGAGCAATCTTCATCGCAACGAGATCAATAGGTACCTACCCAGTTTCCATCGTAGCTTTAGCGCTTGTATGCTTTTTTTTTCGTCCATATTAAATCTCTTGTACTTTAAATAAGATTTATCTCATTGTTTCCGTTCTGTATAACGGTGTCGACATCATGTTTTTTTTAAATTTATTGTTTATTTTACAAAATGCGATTAAACCAAAATCCTACCTTATCAGAAATAGAATCCAAACGGGAACGATTAACTCCGATAAGAACGTCACGAACAGTTCACATTTTCATTGATAAAAATATATTTTGTAACATAACTTCCTGTGAATATTCGTTTTGGTCCGACAATCAGACGGTTGTTCTACTACGCATGCCGCGTTGACTGACTCCAATAGAATTAATTCTATGAGATAAGCCGTTTTAGATTCGGAGCTTGCGACTGTGGTAACTGCGCGGTCAGAAAAGAGACAACAGGAAAACACGGCGAACGAAGCCTACATCTGAAAGAGACAGCGGTGTAGCTATCGACTCCCACTGAACCACTGAACTTTTTGACAGCTTTGTTTACGTGACGTAACCACATGATGTCATGGCAACGCCGCCATTTGCTATTTTCTCGGTTTTAGCGGGTGTTTTGTTTTGTACACACTGTTACTGAAATAGCATGCAGTTTACGAATTCACAATGGTCGTTTAGTTACAGATTATGATATTGACTTTCCAGTATTTCAACCATTATAAACAACGCATAATTATCAGAAAACTTACTTGTTATTTTATGACTGCACTTTTATGGAGTGCAAAAAAGTTACTTTTAGGGAGTACCTACCTATTAATAGCTACATTACTTTTTGCTTGTTGATAATCATCATTGCTGCGAATCATCTGAAACTGACGGTAGGTATTTAATTAAGTATCCATATCCAATGTACCATCGAAATATATCCAATGTCAATCTACCCTTTTCCCAACTATGTTTGGACTGGCTTTCAGTCTAATCGGATGCAGTTGAATACTTACCAGTATTTTACATGAAACGATTGCCTATCAGACCACTACAACCGTTGCTGGGTAATACGATACCCCTTGGCACAGATATTATAATACTACGTCTCTTGGTAAGACTTTTGGGCTTCAGACTACATATTATAGGACTGTCAAAGATCTACGAATCGCAGCCGGGACCAAAGGGTTAACGTGTTTTCCGAGGTACGGGGACAGGTCTCGATAGGTAAGGTCACCCATTCACAAACCGACCGCGGCAAGCTTAGCTTAACCTTCAATGGACTCATGTGGCTGTTATCATTTAGCCAAGAGCCCTTATTAAATTATACAATACAATCGAAATTAAAACCTACCTTCTTACTTATTATGAATTTCAGCGATGATTCCCCATTTAGATTACCGCTTTGCGCCTTATCTGACTTGCGTCTCTTTCATAAAGGAGTGAAGGATACTGTATGTACATTTGTAGGAGACGCAATGCGCCAAAAAGATCGGTACGGTATAGCTCGTAACTTAGGAAACCTGAGTGTCAGTGTTTGTAAATTAGGTACCGACGTCAGTATATTAGATAAGTAAATAACACTCTCTCTACATAAATAACACTCATTCTTACTGTAGGTAATTACTACCATACAACTCCTTTTTTTTTTTTTTTGTGGTTTGGAAATCATCCAATGACTTCTCCCGCTCTGGGCGGAGCGGAAGGGCATGTCAGACTTTTACTGACTAAAACCCACCCGTGTTCCTTCAGTTGCCTGTTGCCAAGGTCCCGGTATCCCTTTCGGACTAACCCGCAACCCTGGCAGGACCATACTACTCCTAGATACGCACAAATTACGAAATTTTAGCTATGGAAATAATATAACCCTGATGAAAATGTTCTAGCAATAGCGCTGCGAACAATACAGTGAAGCATGCCAAAACTAAACCTCCGCTTTGTGCATACACGCTCACAGGAACACATTTACAACTATTTACAATCAAACTACACCTCACTATGTGCACACATGATAAAGAAACCGGCGTCACGTCACTGCTGTTGACAGCGCTTTCTTGGTTTTTTATTTGGTCTGAGCTAGCAATATGTCGAGCTACTGAATTTAAGATTTCTATGTTCCGGATAGCCGGGAACTTCTACAACAATCGCTTCTTCTTGCAGCTGCTTATAGAGTTCTAACCTAGTAGCCACCTAGGTAAGAACTATATTACTCATGAATTTTTATGAGAGTAGTCTCAGACTGTTAACAAAAAATCATAAAAAATCTGGTTTATATGCGTTTGCGTTTTACATTTTTATAGTCACCGACATGTAAATAGCCGCGAATGCTACAGTTTTGTTTAGATATTTTTTTATTGGATCTCCAACAGAGGCTACAAAACCAAAGTAATCCGATAAACCACCAAACTTAAATTATACGCCGAAAAGAATACTTTTTACGTCTCGTCTTTTTCTCTACTCTGCTGTCGCGCTCCGGCGCTCCACAGAGGTTGTTCATCGAGAATTTATGGACTTTTTGTCAATGGGCAAGAGGTGTAAAGAAAAAAAAAGACATAGGATTTTAATTTATTTTACAAAACATTTAATACAGACTTGGACCCAAAGAATGCCTGGGTAGCTCTACCTAAGACCTGGGTACATGTACATATGAGGCGCGTTCCGTGAGCCTTCAACATTTATCCAACTCTAAACATCTCCGGTTCAACATCTCCAAATATTTCCTCCTTATATTTACTTAATTAGTCTCCTCGCTAGCAGTGCTAACTCTTGGAATTAAGCGACAACGAAAATACATGAATAAAACAACATAACAGAGAAAGGCTTTTTCATAAGTTTCTAAAAGGATTCGACATCTTAGAGTCGAAGCAACGATAGGAAAAAAAATATTACTTCGAAGCTTCGAAATGCTAAAAAATATGGGTTCCGTGGTTGTGGACAAACCTCAATAAGCGTGAGGTGAAAGTAAGTACTTAGGTACTTTTAGTATTTTTCTTGATTTTCTAAAACAATGCAACAAAATACAACAATGAATATTCGCATAAAGCCACATTACTTGTAAATATTACAACATATAAAATCGATCACAACAACGATCGAGCCAATGGCAGATCGCCTACTTAGGTACTAATAATCTTAGATTACTTTCATAATAATTATCACCTTATTCGAATACTTTTCCAAATCCTCGACTTGGAAAAGGTGATGTTAAAAATTCGTTTCAAGCAGTCTTATCCGAATGTTATAAGCCGATGGTCAACAAAATACGTATGGCCTGACACAAATAGGACATCTATCCGACGTTGCAAGGCATTTTCTCAGACAGTCTGCATGGAAGAAGTGAGCGCAGGGCGTGACACGTGCTGACTTCATTGTCCCCAAGCATACAGCACATACGTCTTCAAGCGTCGCCAGTTCATCCGGTGTCGCCCGCCTGAACCTGGCCAGGGAACCTCTAGCTTCCTGCAGCTTCATAAGAGCTTCGCCAAGCCTGTGCCTTCCATGAACGAAAACACACACGTACAAGAGGAGAGCGGCTAGTCTCCACCTCTCGTACCATACTAAAGCTGGCACTAAGGGTAAGGCTAGCGCTGTGGTAATCCCTCTCGCCAAAGCACCGAAGTACAGTAACTCCATGCCTTCTAATGTCTCAAGTTTTAAAGAGGAGATGCCAATAGGCCAAAGCTCCAAAAAGGTCCTCTCAGTTAGAAGGTAGTATGTGCCAGTTATGGCTGTGTATAACGCTGTGGGTTTGTAATGTTCCAGTCCTTGTTCCAATCCTAGAGCAAGGAGTACGAATGTTATAGTGACAATGAAAGTGACTGCCTTCGTCCATTCCAGGACAATCTTCGTGGCTGACATGGCAAGGTGCTTGACGCGGGAATGGCGGTTGACGTTGACGTATGGTGACCAGTCTTCCTTGGTACAGATCTCGCGGACATAGCTGACAGAGTATGTGACCACGTTGTAGAACATCAAGGAGTAGAGACAGGTTAACCTGCCTTGAGAGACTAGCAGTCGGTCGCAGGCTGTAAACATCAGCAACTGGAAGGAAGAAGGATAATAACTAATGACTCAAATATTAAAAAATGGGGAAGAGGACGGAAGGCAAGTCATGCGTTAGCCTTATCAAGAATTCGCCTTATTTCTCTGGTGATCTGCTGGTGGGGGCCGAGGGGGTAACCATGGAGGAGGTGATCGACTTTTGATCTAAGTTAGCAAAGTTCCCAGCAGTTTTACCTCTTACAATGATGAGAAGGAGTAAGCAAGGCACCCTACCTGTCCAATCATAGTTGAAAGATTGTTCATCTGCAAGAAGAGTTTCTCAGCTCGTTCCACCGGCGCGTACGCAGCTTTCATCACGCCCAGCACGCGCGACACAGGGGCTCGCAGCTTCTTCGCACATTCTGGAAAAATTTTAAGTTACTTAGCTTTAATAAATAATTTTATCTCGAATGACAATAATTTTCCGCCAAGCGTACCCAGGCGAAAACTAGCACGGTATAAACTTGCACTTTGGATTTCCAATCCAAATGTGTAACACCTGCCATGTGTAACATCCATGGCATAAAGCATGAATATAGATACTGATCCGAAAGGGTTTATTTAATTATTAGAATTTTAAGAACTAACAAAGATCCTACTGATCCTAAGTAATATTAAAAATGCGAAAGTGAGTTTGTAAGTTGGTTCAGTAGGCTTTCACGCTAAAACGGCTGAACGGATTTGGATGAAATCTGGCACAGGGACCTCCTTGACCTGCAGAAGGAGGCTTTTTATCACATACCACGCGGGCGAAGCCGCGGGCAGAAGCTATAGTACTTTATAATTTTGATATCTTTTACAATTATTTTCGTCATTTTTAGGTACCTAATCTCCACCCATGTCCATGACAAATGTGTTATGTGTAACGTGCTGAGGCAAACGACCTTTTCACCAGCACATGTAGGACTATGAAAACTTCAAATTCTTAGGTACCTTATGATTTTTATCAAGTAAGTAATTATATAAAATCAGTATAGCAACAAGTCTTTTGTAATGTGCGTGGGATGCCTGTCCGCAGCCTGTCACTTCAAGTTGCCCACAACAAGTTAACTCTTGACTGTTTCAAGAAATTTTCCTTCATTTGCATACTTTTTCTCAAAGGACACATTTTAGTATTATTTCTAAAGAAAGAAAATACAAAAAATATGGACTGAGTATTCGAGATAGTGCCATGAAATTAATTTATTATTTATTATTTTTGAGTAGAGAGTCGAAAACTGATTCGAATTTATTTAAAAATATCCTCTGCCATGCGCGAAGAGAGAATATGAAACGTGTGATTTGCTCTTTCTCATCACCTTTTCATCTACCTAAGCTTTTCCCAACTATGTTGGGGTCGGCTTCCAGTCTAACCGGATGCAGCTGAATACCAGTATTTTACATGGAGCGACTGCCTATCTATCTGACCTCCACAATCCAGTTACTGGATAATTTGGGGTTTTTTCATAAACGATGATTAAAGTTAAGTAATGAATAGCGACTGTTTTACCATACATTTTTGACGTTTGAACGTCACTTAACTTTAATCATCGTTTATGAATAAACCCCTTTATGATACCCTTGGTAAGACTTGTTGTCAGACTTTCGGCTTCTGAAGACCCGTAACGACTGGTCAAAGATCCACGCGTGTTTTCTGAGGCACGGAGGGGTCTTGGTATGTAAAGATGGTCACCCACCCACAAAGCAACCGTGGCAAACGTAGCATAACCTGATCGATCGACCCGTGTGGCTGTTATTACTTAGTCACAAGCCAATATTGTTTTGTATTATTGTGGCCTAAAATCGTAACATCGTCAGTAGCAGTACTCTTCGATAGACTGAGTCAGGCGCAGTCGCAGTCCAAGATTTTGGGGGGGTCACCATTGGTGCCGAGGAATATTTTTAGGGAAATGGTTACCTAATTGATAAGTAGGTACTCTAAAAACAATTTGTTTGTTTGCCCATTGGGGTCACTGTGGCTCAAGTACCTACAGTTTTTAGTTAGTAAAGCACGTAAATCATTCAGTCTCTCGACAGCTTTAATGATTTTGGGGGGATTCATGACCCCCAGAAGCCCCCCCTCGGGCGCGCCTGGACTTAGTTGAGTGAAAGAGAAAACTTACGGCGGTTCATTTCGAGTATGAGCTTCACAACAACGGAACTACAGATTAAAGCTAATTCATTTGAACTCGTGGTTCTTTAACATTGAAATTGTTCGCAGCCGCAGTAACAGTAGCTGTCCAGCAAAATGTTGAGTATAAAAGGACCTCCAAGAAACAGGGATGGTCAGTTCAGAACAACGCTTCACCAGCAACATCCACCTTACAACAGTACATCGAAAGGAATCTGGTAAGTTTATCTTATACTTCAATATTTTAAAACTGAATAATTGTATCTTATTGAGTACTTTTATTTATTACTTCTTCAAGCCTCCTTGTGTTGGCACCGTAGATCTTATAAAACTTACCATAATCATTCAAGATGTGTGACCCTAACACATACCTAATTCATACAAAGGTGTACTAGCTTATCCTTACATACTATAAAACCAAGTCCTCCGCCGCGTCTGTCTGTTCGCGATAAACTCAAAAACGACTGCACCGATTTTCATGCTGTTTTCACCAATGGATAGAGTGGTTCTCGAGGAAGGTTTTAGTATATAAGTATCGACATTCACGCGGACGAAGCCGCGGGCATCAGCTAGTATAATATAATTCACTCGTGTCAGTATACTTGGTCTTTGCAAAATTATCTCGTCTGAGGGTGCACTTTAACTAACACACTAGCTAACTAAAATCTGGAGACGTGTAAGATATTTTTAATTTACCTTTACTCAAACCCTGTAGATCGAACCGTGTAAACTACTTGACTAGAAATTACTCAATAATTAAGTCCGCATACAGATCGATACAACCAGACTTCTAAAAACTGCATACATGTAAATCGTGCTTAAAATCACGTACTAACTTTAAATAATAGATAAAAATGTGCTCTATTTACAAAAATAGTAACCATTGGGTAATCTGGCTCTGTCACATTATTTCGAATTCCTCGCATCGTACGATCACTCTCACACTACAATATTGGAATTTCTTTGGCAGATCTTCTTGTTTATCAGGCAATACGTTTAGAAGATTTACAAAAACAAAAATAATAACACGTACGCAAATCTGCGCACCATCTGTTGTTGTTGTATGTATCAAAACAAAATGGTTTTTTTATTATGTAAATAATATCACGACGCTGTCGATGTTGACATTCGTCTGATGCTGCATTTGGTTGAAATTGTTGAAAATATTATGTTTCGCAGCTTTGAAATCCTATATCGAACACTGAAATGAAATGAAATGAAATAATGACACTAATGGTGAAATAACACAATATTGCTTCCATTAATATTATTATTTTAATTGAAGCAATTAGCAACCAGATTTGCTGCTCTGAACGTGTAGCAAATGCATACAATGTAAAAAGTACGAACGGCAGATGATTTATTGAGGCAATAATATCAACAATTCAACATCAACAGTCGCGACGTAAAAGGTCGGCTCGAGCCCAGACTTTCTTTGGTTCGTTTCAAATGATTGGGGAGTACACAAGACATGTGTTCTTGTTGAGACGCAGAAAATACAAGTAAACGGGGATGACGCACGCGCACTGGCCAGGCGCCAGCTTCCGTCGCCCCATTCAGCTTCTTCTCGACAATGACCTGACTTTTCCACATAAATATAAACTGAAGAGTAGGTACAACAATAACATTGCAAAGTTAATGCTTTTACAGCGGTCTTTGAAATAAATAATGAACCCTTGCCGGAAGTAAACTTGTGTGCTGCTGGGTAATGTGATTATAACTCATAGAAAGTGGAAACCTGCCTGATTTTATAACTGATGGCGCTGCCTGAATTTCTGAATCGGGCCAATTATCCAATGCACTAAGAGAGGGTCAGGGGGCCTATCACCACCGCTTACAGCAGTTTTATTTTAATCTTCCTTCGTGGGGGAAAGAGATGGATCTATACGTCCTGTAGAGCTTCATCTCTTTCCTACACTGAAATAATATTAAAATAATACTGCTGTAACGGTGGTGGTAGGCCCTCTGAAACAATGTTGAGGCATACACAGATAGTGCACTACATACTGTAATGCATAGAGCCTGATATGAAGTGTTTTCAATCCATGCATGGTACATTGGTACATGCAGTTTATGATATTGTTACACATACATGTTCAGAGACCCAGACCCAGAAAAAGTATTCAGCTGCATCCGGTTAGACTGTAAGCCAACCCCAACATAATTGGGAAGACTAGGTAGATGATAATGACTTAGATCTTCAGAGACCAACACGGCAACATTAGTACGACTGGTAATTCAAATGACTATAGGTACAATTGTATTGTGAATTTTCTCAACATAGTCGCTGCAATAATTTTCAAGATGTTGTCACTGATAAATCGTCCTAAAAATATTTCTTCAAATAAATTAATCTGCCCAAAACATCAGAGGTTACACGGAGATATCAGTTGCAAATAATTTCTAAAACATTTATCATTCAAATACTCGACTACAGAGCTAAAAACATATGGACACGTAATGTTACACCATGCTATGCATTTCCTACGTCATTCGATGGCGGGATCTGGAACCGCCTCTTCAGCCAATGACGAGTGCAGAAAGACTTGGGTAGCGTGGGACGCATAGGTCGGGAGATTGGCACATCCCAAGTGTTTTGCTAGTTTGTTATTTGTGATAAGTATTGTGTTTACTTTTCCTCGCTCTAGGTCTAAACACAAGACGAAGCTAATGATCAATGATTTCGTGGGCGTCTGTTGTTTTCGACATGTTATGTATTTTTTCCTTCCTTTTTGCCTTTTTTTTGAGATAATGCCAGATTTAATATCCGGTTAGACACCGTATGTGCAATATTTTATATTTAACTAGTTTCCGCCCGCGGCTTCGCCCGCGTGGTATGTCGATAAAAAGTAGCCTACATGTTCTTCCCCGGGATGCCATATATGTCCTTGCCAAATTTTATCGAAATCTGTTCAGTGGTTTAGGCGTGAAAAGGTAACATACAGACAGAGTTACTTTCGGATTTATAATATTATTACTATGGATTTGTGATATTTATGACCATAAAAAATATCTTGAAAGAGTGCTAAATTCCTTATCAGTCAATCGAAAGAGTTCTACCTTCCAAATAGATAACGAAACTGTCGACCTCTGTCATTCTACTATGACTATGTTCATTAAAAAGGAAGAATACAATCTACCTTCTTTTATATCCTATCAAATACCTCGTTTTCAATCTTCCTACCTTGAGCGAGTTTGACCACGGCAGGGTACCACCTCGCTGGGTACTTGTAGTTGGCAGAGATGAGCACTGGGACCACCAAGCATGTGTACGCGGCCATCAGCCATGCACCGCCAAGCGCGACCAGCAGCCCCCGAGGCGCCCAGTACGGTAATAGCAGGACCAGTGACAGGAGCCATACTGAAATGTGAAATGAACATAGACAATAGAGATAATACCTACATAACAGTAGTTAACTCATTTATTTTTAGAAAGGTATTGCCATGTTTAGTAAAACACTTTTCGACCACAAGGGAATGGAGTATTGGATGATTATTCCTGCAGGTGAAGATTTTTACCGCATAATACGCAATATAATACAGGATTTACATGATTATATTTCTTACGGCCCTCTCAGTTCAATCAATCTGCCTCGCCTTTTCCCAACTATGTTTTGGGATCGGCTTCCAGTCTAACCGGATGCAGCTGAATACCAGTATTTTACATGGAGCGACTACCTATCTGACCTCCACAACCCAGTGAATGGGTAATACGATACCCCTTGGTAAGTCTGGTTGTCAGACTTTCGGGCTTCTGGCGTCCCGTAAAGAATGGCAGCCGGGACGTACTTTCCGAGGCACGGAGGAGTCTCGGTATGTAAAGATGGTCACCCATCCACGGACTAACCCCGGCAAGCGTAGCTTAACCTGATGGATCGACCCGCGCGGCTGTTATTACTTAGACACGAGCTCCTCAACGGCCCTTTCAATTAAGAATGGAAAAATTATGCTCCAACAAGAGGCGACCTGTATTCCTCAATTTCTAAAGATACTCTAAAACAGCAATTTTTCTCGTAAAAAAGACGTAAAGAAGAAATATAACGTGCCAGAGTCAGTGCACTGTAAACAATTATTAATAACGCTCTAAAAATAAAGCATTGACGCCACTGAAAAATAAGGCTATTCCAAATATTTTTCTCGAAGATTTTCCCTTCTGAAGCTAAGCACATTTTTATGGTTTTGCGTCAGCACCGCTCTTGCTAAAAGCTTCCATTATGATTAACAAAATATTTCCTGTGTGAAAATTGTTCCGCGAACTGACTACTCAAAAGTGTTCTGAGATATCGAAGGTCGCTAAATAGTTTCCAAAATTGTTTACGAATAACTGACAAGGAAACATAAAATATTATTATACGATTTACTAATGACTTCTCGTAGAGATGCTACGAATAGCACGTACGAGTGCTACGAAGATTTGTACCACGCAGCCCTCGAATTATGCACTGCCATGATCAACAAAGCTTAAAGAAAATACGGCTAAACGAGATGATGTTGTCGAGGGTCTACTAAATTCACCATTATATACATATGTACTTTAAAAAATCATGTAAAATAATTTAAAAAAAATATCTTTTATACACAGATTTAAAATAATGATCTTAGCACGATTGCGTGCAAGACTTAAAAAAGAAAATGTAAAGCGACGAGTGTATAGACGAAAATTATTACTTATGAAAACGCGGTTTTATTCAGATATGATTCAGACAAAACAATTCAAGGGAATGTCTGACATTGAATATTATTCGTCATGCAGTCACCTCGTTCCATTTTTCGTTATACTTTTCTCGATAACAAAGTCGTAAACTCTAATATTTAGTATTCACCGATTTTTTATTATTAAATTAAATAGTGATAGAGTTATAAAAATATAAAATGGTAGCCGCAAGAATCAAAAACAAGACTCGCCCTAAACCGTAAAATTATTCTCTTGTAACAAACCTGATGGTAAACAATCGCAGTAGTATCATCCCCTCTCCCCCACTCCCTATCCCTTTGACAAGGGCTTGCTTAAAAACGCTACATTTCAAAATATCCTGCTACGACGTAGGCGTAGTTGAATCGTAGGGCTACGCTTTAAAAGATCCTGCTACGACGTAGGCGTAGTTGAATCGTAGCGCTACGCTTAAAAAGATCCTGCTACGACGTAGGCGTAGTTGTATCGTAGCGCTACGCTTCAAAAGATCCTGCTACGACGTAGGCGTAGTTGAATCGTAGCGCTACGCTTCAAAAGATCCTGCTACGTCGTAGGCGTATACTTGCAGAAACGTAGCTCGTAGGCCGTAGAAAATGCGTAGCGTTCGGGACAATAAAACTACTACTTGCTTAGAAGCTTACGAAACCATGTGGCCTAATTTTCAGCTACCCGAGATTTAAGATAATATAAATGTGTATAAATAAGCAGATAATTGATCTTCATGTTTCAGTTTATTTTCCGATATTTATTTCGCAGTGTATCCGCCCGCACTTTCCGTTAAGAAAAACACCTGCATGTTGTCTACTGTTAGTAGGTCAATACATTTTGTTTAGGTTATTTAACTACATTATTTGAAATGAATATTTTTTTAAAGAGTAAAAGTAATATTATTATAATTCATACTCGTATTTCATAACGCACGCGCTGCTGCAAAGTTCTAAATAAACTACTATTCGACTTCGTTTTTGTAATAGACCGAAATACCAGTTACTATACTATCCCGATTCGATTTTTTGCCTTCATGACTGCAGTGACCACGTTCACCCCACGTTTAATTTACTTTAGTGACCTGTAAATCCTTCACCGATTGTAATCAAATATTGAATGTCAGTGTACTGAAAACTACCGACAGACATTGCGGCGTTGAAGCCACTTTCTCTTAGAACTATATCCAGCTATAAGTCATATCCATCCCCAATTGTCACCAAACATTCTTGGAAGCAGTAATGACAAAGCAAGTTATGCCAGACCAACCCTCGTGCATTTGTGCCACATGTTCTCGTTACACGTGGAAGTGACATAGCAGGCATGAGTCAACAAAGTAAGGAAAATAATATGATAAACAATAACACGTCATTTGATACGAAATAGATTTGTTAACTTTCATTTGAGCTGAATGAGAAAGGCCTTTGCACTTTGTTGGGATATTTTTTTCTCGAAATACTGGCAAAACTGGCAAAACTGTGCCCAAAATAGATACCTACAGATTTATTTATTTAAATAAATTTATAGATATAGATTTATTTATTTATATGAATTTATAGATAAAGATTTATTTATTTTTCTTAAGTCCCATGTAATAGGGAGGCAAGTCTATTGTCATGAACACATCCAGACTCCCTTCATAATCAACAATAACATAACGTCATTACATGATACGAAATAGATTTTTGAACTTAAATTTGAACTGAATAAGAAAAGCCTTTGCACTTTTCTGGGTTTTTTTTTCTCGAAATACTGGAAAATCTGTGGTCCACATTTATAGATACAGATTTATTTTATGGAATTAATAATTAACAAAAAAAAACTAAAACTAAAAGGACTTACTAATAGATATAAAAACAAGGGACCCTCAGGCGTCGAAGTATTCGTCCGCATCGCTGTCAGATTTATTTATTTTTTCGACAGTTAAGTTCCATGTAGGGAGCGCGTCTATTGTTATGCAGTATGCACAAATCCAGACTCCAGGCCACATGATAAATAATAACAAGCATCATTACATGATACGAAATAGATTGTTGAACATTAATTCCGGCGTGAATGAGAACAGGCCTTTGCACCCTGCAGTGGGATAATTACAGGTCGAAACAATTTTTTTATTTTTCTCCGTAATACCCGCAAACATGTGAATGGCCCAAATTTTAGAGATTGAAAATTATAAATTTTTTCGAACGTTGAGATAACGTGTAATAAGCGCGCATTGTGCGCGCAATGGAAGTGGGCAGGACATGTTGCGCGGCTAACCGACCTCAGATGGACCAAAAAAGTAACATTCTGGAACGGCCCACTAGGCAACATACTAGACTAGACTAGACTATAACAATAGCTGGTCCAAACTGGAGACACGTAGCGCAAGACAGAGACAAATGGGCATCACTGGAGGAGGCCTTTACCCATTCTGGGGTTCCAGTAGATTAAATTAGACATTAGGGTAACATATCTGTAGAAATATAATAGTTTAGATAAACCATAACTTATACCTACATGCATGCAGAAATTTTAGAAATGTAAAATTCTACTCGAAATAAAAGGCTTTTTTATTTTTATTTTATTTACTAGCTTCCGCCCGCGGCTTCGTCCGCGTGGTATGTCGATAAAAAGTAGCCTATGTCCTTCCCCGGGATGCCATCTATCTCCTTGCCAAATTTTATCGAAATCCGTTCAGTGGTTTAGGCGTGAAAAGGTAGCATACAGACAGACAGACAGACAGATAGACAGACGGACATACAGAGTTACTTTCAAATTTATATTATTATGTTTCTATACCGATTTCTTTGATTCTTTTTTATGGAATAGTTAATTATGTTAACTTTTTTAATTAGGGATGACTGAGAGTGTTATAAACGTAAGAGTAGACAAATATAATCAGAAAGCTTCGAACTGCTAAGCTATCGGGAGTTACACGTGTTATTGTGAGTCAACCATAAAAGATAGACATATGCTGTCGTGGAATATTTTTTATATAATTTTAAGGAGAACATTTCCGTCATACATGATTTCTGTGTAGCTTTAACCATTAAGGTTGCACACGCGACGGAAGTTTAAGAAATGGAGTAACTTCTCCCGTTTCCTAACATTTCCCTTCACTGCTCTGCTCCTATTGATTGTAGCGTGATGAAAAGTATACTATAACCAGCTCAGGAGTATGAAAAATAATTGTACCAAGTTTCGTTAAAATCCGTCGAGTAGTTTTTGTTTCTATAACGGTTATACAGACAGACAGACAGACAGACAGACAAAAATTTTACTGATTGCATTTTTGGCATCAGTATCGATCCCTAATCACCCCCTGATAGTTATTTTGGAAATATATTTCATGTACAGAATTGACCTCTCTACAGTTTTATTATAAGTAGGTATAGATTTTTAAGCGCGCATTGTGATGCACAAATCCAGACTCGGAGCTTAACAAAATATAATTTTGAATGAAAAACATAGACATACCTACTTATACTACTTAAACTTAGTTCGTTATGCTTAATTACTTTTTACAAGCCTCTCAATAATTCCGCCATTAGTTCCTCTAATTTCAAATTACTAAGCTTTTGATGCAATTAAAGATAATAAAAATAATCATCGTAGCTCATTTAATCTTACAAACATACCTATTAAGCTAATCGGTCAGTCCGAAATAATTATGAGGAACTATTAGAGATAATGATATCGATCATGAAAATGAAAGCATTCATTTTAATAACTCTTGTCGGAACAAATTAATGACTGCATTAGCACAATGTTTGTCGAAACATAGCATTAAGAATATATATAATAGATTCTGATAGATAAAGCTATATTATAGATAATAGATTCTGATAGATAATGCTATATTCTCAGCTCATGGATGCTTAAAAGAACAGTATTTAGGGAAAATCATTTTTACAGAATCTTAGTCTTGTCTTTAAAAATACAAATTTTCTACTTACCGATATTGGCAAGTTTGTCTTTTGATTTGATCGTATGAATCTTCGAGAAAGAATCACTCCGTATGCGTCCGCGCACACGCGAAATCATTCCCATTTTAAATTTAAATATCAAACAATGTACTCAAACAAACACTTTCTTTTGTAAAACACCACAAATGTTTCAGAAATAAAGTCTTTTTACGCTTATTTTGAACGTGAAAATATTATTTATTTGGCCTTCTTGCCTCTGTATTCTTCGAAGTGTGTCACATGAATGCGCATTTAGCAAACGGACGCCGACGTTTGGGCGGGCGGCTCTCGCGCAGACGTATCTCTACTCCGACATAAACGAACTCTAAAAGAAGAAAATTTCTGCTAAACATACATTGCCGCTTTCATCCACTCAAATAAAAATTTCTGCGTACCAAAACCAGCAATGTTATGAAAATAAACATTGGCAACGATCGCGCTTTCAGATGCGCCCACGTCACACTGCAATGACGTTTATTTTTAAATTTAATTCTATGTCACTGACTCGTGAATCGGAAATTTGTTTTGATTTCTATATTTTATGGGGAAATGCGAGTGCAAACAAATAGTTACGCACGTCTGGGTATGGAGCTTAACCTCAAGTTTGCACGAAACAACGTCATATTGCTTCAAAAAGAATAATATTTTGAGCTGTAGTAACCTTAAAGGGTGACGCAGATTTTGGGCAGGCCGCACCGCATTGCAAAAATCCTCCCTACGTCAATTCCTTACTTACATTTTTTACGTACTCATAGGCAGACCGCACTGCGCTTTTTTGTATTGAAATGCGATGCATTGCGGCACGATGATGTGGCTATTAAAGCACCATTAGTAAAAATTTCGTTGACTCTCATTTCTTAGTTCTTACGAAGGCAGAAACGGCATACTCTTATCTACCGATGGCACTTTTACCTTATCTTCGAACTTTGAAGCCAGTGTATCTAAAAAATGGCATATCTGATACTCGGATCGACAACGATAATATTACACTCAACTTCAAAGGTTTCCTTCAACTTTTTTGCAAGCGTGCTACAGAATGCAGGCGGAGCAGGGGGCCTAGACAAAATCCCTTTTCTGTAAGCGTTAACGCCATCGGAAAGATCAAATTACATGGAGTTGCCAGCAGCAGTCACGTGACATCTCTAAAGCTAATGTCAACTTCATACAATTTGATTTTTCCGTTGGCGTCAACGCTTACAGAAAAGGGATTTTGTCTATAGCCTCAGGAGGTTCTTTATTCAAATTCGACTGCATGTTTTATTTTTGTATGTTTGTTATGCGATTACTTTGCCAATTAAGATTTGAGTTTGATGATACGTTTTTGTTTGGTGGGTCATGTTCCAAAACTACACAAACATAGTTAATAAAACTTTGCTTGTGTAGTTTTTACCACTGGCTCATATCTGGATGATGTTATGATAAATTCCTGTCACTGTTATTTACATAACAGGTGGTTCATGTCACTGTTATTTACATGGCATTCGAATTTGAGTGGGGTAGTAGGTACCTACCTACTACAACTAAAAAGTAAAAAAATAAAAACTTTTTACAAAAAACCGACTTCCAAAAAAAACACTACAAAGTTAATTTAATCATTTAATTTCACTTTAATTTCGGAAGTCGGTAGCAAAAAACGAAAATTCAAAACCAAAGCCAAGTTTTCTCGCATTATTTTATCGAATTACAAGCCTGTCTGAAATCTAGTGTCTCTCCTTTAGTTAGACAGATCAGCGATCAGCGTGAAAATTATCACATGTCTCTTTCAGCAATTAGTGATGCTAGCGACCGGGACCGTGTGATAAGTGTTGCCTACTTATGTAGGTAAAAATAGCTCATCTGAATACGTGCGGGTTGCCACGATGTTTACATGTTACAGAAACACATGACTCCCCCATTATTTTAATTTTAAACCTGAACACAATCATGTGGGCGGTAAGTAGGCCGATGCATTTTTTGGGAATAAAAACATACCGTTTTGATACAAGACTTGAAGCATCTTTTAAAAAAAGCTAAGCCTATAACTGCCCCATTCAGTACGCAGTGCAAAGGCATCTTTCATGTCAGGGCATGGAACGAGCATGTATCACATAATTTCAGACAGTTTTAAAGCTGCTCTCAACATAACGTTACGACGCTTTTGTGACGCTGTTAGATCAGAAAGAGACGCTTTATGTGGGTACAAACGGCTACACATCAATCTATACATTTCCAGTTTATGCTGATCTCGCATTGTATAAGATTTCCGTATAATGCGAGATCAGCTTAAACTGGAAATGTATAGCTTGATGTGTAGCCGTGTGTTATTGGCAGACCCACGACAAAACAGTACTACAGTATTGTTTTGAAGTCTTGTTTTGCTAGAGTTTAAATTAGGACATAGACGGGTTAAGGGACAGACTATAATGCCCGTTTTTTCTGATACTATAGAAAATACGTTCAATATTATTAGACTTGGATTTTGAACTCAGGACGCTCAACCGAGTAAAAATCCAATAGTGCGCTGTAATTTAGGTGTCAACTAATGCTAGTGAAAATGTTCATGAGTAAATGTTCGCCTCCCGCCTACTACTGCGTTATTTGATCCACAAACATTATCTAGATACATTTATATTTACTACATTCCCACTACAGTCGAATGCGTCATTATTCATTCATGCCATCTCGTTGAGTTTTGCAAAAATAACTAATGTTGTTACTCATAAGACCATGATTAATTTATTTGTTAGTTAATATAAATGTTTACGAATCATGTGCCCGTCGTTGGTAGAATTTCACTAACTCATTTGTATTTTTGGAATGTTTCTCACAGAATTTAATTTACTACCTACTAAGGATGGAATCGTTGAAGAAGAGTCACGTCTCATATATAATAGTAGTCTATGGAGTCAAGGGTGCGATTTCCGTACGGATCACGGGATTTACCATAAACCTACCCCTTAGCTGTAGGTATGGATAGAATACTTCAGTTCGAATCCTAATACCAATATTGAGTATATTGGTATTAGGATTCGAACTGAGGTACAATACCTCAGCTTCAAGGCGCCGATAGTTTAGGTAATTTATCTTTCTACGGCGAAAATAATGGCAATTAAAAAAAAACATAATATCTGCTTTTGATATAATTATTTGAAGTACCTAGTATTTTTTTGGATGTATGTTCGGTTTTTTTTTACTTTGTAATTTTTTCTGTCGACAAAATTCGAATCGTGTTTTTGTCATACCACATAGTATTAGGTACCTAGTGACTTAACAACCTCAACTTTAACATATATTTATTTCAAAATTAATGCTGCAGTATTTTCGATATAAGTGAGGATCATGCTAAGCAATTTGAGATACTTAAATTATAAACTTTTAAACTTACAACTAAGCCATCCTCTTTTCGTCGTTTTCGGGTCTTTAGGTTCAGAAACTAGGGACTGACACAATAAAAAATTAAATAAAGAAAAATATTTTATTTGGGACACGCACAGGAAAAACAAACAGTAATAAAAGTAAGTACATAGTTAAAACAAAAAAAAAAAGCGAAAAAATGCGAGACTTTAATAAGTGCCGCTTTTTAAGAGTCATGTTATTTTAGTTTTTATGGCTATTTTTAGTAACAACAATGTAAAAAACAAAAGAAACCTTTCAAGAAGTTAAATGGATTTAAAACTTGATTTTTATCGGGAACCTAGACTATTAGTAGGTACCTACCTAAATTGGATCATTATATAATTGATTAAATAATTATATAATTGATTAATTACCGGCTACATTATATAATTTCTAAAGACACTTCATATTATTTAAGTAGGCTGTCATTTCAACCTCATCATTAGGGCTTTGGACCTGATTCGATTCCTACTTATACGACATTTATCTCCTCCTGCAATAAAGTTTGTGTCTTTGTGATCAGGAGTTTTGGACTTACTGGAGCTCTTTCTTTTCCAGAACTCTTCAAAATGCATTCCCTGGTGTACCTGATGCTCATCACGTTCAGCTCCTGCCTGGCGCACTACAGAGGCTCCTACGAATCCCGGAACTTCATTACCAGAGAAGAACCTGCTCCGGTCGAAGGGTAGGCTTCTCCGTTCATTCTCATTATAATAATATTGGTATACCAGCCATTGAGCCAGTCCATTGCTATTTCAGTTAGAAAGTTATTCTAAAGGTTGTCTGCAAAAGGAGGCTTACATCATGCAGGCTGGCAGTAAAATGTTTCTGCCATCTAATTGCGTAACTTATATTCGTAACCCATGAAGATTAACGAACTTATTCCAATTCTGATTGATAGACCCGATAAGGGTGCTGGTTGCATTCGATCACTCAAGAAAATTTAGAATTTAAGTAATTATTTTTGCTTATTCAGTAGGTATAGCGTATCTATTCTAGTAGGTAGCAGGGCGCATCTCAGACCAACAAAAAAGGAAAGACAGATCACGCCGTACGTCAAAAGTGAAGCCACCTTTTTATCTATGTGTGTGTAAAAAGGGTTGTCAGTTGTTAAAGTTTTTCCCTATAACTTGGGGAATAATATTTTGGGTAGGCTAATATTGTACGAGTACGATATTGTTGAGTATGGTATTGTACCTCAATTTTTAGGAAGAATTCCGAAACAAAAACATTTTTTTTTACATTGCAAATTAAATAAAACACAAATTAAGTACAAAGTGCATTTATGAGATCACCTTTTATGCAAGAATTGCTTGTGTTAGGAGACTCCGCTCTTTCACTTAGTATTATCCATTAATTTTCAATTGAGTGTTAAAAAAAAATATATATATGTGTATAAATAGGTTAGTAAATTAGCTACTATCCATTTATTTTTATTTTCAGTATTACATGGAAATCTAAAATATTAAATGCATAAAAAAACAGACATATAAATTACTCGAAGTAAAAAATATCGAATGGGGAAATTTGAAATCATATTATGGCAACCCTCGCTCTTTAAATGTCACTGTTTTCGTTCGTTCATTCGTTCAGGTTTTTTGTTCCAAATAACCTAAAATTCATAGTTATCTAAATTAAAAAACGATGTTATTTTAAGAACTTACAAGTGAAAAGTGATTCCGTGAGACTTTTTCTGTGATTTAGTATTGTTTTTACACGTTTTCACTACACAGGAAGGCATAATTATATTTGTTTTGGTGATGTTAGCTAGACGACGACTCGTGACGTACTAGGAGCGATGAGCTTGGTTTTAGTGTAGGTGTGTGCGTGAGCCTGTGTGTTTACTTGCAGGAGCTTGGTTTTGTGGCTTCACTTTGGATGTACGGCGTGATCTGTCTTTCCTTTTTTGTTGGTCTGAGGGGCGCATATTGTCTACAGTAGTTACCATTGCCATTGATAGGGTTGGCGAGCAACGAGGAATGTAGTTATGACTCCAAAACACTTGCCAAACGCACGTTGCATTGCATAACTGTTGACGTGGACCGTATTCCAATTAGCGTGCATACTCGTACAATACTAAGATAGAATAGCTGAGCGGTTTATGAACCTTCATGTGACATCATCTTTTATGTATAATTAACCACTCTAACGATAATAATGGCTCACGAGGTTGTCGACATGTGGGATGTGGACTCTGCGATCATTGTGCCGATAGTCGTATCAGCCAATGGCTTAATTGCCAAGAGCCTCGACCAACACCTAAGGAGGCTCTCGTTGGGCAGCTGGATTAAGGGCTTGATTCAGAAAGCTGTACTCCTGGACACGGCTCGCATCGTGAGGAGGTTCCTCTCTCTGGAGCCCTGACCGCCGGTAGCTTGGACCCTGTTCCCGATACCGGTGGGCTACTATTTTTTATATTTTTAAATGTTTTATATAATTTTTTATTCTAATATTTAAAAATATAATTTATAAGTATGAAAAATGAAATAAAGAGAATAATAATAATAATATATTTAGATGCATACTTATTCTAAAAATTCTAAAACACGTGTTTTACAAAGTTTCTACAGATTTAAACTCGTAACAGTTAACGAAGAATGTAATTGCAGAAATTCCCGAGTAAGAATAAGATTTGTTGCCAGTCGAAAAATCTTATTATCAGATTGATGACACGTTATGCCACGCGTAACTTGAACTCAATATCCGTAACGGTTTCCGGATTTTTTCAACCAATGTTGTTCCTAGAAATATGTATTCAATTTTTTTACCGACTTCAAAAAAGGAAGAGGTACTACGTTCGGATGATTGTTTTTTTTTTTTTATTTTTTTTTTATGTATGTTCACCGATTACTCCGCCGTTTGTGAACCGATTTTAAAAATTATTTTTTAGTTCGAAAGGGTATACTCCCGAGATGGTCCCATATAAATTTTATTAAGTTTGCTTGCGTAGTTCTTGCGCTAGCTTCAATATTACGTATTTTTCCCACGGTCTATGTAGACGATATCATTATTAGACTCCTTCACTGTTATTTACATAGCAGGTAGTAACTTGTATGGGGTAGGTACCACCACTAAAAAGTGAAAAATAAAAACTTTTTCCAAAAAAAACAACCGACTTCAAAAAAAAACACTAAAAAAGTGAAAAATAACTTTAATTTCGGAAGTCGGAGGCAAAAAACGAAAATTAAAAAGCAAAGACACCGACTTCCGAAATTAAAGTTATTTTTCACTTTTTTAGTGTTTTTTTTTGAAGTCGGTTGTTCCCATTCTTCTCAGGTCCGTATGCAGTAATAAATGAATAACAAGATGTAACCATGTTGTCTAAATTATAGAGTGCTCGTCGAATGTCCGGTGTGCGAAGAATCTGATCACTGGATGGCGACCAACGAGGAATGTCCCGTCAGGAAAGGCAACAAGACCTTCAAAATCTGCAAGTTCGGTACCTACACCAACGAAGTTTGCGGCAAACGCCTTGACTGCTACAGGGTACGTCCTCGCCTTATCAGGCCCAATCTCAATTAACCACTTTGTCAAAGAAATAGGATCTTTGCAGCACGCGTAGCATGACCACCGTAGAAACGGGTTTTGTCGACGGAAGAATAGTCAAAATGACAGATAAACAATCACAATCTGTCATTTTGAGTATTCTTCCGTCGACAGAACTCGTTTTTATAGCGCCTGGCGGTCGTGCTACGCGTGCTGCAGCAGTACTATGACGTGTTAAAGCCATAAATGTTCCAGTGTCAGAGAGAGATGGAGCTACATGAGACGAGTAGCACTATCCCTTTTTCACAATGCAACAATGATAGTTAACACATCATAGTATGGTCCCTGATATCTAATCATGTCTTAGATACCAAATCAAAAGTGTGCTTCATAGCACAAAGGAAGACTAACCAGTAGTATGTTGCTGATTTTTGAAGAGTTGAAACAGCATTTTTGTCGTCTCGGCTAAGGGGAATCATAAAATCATTCCATCTTATAAAACAGGAGACGTCCACAGCTGGACTCTACACATATGCCTTAATGCTGTGTAAATGACTATTAATATTTTTTTTAAATCCTTATCAAACTTTCATCTCCCATCAGGGCCCTCGTGAACAGTGCACTGAGAAACGCGAATTCGACATGTACGGCCAAAAGTGCGCGCCCGGCTACTACTGCAACAAATGGGCTGGCGTGTGCACGGGCCCCGAATACCGCCTGGACAACACTAACTGGCAGTGGCAGCTCATCCCTTTCACCGGCCGCCGAAGCGAACTCAAAGTACAGCCCGAAGACGCTAAATTCTCCTTCGAAGGAATCCACAACTAAATTCAAATTCCGAAATTAATCCACCTCAATTGATACCCGGATATGTATTTGAATTATTATGATCTCATTTTCTAGTCAATAATACGCTTATATTTTTATTAAACATTCCTGATTGGTCTCAATTTATTATAATAACATGATATTTTTGTACGAAATCATCTGTTAATATAATACTTAGGTAAAAGCATTAATGACGTTTTATTACACCTACCGTCTATTTATCATAGACGTCGCAATTTGTTTTACCTAAATACCACCGTTTCTGTTTTTGTATGAAAGCAAACCACTTATTTCCGACTACTAGGAGGCTACTGTGGATGA
Organism: Lithophane socia; assembly: GCA_947522985.1. Classification (NCBI taxonomy): domain Eukaryota; kingdom Metazoa; phylum Arthropoda; class Insecta; order Lepidoptera; family Noctuidae; genus Lithophane; species Lithophane socia. Next base: position 6,538,620 of record OX383270.1, on the reverse strand, counting down.
ACTTTTTTACCCACCTTATATTTGATAACAATAATACAAATAAGTAATAAGTGTTTTCTCCCTAGTTTGTATGATTTTATTTAAAAATGATCTTTATATCTCTGGCAATGCAGTGATTATTGTATATTACTTAAAAATCCCCGCTAAAAATCTATATAATTACCAGCCCAAATAATATTTCTTACCTATCTTGATTTCAAGTCTTTTATCACTAGTAGAATATTCTTCTGAGTATCGTTAAATGAAAAGTATGTTAATTTGACCGAGTTCTACTAATGTATAAAAACACATTTATAATATGAATAGCTAAATCAGGTCTCATAAATTTACATTTTACGAAAAACAATCAAATTATATTTCCCTTTGGAATTCAACCGTCGAAGCAATCACCTTAAAAAGTTTTCAAATTAAACATATTTGTAATCTAGTAACCCAGGCAGTCACCTCTTCGTCAGTGTTGTCAACTGAGTGGGATTTCCACTAAACCTGGGGGTTTGGACAACCCTACTGGCGGACAAATTTTGTTTAGTGGGTGAAGGTTTTGTCTAGTAGTTAGTCTAATGCAATGAGATACAATCAATTACTAAAACTTTGTCTCGAGAAAATATTATAATACCTGTGTCGGTAATTTTACGATTTATTTTTTTCAAACGCCAAAACCACTTTGAAAGCTGATTTCGAAAGACTGTTCAACATGAAGAATAAAGTGAAGTAAAACAGAGGCTCCGCCCGAGTGGAGATCGATAAACAACATCATTTCGAACAAAATATCCCTAGGGAAAATACTTTCGGAATTAAAAAAAACTGCCGCTATGCCTTTATTGTGTATCTAACAAACTTCCAACTATCTTCACTAAAGCCCGTTTCAAATCTCGTAGACTAATTTGACAGATGCAAATGTCACATTTCATCATTCAATTTTAAAAACTGACATTCACTTTTTCATGAATTATTTTGTGATAATGAAGTAGGATGATGTTACAAAAATTACTATGATTACCTATGTTGTTTTATTTTCATTCTCGTAACTTCAATGAACCTCCAAAACGGTGACTGAACGTCGGTAAAAGGAAAAATAAAAATAAAATTAAAAAAATTGTGACTATTAAAATTTATTTTTGGTGGTTTGAAGAACCGCCGCTAGTGGACTCGGGGAAAAAAAGTTGGCAACATTGCTCCTCGCAGTCGGCCAAACAGTCGGCTTATAATCAAACTTTCGTTCGTTTGTCCATTATTTTGTTTTTATACTCTTTTGGTTTAACTATGAGTGCAGTGCAACATTTAGCGCTTAGCTTTTGTCTTTTGGTTAATTTGTGGTAAAAGTGACCTTTAATCATTTTATCACTGCGAAACGAAATCTGTAAAGTTTCTCTTTGTAACATTGCAAGTGCCGATAGGCGATACTTAACTATTTACCTACCAATTTGATAAAATAATTATAAAATGAGTGATTGTACTGTGTGTTCGGCCCGGGGCGTGCAGCCGGAGCATTTTGCTACGGAAAATCATAAGAAAAACGTTTCTCTAAAACAATTTGCAGCGAATAAGTAAGTCTTTGTCTTTTTTGTTTGCCTAGTATATAGGCTTTTTTTTTTGTTTGCTGTGGGTCCGAAAGCTTTTCCTGATCATAATGACATGAAATGATTTTTGAAACATATTTTATTTTATTAGACCACCCTCTGATTGAGTTTATAAAATGCCCAGGAACTTCTATAATTAATTCACTCTGATAGTTATTATTTAAATTTATTTCTGCATCACCAGAAAACAATTTGTGACAAATCGGAACGGAATTGCAGCGGTGTCCTGCTCTGTTAAGACAAGTCTTGGATCAGAAGTTGAGAACAAGAATGGAAAAATTAAGATATCTGTAAGTACCTACAACTTTTAGAAATTCAGCTCATTCCTATTGACTCACCAATGCTGCCATTGACTCACCTGTAATAAATTTAAAAAAATATAATATTCTCAATAGACCTGGCCAGATGATCTCTTTAGTTCTTAATAATGCTTTTAAATTAATCTAGTTTGAAATGAATACTGTGGAAGAATCCTATTTATTCAAACTTGAGTAGATATTTAAGAAAGATACAGTGATGCAGTTATGAGAGAAGGAGGTACAAAAGCAAACTTTTTTTAAACTATATACCATAATGGATTATGGCTGGCTACTATAATTATCTGTGTCTGGTATTGGCCTATACATGATTAGCCTAAAACTCTAATTTTACAGTATGAGTATGACTCAGACCAAATTATGAGCATTTTAAACATAAAAAAATGCTACAAACCAGACTAAGAATATAATAAAGCAAATGGATGATATTTACATCTTCTTAAAATGTTGCTCAAAATAGAGAAATGATAACGTTACGTAATAGTGTTATGTATAGTTCCAGTAACCGTTTATGAACTAATTTGGCAATATAACGAAAATCTATAAGAACAAAATCTTCAACTATTAATTTAGTTAACATCCGGCTGGAACGCTAGAAATAATGGTTATTGGAAGTATAGGTAAAGTTATTTTAATGTTATTTAAAGATATTTAATAACGTTTTAAGTCCCTGCTTATCATACATAAAAAAGAAAAATATTGTGTTACTGATTAAACCCATATTTTGGCAGGCAAAACCTAAAGAGAAAGTGGAATTTAAATTTGCATTGTCCAATGAGAGCCAAACGGATGATGTCCATGTCACGTACGTTCAGCTGGTCCACAAACGTTTCAATTTTGTGTTGGAAACCAATCTTTTTAGTGCCGAATGTAAGGCACTCCGTTTGGCACCACGTAAGTTTGGTAAAGTATTATATTTCTTTAAAAATCTTTAACTAACCATTGGCTTAAGGATTGGAAGCATTACTAACACAGGGTATGGTTTTGGCCAGAGGCGGCGTAAGGCGTGCGCGAAGTGGCGCACCGCCTACAGCCTCGCGGTCCGAGGAGCCTCACACCTCGACTTACTTACTTAAAAGCAGTAAAAAATTTAACTGTTCATAAAATTATAAATATAAATATAAAATACCTACATACCAAAGTTTTTACTTAGTCTGGCAACATTTTGCTAGCTTTGCGTTGCTATCGCGGGGAATCCCCGCCGGCCAGAGCTGGGGATTTCCCATTCTGTTTGTTTCCGTTACTTTCACTTCAACGGTTAGAAAACCAATTAAAGTATCGCATGCAGTGTTGCGTAGGTATTGTGATATTATTTACTATTTTTGTCAGTATTTGATGTGAGAATAAGTGTGGTTCATTGTTTGAAAACGATTAATACTTAGGACGGTAGTGTCTATTGATCGGTCTGGTAGGTACACAAGGCTATTCATCAAGCTATACATCAGTTTAAGCTGATCTCGCATTGTATAGGATTTCTGTACAATGCGAGATCAGCTTTTATTGGAAATGGATAGCTTGATGTGTACCCGTGTCTACATTTAACTACAATTCATAAAAAAACGGCAAAGTGCGTGTCAGACCATGCACAATGAATTAACTTGTAAAGCCTACTTAGCTGTGATAGTTTCTCTGTAACTTCGTTAACCGCCGTGAATTTTTTCAAATATCCAACACTAATTGACTATAACAAAAATTAGTACTTACTTTATAGCATAATAGGCCCTAGACAAATTAACATTCTATCAGCAATAACGATGATGAAAAAAGCAAAATATATCCTGTTGAAAGGCGTTGTAGAAATACGAAACGATTGCCACTTGTCTAGGCCCTCAGATCTCTGAATTGAAAAATGGTTTTCACAGACCCGCAATATTTTTTAAACGGCCCATCTGTCCTATACTTAAAAGTATGAGTTTCAATTGTTTTTTATTCTTCTTCTTCAGCCACCACACCTTAAATTTAGGTCTTGCCCCGCCTCTGGTTTTGGCATTAAATTTTTTTTTTCCGTTCATGACTTGTTTTGTTCTCATATAAATAATTCATTTTAAAATGTCCATTAATGAATAACACTTTGGATGTTAGTTGGGTATATTATGTACTAAAAGTAACAGCTGTTTCTTATTTGTGATTGCTTGGTGTTTTATGAACTTTATTGAATAGCAACAATATTAACAATACAATGTTGCCATCTTCAACAGTAACTAGTCTGATAGTCTATTTGAGCCAACGGCCTGCTCTATTTATATCACTTCGCCTCAAGCCCTCGTAGGGCTAACATTGTTTTATAATTAAAATATTCTCTTTTGCTAATGACTGTTGTATATTATGTGATTGATAATTAACTTCAGTAATGAAATAAGCAATTAATTTGGTCACTATTCAATTCAGATTAATTTGATAAAAAGTCTTAAAAATTCAAAAAAGGTTTCAATGTCACATAAGATTTTTTAAACCACTAGAAACAATGCTTTTATTTTTATTAATTGTCTTTTATATGTTTTAGGGAACAAACTGTTGGAAGAAATTGTGGTTTCGTTTAGTTCACCGAATATCGGACAGTATGAAACACCAATAATATTCTATTTTCAAAAGAAAGAAACAAATGAAAGTATTATCATCATGAAGGAAATGGTAAGTGACGTAATGCATTTTCTTTTTTACCATATTTGAGTGGTAAGTTCTTGGACACATATGTATTGTAGACAAATCAAGATTTTTAAAGTAAGTATATAAGAAATTAAGAACTAATTCATTGCAAATATTTGGCCTGTGTTTGAAATCACTCGATAAAGTATTTGCCCAGCCAATATACTTTTGAAAAATAGTTAATTTGTATTCAGAACACCAAATAATTATCCCCATAATATTAATGGCACTTTGTGTTCAGTTCAATTCATCAATTCTGCTAAAAACAGACTACAATAGTTCTATAGTATTATATTAGCATAAACTTATCATTTATATATGCTCACATCCTAAATAGTCAGAATTGATTTGCAAAATCGCTAAACACAAAAACTGCTTCGCAAGCATTTTTTGGGTTTCTTAGGGAACGGTATATTAAATAAGTACCTAATGTACCTATTCTCAATCTAAATTGATGTCTTACTTCATTCTTTAATAATTTAATCTTTAACTTTTTTAGGTCAGAATTATGACCTGTATAACAAATAACATAGATGTGGTCTTGTGTTGATGCTCAATAAAATTGATGACCAAACATAATCACTGACTGAAATATAATAAAATAGTAACAAAGAATTTTTGTCCATTTGTCTGTTTCACTGGTGAGGGTTATCTTTACATATTGAGACTCCTCCGTGCCTCGGAAAGCACGTTAAGCCGTTGGTCCCTGCTGTCATTCGTAGATCTTTGACAGTCGTTACGGGTCGTCAGAAGTCCAGAAGCCCAAAAGTCTGACAACCAGTTTTACCAAGGCGTATTACTCAGTTACTGGGTTGTGGCAGTCGCTCCATGTAAAATACTGGTATTCAGCTGCATCCGGTTAGACTGGAAGTCGACCCCAACATAGTTAGGAAAAGGCGAGGCAGATTGATTTTGTCTGTTTGACTGGTTGGCGCAAAAACGGCTGAACGGATTTGGATGAAATTTGTCACACAGATAGTTTATAACCTGGATTAACACATAGGGTACTTTCAATCCCGTTAGTACGTTCCCGTGGAATATTTTCTAACATCTTCGTGGAAGAAGCCGCCGGCAATAGCTAGTTCTTTAATAAGTTCATCATTATTTTTTTGAGGTCAAAACCTGACCTGTTAAAACGAAAAACATAGACGTGTTCTTGTGTTGATGCTCAATAAAACTGATGGCCAAACAGATAATAACTGACTAAAATAAAAACAAGTTTTTCCATATTGCTTCGGTACCTAACCTTTGGCTATCCACAAGACAGCTCTGGCCTTTGTTCCTGGCCAATGATTATTTTGTGTCGACCTATTCAAAATTCAAATAATACTGACATTGTACTCCTATAATTGCGTCAGTATTTAACACTGTTGATCAAACTGGTTTAGGCAATAATAAAAAATTGCGCGTGCGCCTTTAGTCTCATGAATGCGTTTCAGTGCAAATTCTACACAAGGGTTTGCTAAAACCTTTTGAAATTGAGTTCTAAAAACCTGACCCTTCGTCCGAGTCATTTTGAGTGTTATTTCGTCCGTTCTAATCATACTATACTGTGTCAAAGTAATATGGCTTTTATCAACAAAGCTTTAAAACTCATAATAATTATGCATTTAATTTAATCCGAACTCGACATTTTCAATGCGGACTTTGTCCCTAGTATTAAAATGGTATCATGTTGCTTTTGTGATGAGGTCATTATCTGTACTAATTGTGTTGATACAATAAGGTGTACTTATTTAATTTTATCCTTTTTCAAAACCCTTAAAAAATCAATAATGAATCAATCAACTCAGGCTATCGCAGTCCACTGCTGGCCTCTCCCAGGCTGCGCCACATCAACCTGTCCTTCGCCTTCCGCATCCAGTCTGTCCCAGCCACTTTTCGTCGTTCCATCTAGATGGGGGGCGTCTCTCACTACGCTTGCCGATACGCGGTCTCCATTTCAGTACTCGTCTCCTCCAACGGCCAACGGCTTCAAAATCAATAGTCATTTATTCAAATTTTGAACGTTGAACGTCCAAATTTCATAAGATATAGTCCCCTAAAACACCTGCCGGTTGCCACCCAATGACACAAAAACATAACTCTAAGCCTGTCTTCCCCGAAGGTTTAGGCAGAGGTGTACTTTCCTATTATTACACCCACATTTCGCCAGTTATGTTTAAAGTCCCATGTAATAGAATAGAGCCCTCTATTCTATTACATGGGACCTTATTACGATCGATTATTACGGATCTTATTACGAAACAAACTAATTTAAAAACGTGCAGTCTGAAAGTTGGCCACGTTGCAAATAGCTGTCTTGTATTTCGCTGTTTGATTAATTTAATGATTAAATCAATATTAGGTACTAAGAAATTATGAAATATCGCTCTATAGTACACACGGCTACACATCAAGCTATACATTTCCAGTTTATGCTGATCTCGCATTGTATAGGTCAGCTTATACTGGAAATGTATAGCTTGATTTGTAGCCGTGTGTACACTTAAAATATAGAACACTTCAATTTTATTTATTTGTATGTATGATATAGATTATAATTAGGTAGGATGAATTGTAATTGCAACACAACATAAGTTGTAAATCCTGTAGTAAATTAACTCTCCTCGAACTATTTGACACGAGAATTTCTCTATTCAATTTCCCAGCAGGATGCACACGTGACCCTTTTAATAAATTCCTAGAACCATAACCTTTTAACTTCTCAGTATAGAATGGGCCTTCGCTTCGCACGAATATCGTATCGTTTCCCGGAAGCTGTCGCGAACAAAAATGTATTGTTATTCAACTACAGTTCGTCCATGTGTTTCAATTCAATCCTTTGGATGCTACCCAGAATTTTGTAATATGGATTTTTAGGCTAAATGGAGACAATAGATAATAAGTCTCGAATTATGTAGTTAATGAACTTTTAGCGCGCGTTTGTAATGTTGATGTTTGAATATGGACAAAACGAAAGGAATATTTATTTTTAGGCTTAAGGGGAAATAGGGGCGGTCTTTCCTCCATAAAAAAGTCATAATTCGAGGTTCGGCTCTCGTCCCTCCTCCAATATTGGACCAATTTGAAAGATATTTTATGAATTGAAAAAAAGGATATTTACTGTGCCCCTGTTTTTCTTTTTTCATTAATAGTTGTCAAATTTGTACAATAGGCCTCTGATGACAGCGGTCTAAACCGGCAATTTTGAGCTTTTCCTGATGGTTCTAGTGCTTCTACAGATAATGTATCATCAAAACGGAAAACATATAAATATAGAACTAGTTGATATTTATTTTATGTAAAAAAATTTTGCTCTAAGGTCATAAACCAGTGAGAAAACAGGCGAGAGCGTTTGAATGGGGAGGGGACCGACCCTATTTCCTCTTAAGGATCGTAGCACTTTGCGTTCTGTAGTTTCTGCCTATCCCGAACAGCAAAAGCGTGACATTAAAAACTTTTGGTAGTTTATAGGAGAAGAAATTAAAGAGTGTTTTAGCCACCATGATCCGGCTTCTTGTAATTGACCGCCGCACACTGTTATCAATGTTTATGTAACCTCGACACTATTGTTTACAAATTCGTCATTAGATAGTTAGATCCACATCCATTACAGTTACTACTTCCTTTAATACTTCTTAGATGAGACATCATCTGACCAAGATTAATGTCTGAACTTTAAAAGAGACTTTGAAACAGATAGGAAATGTCGACTCACTCTAGCTTATTTTTGAAGAGAAAACTTCTTTAGGCGCGTTTAGCGATGTTTGTTATCCGGGGATAAACTTAACTGTGGATTCGCGTCACCGACATGCTCGTGCCGCGCCGTAGTGCTGTACCAGTTTTAAGTTCTCACTTCTCGGCAGTCCCAATGACTGCCAATTTTTTTCTCTCTTAATATGATGTGTAATAGTGATTCTGATATCCTGTTTACAAAATAAACAATTTCATTTCATTAATGCTGAGATACTACAAGTCCGATGAAAAAAACTTTGAAGATATACATATACATAGAATTTTCAAAATCGGTTTACAATTGACGAAAATCAATGAACATACTTACATAAAAAAAACAGAAACGGAACATAGAATCTTCTCCTTTTTAACCGACTTCTTCAAAAAGGACGAGGTTCTCAATTCGTCTGTATATTTTTTTTTTGGAATCGTTTTTAACGCTCAGTAACGATGCGAGCTTTCGCTTTAAAAATAGTTTTCAATGCCATACCTATGCACTTAGGAGTTTAAGTATTGATTTCAGATCACGTAGTAGTCACAAAAATAACCAAGTCTGTTAACGATCGATAGCTTGAAGGTTCCTAACGACGTGCAAATTACTTATTTAGACATTCTAACTAGACCAAGCTCTAAATAAAAATACATAATTTTCATTTATTTAGAGAGTTTGTATGAAAAGTCCACAGGATTGCCATTCACGACACATTTTTTATCGCATCAATACTTATATTATAAATGAAAGTATCTGTCTGTATGTTACCTTTTCACGCTTTAACCGGTCAACGGATTTGGCATACGAGTAGACCTGGGTTAGGGGAAAATGGGATTTTTATCCCGGTACTTAATAGGTACGTTCCCATGGGATAATTATTTTCAACCTCCATGCGAGCAATGTCGCGGGAAAAAGCTAGTCATCACATAAGTCTGGATTCGCCCTGTTATCATCACCTAAACCAGAATGGTTAAACACACATTCACACACAATCATACACATAGTGAAACCGAAGGTGATTTCCGACTCGGGTATAGGTATATTGGAACTGTTGAATAATTTCAATCAAAAATGTGGTTTGAATTCGAGTAATTTATTTTGAGCTGATCTTTGCATAGAGATTCTATATACCTGAGGCCCTAGACAAATTGACATTCTATGCAGCGATTACGATGTTGGAAAAGGCAAAAATGTATAGGACTGACATAAGCTATCTATAAGAAGATAGCTTTTTTTAGATAGCTTATGTCAGTCCTATACATTTTTCTAAACATTCTTATACTGTACTATTATAGTATTTTTAAAGGTATTATCCAACTTAGTAAGCTTTTAGTGTCAGGATGATTTATTTGATGTGTATGAAAATCCTGTTGAATATATGGTTTGTAGGGAAAGGATTTCATAAAGTAAAGCACAGAAAGACAAGGCTAGACATTTGTTTTATTAGACTTTATTCAATGTTGGCAATAGTATACCATACACAAGAACATAATCGTAAAAAGCAATAATTACGATATAATATCAAATTACTTAACTTACGTGACACCCGCTAGTCTATTATAAACAACAGCGTCACTAGATCCAACCAATTGGACATCTACCGAGCAACTGAAAATCAATCCAATCAATCAATCCTGTTGAAAGTCGCTGTAGAAATATGAAACGCTTTTGAAGCGATTGTCACTTGTCTAGGCCCTCTCTTTCCGTTATACGATAATAATTATTATAATCTGGGAGACTATGAAATAATAAAATATCCGAAATAATCATCGACTTTTATCGCTTGTTGTAGGTACCAGTGAATCGGCAACCAGTTTTTTATTTATTATTAGTAGGTTTTACTCACACACAGTACTGGTTTTTACTTCCTGTCTGAGTCAAGGTTAAAAACGATTAAAATAACAGCTCTTGAAAAGGGGTTTCCCTCGTAATCTATCATCTTGGGAGGATCACTCATAATAAATCATAGTACGTACACTTTAAAAAAATGGTCAATTTCAAACAATAGCTAATCTTGGTCTTTCTTCTCTTGGTGGAGATATTGCTAATGTACGTTTATAGATTTCAAAGTCATTTCGTATTCCGTACGTGTGGCTGGCGGCACGTTTTATCTGTGTAAATAACCCGTTTAGAGTGCGTTTCATGAACTAGTTCCTTTGCAGTAATGTTGGCTCCACTGTTAAATTTTAAAACAGGCCAAGTTCGTGTCGAACCACGCAAAATGAAGGGTTCCGTAGTTGGGATGAATTTATCAAACAAACTTAACATTGTAGTTCTTGTTTTCCCATACAAAATGTATGGGAAAACACATGTTTTTCTAAACTTTAGAAGACCTACGGACGCGGACCTACAGACAAATACGAAAAGCGACTTTAATTTAGGTAAAGATAGATGATTCAAGAAGTAAGATAAAACGTAGAAATCATTGATTTTTGTATGTATTGATTATGTTTAAAAATATTTTAGTCCCGCAGGGCTCTCTTGAAGTATTACAAAATAATAGCAGTTTTATTAGACAGCCAACTTTTTATACAAAACTAAAGGTAATTAATTTCAGGTGGTGTTTGTAGAGGCGAGCCAGACCATGCATGACAGCATAATCAGTCCGTACGCAAGAAAAGGAGTGTGGGCTAAAGAGCTTATCAAGTCTAATTCCGTTGAGTAAGTATTATAATAAAGTACGAGTGTTGTACACACACCTTTATTCCACTAAGGGGTAAGCAGAGGTGCTAAAGAATGAAAGAGAAATAAGATAATTACATAAACTTAATATAATATTATGACTCAAACAGAAAATAAAAAAAACCCTCGCGCACGAAGGGTTCCGTACCATTATCTATAAAAACGGCAAAAAATCATGTCTGTTTGTATGGGAGCCCCCTTAAATATTTATTTTATTCTGTTTTTTAGTATTTGTTGTTATAGCGGCCACAGTAATACATCATCTGTGAAAATTTCAACTGTCTAGAGAGAGCGAGAGAGAGAGAGCAGCTGAGATACAGCGTGGTGACAGACGGACAGACAGTGGAATCGTAGTAATAGGGTCACGTTTTACCCTTTAGCAACAGAGAATGTCGCATTGGGCATAACGCTTTTCCTTACGTAACAATTTCTACCAGTTAACGCCTACCGCAAGCCGCATACGAGAGTATAACAAATATTTAAAAAAAGTAATAGAGTTGTTGCATTTCACGAGGGAGCGCCACTCATTGCAATATAAACCTTATGTCAATGACATAAAAGTCAGACTCGTGGTTTAAAACGGCAACAATAGGGAGCGATCCTATTACATTGGGTGTACTATGCCTTATCAAATGCCAAATAATCGAATATCAGTAACCTATAATTGAACGCGAATATGACCCAATATATTATTCATTTACATAAATACATGACAGTTTATTAACTAATATATCTATTTCAGACTCTAATCTACATGGTCCTCATATGGCCTGACCAAGATTATGTCTGGACTTTAAAGGAGACGGTGACCTCTGAGTTTGTTTCGGCTTTTCTTCTCAGAGTAGTCAGATAGGAAACGCCGACCTCATCTAGCTTATTTTTTCAACTTCTTAATATGACGTGTAAAAGTGATTCCAATATCCTATTTACAGAATAAACAATTTCATTTCATTTCATTATGCCTTCTTTATTACAGTCGCAGCGATGATAGGTTCTGTATACCAAGAAACTACAAACAAATCTTTGCTAATAGCTTGAAAGTGCAAGAAACGGCAACTCAGGCTGAAAAAGATTTAGCAACGGATATCAGGTACGTTAGCGGTTGAGCAATTTTTTACCTTACAACTAAGGACATAAGGGTGAAAACTGGTTAAATGCCAATGTTGGCGGTTTGTTCACACGTATATATTTTAGTTGCACACGTTTACCACTGCGACAACATCGCCCTTCTCCTCCCCGAAGGGATAAACAGAAATGTTGCATTTAGCCACCCAAATTTCGCTATCATTAAGTCCGTTTTATGTAATGCGATGCAAGAAAAGATGGATGGATTGTGTGAGGAATGATATGAAAAGGGGAGTGAATGATAGCGCGGCTGACAGGGGAGAATGGAAAATGAAAACGTGTTGCGCCGATCCCAAGTAACATGGGACAAGGGCTGGCAGATGATGAATGTAATGGGAGGCGAGCCTATAGCATCTTCCCCATTAGAACTTTTAAGTCTTTTAATGTAATTCATATGTCATCATTACAATCATCCTGTAATGTTCCCACTTCTGGGACACAGGCCGACTCTCTATAAGACGGAGGGTACCGTAATCCACCACGCGGGCCCAGTGCGGGTTGGTAGATGTCACATGTCTTCGAATTGAGTAATTCGTCAACTCGTCCTACTTGCCTACGGCCCATCTAAGACGAATAGACGATATGCAGAAAATCAAAAGAACAACCTAAATGGGGCGTAGGCATGTAGGACGAGTTGACGATGTTTTCCTTGAGCAGTGGCGATGAAATAATTTACACATTTAATTGTATTATGATGTACAATAAATAAATGTTTGGTTTTCGCAACAAAATTGTGATTTTTTTTTTAATTTTCAGGCACACTTTCAGCACGGGTGTAACTAAGGATAATTACATCAAATTCTTCCATAATGTTCTGTGGTACGAAGAAACCGTCATCCGAGTTAATATAAAGGTAAGTTATTGTCCTTCCAAGTATACTAGTTTCTCTTATATTGTTCGTTTATGATGTTAAATGTGAAAATAGTTTTACTGTACCACAGATATTATAATACTACGTAATTTGACTGCGCTATGTGTCGCGGATTCGATTCTCGCATTTTACTCTATGACCTTTCGATAGCTGTTAAGTTTCCGAATGTTTTGTCAGAAATACAACATGAGTGGAGTGACAGTCGAGATGCAACACCACATGAGCGGCACCTGCTACGCGCTCGTAGTGCCGGGCCTCGGGGAGAAGAGGCCTTCCTTGATGATTGGTATTTATTTGTTAACATAGGTAAAGAAATACAGGACGAGCTCGTGGCTAAGTAATAACAGCCGCACCGGGTCGATCCATCAGGTTAAGCTTCGCTTGCCGGGGTTGGTCGGTGGATGGGTTGGATCTTTACATACCGAGACTCTTTCGTACCTCGGAAAGCACGTTAAGCCGTTGGTCCCGGCTGTCATTCGTGGATCTTTGACAGTCGTTACGGGTCGTCAGAAGCCCGAAAGTCTGACAACTAGTCTTACCAAGGCGTATCGTATTACCCAGTTACTGGGTTGTGGAGGTCAGATAAGCAGTCGCTCCATGTAAAATACTGGTATTCAGCTGCATCCGGTTAGACTGGAAGCCGACCCCAACGTAGTTGGGAACAGGCTAGGCAGATTGATTGAGTTAAAGAAATACAGATCTTATGATTGATGGACGGAGTGCTATGTTATGCCATACGTACGAATATGGTGTGTAAATCTAGCTGAGTATACAAATTTAAAACTAAAAATATTTGAAAATCAGGTAAATATATTAGGAAGGACTAGCCTATAGCCCCACATGAAAGATACTTCCTTCCACTTGTCCGTAACTGCTGCTATCTGAGGTCTAATCCTTTATTTTCTGTATTGATTGCATATCAACATTTAAATTACATTACATTTATTATACTAAATTAACTAAAAAACAATTACATATATAACAAATTAAAAAGAAAAAATAAAGGGGAGGGGCTCATTGAGCATCAAAGAATTCGTCCGCATCGCTGTCAATGGGAAAGGTGCCCAAAAGGCTGGCAGCATTGCCACGTTGAATGGCAATGCTGATTCTTTGGGCTAAAAATAGGCCAGCCCTCTGGTCACGTGAAGAGTCGACCAATCGCTTAGCGATGTCCCGAAATACTCGATGAGCACTCGGACCCCACGGCCCTAGTGTTTCAACCCCAAACGGCTCAAACATATAGCTCCCAATAAGGTTGTTATATTTGCGCCGTTTGAGGTTTTCTGCTCCTGAAGCAGCTGTCCCAGCACAGCCCGCCGTGCTAGGAAGATGGGATGGCGCGAGGGTGTCAACACAGGTTGCGTCCCACACCAAAGGTCTACCCAACTTCCAGGGCATTATGGTCATTCCGTCTGGCCTCTTCCCATCGTCGCGTGCCATCCTTTATATAAGAGTACTACCCGCCCAGCAGGGTCGGGTCGCTAGCACGGAACAACTTGAAAAAACACCGAGATTTCTTTATCATATCAAAGTTAAATTAATGTATTATGCAAATAAATCTTCTGGAATAACTAGTCTAAATTATGGGGAAAACCACCTGAAAATCCGTTGCGAAGTTTAGAAGAACCACGCAGTCACATAGACACGTAACGTGACTTTAAATTATAATATGAATAGATTAGCCACCTTTTCTGACACCCAAAAAGAGGGAAGTTTATCCCTTTTTCTGGAACAACATAGTAATGTTGCCATATTGCCATTTTCCCACACAAAATATATATCTACCCGCATCTGTCATCGATTAAAGAAAAACTACACTATTTTATCCGACTACGGCCTAGCCAAAGGAAGGTTATGATTTTATGTACATTCATTACTCCTAAGCTAGTCGTCGTATTCCGACAAACGAGGTATCGAGGTATCTTTGTCATAAAGATACCAATATTTTATTTCTGTAAGTAGGAACATAATATACAATCTAACACTAAACAATTTTCTAACTAATATACAATCTAACACTTAACAATTTTATAACTAATATTAAATAAAACTAACTGTACAAATAAACAACTAATATCTAAAATATGGCGTCGAAAAATTCCTCCGCATCGCTGTCGGCTGGTAGTGTACCCAAGAGACTGGCGGCATTGCCACGTTGAATGGCAATGCTTAGCCTCTGACCAAGGTAAAAGCCAGCCCTTGGGTCACGGGAAGTGTCAAACAGCCGTTTCGAGATTTCATTAAATAAACTATGAGCACTTGGACCCCACGGCCCTAGGGTTTCAACCCCAAACGGCTCGAAAATATAATTGCCTATAAGGCTTATTATACTTTCGCCGCTTGAGGTTTTCCGCAGCCGCAGCGGAAATAATATTAAATAAAACAACTGTTTGACACTTCCCGTGACCCAAGGGCTGGCTTTTACCTTGGTCAGAGGTCTAAGCATTGCCATTCAACGTGGCAATACCGCCAGTCTCTTGGGTACACTACCAGCCGACAGCGATGCGGAGGAATTTTTCGACGCCATATTTTAGATATTAGTTGTTTATTTGTACAGTAAGATACCAATAGTTTATTTTGTGATTACAGGGGACTTGTTGTTCATAAAGCCGCACAACCAAAACGACGTGATGTTTGAAGCTCTGGTGAAGGAGATCAATGAAAATGTGGCGCTTATAGGCGGTTTGCACCAGTTGTAAATATGATTTTTGTTGCCTAAGAACATAAGAAAAATCTTGTCTTTAGTTATGAAGGAGAATTAGCAAAACCTCTTTAGATACCTTTGGTAACAGACTGGCTCCTTGGTTAATTATGTTTACGATCCAAGCTCTAATAAGTAAACATATTTGGTGTTACCACAAAAAGTTAAACCCTTGTTAAATGCGTATCTACAGTCAGTTTTATTTAAATTCAAATACTAAATCATTTATTTGCAAACGTGGGTAAACAAAAGTAAAGCTGTTTGTATACAGTAATAATTGTGTATCACGATTTAGGTAACACCATATTTTACCTTCCGGCATGAAAGTACGCATTAAACCTCCGACCATTAACGAGGCACAATACAATTTTAATTGTTAGCGGCCATTAGAAAGCCAATCGACAGGTGAGCGGCAAAAAAAAATTAACTAAACAGAATCTAGTTTAGATTCAGGCGCCATAATATCAAAACTGTTGATTAAAAAAGAAACTGCCTTTTTCGTGCGAAGATATTAAAAACCATACTATTTTTTTATGTGTAACATCCTTCCTCTCGCTTTCCTGCAATCTTGTGGGAGTGATTTCGTGGAAAGAGACGGAAGTGTGTAACACGAAGCAGGGGAAGCGCGCACAATTTTTTTTTCCCAATGAGCGCGTGTTGGCCGTCAGATGGTACCAACCCATTTTCCGAGAGGTTGGTACTATCAGCTAAGATGTCGGATGTCATCATAGTATGCGACTACTTTAAGACTCGCTTTTTTTTCCCCAGGTTCGCAAACTACTACTCCCCGGGCGCCCCATTCGACGTGCGTTTCTTCATGTCCCGCATTCCTCTCGAACGCATGCACGATGCTGTCAACTCCGTGAAAGCTGAGGGTCATGAGTCCAGGATCTTCCCGGAAGAGAACAAGAACATTAATGCGGTTAAACCCATCATAAAGTGAGTAGAATTGTTCGTATTTTTCTTCGTAAAATATATATTTTTTTTTTTCAGATACTTATCGCCTTTAACATATATTTAGAAGGCGAAAGGCTTTTCCCGCAGTTGAGCAAAGGCCCCTTTGCCCAGCTGTGGAAAAAAGAAAAAAAAAAGGATCGTAAAACAATTCGTTGCTGATTTGGCAGAGTTGGGAAAAACCTTGACATCAGATGGCTTTTGCGTTTATACATTTGTAAGAGTCCCCGTTGTGGTTAAAAAAAAAAAAAACAAAAAAAAGAACATTTCAACTGACCACATATTACGAATAAAAGACCACTATGGTTATTTAGTAATAGGGTCTCGTTAACTCCCTTTGAGTAGAGAACCGAAAACGAACCCTATTTTTAAACAAGCTTATTTTAAGAGTGCATAATGAAGCATCGTTTTATTTATCTATTTAATTTCTATATCCAAACCCTTTTTCCCTCCCACCAGTTTCTTCAATCCACTGGTGGAAGACAACTTGGAACAGCGTTGTGCCGTGGAACGCATCGTAACGGGTACTTCGGGCACCGCTCCTTACTTGCTGCACGGACCCCCCGGAACTGGCAAGACTGTCACTATCGTTGAAGCTGTGTTGCAGGTATAAAAAATAATACCTATTTTTTTTTCGCTGATTAACTTTATAAATTCTCTGGCACATGACGTTCATACTTTAGATAGTTAATTGATTCAGGGATGACGATTGACTAGTCGCGAACCCGAACAGGACGTGTGGCCACGCCGACCGCTGGACACAGAGTCACGCAGAGTTATGGCCAGTTAAAATCTCAAAAAATAAGACCAATTTGCACCAAATACATTCAGCGCTACAGATAGTGCCATCCATGAAGACGCGCCCACTCCTCAATTACTGTACTGTAAGCTGAAGCTGTACTTTAGTCCGGAGCGGAGTGGAGTGGGGCGGTTCTTCGTGGATGGCACTATCTATAAACTTTGGTGGTCAACATAAAACGATTGACAGAAACTATGTATATAGTTTTAAGGAACTCGCACGAAGGCCTCGGAATGCATCCGACATACGGCAATCGTGTCCAGCCCACTTGAGCCTGGCCGCTTTTTGGGTGACTTCAGTGATTTGTCTTGGACTTTTTTTATGCAACATACTCCAGCTCTTAACCTTACTATAAATTAACCTACTTCCTTCAGTTTTACTTACCAACACTTTAACACAGTAATGTTTTCCAGCTGGTAAAAAAAAACCCTAAGAACCGCATCATGGTGTGCACTGATTCCAATATGGCGGCGGACCACGTCGCCACCATGCTCATAAAATATTTGCACCTATTGCACCCAGGCAGCTCGCTGCTACGTGCCAATTCCAAGTTCAGGATGTGGTAAGTACACTAAAATAAAATATTGTTTATACCCACGTGCGTACGAGCAGTGGTGGCCCAGTGGTATCGGCCCCGACTAACGAGTTGTAGGTTGTGAGTTCGAACCCAGCCAGGCACTTTACTTTGTGTATTTAATTTCATCACCACTAGAGCAGTGATGATGAAATTAAATACACAAAAAACGGTTGGGACCGCGATGGCCACGACAGAGCATTTAGTATAGAATTATTATAGTTAGTTATAGTTTAAATAAGCTTTTTTACAGTCCGTTCAACCGATTTTGACTTATATTGCGTTAGTGGCACTACAAATGGCAGCTGCAGTAGACATAGAAGTCAAAATCGGTTGAACGGACTGTAAAAAGGTTGTTTATTTCAAATGGAGTATAGTCACGCGCAAAAAGATCCTGTTCAGCTTTACTTGTATATTCGCCTGTGCTTTCTAGCCAGTCATTGCACATCACGACCATGCATCATGTGATTTAGGTACATAGACATCAGATGCAAGTAATACTATGATCGACATTCTCGTGCAATGCAGCAAATATGTGGATTTGTAAATACTTAACATTAATAATTATTAATCTTTCAGGGAAACACTCCCCGACTGCTTGGCGAAGTATTCGAACGGCACGTGTCGCCAGAACTTCAAGAACGTGCTGGTGGAGGACTTCATGGAACACAGCATCGTCATCACCACGCTCTCACATGCCGCTAAGTTTGCTAGGTAACAAATCACATGATATGCCATCAGTATCTTTAATCCTTCTTAGTTTTACTAGCGACTCGCTCCTGCTTCGCACGGATATTACGACGTGACAATTTTTTTTCGAGATTTCTTACCTTCCGGAATAAATTCTCTAAACGCTGCCGTTAAAAACTAGCTATTGACAAGTTATGTCGTGTGAGAACTGCCATAGACATGTATGTGCTAAGGCGATCGGTTGCGTCAACGTTAAAAACTGGTTTTATTTTGGCCACCTCGTGTGAGAATAGCCTAAGGGTACAATCCTGATGAACCCTGTATAAGCATGATACTTGTTGTTCTGATCTTCAAACCCTGTTCGCCCCGCAGACAAATGCGCTTGCGTAACTTGGCGCACCACATCACGCACCTGTTCATCGACGAGGCGGCGCAGGCCAGCGAGCCCGCCTGCCTCATCCCCGCGTGCGGCCTGCTGCGGCGCGGCGGCGCGCTGGTGCTGGCCGGGGACCCGCACCAGCTGGGGCCCGTCGTCATATCGCACAACGCGCACAAGATAGGGCTAGGTATGTTTGTATGTCGAATAAAAAACGTAATCTTTCAATAGCATATATATTATGTACCCCCTTACTAATAATCGTTGTATAGCGCCTGTATAGTTACACAACGTGTTGTTTTTAGAAGACAAAACGTTGTGTAACTATACAGGCGCTATACAACGATTATTAGTAAGGCGGGTAGTGATGTTCGTATTTGTACGAGTCGCTCACTTTACTTAGCAAAGAAAATTCAAAGAACGGTCTATGAATCTTTCACATAATATCCCTGTTTAAAAAGTTATACGGGAACTTATTAATACGTAGACCTTATCGCACATGCGCGTAATAAATATGTGACTAAAACCAAAGTCTCTAAACTGATAATGAGATTATAAAATTAAAATTTTATGCACAAATAAAAAAATGCGAGGCATTTTCTACCAGTGTCCCTTAAAGTGATGCAGAAAAAAAACACTACTACTGTTTACTGATTATGTCACTGTAACAGGAACATCCCTGATGGAGCGTTTGAAGAAGGACTTCCCAATCTACAGC
Organism: Lithophane socia; assembly: GCA_947522985.1. Lineage (NCBI taxonomy): Eukaryota > Metazoa > Arthropoda > Insecta > Lepidoptera > Noctuidae > Lithophane > Lithophane socia. The sequence continues at coordinate 6,518,878 of OX383270.1, read as the reverse complement.
GACATCCGGAACGACGCCAACTACATCGTCATGCTGCGGGACAACTTCCGTTCCAATCCCGACATCCTCGAGATTCCTGATAAATTGTTCTATAAGGGACAACTCAGGGTAAGTCGTGAATAGCACAAACATTGTGAAAGCATTTTTATTGTTGAATCTTTCGTCAAATCTTATGTCAATTTGTTGTTTGGTTCATGTTATTTCGGGCAACGAATCAAGGTTTGGCGCACGGTTTCTACTGCTAAACGAATATCAACACTGATAACGTTAAAATAAAGTCAAAGATAAATAACATCATCGCGGTTTGCAACACTGCTAAGTCTATCCCAGTCCATATACCTAATATGAGATTTGAGGAGAAATTTACTGATCAATTTCTTTTTTTTACTACTGACTGAATAAAAGTTAACCAGTAGTCAATAATCTCGAAAAGATAAAAAAAAATAAGTGTGAATAAAAAAATGGCTTGTGATATGCCATTTAATTCTATGTTAATTAAAATATTGTTTATACCCTCTAAAAAGCTTATTTTATTCACTGAAAACAGTGAATAAAAAGCACTTTTAATCACTGTTTTGGTGTTTGAATTTAGAACACCAATTTGTTCGAACTCCATCTCAATGATATACAAACTCCTATTTGATTTGATTTTCGAACAGGAGTTTAGCATTAGAATTAAAACTGTTTTGTGTTCTTTGCTGTCATTAGTAAATGGGCGCTATTTTAAATATTGTAAGTTGTACGAACAAAAAGTTTAGGGTTACTTAATAATAAATCGATTGAAAATGTTTTCAAGTGATGAAGATGTGTTAACACCTGAGTTTATGAAAGAGAGGGCGGCCGATATAGTAGAAAGCTTGCTAACCAACAAATCACGGCTGGTTTACATCAAAGCCTACAATGAGTTTGAGTGTAATGTAATGAAAATCGAGCTAACCACATTTTCAGAGTCTGTTTTCCTGACTTATTTTAATGAGTTGTCGAAGAAAAAGAAGTCATCGACCTTATGGAGTATGTATTCTATGCTACGGTGTAGGTACTATAAAAACAAGACATAAAATTGACAAAACAACATACTCGAAGTTGCATGTTCTTTTTCTCGTAGTCATGGTATAAAGTATAGTATGCAACTCTTGAATAAAACGGATTTATATCGAGGGCCATGAATCCCTCGCGTCGTTCAGGATTCTAACACTTGAATCACTCCCTACGGTCGTGATTCAGTCGTTAGACTCCTTCACTAGCTCGTGATTCACCTATGGCCCTCGCTTTAAATCCGTCCTTTATTCACTAATTGCATAATATACTATTGCAGGCATTGGCCAAAGAGGACCACATCAGCAACATCGACATTCTGGGTGAGAACCAACACAGTCGTGCTGTGGTGTTCCACGGAGTGCTTTCCGAGGAACAGAAGATTGGCAAGTCGCCCAGGTACGTTAACATAACGAGCATTTATTTTTTAAGGGTCTGTTTGATCAACTTTTTTTGACATAGGTACGCGCTTTTTAATCTCTCCCGCGCCATATGAAAGCCAATAGTAATTTTATTCACTTTTTGGAACTTTCGCTTTTAAAGAGTAGTCCCATTGTTTCCTTTTTCTAATTATTTTACGTCCCCAAAATATGCGATGATTATTTCACTATCAATTTGCCTGCAAAAGGCTGATCAGAAATTTATTCGAAAACTCATTAGAAATACGTACGGGAGAGGAAGTGAAGATTTTCTAGTGTATTACTATATTAGTATAAACGTGTTTGTGCTATCTTTTGTGTGGATATTTGTCCATTTCAAAATAATTTAGTTACATGTTTCTTACAAGTTATTTTCCTACAGCTTCTTCAACATGATGGAGTGTGAAATAGTGCAGCTGTACGTGAAGCGTCTCGTGAGGGTGCATAATGTACCGATGCATGAAATTGGGATCGTCACACCATACATACGACAGGTGAGCTTACATAACATTACGGGTGTATTTCCTGGATGGGTTGGCAGATTTGTATGGTATATAACAAGGGGGGCGAGACTAGGACCGTCTAAAGTCTTGATTTGGGCTAAGACCAGATCCGGGCTACAAATGAGAATTCCCTAAAAAATTATGCGTGGTCATACATAAAAAATTAAAAAATATACGTGTCGACTTGAGAACCTCTACCTTTTTTTTTCGTCGGTTAAAAAAAGCATAATAACACTACTCGGTCTGGAATTTTCTAGAATCTTCCCCGTGTGCCGACACCGCGCCGCTTATCGCACCGCATCCGTTAAGCCGCCAAAAGTTATGGCCAGGCCGTAAAAGTCGTGTTTTGAGACATTGGCTAAGGCAATCAATTTAGCATTCATACAGTAAATAATAAACCTAGGTGCGCATGGTATAGGGTTAGGTTAGGAGCCATTAAACCTCGTTGTACTAGTTTTTAGGGTTCCGTACCCAAAGGGTAAAACGGATCCCTATTACTAAGACACCGCTGTCCGTCTGTCCGTCTGTCACCAGGCTGTATCTCATGAACCGTGATAGTTACTAAGACAGTTGAAATTTTCACAGATGATGTATTTCTGTTACTGCTCTAACAACAAATACTAAATAAACAGAATAAAATAAACCCAAACAACAGACATGATTTTTTTTGCCGTTTTTAAAGATGGTACGGAACCCTTTGTGCGCGAGTTCGACTCGCACTTGGCCGGTTTTTTTAGATAACCTGATCTGAGTAAACACAGGAAGGGTGAATAAAACTAGGTAACGCAGAACACTTTAAAGCAGTTGTATAATAACTGCGCGCCGACAAACTGCCATCCGAATGTTAAACCTACTCTTTCATCATAATAATAAATTCTCCGTTTTACTTCAGGTGTACCAAATCAAGAAATCCCTGAAAGAGGTAGGCTACGACAAGATAGAAGTGGGCACAGTGGAAGCTTACCAGGGGAAAGAGAAGCGTATCATTATCATATCGACCGTCCGCGCCAACTGCAACCTGTTGGACCATGACGCCAAGTTCCAGCTCGGATTCCTTGTTGATGATAAAGTAAGTTATATTTATTTATACACTTTACTGTTCACCACGTAATATAAAATTAAAAAGGTTATACATTTAAAACTAAATATACAGTCAGGCTAAGTGAATCCTGACCCACATTGACGATAAATCGTTTGAAACCGTCAAAATAACAAACATGGCAGATGACAAATTCGTTACCAAGGAAATGTATGTTTACGCGAATGTTGACCTAACTGTATTTGAATATCTGTAAGAAAATAAGCTTATGGTGGACCAGAATTCAATTTTTTCGACTGTACAATGGGCGGTCTTGCAGGCTTTTTATATTTAATGGCGTTGAATGTTAAACTTTATTATTAAACGCATAAAGTGCAAGGAGTGTGATTCAGGACGCCCAAGGATATGTCTGTTATACAAAATTATTTCGCAGGGTGATTTGATAATTCGACATTTCCCTAAGTATTTCGCGAAAATTCGAATTATCAAATCACCCTGCGACACATATAAATACATAAACTCACGTCAACTTTGCACGTTATAGTGTAGACGACAAAGTTTATTATTCAATGTCATCATGAAATCCTAAAATTTTAACTTCTGTTTGTAATTCATTGGTGTGCGTACATACAATAAAGAGTACTCTCTTTATCTATAGCTTTTTCTGTGCTCTTCTGAGTCTGATCAAATGATATTGCCTTCGTGTAGTATTACAATATCTGTGCCGTAGTATTATAATATATGTGCCTTCGTCCTTTATTATTATTTTCTTTTTAACTAATGAATATTATTCTTTTCAGCGCTTCAACGTAGCTATCACCCGCGCCAAAGCCAAATGTATTATCGTAGGTAACCCACTATGCCTCGAAAAAGACATCAAGTGGTGTATGTACATGCAACGCTGCCGTGAACTGGGCACCTACCACGGCTTCGACTCTATGAGTATGGACCACGACACCTACGGCAAAGAAATAGTCGACAACCTGACGCCGATGCTGCAAGGTAATAATATAATTTTATTTTAAGTACTAGCTGCGCCCCGCTGTTTCACCCGCGTAAGTCTTAAAACCGTGGGAATATCGGGATAAAAAGTATCCTATGTCCTATTCCAGGTCATGGTCTACCCCTGTGCCAAATTTCATCCAAATCTGTTCAGCCGTTTTAGCGTGAAAACGTAACAAACAAACAAATAAATAAACAAACTCACTATCGCATTTATAATATTAGTTATGATTTTTTAGAATACACGCAGATAAAAACAATGTTTTGTTTTAAAAATATACACATGCGTGTTGTTTGAAGTGAAAACTTCTTTAGACTCGTTGAGCGATTTTTGGCAAGCTTTTCAGACTACGCTATAATTTACAGCATTTAGTTCATAGCACAACAATATCGCTCGCCATACATTCCAATAATATATAGTAGTGTGAAAGTGTTCTAAATAAATGTATGGCTAGCGATATTGTTGTGCTATGAACTATTATGCTATTATACTACTGAAATGAGCTAACCACGGATTTTGGTTTAAGAGCGCTATTACAAAATCGAAGTGCAGATTTAGGTAAATTTGACGGGGCGCGGCAAAGATGCGCTCGTGTGAGTCTATTGAAGTACGCTACGCACACATGCAAACCGGGCGTGATCAACTTGATCCTTTCCACTTTACTTTTGAAATAAATTAAGTTACAGTTATTTATAGTTCGTGTTACTGTTATTTTTAGCATTGCATACAACAATTGTTTAAAAATATTATTTTACTTTAAAAAAAGTTAATTTTTTTTTTCAAGCAAGATTAGATAGTAGCCTATGTTATTAAATACTTTTTGTTAAAATTTGGAAAGTAAATTCATAGATAAAAAATAGAATTTCGGACGAAAAATTGTCAATAACTATCTGTGTTACGGAATTATTTTTGGTGTATTACTAAATGAAACATAAAAAAATTGACTTATACATTCCAAAGTTCAAGATACAGTTGTACCATGGACATTTTTATAAATGATTAAATTACTGTATCTTTGATGTAACAAAGCATCAAAAGACGCCCAAAAGTTAAATTTTATGAAACATCCTTTACAAAGACAAGTTTTTTACTGATTTGTGTAAACAAATTGAAATATTTATTTAAAACACTGATATATAATGAGACTTCCTCGGACATATTTTTTTTTTAAGTTTGAGGCTATATCTTAATCATAATCACACATCAAAACTAGCGTCAAACGCTCAAATTCAAGAAAAATTGTAATAGCCCTCTTAAAACTGTAAATAAACCGTTTCAAACCAAAATTGTATTAAAAGTATGGTCACTTTTTGTTCGAAAAAGCGCCTTCTGTCGGCGCGACCACGCCTTCAGGCTCACCGAACTAACCGAACAAGTTACATATGAACGCGATAATCACTTTTAACTTTTACACTTTTAACTTTTAAATATGGCGCGGACTACGTATAAGTTCAGTGGGCACTAATTATCTGGCATTTTGCTGAACGGGGCCTATTAGTATTTTTTTTTTTTGCTTTTCCATTGTTTACTTTATGACTTATGACAAATAAATATATTTTCTTTCTTTCTTTCTTTCAAGATATCAAGATTACTGTTAATAAAAAAATACATAAGAAGAAGAAGAAGTCAGTGTCGTCAGCTGTGGCTACGCCCTTTGTTCCTGTGGCTGTCGGATACACTGGCTAAGGAAGTCGGGAAATAGTAGATGAGTAGTAGCATTCACAATGCTACTACGGGCCTTAGCAGACACGATACTTTTAGGCTCGTTTACACCACTTAATGCGTTTAGATCAAATCAAATCAAATCACATTTATTTGTTAACACAGGTAAAGAACACAGATCTTAAGATCTTGATCTAAACATGAATAAAAAAACATAATTCTATCTCTATCATCTTCAAAAGATTGAAACAGGACGATCATCAGCGATCCACGTTTTGGTGACTCGCGGCGTTCGGCTTTTTGTCAGCCGCTGTATCGAGCTTCTGAAAACGCTGATCGCTAAAGAATCGTGCCTGCTATGGCCCTAAGGTAGAAACTCGATTATCCGAACTCGGTCATCCAGATTTGCGTATCGGAATCCACAATCAGTCTGATCAAGACATGTGTCAATTTTGAATCCCTGATGATAAATTGGATGCTTTACACCAAACAGCGCTCGTTCCAATCACTGAGCGACTGACGATGATTTATCTTACATACGCTCACATTCGGCGGCTGACTATACTTTTGGTGTGAACCGTCCCTAACTGACATGAGACGAAACAACTAAAAAAAAAACATATTTTTCTACACGGATTTTCAAGTATCCGTATGACCTACGACAATAATTAGTCTGGTTCCGAAAATCGCGATTCTACCGTATTTAATTACTACTAAAACCATTCAGCATTTACTTGTATTGAATGTTATGCCAACTGCAATCACCAACCCGCCTATCAAGCACGGTGATTATGGCATACCCCGAGATTGAAATGCATGTAGGCAAAGGGGAACGCCATTGAGCAGTTTTTTTTAATGTGCTATTAAGGTGTTTTTATACTCGTAGATTAGGAGTTCCGATTTGATTGAGACTCTGTGGTGACATTCCACTTTGTAGGTATAGGTGTCCAAATGTATGTGTTGTATTTTAATCCTTACAGCACGTCCGCTGCTACGTTATAAGACGCGAACATTATATGTTCGTATAATTAATTGCGACTGCCTGTGGAATAGGATTTAAATGTCGTGTGTGTAATGTGGACGTTTAGCCAAGGTGTACTCACCCTTTTGTATCCTGGCTTAGCTCTATTTCTTATAACTTATGTCAAAACACTAACAATGTAAGTTAAAGAAATGTGGTGTCTACACCGGAGCCTTATTTCAGCTGGGAAAAATGTAACTTGAATTTCAAAACATTCAGTTTCGTAAACTGAATGTTTTGAAATTCAAGTTACATTTTTTATTACAAGATGGTAAAATTACTGTTAGGGCTATAACTAAATTACATGACATCTATTTACTGTGCCATACTTATACTGCTATTAGTAGCTGGTTGATGGAGCTTATTAGATCTTACCACGAATCTTTGACTCCAAAAGACGAATTTCAAAATGTGAACTACTTGAAGTTAAAAAAGAACTGGCCCTCAACAAAGCCGGGCCACTCGCATTATTAAGTTCTTGTTTTTTATGGGTAGCAATAGCCGTTCCTATTTGCGAGCACGTGACTCATGTCACTGTCATAAGGTATAAATTCCAATGGGGTAATCATTTCAGCGTTCGTGAAAGTTACTTCAACTGTAGTAGCGGACGTGCTAGTCAATATCTATCTCCATGTGACGTCTGATAAATGTGATATTTTTGTAGAGCGTGTTATTTTACTCTTTGACCATAGAGCAATTAAACAGGAGTTTATTCCTAAGGTAACTTTCTACCGACCTTATAGGTCACGATGACTGTAGTCAATTAAGATTTGAAATCAACAATATTTGTATAATATGCTTATGGAGATACTCCCTCGAAATTAAAATTAAAAAGTTAAATACTAAAGTATGCTTGAGAAGTTTCAGAAATATTATGAGCTCATTTACATGATTGACGTAGATCTCAAGATCATTTGCGGAAAAAAAAAACTTTAAAATAGAAATAAAAAATCATATTTTTGTTTCTGGAATTTCTTTGTGTCCATTTAAAAGTTTATGAGTAAGTACATTCCTATATTTTTTGGAATAGAATTGTGTTTCGTAATTCTGTTTACCCATATCGTTGGAGGACACGGGTCTTCACCGACTCCGGTTTATATGCTCTAAACTATTGAAAATTAATTTTAATATCACTTGATAATATTTAGATCGTAAGTTAATATGGTAGGAGGCAAACGCCGCACTGTTTTGGAAAAGCCCTTATATAGTTGTAGCTATAAGATTAATAACGAATCTTAACCAAAGATTCAATCTAAGTATTAGACGGGATGTCATAATTGAGTGCTCTTTTATTTTTTTATAATTGTAGCGACACACGTAAAGATTTACTTGCGCAAATATATCGCGACGTGTGTTAGAAGAAATTTGCGCAAAAATCTTCCTCCATCTTCAGGATTTTTGGTAGATGACAAAATGAGATGGCAATATTCTCATCATCTTTTTATTAGCTGACGTGGTGATCATAATTGGGCTGATTAATAAATATCGATCTTGATGATGAATCAATTAAATATGCAACTAGTTTTAAGAAAGTTTTATGTAAGGTAACATGGTTACAGTCACTGGACAGTTGACAAATAAATGTATCAATATGAGTAGTATCGAGTTTCGGTGACTACAGGGATATACATAATAGGTATACCTATATGAAAACCAAGATATTCTCCTGCGAAATGTTTTATATGTGTATTTTCTTATTAACATTGTTTTTGAGTGATGCAAAATTACTTTTTGATACGTTTTTTACAAATTCTATTCATTTGTGTGCCATATTATGTTTGGATAATTTGTTATAAAAGAAATCGATTCTATTTTAGTACAATCATTTAAAGTTTATGTTTTGGAGATTTAATTATTGAAATATCTTGGTGCTAAATGTATAAGACTTTGAATTTTCTACACGGAATAAAAAAAAACAATCAACAATCCTTTGGTTTAATTTTATACCTCAATTTCTAATAGTATCCGTTCCAGAGTTGCCAAATGGTTCAAGTGTCATGAAAGCAACTCAATCATACTAAAATCGTAGAAGAAATAAGCAATCAGCAATGAAAATGAATGATCATTGATAATGTTGTAACATAAACTTCTTTTTTTTTTTTTACATATCTTATTTTTATTAAGCGCCCCGCGGTTTCCCCCGCGTAAGTCTCTAGAGTAAGAATGTTCTGTGGTCTCGATCCCGTGGGAATATCGGGATAAAAAGTGTCCTATTCCAGGTCAGGTCATGGTCTACCCTTGTGCCAAATTTTATCTAAATCTGTTCAGCCGTTTTAGTGTGAAAGCGTAATAAACAAATAAACTAACAAACTCACTTTCGCATTTATAATATTGTATAGGATGCAATCTAACACTAACATTATATTATACCTTCTCCATATAATATATTATCTTCTCTTGCTTGTGTAAATGTATGAAGGTCATCCTTTGAAAGATTGGATCCTGTCCTTATGTGCATGTGTATTACTATCGTTTGGTACTAATATAGATAATATATATCATATTGTAAGCCAGGCAGACTGGGTTCGATGGCCAGAAATTGATTCATAAAACATAATTTAAAATCCAGTAGAGCTAAACTGCATAAAACATACTAATTTTTAGCTCTATTCTAGTTTGGTATAAAGTTCTATTCCACACAATTACCCTGTGTTTGAACAAGTCTTTCGATCTATCTTATTCGGAGGATTCGCACAGAAGCTCTAACCGCTGCCTCTACCTAACTACCACAGACTATGCTAACTACCTATCCGACAAACACTATCACTATTCAAGCACCTGTATCCTGCCTGCATCTTACAATTATTTTTTTTTTGTAATCTATTGTAGGTTTAATACATTCTTGACGAAACTTGAATTTTGTAACGAAACAAGAAATGTCGCCGTCAGTGTGTGATGTCAATCGTCGTTTGGCAAGGTCAAGTTCGCGAAATTCCGGTCTGTCACTGTCACTGACAAAAGTGACAGCCAGCACTCAGCATCAGCAGGTCACTGTCAAATCAACTGTCAGTTCAAAGTAATTGTGGAAGAGAGAGGTTGTCTGGTTTTCGTAAAATAATTAATTTCAATAAAACACTATTTACGTGTAAAATTAATTAACAAATTACATTCCATTTAAGTTGTATGATACATGTCCTATTATACTGTTTTTCACTCCCTAACCTCTAAAGGAAGTACTGAAATGTGTTGAAGTTTGTGATATTTGTTGAAAAATTGTAAAAATGAGTGCGCAAGTGGAATTTGTTGATATTTTGGAGCCGAGGAGGACGCAGTCAGGGATTTTCAGTTTTATGACTCGTAACTGGTATCCCCAACGAACTCTGACACTGGACAAATATTGTTCACCACAAGAACTCAAAGATATTGTCGCAAATTCAGTTTATTTGGACGCTATTATCGAAGCGGTAAGTATTTTGAATGAATTCCGATTATTATAATTATGTTTAACTATTAGTGTATGATCTGAATTACAAAGTGTACATTGTTAATAACAAAACATTTCTTAAACTCAAAGTTTTGTTAATACCAGCCTGTAAATTTAATAAGCTCGTTACAAGACTAGTGCAGAATATTTCTTGGTCAGAGAAGGTATTCCTTACTTTGTCTCATACTCCGAAATTCTAGTCACAAAAGTTAAGCAATGGCAATTGCCTAACTTTTGTTCTGTATAGAGTAGGTACACTGAACTGCTAATGTACTGTTGTTTTTATAATAATAAAAAACTGATTTATTGAAATTAGGATAAAATAGAAATAGAGAGAATAGAAATTCCGTGCTTTTTGGACATCAATAGTTACAAAAGAGACAGGCACAACCTAGTGTGGAGTCCACAAGTTAATATTAAAATTATGATTCCTTTGTTAAAATATTATTAGGAGTAATTTACTTGTAATAGCTTTATGGAATGGAATGGGAAAGGGAATGGAAAGAATGTTTTATTTATATAATAAACAGTTTATTTCGTTTATTCATTTATTTTCTTATTTGTTTACATTTTTAAATATTTCTTAAATTCAAATAAAAATATAAAAAAACATTTAAAAATATAAAAAATAGATGGCCGCCGGTGTCGGGAGCAGGGTCCAAGCTACCGGTGGTTAGGGCTGCAGAGACAGGAACCTCCTCACAATGCGAGCCGTATCAAGGAGTACTGCCTTCTGAATCAGGCCCTTGATCCAACCGCCTAATGAGAGCCTCGAGAGATGTTGGTCGAGGCTTTCGGCTATCAGGCCATTGGCCGTTACGACAATCGGCACAATGATAGCCGAGCTCACATTCCACATGTCGACAACCACGAGGTTGTCGACATGTGGAAACCGTTTATTAAAATATCTCGACTTAGCACACGAGTGCTAAGTCGAGATATTTTAATAAACGGTTTATTATTATTAAAAGATGACCTGTAAATTGTGCCCCTTCACCATCTTTACTTCAATACAGTAACAGCAACAAAAGGAGTGTTAATGGCGACTAACTTCTTTAAAAAATACCATAGACGTAGATATATGTTTGTGTATGTGTGATGTATGTTGTTTTTTTTTATTTCTATTTCTTTGTTTTTTGTGATAAAATAATAAAATCATTTATTTGCTCAAACATGAGTAAAATACATACTTACAACACAAATTGTCAGCATGCAAGAGATGTTAAAAGGAAAGATAAAAACAGATCATCATGTTTGCCTTAAACAATGGCATGCAAATATTAATAAAATAAGTTATAATGTCAATCAGTCTAATTATTTTAAAATGTCATGATAATATTAGAAAATTAAAAATAATAAATTAGTAAATACATGGTCAAAATCTCTCATCAAAAAACTCATTTAAATTATAATATGCTTTATCTGCTAGAAAATTTATAACTTTCTTTTTAAACACTACGTCAGTTAACTGCTTCCAGCTTTTAGGTAGTTTATTATAAATTTTTGGAGCCATGCAAAAGACACTTTTCCGCATAAGTGACGTTCGATACTGATGTAGGCAAATTTGACTATTGTCACGTCTATTACGTGGAAATCGATCTGCCATGCGAGAAAACAGATGAGGGTTGGACCTTAAGAACAATGCATTTTCTATTATGTATAATGAAGGCAATGTCAAGACTTTGTATTTTTGAAAATAAGGCTTGCAACTCTGACTGGTTGCCAGATTGAACATTGACCTAATGCAACGCTTTTGTGTTTTAAATATTAGTTCCCGGTCAGTCGAGTTACCCCAAAAGATAACACCATATCTTAAAATGCACTCCACCAAGCCGTAGTATGCGGTGAGCAAAGCATCTACACTAATTACTGATGCCAGTTTATACAGAGCGTATGCTGAGGTACTTATTTTCTTACTGATAATCTCTATATGTGCCTTCCAATTTAATTTATTATCAATAGTAAGTCCTAAAAATTTTGTTGTATCAACTTCGTCAATGTTATTATTATTATAGTTTATGTCTAGATTATTATTTAATGTCAAAGAGCGTTGACTGAAGTGCATGATTTTAGTCTTATTTAAATTTATTTTTAAATTGTTATTATTTAACCATTCTATAATTGCAATTAGCGAGTTATTAATGTCAGATTTATATGTGTCTCGATTTTTACACGCAATTGTCACTACGCTGTCATCGGCAAAGAGGCTCATAGGTTGTTCCGTGGACTTAGGCAAGTCATTAATATATAATGTAAACAGGGGAGGTCCCAAAACACTTCCCTGTGGGACACCATACACTACTTCACGTTCTTGCGACCGATGTGACTCTTCTCGTTTTTTAGTGATGTTTATCCTACTGACTTCCGTTATTTGTTTTCTGTGCTGAAGATATGACTCAAATAGTTTTAGTACGTTACCTCTAATGCCATATGCTTCGAGTTTCTGAAGCAGAATACTGTGTTGAACATAGTCAAATGCCTGAGTCATATCACAAAATATACTGCACACCGGTTGATTTTGATCCATATTTGTCATAACTATGTGTAAGAAATCATAAATTGCCATATTAATGGTTTTTTTCTCTCTGAAACCCTTTTGTTCATTGCAGAGGATCTTGTTGTGTTCTAAATATGAGTTGAGTTGTTTGTGAATATATTTTTCAAAGATTTTGGAAATTATAGGGATGAGCGATATCGGTCTATAATTGTGTAAATATTATGTGCCTTACCTGGGTCAAATAAATTTATTTTCTTCCTTTCTTCTTTATTTTGGTAACCTATTCAGCTTAACTATTCTTCAAGAGTCATAAAAACCCTGGATTTCCGCAAAGTCACGCTTGAAGCAATTAACTATCTAACTTTTTTAAATTGCTCCCTCAGGAATGCTCAAGAAGTGGTGTAAGCAAAGAGAAATTGCACCAGGAAGTGCACAATTATTTAGAGGAAATGGGCCTTGACAAGAAGCTGCACGTGATCAGGTGGATGGGTGTTGTCTTCCTGAAGATATCCTTCATGATGAAGATCAAGATGTTTGTCAATGAAGCCGCTGCATTTGAAGTAAGAAAGTAATTGACTTTTTAGGTATTAATGGTGTAGGTGTATTATTCTATTTGCCTATTGAAAATTATTAATATTTTCTGTTTTTCTCAAGAAGAAACATTAATAATATACATCAGTAAAATAACTATCCATTCTAAAACTATTTTTGAATACACTAACATGATAAGAAAACTTATTGTTAAATTTTGGATATAAGAGATGTGATCATAACCCAATAAGCATGATTGTTTTTCATTTCGCCCCGCACATCTGGCAAGGCGCAGCGTAGCTAGGTTGTCACTGCCAAACAAATACCTACATTGCATGCCTTAAAATAGCCTTAGATACACTCTGAGTTCGAGCTAATAGAAGTTTATTTATTCTCAACTTTATTTCAAATTCAGCAAGGTAGATATTTGTTTGGCAGTGAGAAACGCGCTGCGTAGCGCCTCGCGAAGCCTGCGCCTCCCCGGCCCTAATCGTGTTTAATTATTTTTGTAGCTCAAGTCAATAATGGGCAAGAATCCAGTACTGTTCCTGCCCACACACAGAAGCTATGCAGATTTCTGCCTAATGACCTATCTGTGCTACCATTTTGATATTGACTTCCCAGCTGTGGCTGCTGGCATGGGTATGTGTGTATGCCTTTATTGATTAGTAATTCTCGCTCCCACATTTTATGACCGCGCTTATCATGTGTGTACCTACTATAATTTAAATTTTCAGACTTGCCCTCACCATACTAAGTCGCGTGCAAAAGTGTTCATACTGAGCTCACCCTAGCTCACACAATAATGGCGTTTCCATGACAATGAAGTCAATTCTCTGCGACATTGTGTGTGTCAGACTCAGACTCAGAGGTATCAAAACGAAACAGAAACGCGACCGTCTTTTGACGCGGCATGCGAATCTACGATTGAAATCTTTGAATTTGAATAATTATACTACTTTAGTGCATGGTGCTCTGCAATACTTATAAATTAAAATTGAAATGTGTACAAAAAATGATAACTATTGTTATAAAATTAAATCAAGTTACGTTTATGAGTGTGGGATCTGTGATTAAAATCTAAACATTATATAAATATCTAAAAATAACATACCATCTTTAAAATAAGTTGAGAACTAACAATGTGTGCCTTGCCAAGTTATGAGTTACCCACATACATTATTATAACCACCTTGCACTACCTGAATAGTAGGTAATCTTTTCAAAAAGACAAAATAAGAAGCTCAATATTTTATTTATACTTAACTCTGTTTCGTGGCATGCGCAGTCTTAAGAGGAAATGCGGTCACGTGGTCGTTGGCATATAAAATAGTACCCATGCCGTAATGTAGGCTCCACTGTTGAAGGACCAATACGAGTACGCTACGCCGCTAAGGCGCTACCTAATAGGTCCGTATTTAAAATTTAACAGTGAAGCCAACATTACGGCAAAGGAACTATTTAATGAAACTCACTCTATCACTGCCATATCCTTGTTTTGTTTTCTGGCGTAATTGTTATTTTTCTAAAATTTATGTAAGTAATTAATGTATTACATTAAAAAAATATTTGGACTAAGTATCATTAACCAGGGAGAAAACGAAGGAATACGTTAGTATGGAATGAACGCGAAAGACCACGTTTCCTCTTAAAACTTGAGAGCGAGACGGACGCCATTGGCACCAACTTGATGTATTCAATCTATTCTCATATGAAACCATTTTGCTTCCTAGATTTTGCTCTCCACCTATAATATGATTTTCTAGATTTCTACTCAATGGCGGTCATAGGACGTCGCATGAGAGAGACCTGCGCGTTCTACATACGACGCACCTTAGCTGGGGACCCGTTGTACGCAGCCACTTTAAAGCAGTACGTACGAACCGTGGTGGGGAAGCACTGCGCTCCTATTGAGTTCTTCCTTGAAGGCACAAGGAGTAGAAGCAATAAGAGTATGCCTCCGAAATATGGTAAGTTCAGCTATCATAAGCCCTATTTACAAGAATATAAGATTAATTATGATCTTTTGCCTGCGACTTCGCCCGCGTGGATGTCGGATATCGTCGCACGGGAACGTACTACCGGAATACTTTAGAAATGCTGGGTTTCATATCCAATCTTTCATCCCCTCTATGGTGATATGCCCTATAGGATTATTTTTGAAACAAAAAGTAGCCTATGTCCTTCCCCAGGATCCCATCTATCTCCTTGCCACATTTTGTCGAAATCCCTTCAGTGGTTTAGGCGTGAAAAGGTTACATACAGAGAGACAGAGTTACTTTCGAATATATAATATTAGTATGCAAGTATGGATGGATGTTGCACAGCACTAGGAATTCTGTATCGTTCGTGTAAATCATTTTTATGACCCTGAAAATATTAGTCGCGATACGGGATTTTAACTCGAAATAAGTCAGTCGCAACCGCAAATAAGTCAGTCCAACTAGATCCTAGAACTTTTTGCGTTTACATAAAAAAATCTCTATTTTTTAACCGAACTCTTCAAAAAGGAGGAGGTTCTCAATTCGCCTGTATGTTTTTTTTTTTGTATGTTTGTTACGCGATTACTCCGCCAATTATGAATCGATTTTGATGATTCTTTTTTGCGTGGTAGGTCATGCTTCCGAGGTGGTTCCATATAAATTTTATTAACTTTGCTTGCGTAGTTTTTGAGTTAGCTTCAATATTACTTAGTTTTCCCCACTTAGTTTATCTAGACGATATCTTAATTTACTCCTTCACCCAGTAACTGGGTAAAACGATACCCCTTGGTAAGACTGGTTGTCAGACTTTCGGGTTTCTGATGACCCCTAAACGACTGCCAAAGATCTACGAATGACAGCCGGGACCAACGGCTTAACGTTTTTCCGAACCACGGACGAGTCTCCGTATGTAAAGATGGTTACCCATCCACGGACCAACCCCGGCAAGTGTAGCTTAACCTGATGGATCGACCCGTGCGGCTGTTATGACCTAGCCACAAGTATGGTAGTTCACTATAGTTGAAACATCTATCACATAGACAAATAAACCTTGTCGTTTTATGAAGTGCAGGTGACATTCAACAATATGGTGGTAAATCAATAACGGGGTCTTATGAGTGTGAGTGAGGCCTCTCATGCCTCATAAATGTATGATTTATGAGGTCATAATGGCAGAAAAGAACTCGCGACCTTTGCCTAAGGAAAATAATACAACCAACGACATCCTAGTTTTCAATGCAAAGCATACACTGCATACGTAGTATTATAATATCTGTGACTGCATACAGTATCCAAAGCTTTTGACATCCTTTCTTAGTAGCTACATTATTTGTTCTGGTAAAATAGGTAACTATTTGTAATATAACTGCTATTTATCCAAGCAACATAATGAAGTATTTGCAATGTTTAAACAAATGGAATTGTGTAGACAAACGTGCGATGTATTTACACTGGCGAT
Source organism: Lithophane socia (assembly GCA_947522985.1). Taxonomy (NCBI): domain Eukaryota; kingdom Metazoa; phylum Arthropoda; class Insecta; order Lepidoptera; family Noctuidae; genus Lithophane; species Lithophane socia. The sequence goes on along the minus strand of OX383270.1, from coordinate 6,502,303 downwards.
CTTGTACATGAAGACCGAATTGTGTGACTTAATTAAGTATTAAAAAAAAGTTATTCGACACTTGTATAGAAATTTTCGGGAATGTGGGTAAGAAATTGCTGGGAATAGTCCAATTCTGTGATTCCCGACTACGAATAGGTCTGCCTCGTAATTTACTTTATTAAAAGATTACTGAAAGGTTTTCAAGCTCGGAGGAGCTCGTGGCTAAGTAATAACAGCCGCACGGGTCGATCCATGAGGTTAAGCTACGCTTGCCGGGGTTGGTCCGTGGATGGGTGACCATCTTTACATATCGAGACTCCTCGGTGCCTCGGAAAGCACGTTAAGCCGTTTGTCCCGGCTGTCATTCGTGGATGTTTGACAGCCGTTACGGGTCGTCAGAAGCCCGAAAGTGTGACCAGTCTTACCAAGGGGTATCGTATTACCCAGTTGCTGGGTTGTGGAGTTCCGATAGGCAGTCGCTCCATGTAAAATACTAGTATTTAGCTGCATCCGGTTAGACTGGAAGCCGACCCTAACATAGTTGGGAAAAGGCTAGTCAGATATACTGAAAGGTTTCAAAGACCAGCAACAATTGAAAAACCCAACACAATCATAATTCTCTCATAAATTCGCGCCAGTTAAAACTACATTTACGCACTGTATAATAATGCTTTATGTTCTACAAATAAATATTTTATTACTTATTTAACTACATCGTAGTAAAATATTATAACTTTGCTCGATTGGGAAAAAATATGTCCTTTTCTACATAACATTACGCCTGCAATCCCCAAAAGGGTAATGCAGGGTGTAACTACTTGCCAGGGTTGCGGGAAAGTCCGAATGGGATACCAGGTCCCTTGGCAACAGGCAACTGAAGGAACACGGGTGGGTTTTAGTCAGTAAAAGTCTGACACGCTCCGCCCAGAGCGGGAGAAGTTGTTCGATAATTTCCAACCCTCAAAAAAAAGGGGGTGTAACTACACCCATATTTGTACTAATATTACATAATGACTCAATACTCAATACTCAATTTTTTATTGCATTCCATATGTTACATAGATGGTATAATCAGTAAAAGATCAATATGGACCCTGTCGGGTACAGCAAAATGAAACCCAGTCTATTGTCAACAGGAATGTTATCCATGACCCTGGTCCCGCTATTCGCTCACGAGGTCTCCGACATCACGATAGTTCCCGTGAACATCAGCTACGACAGATTGATGGAGCATTCCCTCTTCGCTTATGAGCACCTTGGCGTGCCCAAACCTAAGGAGTCTACTGGGGTGAGTTATGCTGAATTCATCAAGTTTGAGAATGTGCGAGTATACCGGATCAGTAGGAATCTTCCTTAAGCCACGTCGCTCCATGCTTCCCAGGTGTAGGGTATTCTCGAGTGTTGCCCCGCCGAAAAAACCTGCCTTTTAAGGAGTAATAGGCAAGAAGTAGTGCAGTATCGTGTGTGGATGATGTAAAGAATGGATGGAGGCAGAGACGGATTAAATGTCGAGAGCGCCCTAGGCAAGCACCTCATCGACGGGGCGTCGAGCTCGACCTCTAGCGGCCATATATTATACATTTCATCCATGGTGCCTCTCTGGGAAACAGATCTGACTGTATGTGTGTTGACTGATGATCGTGTGTTATCTTATCATTAATTAAGTAACTTACCAACTTCTATTATAAAATCAGGCGATATGTAGGAATAATCAAGAAGTCTCCCTTCTTGATTATTCCTTCGCTATAGAAACTTTTATATTGTGTAAGTAGGTGCATACTTAATTACAGAATTATGTTTTTATGGAAGTCTTTGTCCCAGCAGGTTAGGTTAAACTTAATTTAAATTCATGGAAAAAAAATCTCGACTACATTAGTGCTCGCATAATAATAAGTATACAATTTATAAAAGCGAATGTTAAAAATATGTTACAGGTTAAGTACGTCATAAAATACTACATTAATGTTCATAATAAATAGCTAAACAAACAATGTAGCAAAAGATAATAGCATAAAATATTGCGATAAGTATTACAAATTATAATTTCAAAAAGAAGGCAAAGTTGAAAGATTCAAAGTTTCATAGTTCGTTTGGATTATTCTCACTAAGTAATTATAATCACTTTATGCTACCAAATAGCGTGCGTTTCATAATATTTAAGTAAAGTAAGTTACTACATTATTAAATGAAATACATTATTTATGAATACCTTATGACCTGAACTGCAAAGCCGCTTATAAATATTAGTTTCAGGGGGCCTACCACCATCGCTTACAGCAGTATTATTTTAATATTACTTCAATGTAGGAAAGAGATGAAACTCTACAGGACGTGTAGCTCCATCTCTTTACCCCACGAAGTAAGATTAAAATAATACTGCTGTAAGCGGTGGTGGTAGGCCCCTAGCTCTATCTTTGACTCTATGAATCTCGTCTCGTCTTAATAGTCGTGTCAATGGCATGACGGTGAAATTTTGTTTGCCCATAACTTCGCCACTTCCACGGCATCGTCGGTGGCAGTGCAGAGGCTCTAGACAAAGTGTCATTCTATCAACGATAACGATGATGGAAAAGTCAAAAATGTATGAGACTGACTTCAGCTATCGAAAAGCTTATGTCAATCCTGTTGAAAGTCGTTGTAGAAATACGAAACGCTTTCGAAGCGATTGTCACTTGTCTAGGCCCTCAGAGGTGACTACTCGGTATGGGTGCATTTTTTGGAGCACAGAAGGCAGGATAGGAGACATATTTAGCGCCACAGCTCCACACCCTGTTGCCGTTCCGTTGAGATAGGTAGCCCCAGTGAGTGTAGTTGCATCTTCCCACTTTGGTTCGTAGGCGTTTCAGAGTTTTCTATGTTGGCTACGGAAGGATGGTACTGATATAAATGATAATTATTATTTTTAGACTCCAATCACAGGAAGGTGACCCATATTTTTAGCCCATACTTCTTCTCAAATAAAAAAAAATAGGAACTATTCATAAGCCTGCTACTGTGTTTAAAACTAATCGTTTTAACTTTGAATAATAACTACAAGATTTGGCAATGCTAAAACAAATGTCAAACCAGTTTACTACGAACACATTGAGAGATTCGTCGATCATTTTGTAGTAAATAAGGAGGTCAATGTTGTATATTTCATAAACTCGTCACAAGGCCGTTTTACACATTTTATTAATCAACCGATAATGTTATATTGACCTTTGTGTTTATGCAAAATATTGTAGTAGTAGAGCAATGTACGAGATTCACTGATTCCACGCCTTGTATATCTGTCATATTTTTTTGTCTTTATACCGTGTTGAATTTTTCTAGAAATTAATCCGGGATATGATCATCCACTGCGAGAACTGAAAATAATCGAAATTTTATAAAGAATTAAATCAACGGAATGTACAGCATTTTTTGTATTTATCTACTTATATAAAAA